>JAPFFP010000080.1:12997867-13043622 GCA_026153255.1 Solanum medicagineum
TGATTTTCAAATTTTTCTAGGGGTGCTCTTAAATCGGGTTTAGACCCCTTCTTCCCCCAATTTTAACCCCCTTAACAAGAATATGAAGTCGAATTTTTGATATCGCGCACGAATTTTAAGCTATATGAAATTTAAAATTTTGGGCATTTTGAGACACATTTTCGGACACTTTTTGGGGTCACTTCAGCTAACTTAGGAAAATCTCCCTAAATAAGGGATTTGGTTTTGTTCTAGCATAGGATTGCTAAGAGTAAACTTTATTCAAAAGTGGATCGATGATCCAAGCAGACTACTTGATCTGTGAAGATAACGATCGTTGATCACTTGAGGTCAACTCACTTCGTGAAGATACCTCGACAAATATATGCAAGAATAAAGTAAAGAAAAATATACAACAATATGAACAAATAATATAATGAACAATGAAAAAAATATCCAAATACCTTTTAAATATCTTCCATGGAATGCAAAATACCTTTCATGGAAGACACTTAGTAAAAGTGTTAGTAATGGAAAAATATGAATCAGAATAAATAATAGGAATAATAATTTAAAAATAAAAATTCATCTTATGAACAGGGGAGGCCTTGAAAATCGTTGTTAATTTATTTATCGGTCATTTTTGATATACAATATATACATAAAGTTAAACTAAGATTTTCGAATTTTAACATGTAATATATATGAAATTAAACTAAATTTTCATTTTGTTAAATAAGGGGGCTTCCATAACTGACGGAGAAGTTCTTTCATTGGTCAATTTTAACATATAGTATATGCATGATTTTAAACAATTTTTTTCATCTTTTAGATGGGGAGGCCTCAAAAGCAATGGTGAAGTTTTTTCATTGGCTAATTTTAATATAGAATATATCCATGAATTTAAACTATGTTTTTTTGTCTTTTTAAATTGGGAGGCCTCGAAAATCGATGGTGAAATTTTTTATTGGCCAATTTTAACATATGATGTATCCATGAATTTAAACTAATGTTCTTTTTATATGAGGAGGCCTCAAAAATTGACGGTGAAATTTTTTCGTTGGCCTAGTTTAACATACAACACAAACAGCTTACATCCAAAAATTATAAATATTAAAAATGTAAAACATATTTGCACAAATAAAGACAGGAAGCAAAATAAAATAGTAGCGTAAATAATGGAGCAACACTAAGCAACAATAAGACTAAGGAAACAATAACAATAAAGTTAGTACCAATATTTTCTAAGGAAAGAGTCAAGTCAAGAAATATTATTCATCCACTATTCATTGTAGCAAACAGTAATAATAAAAAAATAACTACACTAAAATTAATGACAATAAATAAATCAAGCAAAAAGTCACAAAAAATGGAAACTAACATTAAAATTAACCCGTGACTTGAGCAAAAATAACAAGAAGGAATTAGTAAACTCAACGTACTGGAGAACAAACAATTGTCGAGGTCCACTGTGATAGAGCTTGAGCCACGCTGAAGTTGTTGGTCTTCTGTTCGTGTGATCAAGCAGTGCTGATGGTAGACAGGTCTGGTAACCTCCGGTGAGCTTGAGCTCACTCTTGAGAGCTTCTTTACACCATTTTTTAGGTGTTTTGTAGTTGTTGTGGTTGTTGCTCGCTTCTGGTTCGATAGTAATGGAGTTATTTTTAGTTATTTGCAATAGTGTGATGACAATCTCCTGTGGTTGTTTCGCCGGAGAAAATAAAGTGTGATGGAGTTATTTTTGCTAGTGATGGGAAAAGGAAAAGAGATGGTTTCTAGTTTGGTTGTTCACCAACAAAAGGAGGGTTTTAGGTGACTATTTCGGGTATGTTTTGTGGTGGCTGAAAAAAGGGTCATTTTGATGGTGTTTTAGGTAAGACACGAGGTTAAAGGAATAGACAGTGGAGTTGTTTGTGGTGGTAAATGGTGGTTTCTGGCGGAGCTATTATGGTATTTCAGTGAGGGCAACAAAAGGAGTTTTGGATGGTGGTGAGGGCAAACGGAGATGGAGTTTTCAAGATCAAAGGTGAAGGTTGTTCCGCAAAAAATAGTTGTGGCGGTGGATAATTTTGGGAATAACGGAAAGAACTTTTTCGGGTTTTTTCAATTAGAAATTTTACACTATTAAATCTAAAAAGTTATTCCACCAGCATCTTACTATTGGAACCAAATAAACAGTTATATAGGAAACCTAAAATCAATCTTTCTACAAAGGCATCAGCTCAAAATAATGGGCCCAAAAAACATATATGTATGAAAAGTTTTTACGTATAAAATATATTATTCAGCTGTGCTAAAATTACTAAAATAAATATGAACAAATGTAACCAAAGCTACATAAAAAATGTAACTAAAACTATTTTATATTTAAAAAATTGGTAAAAATATTAATAATTACAATTAATTAAAATTCAAAATAAACTAATTAAAATTCTAATATTTTAAAAATAAGGATAACTATCGATAAATCACTATAAAATTATTAAAAAAAAATGCGTTTTGAACTATTTAAGGAATAAAAAACACAAAGATTAAAAAGAAGATGTTAGGACAAAATTAGGTGCAAACAATAGGGATTTTGAATCTTGACCCAACTAGTATAATTGATATCATTAATCAATATTTTGTATAGATTGAAGCAATTGGTGGTTGTTTTGGTTGCAGTTCTGTACTTGCAAGATTGTGAAATTTGTCATTAGAGAGGTACGTGAGATCTTAAGCTTTAGTTCTTACTTTTTAAATATGCTTTGAAAAATGTATTTTTTCTACCTATTTCATGTGTTGAAACAAGTGTGTTCTTGACATAATTAGTATTCTTTGATCAGTCTTAGATATGCTATTTTGTGAAAAATATCAAATTTCTTTTATAGGTTATATGTGGTGTAATGTTGGATATATCTCTTCATTATTTTGATATGGTTACTAGGGGCATATATAGCTACCGTAATATGTTAGGGGAATACCCATATTGTTGTAATATGTTAGGGACTTCGTACATATTGTCGTAGTATACTTTTGGAGCATTATATATATTGTCGTGGACTTGTTAGACTACTAGGCTGATCTCCTGCACTACTTTTATGACAAGCTTTGATTCCTTTTTGAACATTTATTTAGACTTACTGAGTATTATTTTATGAAATGTATGCTTATCTATATCAATTATGTATTCATATTATTGTTGTGTTTTCTAACATTTGTTCCAGGGGTATTAAAATGGTGAGTAGAGAATCTTACTGAATTATATTTATATATAGATCACATCTTACTTGAATGTTTTGTAGATACTGTTGTAGAGGGTGAGACTACTGGCTGATGAGTTTATTTCATGTGGATTCTATTGTTGAGGTGAGCCTTTTCATAGTTCATATAGGCTACTAATCTAGCTCTATCTATTTATAGCTTATATCTTCTTTTCTTGGGGTTTGCGTGTCCTATAGTTGAACTCATGTAACTCTGTTAGATGCTCCATGCATTGTCTTATTGTGGGGTTTGGGCCAAATATATTTTGTTAAGTGATCGTTTATATTTATAAATTGGTACATGATTTTGGTTGAAGAATTATCTCATTTTAATGAGTATTAATGAGTTTTGGAGCTGATCATGTTCTATTTTTGTGCTAAGATAATTTAAGTACGTCTATGATTTTTTGATTCACCTGACAAATAGTGTTAGCGGGTGCCAATCACGTTTATAGGGTATTTTAGGATGTGACATCCTCGCTAACCCAAAAAAATTTGAGTTTTTGCTAATTTGGGAAAGAAAACTCACCCTAGGTAGAAGGTGACCACTTAAATTCAACTCACAAATGCCACAAAGTGCCTCCGGTGAATATTATGATTAACATTAGTAAAATAGGTCTACCATGACTCCGATACTATGTAAATAGACAAAGTATGGAGAATAAGTTGTTATATTATTGTAGAGGTAATCAATATAAATGTAAGTACATAAGGTTCCAGCTAAGGAAAGAAATAAAAGTGATTCCTATAAATTTACTATCACTCTCTCTCTTTTTTTCTCTCTCTCTCTTCTCTCTCTGTCTCTTCTTTTCTCTTTCTCTCTCCCTCTCTTTCTACACAAACATATATATAATGATCTAGGTTTATTCTATAATAGTCCGTAAGTTTTGGCTAACTTTTGATGAGTTTCAGATAAATTTTGATAGTATTCCGTTCCTACTTGATGTTTTGACATCACTTTGAGCATATATGATACCTCATGAAACAAATTTAACTATTAGATCTGTATTGTGATCCATCGACTTCAAAAGTCGTATGAAAAAAGTTATGTTTAGTTTACCTTCAAGGGCTATTGTTGAGTTCTGGTGCATCCACAAATGTGGTAGTACATCATATTGTATCTTAACATATTTACGGCAAATTTGACTAGTGTTTTCATCCTCAATCCTCATTTTGACATAGTTTGGCACTTTTGCAATCAAATCTACTTGGACCTTGACCCTAACTTAACTAAGTTGAGCCTTGTTAATAATAGTCATATTCAAATGAAGAGGTTTGCCTACAACCTAGGTTAATTAATATGAAGATAGGGCTTATTTAACAAAATAAGTAGACAGGAGATTGGGGAAAGAAATCCAAGTCATAGACTGTGTGCTTTCATCATCCTTTTTGAATTTTGAATCATATATCTATGATCTCATTTTATATGACATTCCATCCTTGATCTTAATGAAATTTGCGTTGTTAGACATTATATATTCAAAAAGTCTTCCACTAGATCCATGTGCATAATAGAATGTTTGTTTTTGAATAGTCAATATTGTACTCACCTTTAATATCATATTGTATTGATATTTGCTTTATCAAATCTTCAACCTCAGTTCAGCCACAAGAAACTTTATGAATGACTGCACATTTTTATTTTTTGTGGTGTTCATTCGCAAAATTCCAACCAATGCACCATTAACAATATTGATTTGTTTGATTGAAATCTGTTTAATTTTATCTTTATTATTGTGAGAGGGGTCATCGAGAGATGAAGGTTGCACTAAAGTGGCATAATTAATAATTGATTTAGATAAAATTATAGGATTGGTAGAGTTTGAATAATTGAGGAAAAGAGAGTAGGAAGTAAAATCGATGAGAATTGCTTAACTTATCACTGATTGAGCATAACTGCCCTTTTATTAAATGGGACAACCTCTTTTGTTTAGTTTGATTGAAAACATTAGATTTTGACTGGAAATTGATGATAAATAAAAGATCTAATAGTTTCTATAAATGATTTTAAAGTCTAATTCTAGCTGCAGACAAATAAATAGATAAAGAAATTGATATCAATAATATTCCTAAGTTGTTTTCTTGTATTTCTTTCTCTAAAAGAAATAAATATGGAATGACAATGTCATATATCCAAAGAATTCTGGAGGATACCAAAAAATAAACTGAGATATCTACTTTGGCATACATGATTGATTCTCCATAGTTATAATTTGAAAAGAGCCTCAATGTACTCTTATTTAGACACCTGAGAGGTGCTATGGTAACATAAGTCCATGTATGTCTGGTTTCATGATATAAATTCCACACGTCTTGTGTTATTAAAACCATTATCACTTTCACCATCTGATTCTGCATCATTACTTCTCTCACCTGAACCTACGTTCTTGGATTTTACGCTATTTTGTTGTTGATGATTTAAATTGCTATTGTCTTTTAAATTATGTGTCCTTATCAGAGTTTTCTTTTGAGATGATACTTTCAGAGTGTTTTACCTTTCTTTTGCTTCTTGATCTTGAGCTAATAGTTCTAGAGGATGACCTTATCATGCTTTTTCGTCTTGATTTTGTACTCCATTTTACAGATTTTGTATGCATCCCTCCTTCAGGTTCAAGCCTGTTGGCTTCTTTCTCATTGTCTGAAGATCCTGATGTACTTCCATACCCATAATCAGAACTTGCTCCATCATCCTCGTCATTGTCAAAAACATTTTCATTAGTTTCGACTCTTTGATTATAATGAATATTTTGTTGATCATTCTCACTGCTATCATCCTCATTCTTTTTTGGTAAGGCTTCATTATCCAAACTCTTTTGCTCGTATTCATCTGTATCTATATTTTCTTTCTTAGGAGACCATGGAGATTCAGGAATTGGTTCATCCATGTTGAGGGTAGTAAGAGCAGCTACAACATCACTGATTAGGGGACGGACTGATGGCTCTTCTTGAAGACACATGGCTGCAACCCCAACTACTTGATTCAAACTTGTCTCAGGAAACTTATTCTTGAGAAGTGGATCCGCCATTTCTCTGAACCTTTTTGGATTCCTGAAAATGGGTTGTGCCTATTCAATCACATTTTATAATCAGTCACAATGACACAAAATTAACTTAATCATATTGAAATATTGAACGACAGTGCTTTCTCACCCAAGAAACTAAGTTTTGCTCCTCTGGTGGTCTTGTAGTATCCACTGCACGGCGACCTGTAAAAAGTTCAAGTAAAACAACTCCAAAGCTGTATATGTCTGACTTGAAAGAGAGTTCACCAGATCTTTCATACTCTGGAGCACAATAACCGTATGTTCCCATTACCCTTGGTGATATATGTGACTTATCCCCTCCACCTGCAAGCTTGGCAAGTCCATAGTCGGAGAGTCTAGGATTAAAATCTTGATCTAATAAAATATTAGTGGTTCTAAGATCACGATAAATGATTGGTGGGTTGGCTTTTTCATGTAGATACTCAAGTCCCTGAGCTGCACCTGAGGCTATCTTTATTCTCTTTTGCCAATCTAATGGCTTTTGATCCTCCTTAATGTCTGATTAACATAATCAGCAACGAATATTAATATTTGAGAAAACATGAAATAATTGGTACGACAAATATATATGATCATTTACCAATTAGATGATCTGCAAGAGAGCCCATTAACATATATTCATACACTAAAATCCTCTGATCTCCATCAGCACAGTATCCAATGAGATTGACCAGATTTTGGTGATTAAGTAGACTTAGCATTAAGACTTCGACTTGAAATTCCTTGTTTCCTTGTGTTCCTGTCCTATCTAATAGCTTTACTGCCACAACCTATTTAATTAGATATATCAAATGGTGACAAAAAACAAAGGTTATAGATAGACTACTGGTTTCATGAAAGTTAGTTACCTCTCCTCCTTGAAGTGTTCCCTTAAACACTTTTCCAAATCCACCTTCCCCTATTAGGCATTCTTGTCTGAAGTTCTTTGTTGCGCTGGCTAGCTCACGGAATGTGAAAGTCCTCGCATTGCTACTATCCCCATTTTCAATAGGAGGGCCAGTTTGATCAGCAGACTTGTTATTATTACCATTTTCACATGGTGCTTTGTAGTTGTTTTCTATGACATATAAGAAAAAGTAAGCATTCCATAATAAGTCATGTGTTAGGAAAATTACACAATCATATAGGGGAGGAAAAAAGAACAAGATACCAAAATGTGGTGGGGAGGAAACAGGACTAGCAGGGCGAGCAACCGGGACAGGCTTGTCTTGGATCGGTGGCTCGTCAATTTTCTTAGACTGGAAACAAGGGAGGCAACTCATATCATTGATTCATTATAGAGAAGAGAAGAGAAGCGTATCCTCTTTAACAAAGAAAATATATCATATATATTTTCAATTATGTTTCAAGAATGTAGCTAAGGGTAAAGAAAAAGTTTATAAGCATTCAAGGATGCATAGACAGTAGTGTCATGCATGAAATGGTCATATTGAAAAATAAATTACACCTAAATATGGTGACATTAGAGAAGAGGGTTTTCCAGGTTGAAGAAGGTGGTGTTGCAAATTATTGAAGAAAAATAAATCATTTGGAGCATTGGCTCTCAACAATTTCCATTAAGATTCCTCATTATTAGTGGGAGAGAAAAAAATAAGGGATATTTGGATGGTCACCTCTCTTCATCTCTCCCCTTCTTTGGGACTTCTAATACAAATTCTTATGATGCCACCATCTTTCTTCCTAGGTACTATTTTTATATTTGCCTTTTTTGTAATTCCTTTTTTTAATACTATTAATCAATGTATGCCAAGAACAACTATAGGTTGCAGTTCGTCTCTTGTTAATATGATTGCAAAAGTACAAATAAAATATATTGATTAAAATTTATTTCATTTGAATATCAACATTTTTTTTAAAAAAAAAGTTACATAGGATCAAGGAGTAGTAATCTTGTCATATATATAAATATGCACGTGTATACAAAGCTATTGTTTAGCAATCCATCATGACTTATTTGTGAAGTAATCAAAAATTTCTATGGCTTTGTTCTTTTATCTATTCTCATCTGTAAAAAAAGTTATGAAGAAAAGAATTTGCCGTAGGTCTAAGGAAAAACCAAACTTGATCATCTTTCACTAGGGCACAGTTCACTACTTTTTTTTTTCTTTTTTTTCCCATAGTTGAAATTAAAGGTGTTCATGCTTCATTGCTTTGGCTAAAAACTAACTCAAACAAAAAATCAGATTAAATAAATCAACCTTTATGTAATTTGATCGGTTGCATGTTCAAAATTCAATAATATTTTATTTGATTTGATTTTATTTTATTCAAAAAAACTAAAAAAAAATCAAATTAAACCTATAGATTTTATATATATACATACACGTGAAATAAATATTTTTACGAACGATTTTTTATGCAAAAAATGCTATACTATAATGAAAAAGAGTAATGTATGATGCGTCATACAATAATATTGGTAACTTATATATTATTTAGTAAATTTAGGTTGTTTACTAGAGTAGATTAGCTAACAATATAAACAGAAAGTTAATCATAATTGGAGTTCTGGTATAAGAATTATAAGATACAAAATGACATAAAGATAATTGATTTTGTTTTAAATGATGTATTCTTTTTCTCTCTTCTGACGATTTTTTTTTTTTTTTGCTCTTTTGAATGAATTGTTTCTTTTATTTTTTTCATGTATGATTAACGGTCAAATCAAAATCAATAAAAATATAAATTATATTTGATTTGATTTAAATAATTTAAAATATAATTAAACTGATGTGATTATGATAATCGAGTCAAATAAATCCATGAACAAATGTGTAATGAGTTTATTTAATGATCCAAAACTTAAAAAGTTTGGAAGTGACAAACTATGGAGGAATATTGTTGAAGTGTATGACATGAAGGCAACCAAGTAGAAAATATTTGAAATCTTTATAACTGGTAGTACTTTAATATGCTGAGACTTACTAGCACCAAACCAATAATACAGTACTCCACTAAAGATAAACAAAGCTTGATGATGCTCACAGATTTCCTGAAATCAACTACAGCCTATCCTTGCTTAACTAATTCTTTTGCATAATTCTAGGGATAGTTTCAAATATTTACAATAAACTAATTAGTTTACAACAAATATAATAAATTTTTTTATTTACATAAATAATTTATCAAAAGTCATAGAAAGTATACAATGACAATGCATTAGGATATACTCAAATAAAAAGTTGAATACACCTTAACTATAAATAAAGTAATGTACTACCAATTTCAACCAATTCAAAATTACTTTTAGATAGTTTCAAATTTTAAATAAGAAATTTTCTTGATGATTTGAATCTTTTAATACACCTCCCACATATGTATATGCTATGTTATCAAATTATGTTTCCCTTCCATGCATGTTTTTATATTGATTATCAATTGCATATTGAGCTTATTCCCTTTGATATGACTATGCATCCTAATTATATTGGCATATGATTTCTTTGTTACATCGTATCTCACATGCTTAGCATATTATATTCAAGGTACTAGTTCATACTTTTGCCTAAATGATTTAACAATGTAGGGACCGGAACTCTTCCTCATCCACCTCCTCGTGGCTAGTTCGACTTGTGAAGACTTTAGTTGTGGTGGGTCCTCTAGTTTGAGGGCGATATCCATCTTCTATCTAGCTTGATTATGTTAAGACATTGATATTCTTGTTATTTCTCTTTTGAGGGTGATCCCAGGACATGTTTTAGCCCCCTCCATCTATGACTTAGAGGTATTGTTAGACAGTATGCTAGCATGGATTATGCAACAATCTTGTATAATTGATGATTTTTCTTTAGCCCATATCCTATATTTGTTGTTGCTTGTGTTTTTAGTAGTTCAATGGTGAAATTCCTAAGTTCGTACTCCCTATAGAGTGTGTCTCATGACCCCTTTTCCTTAGAATTAAATCTTGTGATTGAATGGTAGAAATTCCTTACCCCTCTATTCCATAGAGTGCCTCAGAAGCCCCTAATCACTTGGAATCACTTAATAATGATTGATTTCTTCTTTCTTAGAGATGATGTGCTTAATGAATTATGAGGCTTGTTAAGGTGCCTTCGGGGTCCCCTATTCACCATGTCATGGCGAGGCCCTAGTTTTGAGTCATGACAAGCTTTGTATCAGAGCACTAGATTTGTAGTGATCCTCGAAAATTCAACATACCGTGTCAGTAGTGTTGTTCATGGTTTTGAACTGTGTCACAACTATGGATAGAAGATTATAAGGCATTTTAGGAAAAATCTTCATTTCTTTCCTCATACATGTCATGCACTTGAGCTAAATCCTATAGTGCTTCATTGCAATCCCCATCCTTTGTATTTCAGAATATATCTTACACTAATAAATGTGGTGAAAAAGATGCTAATCATCCCTCACTTGTTGACTAGTTCCACAACACTAACATTTCTAATGCAGATTTTCACAATACCATATGGCTATTGGCTCAAGCTGTAACCGCTCAACTTAGTCATTAAGTGGTTGCCCATGAAAGTGCAAGAGGGGAATGAGGAGAGGTGAATTGAATTTTCTTTCTTTTTCTTTTAACTTAAACCTGCACTTGGTTAGTCAGCTAATATATCAGACAGTCGACTATAACAGTTAAATAAGTATGCAGTAATTTAAAGTGCATAAAAGAAAATTCAACACTTGATATTTTCATACTGGCTTGGATTCAATGTGAATCCTAGGTCCAGTCCCCTTGGGTTGCAAGCGATATCTGTTCAAGCCTTAAGTAAGATGATGGTTACAAGATTAGAATTTTAATCTACTCTCAATATTTTCTTTGTTTCTTTTTTCTTTTTGATACAGTCCTCTCTTCAAATTTTTCTTCTTATCTCTCTCTTTTTTTTCACAGTAAAGCTAAAAGATTGCAATGATTTTTAAAGATGAAGAGCTTCGAAGAAGGTCTTGAATGCAGTAGGCTTGTATAATTCTTGAGATATCCGAGTGTCTCCTATTATAGGAAGAGATGGCATCCCAAGAGAATTGATCCTTGGAATCAGGCAGTGTTCCTTCATCCAATGATAAGGGCAAGGCTTTTTAAGATAGGCAATCTTGCATAGATTGATTTCACTATTGAATGAGTAACTCTTCAATCTTGGTACTCTTCTTTGATCTTAATTGATTATCAAAATCTGCTTGAGTGATCTGACTGGGAGTCTTCTATGGTCTTGATTGATTAACACCGATACAATTGCCAAAATATCCTTAGCGGAGAGATGTGCGCGTAACGCCCCTTCCCATGCTCTATTTGTAAATCTGAGATCGGATATGTGATCAACATACAAAATTGAGTAGAAAAATGGTCTCGGCAATTTTTAGAGCAATCGGATTGAAAAATATTTTTTCGACTCGAAACAATTTCCAGTAGTTGTGTGCGACACAGGCTCATTGTGCCCCTATCGTGGATGTGACTTATATTTTATTTTATTTTATTTTTTAGACGAATATTGGAAGACTCTTTCAGAAATTTTTTGGAGAAAAAAATACACTAGTACGGGACCACTCCACCTCGCAGACAGGCCTATTTGGAAATGAATTTTTTTTAATTTTGAGGGGCATTATGATCAATTCTCAACCCCTCCTAAACTCTAAAAAATGATCAAATTAGGTTATTTTGATGTGTAAAACTGGTCCTATACTCCATTCTAAGTCCTATTCTAAGTACTTGAAAAGACTAGGGCTTGAGAGAAGAGGAGAAAGGCTTATGATTGAAGAATTCAAGGGAATTATTGAAAGTTGATTGGTAAAGTTTTATTCCAGGTATGTAAAGCTAAACTAAAAGCATGAGATTATTCTCTCATGTGCCTCGTAGATGGTCTTAGAAGAGAGTTGAAAGTTCATGAGTTTACATACATAATTCTTGATTTATTCTTGAAAAACTTTATATTATTTCCATGCTTTTTTGTATGTTGATGATCATCATAAAATCTTTTCTTGAATTGGATGTATTTACATGAATTACTGCATAACCCTACTTATTATTGCATAAAACTTGCATCAATGAAGATAAGGATTGAGTCTAGAGCCTTGATTGAGAATGTCGATCGTGATGGTGATTTTAAGTGCGAGAATGATGATAGGCTGATAGTATGTGATGGTCCATGAGTCTTCCCAAATGAACTCTAATGAATTGTCTATTCAATTATTCCTGATGATTGTTCTAAGCCATGAGTTATTGATTGAGAGTTCATCTGATAATATGATTAGAATCTCTATGAGACCAATCAAATGATGAGAGCCTCTACAAGGCTAATTTGAGATGAGACGATTGAGATAGTTTGATTGGATGGATTATTTTATGAGTATTGAGTCATGGGAGGAGTATCGAGCACCAAAAGAGTAAGAGTTAATCTAATTCAGACTCATCAAACTACCTAGACAAACGTAGTGAGGTTTAGGACCACCACATCACATTATGTTGAGGTTCCCTCTGATTAGAAGTCCCTGAAACAAAAGAGGACTTGTAGATTGTTGTCTCCATTTTAAGACTTGTCCATTATGGTTTCGATTTGTTCCCTACTTGACAAGTACAGAACAGCTATGGTAACGTCAGCAAGATTGTTGTACAATCACTGGCTCATAGGTGATTGTTGTCGGATAATAGAAACTCCTAGAAAGTTCCCAAATTGAGTACTCTGAGTTGAGATGAGATGAGATGAGATGAGTTGAGTTGAGATGAGATGAGACGAGATAAGATAAGTTGAGATGAGTCTGATTTGATTGTTGAGGTTTGATGGGTTAGATGGGTCAATTGTCCACTCCTTATTCTTACTTTAGATAGACACTTGACATGTTGATTGTTACTATTCTGAGTTGATTGTTGTTTCATATGATCCTACCTGTTTCTATTATTCATCTATTTTACATATCGTACATTTCACGTACTGACGCAACTCAGTACTGCATAATTTTATGATGCAAATATAGGGATTAGAGATCATCAACAGGCGCATCATTAAGGATCAAGGATGTTCAGCGGATTGGTGAGCCTCCCTTACTTCGGAGGATTCATTACTTTTATTCCATCTTGCTTTCAGAGTTAGACTTGATTAGCTTTGCTTTATTTTGAGGTAGACATGGGTCTGTTATTAGCACCACCTGATAGTGATAGAGACTTCATATATTAGAGTCGTTGATTGTTAAGACTTGTTGAGCTAGTTCTTTCTACTAGCCTTCATTTCTTATATTATTTTGAGACTAGTTAGATGTGCCCATTTATACATTTCCGTAGGTATTGTGCTGATTAGTAAAATGATTGATTGAATGAATGTGATGAGGTCAATGGGTTCGCATTAGGACTAGCAATAGTCTCTTGGTGTCGGCCACGTCTTGGGTCCCCTCCTAGGGCGTGACAAACTTGGTATCATAGAACGAGTTCAAGTGTCCTAAGGAGTCTATGAAGTCATATATAGTAGAGTCTTGTTTATGGGTGTGTTGTTGACTACACTTTATAAGAAGGACGTTATAGGACATTTGGAATTATTTCACTTCTTTCATGTTCTAAGTCATGCGATGGAGTTATGGTCTATTAAAGATTCTCTTCTAATTCGTGCTTTGCACGTTGCAGAGTTGTGATCATGCCTCCCAGAAGAGCTGTCAGAGGTAAAGGACATCCCACTAGACAAAATGTTAACCCACCTGAGCCTTAAGGACATGAGAAGCCCATGGAACTAGTTGTCCCTGTTGAGCAACCCCCACATGATGAGGTCTCCAATGCTGAGCTTTAGTAGGCTATTCAAACTCTAGCCTAAGATTTCATAGCACCTACTGCGAGACACGAAGTGGGTCGGCAGGATACTTATGACACATCTAGAGTTTAGGAATCTTGAGGATGAATCCGCCTGAGTTCACAGGGTTTGCATCCACTGAGGATGTTGAAAACTAGGTGGAGGAGCTTCAGAAAGTGTTCTAAGTGATGCATGTGGCTGATGCTGATAGAGTTGAACTGCCTACTTACCAACTCAAGGGTGTGGCCAGACTTTTGTTTGACCAATGGAAAAGGGAGAGGATGCCCAGTGCTGACTTGAGCTATATTTGAGGAAGCTTTCTTAGGGTTTTCTTCCCAAGGGAGTGAAGAGTGGCTAAGGTGAAAGAGTTCTTGAACTTGAAATAGGGCTCTTTTGACTATACAACAGTATGCGCTGAAGTTTACTCAACCGTCTCAATATGCTCCGGATATGGTTACTGATATAAGGGGGAGTATGGGAATGTATGCTGATAGGTTGAATAGAGGGCCATAGAGAGATGGAAGGGGAGCAATGCTCATGAGTGACATGGATATTTGAATATTGATGACTTTGTTCAACAAGCTGATAAGGAGAGGCAGCATGATAAAGAAGAGTTCAGAAGTAAGAAAGCGAAACATCCAGCCCTGAGGTTGGAAGGAAGGGGAATGGTAATTGATTTCCAACACCATCATCTGCTAGTGCACCTGCACCCAGAATCAAGAATGATTAGAGGTTCTAGAATATTAGAGCTCATGGATCTCAGTCGCAAGCCAGTGTGGCTTAAGGTTCACTGGGTAAGCCAGCCTGTGGCAAGTGATGTAAATTGCACTTAGGGAAATGTCGTGAGGGGAGTGATGTATGTTCCAAGTGTGGCCAAGTGGGTCACTATCAGAGAGACTGTCCAAAGTGCGCTGCCCGGGCTCAATCTTCTGCACTAGCCCCACCAGCTAAAGAAAACCATAGAGGTTATATGTCAGGCACAAGCGGAGCTATAAGCCATTTGTATGCCATGGGTGGTTGACATGATCAGGAGAACTCCCTAGATGTTGTGACGGGAATGATTCGAGTCTTTTCTATTTACTATTATGAGTTGATAGATCCTGGTGCCACATTATCTTTTATAAACCCTTATGTGGCTAGTAGATTTGATAGAACCTCTGAGAGACTTCTTGAACCCTTTGATATTTCTACTCCAGTGGGTGAGTCTATTCGAGTTGAGAGGATCTATAGAGCTTGTGTAGTATCCATCCATCATTGGGATACAGTCATTAATTTGATTGAGTTAGAGATGACGGATTTTGATGTGATCCTTGGTATTGATTGGCTTCACAGCTGTTATGCTACTATTGATTATAGAGCTCGAACAGTTAAGTTACAATTCCTGAATGAACTAGTTTTAGAGTGGAAGGGTGATTCTGTTGCGCCTAGAGGAAAGTTTATCTCATAGTTTTGAGCCAGAAAAATGATTTCTAAAGATTATATCTACCACCTTGTGAGAGTCAGATCTGATGATGTTGAGTCTCCTACTCTTGAGTCAATCTTGAATGTAAATGAGTTTCTAGAAATGTTTACCGAGGATCTGCCTGGAGTCCCTCCTGATAAGAAGATTGACTTTGGGGTTGATGTTCTTCCCGATACCTAGCCTATCTCATTTCCACCTTATAGGATGGCCCCTGCTGAGTTGAAAGATCAATTTAAAGATTTCTTAGAGAAGGGCTTCTCAAGGCCGAATGTCTCTCCTTGGGGTGCCCCTATCCTATTCGTGCGAAAGAAAGATGGGTCTCTTAGAATGTGTACTGACTATAGGAAACTGAACATGGTCACCATAAAGAATAAGTATACACTCCCAAGGATAGATTATTTGTTCAACCAACTTCGGGGTGCCTCATGTTTCTCAAGGATGGACCTCAGATCTGGCTACCATCAATTGAAAGTGAGAGAATGTAATATTCCAAAGACAGTCTTTAGTTCTTGTTCATGTCTTAGGGTTGACAAATGCACCTGCAACCTTCATGGAGTTGATGAATAGGGCGTTTAGACAGTACCTTGATATGTTTGTGATTGTGTTCATCGATGACATTTGTGTGTATTCGAGAGATGAGGAGTAGCATGCAAATCACCTTAGAGTTGTCCTCCAAACACTTAAATACCATGAGTTGCATGCAAACTTCTCAAAATGTGAATTCTGGCTTAAGTCAGTAGCTTTACTAGGCCATGTTGTCTCTGATGATGGTATTCGAGTGGATGCTCAAAAGATTGAAGTGGTTAAGAGGTAGCCTAGTCTGACCTCTCCGACTGACATAAGAGGTTTCTTGGGGTTGGTAGGCTTCTAATGCCGACTATTTGATGGATTTTCTTCCTTATCCAGACTATTGACTAAATTGACTCAGGAAAAGGTCAAGTTTCAGTGGTCCGATGAATGTGAGAAGAGTTTCCAAGAGTTGAAGACTAGATTAACTACTGCACTAGTTCTAACCTTGCCCGATGGGACGGAAGATTTTGTAATCTATTGTAATGCCTCGAGAGTTGGATTGGGATATGTGCTAATGCAGATAGAGAAGGTGATAGCCTATTCTTCCAGACAACTTAAGGTTCTTAAGAGGAACTATTCGACCCATGATCTTGAGTTGGCAGTGGTTGTGTTTGCACTTAAAATCTGGCACCACTACTTGTATGGAGTGCATGTAGATGTATTTACCGACCAGAAGAGCTTGTAGTACGTCTTCAGTTAGAAAGAGCTCAACCTGCGACAGAGGAGATGGTTAGAGTTGCTCAAGGATTATGACATGAGCATTCTCTACCATCTAGGTAAAGCTAACATTGTTTATGATGATCTTAACAGGTTGTCAATGGGTAGCACAGCCCATGTTGAGGAAGGGAAGAAGGAGCTAGCTAAAGAAGTACATCGATTGGCTCGATTAGGAGTTCAACTTGAGGAGAATAATGAGGGAGGAGTTAACATTCAGATTGGGTCTGCTTCATCTTTAGTTGTACAGGTAAAGGAAAAGCAAGTTCGAGATCCCATCATACTTCAATTAAAGGGGGCTGTCCACAAACAGAAAGTGATGTCTTCTCCAAAGAAGGAGATGGAGTGTTGAGGTATTAGAGTAGATTGTCTGTTCCTGATGTTGATGGTGTTTGAGAGAGGATTATGACTGAACTCCATAGTTCTAGAGATTCAATTCATCATGGCACTACTAAGATGTACCATGACTTAAGAGAAGTTTATTGGTGGAATAGAATGAAGAGAGATATTGCTGAGTTCATTTCAATGTGCCTGAATTGCCAGTAACTGAAAGTTAAACACCAAAGACTATGCTTGTTGGCCTAGAACTTTGAGATTCCTGAGTGGAAGTGGGAGTTGATCAATATGGGTTTCATTGTTGCTCTACTGAGGTCTCGAAAGCAACATGATTCTATTTGGGTGATTGTGGATAAGATGACCAAATCAGCTCACTTCTTAGGAGTTATGACAACCAACACTGCAAAGGAGTATGCCAAGGTGTACATCTAAGAGATTTTAATATTTCATGGACTTCCCTTGTCCATCATCTCGGACAGAGGAGCTCAATTCACCTCCCAATTTTGGAGATCGTTCTAGAAAGAAGTGGGTACTAAGGTGAATCTGAGTACGATCTTTCATCCACAGACCGATGGACAGGAAGAGCGTACAATTTAGATGTTAGAGGATACGTTGAGAGCCTACATTCTTGATTTCAAGGGAAATTGGGATGATCACCTATCATTGATCCAGTTTGCATATAACAATAGTTATCATGCAAGCATTCAAATGTCTCCCTACAAAGCTTTGTATGGAAGGAGATGTAGATCACCAATTGGGTTGTTCAAGGTGCGAGAAGCAAAATTAATTGGGCCTGATCTTGTCCACTAGTCAATGGAGAAGGTTAAGGTCATTACAAAAAGATTGAAAATTGCACAAAGTCGCTAGAAATCTTATACCGATATGAGGAGGAGAGACTTGGAGTTCAAGGTAAATGATTGGGTATACTTGAAAGTGTCACCCTGGGTGTCATGAGATTTGGGAAGAAGGGAAATTGAATCCACGCTCCATTGGACTTTATCAGATTGTGAAGAGGATTGAGAAGGCTTCTTATGAGTTAGAGTTGCCTTCCGAGTTAGAGGGTATTTATCTAGTGTTCCATATCTTGATGTTGAAGAATTGCTCGGGACATCCTACATTGGTGATCCCTGTTGAGAGTATTGGAGTGAAGGATAGTTTGACCTACAAAGAAATTCTGGTCCAAATCCTTGATCGTCAAGTTCGCAAGTTGAGGACCAAAGAGATAGCCTAGTTAAAGTGCTGTGGAGAAATCAATTCATTGAGGAAGCTACGTGGGAAGCTGAGGAAGACATGAAAGAAAAATATCTGCACCTATTCCTTTCTAATGATTAGAATTTTGATGTTAAGTTCCTTACTCTTAACCAAATCGATTGATCTACTCTTGAGTTGATTGTCAATTCTTGAGTCCGAATAGAGTGATTGATGATTGAGGAAGAGTCGAGAGTTTGATTGATAGTTCGGAATGTTGAAATGAGTTGTATTTATGCCTTGATATCCACCTTTACTCATGATTCAAGGACCAATGATACCAAGGGGGAGATGATGTAACACCCGGTAAAATTATTAAAATACCCCTAGAGAAGAGATGTGTGCTTAACGCGCCTTCCCATCCTCTATTTGCAAATTGGAGACCGGATATGTGATCATTATGAAAAATTTAGTGGGGAAATGGTCTCGATCGATTATTAGAGCAATCGAATCAAAAAATAATTTTTCAATTCGAAACGAATTCCAGTAGTTGTGTGCAGTAGAGGCGCATCCCGCCCCTATCGCGTATGTGACTTATACTTGTTTTTGTTTTTTGACAGAAATTGGAAAACCCGTTTGAAAACTTTTTGGAGAAAAATACACTAGTGCGCGACCAGTCCTCATCACAGATTGGCCTATTTCAAAGTGAAATTTTTTCTTTTATTTTTAGGGGCATAGTCAATTCTAGACCCCTTCTGAACTCAAAACATGATCAAATTAGGTTGTTTTGATGCGTAAAAAGAGTCCTAAACTCCACTCTAAGCTCTATTCTAAGTACTTGAAGAGACTAGGGCTTGAGAGAAGTGGAAAAGGGCTTAAGATTGAAGATTTCAAGAGAAATCTTGAAGGTTTATTGGTAAAGTGTGACACCCTGTAACTCGATACTCTTATGTATCCATGTTACAAGCCTCATTTGGTCAGGTTTGGCATGTATTAGGTCTATGGGAGACTCCTAGTACCTAACGAGTCCAAGACTTCTGTAAGAGTTGAGATTTGGGTGATGGTTCATGCAAGGGCCAACTTTAAACAAGCATAACCCTTGGGACATTTGGCACTAGGTGACCCACGGTATTTCAAATGAAAGCCGTTTGAGTTAGCTTTGCAACACACTTGGTTTCACTTCATTGCGATGTCAGATGAAGGAGTTATGACTGTTTTCGTGAGACCCTCCCGTGCAGTGAACCCCATAGGCACCCATACGGGCCGTATGGCCTTGTACGGGTTGTGCGAAATATTTGGGGCTAGAAAATGGGGTGGTGAGGCTAAGTCTTGGTCCAAGAGCATTGGCATGGGTCGTGTGACTCACCACTGGTCGTGAGGAGGGGCGTGGAGGTGTTTTAGGAGGCTTGGCTAGGCGTGGGTGGCATTGGAAGCTAAAGCATGGGCCACAACTGCCTTTTACGGCTCGTGAGAAGGGGTACGGGCTATGGCACCTGGGAGTGTGCTGGCCTGTAACATGTTCTTGTCTAAATAAGGTGGTACAGACCAGTAAATGGTCCGTGTAACACTACACAGTCCGTGAAAGTGGCCGTCAAAGTGACGTCGACGCAAACATTTTCTCAAGTGTTCCAACTCCATTTTCTGTCTAAGTCTTGTATCACGGGAACTCCACATGGCCTATGGAGTGCCACACGGCCTGTGAAGTCTCCAGTGAGATGACACTTTGCCAATTTTTCTATCCGATCACTAATGGCATTTTCATAAATGCTAATTACTCTAATGCCCTTTTTAGACTTCCAATGCTATCTTAACCTTCCTAAAAGACCTTGAAAAGCTTCCAAAGGATAAAAAGCATTACTCTCAACTCAAATACACTCTAAACTCTCTCAAAAGCCTCCATCAAGCCCAATTCAATTTCAAGGAAACCCAAGAACAAGATTGGATTCAAAGATCATTTCCAAGCCTCCATTCTTCTCAATCTGAATTCCAATCAACTCTAGACCTACGGTATGTGTGTTGAACCATTGGATACTTCCACCAATGGCGCCTAAACCCTATTTTAATTAATATTTCATTATTTAAATTTGATTTTACAAATGGATTTGCTAGTATGAACATGTCTATGAACTATGTTAAAGCTATGTAAAGTTGTGACTGTTTTGCCAAGTTTTGAGCTATAAATCTTGGATCTATTGTAAGATTTGATGAGGGGTTTTGATGTATATTGCTTGAGGGTATTGTAAGGTATTGATTGATGGTTTTACAATAGATATACTTGCATGATTTCATCTCTAAATTGCATGGTCTTGTACTACCATTTCAAACCCGCCAAGTGTTTGATAAAGTGTCTGATTATGGTTTCTTGAGGAATTGAAGGTCCAATGCATGTCTTATGAGCTGAATAATGTTATGATGATTATATGATTATGAAATGATGATTGAAATGTAATGGTTTGATGAGCTCGTTCTATGAAATGCTTAATCCGAAAAGGGATGGGCTTCCGTAAGGAAGGCCACTTAATTTGTAGAGGGATAGGCTCCCATAAGGAAGTTCACTTAATTCAAAGAGGGATGGGCTCTTGTAAGGAAGGCCACTTAATCTGCAAAAGGACGGGCTCCCATAAGGAGGTCCACTTAATCCGATAAGGGACGAGCTCCCGTATGGAAGGACACTTAATACGAAAAGGGATGGGCTCCCGTAAGGAAGGTCACTTAGTCCGAAACGGGATGGGCTCCCATAAGGAAGGTGGCTCAAAAAGGTCTTATGTTATGTCGGTTCAGGCTTCTTTACACATTTATATTATGATCTATGTAAAATGAACGATTTGCAAAGCATGACATACTTAAGAGTTCGTTATACATGTCATATTGTTATTATGCTATCTATTGGTTATTATTATGCATTTTGATTATGATGCCTATCTCTTATTGCATTGCATACCACATACTTAGCATATTCAAATGTACTAATGCATACTCTGTGCCTATATGATGTTACCATGTAGGAACTAGAGCTCCATTTGGTCATCATCCTCCTCCACGTGGCTAGTGGTATCCATTCACGCCAATTGGTGAGTCCTCAAGTGCGAGGGCAATACCTATGTTCTTAAGATATGTATTAATGACTATCCTTCCTTTCGGTATACTTTTACTATGAGGGTGAGCCTAGTTGCTTGTCTTGGCTCCCGTTAAGTCCTATGTTAGAGGTGTTATTGGGCAAGTTATGTATTATGCTTGAGCTTTGACTTACTTATGATATTCATGCTATTTAAATATGAGTCTCTCCAATAGTCCCAATACCCCTTATTTATGTTCTTACATTGTTTTGCATTGCTTCCACAATCAAGGATGTGTAATGATATGTTATGAGGCTTGTTTGGGGTTCCTTCGGGTTCCCCATTCGTCGTTCACGTCTAGGCCCTACGCTTGGGATGTGACAAAGATGGTATCAGAGCACTAGGTTGATAGATCCTTGGAGTCCAACACATCACGTAGATTAGAGTCCTTTTCATGGTTATGAAGAGCGCCACGACTATGAATAGGAGCTATGAGGCGTTTTAGAAAATGTTTCCCTTCTTCATATTCTAAGTCGCTCTATAGAGTTGAGTTAAGTTCCCCCCCCCCCAACGATTGTTCTTTGCTCTTCTAGTTGATCATGCTGCTTCAAAGAGGAAGGTGAAGGAAGGTAAGTTGAAAGTTTTGATTTTGATGGATTTGAGTTTCATTATTTATTTCATTATTCTTCTGGTTTCTAGTGGGCTTCTTGTGTGTTCCGAGTTGTGATTTGAACCTTTGGAGTCTATCTCTTGGTTGAGCATATGGTTGCTAGAAAGTACATAAGTGTTGAGTTATGTTCATCTTGCTTTAGATTTTGCCTTGTGACTTGTTGGAGTTGTTGTGGTGGCTTGTGGTGTTATACTTGGGATGGAACAGTTGCATGCAGGTTGTGTCTTCATAAAGATTGGTTAATTTATGCATTGGCTATGTTGCTTTCATGAATAGGGTCTTAAGACCCTACCTTGGTATGTTTGTGGTAGTTTCCAGTGATGAGGTATTGATTTATTTAGAGCTTGTGGATCACTTAGTGGGGGATTGTTTGCTAAATATGATAAGTGTGCTTTGTGGATAGCAAGAAGGTAGTTAGAATTCTTTAAGGATTATGATATGAATGTGCTTTAGTTCTTTTTTTGGTAAGGCTAGCATTGTGGTTAGTGCTCTTAGTAAGGTGCCTATGGGTAGCTTATCATATGTGGATAATGGTGACAAAGAGGAGACTAGTGGGTCTATCGGTTGGCTAGGTTGGAAATAGGTTGAGGGAAGTTAAGAATGGTAGTATAGTGTCCTTGGTGATTCCGGGTCTTTCTAGGTTAAGAAGTCTAGTTTAAGCAAGGCCTTGATTCCGTATTATTAGAGTTGGAAGTTTTAGGTAAGAAGACGATAGAGTGGAGTTTGTCTCCCAAGGGGGAGATGGTGGCTATGGTATCAAGTGGGTTAGGTGAACTTAAGGTTGATACTTGATTTGAGGATTTGCCTATGGATGTAGGTTAGTTCGCCCGGTTCTTCATGCTTCTAGGTGGACGGGATTTGTTAGTGACTCTATTGTTATAGAACTATTTGAAGTTGTGGGTGAGAGGGAGGATAAGTTGTGTTGGAAGGAGGTCCCGGTAGAGGTGTTGGATGGATGAGTGGAGAGGTTGATTAATGGTGATGTAGTGTTCATTAAGGCCCTTTGGAAGAGTCGTCTATTTGTGTGTGTTTCTCGAGGAGCTAGTGCGGGCATGGAGAAGCAATACCCGTATCTCTTTCATTCTATTTAAGCTTATGATGACATGTCAAGTCCTTTTTATGATTCCAAGTCTCAAGTATTGGCCCTTAAGTCATTGCATGTATTCATGTTCATATTAATAAGATTATGAGAAGTTTCACTGTACATGTTGAACTTTCCTTGGAAATCATGTTTGTGTGCAATGTCGCATTCATGTTTGGGCTAAAGTCTTCATGACTAATTTCCTTGTGTACGTTTCTTTGACATTCGGGGATGGATATTCCCAAGGGGGAGATGTTATGACACCCCATAACTCTATGTTCTTATATATCCATGTTTCAAGCATTATTTGGTCAGGTTTGGGGTGTATTAGGTCCATGGGAGACTCCTAGTACCTAACGAGCCCAAGACTTCTCTAAGGGTTGAGTTTTGGGTGATGGTTCATGCAAGGGTCAACTTTATACAAGCATAACTCTTGGCATATTTGGAACAGGGAGGCCCACGACATGTCAAATGAAAGCCCTTTGAGTTAGCTTTACAATGCACTTGGTTTCACCTCATTCCGATGTCATATGAAGGAGTTATGATCGTCCTCGTGAGACCCTCCCGTGCAGTGAAGCCCCACGGGCACTCATACTGGCAGTATGGCCTTGTACGCATCTTAGGAAATGTTTAGGGCTAGAAAATGGCATAGTGAGGCTAAGCCTTGGTGCACGACTAGTGGCACGGGTTGTGTGACTCACCACTAGTCGTGAGGAGGGGCGTGGAGGCATTTTAGGAGGCTTGGCTAGGCGCGGGGGGCATTAAAAGCTAAGGCATGGGCCACAACTGCCTTGTATGGCTCGTGTGAAGGGGTACGGGACATGGAACCTGGGAATGTGCTGGACTGCAATATTTTCTTGTCTAAGTAAGGTGGGTCGGACCAGTAAACGGTCCGTGTAACACTACACGGTCCGTGAAAGTGGCCGTCAAAGTGACGTCGAAGCAAACATTTTGTCAAGTGTTCCAATTCCATTTTTCTGTCTAAGTCTTGTCTCACGGGCACTCCAGATGACCCATGGAGTGCCACACGGCCAGTGAAGTCTCCAGTGAGACGACACTTTGCCAATTTTTCTATCTGTTCACTAATGGTATTTTTGTAAATGCTAATTACTCTAATGCCCTTTTTAGACTTCCAATACTATCTTAACCTTCCGAAAAGACCTTAAAAAGTTTCGAAAGGATAAAACTCATTACTTTCATTTCAAATACACTTTCAACTCTCTCAAAATCCTCCATCAAGCCCCAATTTAATTTCAAGGAAACCCAAGAACAAGATTGGATTCAAAGATCATTTCCAAGCCTCCATTCTTCCCAATCTGAATTCCAAGCAACTCTAGACCTAAGGTATGTGCGTTGAACCATTGGGTCCTTCAACTAATGGTGCCTACACCCTCTTTTAATTAATATTTCATGATTTAAAGTTGATTTTACAAACGGGTTTTGCTAGTACGAACATGTCTATGAACTATGTTAAAGCATGTGAAGTTGTGACTGTTTTGCCAAGTTTTAAGCTATAAATCTTTGATCTATTGTAAGATTTGATGAGGGGTTTGATGTATATTTCTTGAGGGTGTTGCAAGTTATTGATTGATGGTTTTACGTTGGCTTTAGTTGTATGATTTCATCTCTGAATTGCATGGTCTTATACTACCATTTACACTCGCCAATTGTTTATAAAATGTCCGATTATGATTTCTTGAGGAATTGAAGGTCCAGTGCATGTCTTATGAGTTGAATGATAATTATATGATGATGAAATGACGATTGAAATGTAATGGTTTGATAAGCTAGTTCTATGAAATGCTTAATCTGGAAAGGGACGGGCTCACGTAAAGAAGGTCACTTAATCCTAATAGGGACGGGCTCCCGTAAGGAAGGTCACTTAATCCGAAGAGGGATGGGCTCCCATAAGGAAGTCCACTTAATCCGAAAAGGGACAGGCTCCCATAAAGAGGGCCACTTAATTCGAAAAGGGATGGGCTCCTGTAAGGAAGGCCACTTAATTCTAAAAGGGACGGGCTCCCATAAGGAAGGTCACTTAATCCGAAAAGGGATGGGCTCCCATAAGTAGGGCCACTTAATCCGAAAAGGGATGGTCTCCCATAAGGAAGGTCACTTAGTCCGAAAGGGGATGCGCTCCCATAAGGAAGGTGGCTCCAAAAGGTCTTATGTTATGTCGGTTGAGACTTCTTTACACATTTATATTATGATCTATGTAAAATGAACGATTTCCAAAGCATGACTTACTTAAGAGTTCGTTATACATGTCATATTGTTATTATGCTATCTATCGGTTATTATTATGCATTTTGATTATGATGCCTATCTCTTATTGCATTGCATACCACATACTTAGTACATTCAAATGTACTAACGCATACTCTGTGCCTACATGATGTTACCATGTAAGAATCGGAGCTCCATTTGGTCATCATCCTCCTCCACGTGGCTAGTGGTATCTATTCATGCTAGTTAGTGAGTCTTCATGTGCGAGGGTAATACCTATGTTCATAAGTTACGTACTAAAGATTATCCTTCTTTTCGGTATACTTTTACTATAAGGGTGAGCCCAGTTGCTTGTCTTGGCCTCCGTTAAGTCCTATGTTAGAGGTGTTGTTGGGCAAGTTATGTATTATGCTTGAGCTTTGACTTACTTATGATATTCAAACTATTTAAATATGAGTCTCTCCCATAGTCCCAATACCCCTTATTTATGTTTATTACATTGTTTTGCATTGCTTCCATAACCAAGGATGTGTAATGATATGCTACGAGGCTTGTTTGGGGTTCCTTCAGGTTCCCCATTCGCCGGTCACGTCTAGGCCCTAGGCTTGGTTCATGACATAAAGCTTCATCTTAGGTATGTAAGGCTAAACTAAAAGCATAAGATTGTTCTCTCATGTGCCCCAAAGATAGTTTTATAAGAGAGTTCAAAGTTCATGAGTTTACATGCATAATTCTTGAAAAATTTATATCATTACGTGTATTTTCATATATTGATGATCATCATAAACTCTTTTCTTGAATTGGATGTTTTTATATGAATCATTGCTTAAACCCTACTTATTATTTCATAAAAATTGTATGAATGAAGATAGAGATTGAGTCTAGAGCCTTGATTGAGAATGTCGATTGCGATTGTGACTATGAATGTGAGAGTGATGATATGTTGATAGTATTTGATGGTCCATGAGTCTTCCCAAATGATCTCTAATGAATTTTCTATTCGATTGTTCCCTAATGATTATTCTAAGCCTTGAGCTAGTGATTGAGAGTCGAATTGATAGTATGATTGGAGTCTCTATTAGACCAATTGAATGATGAGAGCCTCTATAAGGTTGATTTAAGATGAGACGATTAAGATAGTTTTGTTGGTTTGATTGGATGAATTATTTTATGAGCATTAATTTATGGGAGAAGTATCGAGCACTAAAACAGTAAGAGTTGATCCAACTCACACTCGTAAAAATACATAGCCAAACGTAGGTGAGGATTAGGACCATCACATCACATTATGTTGAGGTTGCCTCTGATTAGAAGTCCCTGAAACATTAGAGGACTTGTAGATTGTAGTATCCATTTTGGACTTGTCCACTATGGTTTCGATTTGTTCCCTACCTGAACAAGTATGGAACGGCTGTGGTAACATCAGTGAGATTTTTGTACAATCGCTAGCTCATATTAAGTGATTGTTGTCGGATAAGAGAAATCCCTAGGAAGTTTCCAAATTAAGTACTCTGAGTTGAGATGAGATTAGTCCCTTTGAGATGAGTCTGATTTTATTGAAGAGGTTTGATTGGTTAGATGGGTGGATTGTCTAATCTTTATCCTTGCTTTAGATAGATACTTAACATGTTGATTGTTACTATTTTCAGTTGGTTGTTATTTCATATAATTCTACCTATTGTTGTTTCATTCAGCTATTTTACATACCGTACATTCCACGTACTGATGCCACTCATTGCTGCATCCTTTTATGATACAGATACAGGGATTAGAGATCATCAACAGGCACATCGTTAAGGATCTAGGACGTTCAGCTGATTGGTAAGCCTCCCCCACTTCGGAGGATTCATTACTTTTATTCCATCTTACTTTTAGAGTTAGAATTGATTAGTTTTGCTTTATTTTAAGGTAGGCATGGGTCTGTCATTGGCACCACCTGATAATGATAGAGGATTCATAGATTAGAGTCAAACGTTGATTGTTAAGACTTGTTGAGATAATTCTTTCTACTAGCCTTTCATTTATTATATTATTTTAAGACCAGATAAATGTGCCCATTTACATTTCCTTATTTCTTCCACTGATTACTAAAAGGATTGATTGAATGAATTTGATGAGGCCAAGTGGTTCGTTTTGGGGCTAACAATACTCTCTAGGTGCCATCCACATCTTGGGTCCCCTCCCAGGGTGATACAGATTCTTTGATTTGCTTTCCTTTCTTCGTGTTGCTTGATTGATAGCTTTTCCAAATCGGGCATGGTGATTGGTTTTCCAGTTGATATTCCAGCTACTTTGATTCTTCCTTTGGATTTTGTCTTTGCTTATATCTTGGGTAAGATCTTCTTGCTGATTATGTCTATCTTGGTCTTGTTTCCTTTTTGTTGTTTCCTACACATTCATCATTCAAAATAATTAGCACTAACAATCTCCCCCTTTTTTATGATGACAATAAGTAAAGTAGTCGGCTTTCCTACTTAGCATGGTGCTCCCCCTGAATGCATGATTATTCGACGAGTGACGAAAGTAGTCGACTGTTAGTTTTGGAGTCGACTTCCCCTGAGTATATGATTAACTATGCATGTTATATTGCTTTTATTCTCCCCCTTTGGCATCAAGAAAAAAGGAAAAACAAGAACAAGTAATAGCAAAATAGAGATGATATTATATAAGCAGTCCAGAAAAGCAAAAAGAGGGGCATAACCCAAAAACAGTCCAAGATTAAGACAATTCACCCCGAGGACGCAGAAACTAGCAAATAGTGTTGATAGTAGAAGTTTTTAGATTTTCAAAAAGGTTGGTCAGAGTCGTAGACATAACATCAGTGTTGTTTTGGATCTTTTGAGCAACCTTTATAGCTTTCTTGACAATCTGAATGAGTTGAAGTTGAATTTTCCAACATTAGTGCCAGTTTCCTTGGTGATAGCCCTGACCTTTTCTAGAGTCTCCAAGATGTTGTCGCACTTGTACTGAGAAGACATGAGGAGATCTTGTAGATTTTCAAACTTAGCGTTCATGCTGGAGATCATGTCCATCAGCTCAACAATGAGCTTTGATTCAAGAGGAGATGAGGACTCAGGCTTCGCAGGAGAGATGTTGCCAAGAGAGTCTTGAGTAGGACTAGAGGGGAGATAAGATTTGAGAGACCATGAGTCATTAGACAGAGTGTAACCTATGTTGTTCAATGCCCTAGCATTGTAGGATTGCTTGATGAGGAAGGGAGGAATATCGGATAGGCAAACATT
This sequence comes from Solanum medicagineum, assembly GCA_026153255.1. Classification (NCBI taxonomy): domain Eukaryota; kingdom Viridiplantae; phylum Streptophyta; class Magnoliopsida; order Solanales; family Solanaceae; genus Solanum; species Solanum medicagineum. Next base: position 13,026,402 of record JAPFFP010000080.1, read on the forward strand.
ATTTTCCTCAAAAATCCTAGAGATGATCATACCATAGGGAAGGCTCTGAGAGTCAATAGGACATTCTGACATATGATAGGGAATATAGGAAGAGAGTTTGAATCTTTTCTTGGAGAGAAGACAATAAGCGAAGAAAGTATCTCTGACAAACAAGGTAGATAGAGATCCAACACGGAGAAAAAAGTAGTCTCCACAATGTGAGCAAGAACCCTTGCATCAAAGGATACATCCTTTGGAACAAGGTTGGAAGGATAGGAGTCAGAGAGGTTAGAAATAAGGGCTCTTGTGGCATATTTGAAAGAGACATCGAAATTAGAGGACCATGAGTTCTTAATAGGAAACGATAATCCATATCAATAGATCCCAAAAATGTCATCAAAGATATCAGCATCAAGAAATATTCTTTTACCCAACACTAGGGTTTCAACTTCACCAGGAACAGAGGATCGTAGATTTACATAGAAGATTCTTACCAGCAGTTCATAGATGGACTTGGGTGAGGAAGAGAATATTTTTGCCCAACCCTAATATTCAAAAAGCTCTTTGACAAGACAATGGATGGAGAGAAGAAGATCCAAGTCCACAATTCTACCATGCACAATGGTCTTTGATTTTTCAGAGATTGAAAGAGGGATTTGTTGGAAAAGTGCCAAAAATTGACTTTTAGGTCAAGGGAACTTTCAACATCAAACTTAAATTTCTTCTTGAAGTCTCCAGGATGAGGAGAAGGTATGGTATGCTTGAGAGAGGAGATAGGAGAGTCAGACGAGATGTGGGAAGAAGGAGATGAGGAGTTTTCGAAGTCAACAGGTACAGGGGAATAGGAAATGCCCTTCCTTTTGTTCCTTGTGCATTTTCAAGGATGCATAATGAGGAGGGAAGAGTCTATAAGGAACAAGAGGTGTGAAGTAATATAAAGAAGAGGTAATAGATATGAAAAGAATAGTGAGAAACAAAGAGACTAAAGTGACAAGGCGTAGAAGACGAAACGAAAGGTTGACACACGAGGAGTTATACACGAATAAAGTCGTCAAAATAGTGAGACAATTATGCATAATGGCAACAGAGTAAAGAAAATAAATCAATTAAAGTAGAATCTTAGTGATAACCATATTAAAATAATTTTGAAATAATATTTAAGTAATTCTTAGATTATAAAATATTTCTTCAGACAAGGGTTTGGTAAATATATTAGCAAGTTGATTTTCTGTATTAATAAAATCAATTTCAATATTTCCATTGAAACATGATCTTTAATAAAATGGTGTTTGATGTCAATATGCTTAGCCCTAGAATGATGAAAAGGATTTGTAAATAAATAGATTGCACTAGAATATCACAAAAATTTTTGCAGGATTAGGAACGACATCATAATCAACTAATTGATGAATTATCCAAAGAATTTGAGTGCAACACAAACCAACGGCCACGTATTCTATCTCATGGTAGATATGGAGACGCAATTTGGTTTCTTATTATTCCAGGAGATGAGTGATTCCCCAAGAAACTCGTAAGGTCCACTAATGCTTTTGCAATCAACTTTATCACCTGCATAATCAGTATCTGAAAAACCACGGAGATCAAATGTAGATGATTTCTTATATCAAATACCAAAATAAGTAGTTCTTACTAGATATCGAATACTTCTTTTTACTGCATTTAAGTGAGACTCTGTAGGGGCAGCTTCAAATCTAGCACATTTGTGGATGCTGAACATGATGTCAAGTCTACTAGCAGTAAGATAAAGTAACGACCCAATCATACCTCTATACCAGGATTCATCGATGCTCTTACCATTTTTATCCAAATCTAGGTTGCATGATGGACTCATAGAAGTACTAATGGACTTTGCATTCTCCATTTCGAATTTTTTAATTAACTCCTTAGCGTATTTACTTTGGCAAATGAAGATCCCATGATCAAAGTGAAAAATTTATAATCCCAAAAAGAATTTCAACTCACCCATTAGGCTCATTTCGAGCTCACTTTGCATTAGATCAACAAATTTCTTGCACAAATCATCATAAGTACTTCAAAAAATAATGTCGTCAATGTATATTTGAATAATAATACTATCAGAAGAGGATTTTTTAATGAAGTGAGTGGTGTCAATACTCCCTCTAAAAAACCATGATTTAGCAAAAATTTACTTAGCCAATCATACTAAGCTCTAGGAGCTTGCTAGAGACCGTACAAATCTTTAGATAATTTCAAACATGGTGAAGAAATTTAGGATGCTCAAAACCAAGGGCTTGTTTTACAAATACCTTTTTTCCTATAAATCTATTTGAAAAAGCACTTTTAACATCCATTTGAAATAACTTAAAACCTTTTAAAGTAGTATAGGCCAATAGTATACGAATTGATTCTAACCTGGCAGTAGGAGCTAAAGTCTCATCGTAGTCGACTCCCTCCGTTTGAGAGTAGCCTTGTGCTACCAGTTGTTCTTTGTTCCTAATTACTTTACCATCTTTGTTCAACTTATATCTAAAGACCCATTTGGTTCCGACGATGGAAATGTTTTCATGTTTGTTAACCAGAGTCCAAACTTGATTCTTTTCAAATTGATCAAGTTCTTCCTTCATAACCTTAACCGATTCATTGTCTTTTGATTCTTCTTTAAGATTTGTGCGTTCAAGCTAAGAGATGAGTGGTGCTGTCATGACCAAAAGTAGGGCCTAGATGTGACATGGCGAATGGGGAGCCCGAAGGGTCTCCAATCAAGCCTCTTAACTTGTTATTACACATCATTTGTCGTGGAAGTATGTAAAAAGGCATAAAGTAAGAATAAGGGGCAAGGGACTAAGGGATAGCTTGCAAAACATCACCATCAAGAGATAAAGAGTCTAAGCTCAAATCATAGAAACATAACTTGTCCAACAAACACCTCTAAATACGTAGATAAGGACGGGGGCAAGGACAAGGTAACCGGGATCACCCTCATAGTCAAAACAAACATAAAGAAAAATGTCTCAATACAAGATAATAGAACATAGACCAAAGTCCCCAAAATGGAGGACTCACCAACTAGTTTGAGTAGCACTGAACTAGCCACATGGAGGAAGAGGATAATCAACTTGGGCTTCGATCCCTACATGGTGATATCATGTAGGAAAGAGTATGCATTAGTACATTTGAATGTACTAGGTATGTAGGATGCAATGCAACAATAAGTAGGCATCATAGTCAAAATGCATAAATATTAAGCAATAGACATAATATAACAATATGACATGTTGTTCAATGCTTAAGTAAAACATGCTCAAGCAAACCTTGCTCATATAGGATATCATATGTGAATAAGAGACCAAGCTAGTTGTTCAAGGTATAAACCCCTTGGTGGTTGTGTGGTATAAGCTCCTTACATGGTTGATGGTTATCACACCTTACCAACATGGTGATGAAGTATAAACCCCTTGCATGGTGGATGAGTATAAACCCCCAACATAGTTACCCGGGCCCGGGTCCCCCCCCCCCCCAGATCAGGTATGGTCTAATGTAACACTTTATATAGGATTTATCATATGCTCTAGTGCAACACCTTCATATAGGAATAATCGTATACATAAGCTCATTTCATCATCATAACATCGTTCATATCATATCTCATGCTTTGGACCTTTAATTCCTCAAGAAACCACATTCAGACATTTTATAAAACACTTTGAGGGTGTGAAAGGGGGTAAAAGACCATGCAATTTAGAGATGAAATCATGCAAGAAATCATTTGTAAAATCATCAATCAACACCTTGTAACATCCCCAGGAAATTCACATCAGAACCCTCATCACTCCAACATTAGATCCAAGATTTATAGCTCAAAACATGCTAAAATAACCATACCTTCATGAACTAAAATCACTGTGTAGTAAATTTCTCAATATACAAGACCCACATATAAAATCAACTTTAAAGGAGGCTTAGGCATCATGGGTGAAAGGATCCAATGGTTCAACACCACATACCTTAGTTTTGGATAACCCTTGAAAGAAATTGAAGATGGAGACTTGAAGCTTGAATAAAATCCTTGAAGAAATCCTTAAGATTGATCTTGAGTTTTGGGACTTGAATTTAGGGTGAAATATGAGTCTAAGTGTTTGAGAGGATATTGGGGAATGTTAAGGATAATATGAGGGTGAAATAAGGCTAAGTATATATACTTTCTAGTGTGAGAACCCTTAGGCCCAAGACTTATAAGCCTTAGATCGAAAACGTTAAAACAGGCACCAAAAACAACAGGTTCGCGACGCGAAAACCCCACTGGAATCTGCATTTTCTGCACAAATGAGTTCTTAAAAAATGGGCATAAATCCTTCATCCGAACTTGGAATAGGGTGAAACCAAGTGCATTAGAAAGCTAATTCAAAGGGATTTAATTTGGTAGGTCGTGGGCCACCCAGTTCTTTGTATTTTAAGAGATATACCCCTTCAAAGTTGACCCTCCTAAATCGCATTTTTTGCGATTTTTGGATTTTGATACGGTTTCTCTAAAAATCGGGTTAGACCCATTTCCCACTCAATTTGACCTCCTGAACAAGAATATGAAATCGGATTTTCGAAATAATGAATGAAATTTTAGATATATGGAAATCACGATTGGGGTACTTTTGAGGCACATTTTTAGGCACTTTTTGGGGTCTTCCCCTTGGGAACATTCGTCCCCAAATATAAAAGGGACGTACAAGACAAGAGTGATCATCAACAAATTAGCCCCAACAAAAATGCAACATCACATTAAAAACACTGTTTTCAAGATCTCAACATAAGTGTAAAATCATCATAAACTTGCCAACTTAAACATGAATGCACATGAATGACATAAGGGCTGAAACATAGGACTTAGAATCATAGAAAGGACTTGGTATGTCATAATAATCTTGAATAAAGTGACGGAGATATGGATATCGCTTCTCCATATCCGTATCGGCTCTCCGAGAAACACATACGAATAGACAACTCTACCAAAGGGCCTTGACGAACACTATATCATTATCAATCAATCAATTTCTCCACTCATCCATCCAACACCTCCACGGGAACCTCCTTCTAAGACAACTTATCCTCCACCTCACCCACAACTTCAAAGAGTTCTATAGCACTAGGGTCACCAAAACATCTCCTCAACCTAGAAGCATGACAAGCCGAATAAACCATAGCCCTACCATAGGCAATTCCCAAACTTATGCAACCTTACCAACCTCCCTCTACAATTTATAAGGACTCACAATCCTCAACCCAATTGTCAATCTTAAATACACCTAGCCCACTTGGTACCAAAACCGTCATTTTCCCCTTGGGAGACAACCTCCACTCTATCATTCTCTCACCCAAAACTTCCAACTCCAATAAGGCGGAAATCAAGGCCTTGCCTAATCTACTCCTCTTAACCCAAGAAGATTTGAAACCATCAAGAACACTATACTACCATTATCAACTTCCTTCAACCTAACTACCTATCTAGCCAACCGATAGACTCTACTGGGCCTCTTCTTACTACCATTATCCACACATACTAGGCTACCTAGAGCACCAACCCACAAAAATAGCCTTACCAGAAAAATCAATGCACACTTATACTATAATCCCTAAGGAGTTCTAACGACCATCTTGTTATCCTCAACTCACACCTATCATATTTAGCAACCAATACCCAAATAATTCACAAGCTCTAAACAAATCAATACCTCATCACTAGAGACCACCACAAACATATCAAGGTAGGGTTTTAAGACCCTATTCATGAAACCCATATACACAACCGATGCATAAGCCAACCAAACAACTCCACGAATATTCAAAATGCTCACTCCTAGTCTGAAAAGGACACTTAGGGATATCCCCTACCCTCACTCTCACTTGGGGACAAAACCCGAACCAAAGATCAATATTATAGAAGTGACTAACCCATCGTAGTTGACTAAATAGATTGACCATCCTTACCCATCATATTACAAGCTTACGGGTTCTATACTCATTAGAAGCATGATATGCAAGTACCCCAAACTACCCCAAGGCCCTTAACACAACAAGCTAAGTTGTCATCCCACAAGAATACTTATAATATATATGTACATACTTTCAAAGAGGCAATAGTCATTTTTCAAATCATTTAATGCACAATTGGGCTTAAAAGCCAAACACCATTTATAATAATTCATATTTAGGCCCAAATGCCAAAATCATTATTTTATAGTCATAATACTCATGCATAGAGCCCATTCATATATAAAATGGTGCAAGCACCCAAAATGCTTAAAGAGCGAAAATCAAAGACATATATGTGATCACAATATTGTCATATAAAATGAAAATGGGCTTACCCATATCATAATTTTTTTCGAAATAATTTGGGTCATAAATTGCATATGCTATGAACAATGAGGAAATGACATGGGTAATTATGACTCCATTTAAAATCAACATTTATATTATGAAGTTGAAGTGAAAGTGTAGTTAATTTCATATTTGAATCCATATTGTAATCCCTCATGCATAAATCATTTAAAAAGGGAACATGCATACTTATAAGTTCATAAACCCAAAGTAAATCCTCATATAACGACTTAAATCACATTAAAAAAATCATCAAATAAACATTACCCATGCATCAATAGAAATTTAGGAATCATAATATTCAAATTTCAAATTAAAATGAGTAAAATCCATGTAGGTTTTCTTGAAAATAATTTTTGGTCTCCTTGATTGGAAGGAACCAAGGATCAACCCACATCACATGAATCCTACTAGCACCAAGGAATAACAAAAGAAATAGCAACTCCCGGACCTATTAAATCACCCTACTCCCAACCTCCGGTAAAAGCCCACTAACCCAAGAGACTCCTAATATCCGATGAAGTCTAAGGACTAGGCTAATCTCTAATCACCTTTGCCTTACTAAGGTCCACCTTAATACCATCACCCGGCACCACACATCCTAGGAAGGCAACTTCTTATCATGAAGATTCCCATCTCTCCTACTTTGCACCCAACCTTCTTCGTTACGCTTGTAATACAACCCTCAAATGATTCACATGCACTACCTCATTAGAGAACGAACCACATTATCATCACCAAAACCATCATAAGTCTGTTAGGGTAAGGAATAGAGATCTTACTCATGAGACTTATAGGCATAACCAGTGTATTAGTTAAACCAAAGGACACTATCCCAAAATTCAAAATATCGGAAAGGACATTCAAAGCCTCATCCACCAACAACAACAATTCTATAGACAAAATAACTTAGGTTCAATACTTCTATTTCTCATAAGATGAAAAATTCAACCCCTTAAAGTCCAATTGTACCTTAAGGCATGAAATGGACCTACCTCCTTTTCTACCATTTAACAACCTCTCACTAAAAGATGAGCTCATTGGGAAATTAGGGCTACCTCTATGGGTTCTACCATCCATGAAGACACAACATGCATGCAACCATTCCATTACTATAGTGACATCAAATTCCACCATGTCAACTCCAACAAGCCACAAAGCAAGGCCTAATACAATACAAACCCGGACCATCACTATAAACATTCTAGCAACAATATACCCGATAAAAGGATAGACACCAAAGATCCACACAACAACTTGGGCACACAAGAAGCTCCACTATCAACCAAGGAGAATAGAGAAGAAGTAGTGGAACACCGGGCCTAACAATGCATGTACATCAAAGCCAAGGAAACTTCAACTTACCGGTAATAGCATCGAACACCTCAACCCCTCCTTGAGGCACTTGATCAACATAGCCACCATGGTCCAAAAGCCGACCACCCGTAAACCCCTTTGGAATAAATGGACAATCTACAAGCTTGTGACCCACCTTACCACATCCAAAACAAGCACTAGTGTTCCTCCAATACTGGCCACCGTGGTTCTTTCCACACCTTTGACACTTGGGATTAGTCATCCCACCATCACCTTGTTTATCCTTATAGCGTTTACATGTACAATCCTTTCTCTTATTCCCCTACTCACCATAATGGAAACAAGCATTGGTGCCTCTCAAGCATGGGCCTCTATGACCCCTTCCAAAATTAGAACACACACCATTAGGGGCCACACCATCAACAACTCTGCATTTGAGACTTTTGAACTTACCCACATTATGGGCCCTCTTGGCCTCACTACCTCTCCTCTCCCCACTAGAAGTCTCGGGAGCACCCACTTGATGATTGAGTTGTGTTACCAAAGTTGTCACTATCTTGGCCATTACCTATAGAGCATTTCAAACCTCCACATTTGATATATCACCATCTTGAGTAGCTTGAGACATATCTTGAAATGTAACGGTTAGGGGTTAGCAATAAGCTATAGGGGATCTAACTCTATCGCATGACATGGATCATGAAGAAGTGAAATATTTCCTAAAACACCTCATAGCCTCCTACTCATAGTTGTGCTGCACAACATAACCATGAATAAGACTCTAATCGATGTAGTTTGTTGGACTTTGAGGATCTACCAACCTAGTGCTTTGATATCAAGTTTATCACGACCAAAGCAGGACCTAGACGTGACACAGTGAATGGGGAGCCCGAAGGGTCTCCAATCAAGCCTATTAATTTGTCATTACACATCATTGGTCATGGAAGCATGTGAAGAGACATAAAGTAAGAATAAGGAGCAAGGGACTAAGGTATAGCTTGCAAAACATCACCATCAAGAGAAAAAGAATCTAAGCACAAATATTGATACATAACTTGTCTAACAAACATCTCTAAATACATAGATAAGAATGGGGGCCAAGATAAGGTAACCGAGCTCATCCTCATAGTCAAAACGAATATAAAGAAAAATGTCTCAATATAAGATAATATAACATAGACCAAAGTCCCAAAATGGAGGACTCACCAACTAGCTCGAGTAGCACTGAACTAGCCATATGGAGGAGGAAGATGATCAACTTGGGCTTCGATCCCTACATGGTATTATCATGTAGGCAAGAGTATGCGTTAGTACATTTGAATGTACTAAATATGTAGGATGTAATGCAACAATAAGTAGGCATCATAGTCAAAATGCATAATATTAAGCAATAGACATAATATAACAATATGACATGTATGTTCAATGCTTAAGTAAAGCATGCTCAAGTAACCTGTGCTCATATAGGATATCATATGTGAAGAAGAGACCAAGCTAGTTGTTCAAGGTATAAACCCCTTGGTGGTTGTGTGGTATAAACCCCTCACATGGTTAGTGGTAATCACACCTTACCCACACGGTGATGAAGTACAAAACCCTTGCATGGTTGATGAGTATAAACCCCAACATGGTTACCGTAGGCTCTTGACCCCACGGATCGGGTATAGTCTAATGTAACACTTTATATAGGATTTATCATATGCTTTAGTGCAACACTTCAGATAGGAATAATCATATACACAAGCTCAATTCATCATCATAACCTCATTAATATCATGTCTCATGCTTTGGACCTTTAATTCCTCAAGAAACCACATCCGGACATTTTATCAAACACTTTGAGTGTGTGAAATGGGGGTAAAAGACCATACAATTTAGAGCTGAAATCATGCAAGAAAATTTGTTGTAAAATTATCAATCAACACTTTGCAATACCCCCAAGACATTAACATAAAGACCCTCATCAAATCCAACATTAGATCCAAGATTTAGAGCTCAGAATATGCTAAAACAACCATACTTTCATGAACTAAAATCATTGTATAGTAAATTTCTCAATATACAAGACCCACATGTAAAATCAACTTTAAATCATGCAATATTAGTAAAAAGGAGGCTTAGGCATCATGGGTGAAAGGACCCAATGGTTCAACACCACATACCTTAGCTTTGGAGAACCCTTGAAAGATATTGAAGATGGAGACTTGAAGCTTGAATGAAATCCTTGAAGAAATCCTTAAGATTGGTCTTGAGTTTTGGGACTTGAATTTAGGGTGAAATATAAGTCTAAGTGTTTGAGAGGATATTGGGGAATGTTAAGGATGATATGAGGGTAAAATAAGGCTAAGTATATGTATTTTCAAGTGTGCGAACCCTTAGGCCCAAGACTTATAAGTCTTAGACCACAAAAATTAAAAAAGGCACGAAACCACAGAGGCGCGTCATGGAGGCGATGCGAAAACTCCACTGGAATCTGCATTTTCTGCACAAATAAGTTCTACAAAAATGGGCATAAATCCTTCATCCGAATTGAGGGTGGGATGAAACCAAGTGCGTTGGAAAGTTAATTCAAAGAAATGTAATTTGGTAGGTCATCGATCACCTAGTTCTTTGTGTACTAAGAGATATTCCCCTTTAAAGTTGACCATCCTAAATCGCATTTTTTGTGATTTTTAAATTTAATACGGTTGCTCTAGAATATGGATTAGAACCATTCCCCACTCAATATGGCCCCTTTGAACAAGAATATCAAGTCAGATTTTTGAAATAACAAATGGATTTTTAGATATATGAAAATCAGGATTCTGGGTACTTTGGAGGTATATTTTCGGGCACTTTTGGGGTCATTACAAGTGCTATGTTAGTGTTTTCCTTCTTGGGGCTCTTATCCTCATTCCATCACTCGCATTTCTAATGATGAACTTTTTCGGATAATCAAGTTCACTTCTCCATTATTTTGGAACTGATTCAGCTACCAATTGACTTTCATTTGTAGTAGTCGACTGGTCTTTCTCTTACTTCTTTGGAAGAAATAACTACACTTTGAGAGTTGATAATTTCCTTATCATCAAAGCTGCATCTTTTCTTGGAAAATTGATTAGATTCATCAAATATAATATGAACAGATTCTTCTACTATAGACACATTTGTTAAAAACTTTGTAAGATCTATCGGAATTAGAGTAGCCAAGGAAGATACCTTCATCACTAAGGGGATCAATCTTACTTAAATTATCCTTACCATTATTATGGAAGAAACACTTTCAACCAACGAGATAGAAATAGCTAATGTTTGGCTTCTTACCATTCCACAGTTCATGCAGAGTCTTCTTCAAGATGGGTCCACGAAGACACCTGTTGAGAATACGACATGCAGTGCTTATAGCTTCAGCCCAAAAATAATGCTGGAGAGCATGCTCACATATCATGGTTCTAGCCATGTCTTGTAGATTCATGTGCTTTCTTTTGACTACTCCATTTTGTTGTGGAGTTTGTGGAGCTGAGAAGCTATGTTTGGAGTCGTCTTCATTGCAAGAGTTTTCAAAACCTTTGCTTTCAAATTCTTCATCATAATCACTTCTGATGGATATAATATAGTAGTCTTTTTCTCTCTATATTTTCTTACAAAAGAACTCAAAATTCTGTAAGGTATCATCTTTGTTAGCCAATAATATTACCCAAGTAAATCGAGAGTAGTCATCAACAATAGTGAATGCGTACCTTTTTCCTCCAACATTGGCAGTTCTAGTGGGACCAAAGAGATCCATATGGAAAAGCTGCTAGGTTTTTATAGTAGAAACGATATCTTTATTTGGAAAGGAGTTTCTAATTTGCTTATCTAGTTGACATGCATCGCAGATGTGATACTTGGTATAGTCTAATTTTCGTAGCCCAATAACAAGATCAATTCGGGCAAGCTTTTTAATGAGTCTCATGCTGGCATCCCCTAATTTTTTGTGCCAAATCCATGGATCTTGATATATATAAGCAAGATATATGTGTTCAGTTGATTCTTTCACAGAGTCTATGATATATAAGTTCTTATCCCTGTTTCCTGGAAGAATTTCCTTTCCAGAGTTGTCCGATAATGCATCCATTCTTTCTAAATCTCAATTCTAAGTCAGAGTCATATAGTTGACTGCTTAGCAAGTTGTACTTCAGACCTTTCAAGAAATATACATTTTTGATATCACATGACTCATTGAAGGAGATGGTGCCAGTACCAATTACAGTTGCAGTGGAGTTGTCTCCAAATCATATTTTTTCTCCATTGTAGTCTGCAACAGATTTGAACAGATATTTGTTGCCAGTCATATGGTTTGAACATGCACTGTCAAGATAACACCTTCCTTTTCCCTTTAGTACGATGTTCCTGCAAAACAAAATTAATTCTAATTTTTAGGTACCCAAATATTTTTGGGTCTATTTTGGTTTGTGGTTCCTTTAACTCTTTTGACCATATGAGATGGTTTTGAGTGACGAAATCTGCATCTAGAATAGGTGTGGCCAGTTTTCGCACAATGGTGACATGAGCTTTTATTAGATTCGTCTGAGCAGAGAAACTAAAAGATTCACTTTGAGAATTAGTCGACTTATATGATTTATTGAAATTTGAAATTTTTTAAGCATTTTTAGATGATTTTTAAGGTCAAAATTTTCTTGATACAAGAGATCTTTTTCAACAGCACAAACCTCAAGTTTAATTTCTAAAGCATTTTTTTCATCTTGAATGGATATGATATTCTTAAAGGATTTTTTTAAAAATAAATAATAGCTAGATCTAAAAGAGTTTTCAATTTAAAGCAATTGTTGCAGTAGTCATTTTTTACTTGGCTAAATTCACCAATTGCCATGAAGCAAACATTTCCAGAATCTTGTTGATCATATTCAGAAGTGTCCTCATTACTCCAGTTGCTAAATGCCTTGTTTTTGGATTATTCTTAAGGATATTTTCTCTTGTCCTCAAGACATTCACTTGCAACGTGTCCAAATTTTCCTCATTCATAGCACCTGCCATCATTCCTGTTGTAATTAGTTATTTGCTTATTTCTAGAGTAGTTTTGCTTACCTCTTTGTTGGTTTCTGTTGCATCTGAAGGTTTCCATTATTGACTTAGTGATCAGTGCAATTTCATCTTCATTTAGATCCTCCTCATCTGCCTAGTTTTCATCAGATGCTTTAAAGGCAACAAAATTTTTCTTGTCATCTTCCTTCTCCCTTTTCATTGAGATGCGTTTTCTTAAAAGAAATCAAATCATCTCTGACTTCATCATAGGTAAGGCTTTTAAGATCCATGCTTTCAAGAGAAACTACCTTGATATGCCATTGAGGGGGAAGACTTCTGAGGATTCTTCTGATGTGTTCAATGGGAGGATATTCTTTTCTAGCAGCCTTGAGTTTACCAATGATTTTGCTGAGACGAGTAGACATGCTTTCAACTGATTCTCCTTCATTCATTTGAAATAGATCATATTCATAAACAAGTAGACTAACAATTGTTTCCTTGACTTTTTCAGTTCCTTCATAGGTGACTTCCAGTTTGTCCCACGTTTTCTTGGCAGTTTCACAACTAGAGATCTTTTCATATTCATCCCTACTGGTAGTGTTGTATAGAACATTTTTGGTTCTGGAGTTGATTTGAATAACTTCCATTTGCTCTTCTGTGTAGTTCTCTAGACTGGGTGTGATTGGGGCTTGGCTAGTTTCTGTGCTTGATTGACCTTCAGTTGTTGCCTTAGACACAAGAATGGGAATGTCACCTAATTTGATAACTCTTTGGACCTTCACATCATAGGACTGTGTGAATGTTTCCATTCTTATCTTCCAGTGAGAGAAGTGCTTCCCATTAAAGTAGAGAGGTCTGGTTTGAGAAGTTCCCTCTTGAAACAATGCTCAAATTGTTTGTTGTTGATTTGACATGATCTTTCCTCACCTACGGTTAGACAGAAGTACATAGTGAGACTAGACTCTGATACCAATTGAAAGTGCAAGAGGGGAGGGGGGAGAATTAAATTTTCTTCCTTTTTCTTTTAACTTAAACCTGCACTTGGTTAGTTAGCTAATATATTAGATAGTTGACTATAGTAGTTAAATAAGTATGTAGTACTTTAAAGTGTGTAAAAGAAAATTCAACACCAGATATTTTATACTAGTTCAGATTCAATGTGAATCCTAGGTCTAATCCCCTTGGGTTGCAAGGGATATCTCTTCAAGCCTTTCGTAAAATGATAATTACAAGAATAAAACTTAATCTACTCTCAATATTTTTCTTTGTTTCTTTTTCTTTTTGATAAATTTCTCTCGTTCAAATTTTTCTTCTTTTCTCTCTCTTTTTTTCACAATAAAGCTAAAATATTATAATGATTTTTAAAGATGAAGAGCTTTGAAGAAGGTCTTGAATGCAGTAGGCTTTTATAATTCTTGAGATATCCGGATGTCTCTTTTTATATGAAGAGATGGCATCCCAAGGGAATTGATCCTTGGAATCAGGCAGCATTTCTTCATCCAAGGATAAGGACAAGGATTTTTAGGATAGGCAATCTTGTGTAGATTGATTTCTATATTGATTGCACAAGTCTTCAATCTTGTTAGTCTTCTTTGATCTTAATTGATTAACAAGATCTGCTTGAGTGCTCTGACTAGGAGTCTTATTTGGTCTTGATTGATTTTTTTATTTTCTTTCCTTTCTTTGTGTTACTTGATTGATAGCTTTTCCAAATCTGATGTGTTGATTGATTTCCTTGTAGAAACCCATCCGCTTTGATCTTTCCTTTGAATTTTGTCAATGCTTATATCTTGGGAAAGAATTTCTTGTTGATTATATCCATCTTGGTATTGTTTCCTTTTTGGTGTTTCCTGTATAGTCATCATTCAAAATAATTAGCACTAACAACCCTGGGGACTTAAAATAATAAGAAAAAGGGAAGAGAGACTTAGAAAGCCTAAATTGATGGTGCTTCATCCTCTGTTGATGTTTCGGTGCCCGAATCAACAAGATAGGACGCCCTTTCCCCGTTTGTCAAAAGTATTGTAAGAAGCATCAAGAAAACTGCTTGGTTGGTATAAATGGTTGTTTTGGGTGTAAGTGTATTAAGCATAAGATGATATTGGCCAGTGGCTTCTAGGAGGGGATGAGAGATAGCTCCTAAAGGAGGTGCTAGCGGGTCTTCTATACTTGCCTATCGGGAGTATGGCAAGGGCCACAAAGGAAACTATCTAGTGAATACCTCTATATATTTTAGGTGTCTGAAGTGTAGAAAAAATCATAGTGGTAAATGCATGAGAGATTCAGGTGCTTGTTATGGGTATGACAATTAATCCATAGGCTTACCGAATGTCCAAATGCTTCAACCAATAGTAGAAATGGTCATCCTCAAGGACATAGCTCCCATAAAGGCCAAGGGGCTCAAAGAGGTTATCAAGACTCGAACCAAGGTTCTAGGAGTGACATAAAAAATGGGAACCCGAGAGTTCCCAAACAAGCCTCAAATTATCCATATTCACATCATCGATTCGAAAGCATATACAAATAGTAAACACATAGTTCTAAGGGATAGGAAAGTAAGTTCACACTATGGGAATATCATCGGGAAAGGGATTAACATGGATTCACATAACACGTAGCACATAAAGAATAACGGGTGGGTAAGTACGACTCTTAGGATCTTCCACATTTTCACATAGAGCATACATACTTATCATAATTCTCATAATCAGCCATAATAGCCATATCCAATATACCACCATATTAGTAGGCACAAAATGCAACATATAACATATATATCCGATAAGAGTCTACAAGATGTCCAACAATATCTCTAGTTATAGAATAGGACGGGGGCAAAAACATGCCCTGGGCTCACCCTCAAGTAAATAGCTAAACAGAAGCAACATAAGGTAGATAGATGGTGGCTTGTCCTTGGAAGATAGGACTCACCACAGCAATTTCTCAAATCTGATCTAGTCGTCAAACAATGGATAAAGATAGTCCCCGGTCCCTATATGGTTAGATCATGTATACAAAGAGTATGAGTTACTACATTTGAATGTACTAAGTATGCAAGCATGCAATGCATATGACATATCAAACCTGCATTCAATGTTAGATGACAAGGGCACATAATATAGAAAGAAGTACATTACTAAAGAAGAGTAGTATGACAATTGATGTGTTGTCAAAATACAACACATTTGATACCTAAAACAAGAAATTTTATGAGTTCTTAATTTGAATTTTTATGGTTTTAAATTGTTTTTGTGTTGTTATTGCAGAAAAGGTATGTTAGCATGATTTGGGAGAAAAATTACAGATTTTGCTGAAGTGCAAAACATACGAGTTCACCTACGAGTAGTATCCCAATCTATGAGTCGTAGGGTGATCTCGTAGCTAGAAATAGAGAGCAAAAAATCAGAAATCTTCTAAGTGGTGGTCACCCTTACAAGGCCACCCTACGAGTCATATGTCTCAATACGACTCATATAAGTGGAATCGTAGCAATAAATAGAGAGCAAAAATTTTGGACCAAAAGCTGAAGGCCTAGACTACGAGAAGAGCATATGAGTCATAGCTCAAGCAATGAATCATACAAGTGGGTCGTAACAGTCAAGACCAAAACGCCAAGTTCTTGATATGCTACTCTGATTATGACCCGTAGGTCCACCTACGAGATGTAGCTGTGAGACATACCTGCTGCCAGTTGTCTTTTCTGTGTAATTTTTAAGGTTAAATTTGTAAATACTGTATATACTTTATGTTAGGGTTTATTTGAGGGCGGACCCCAGACTTGAATATTAAAGGAGCCTTTGATATTCTCTCTAGATTACTTTAGGGTTTTAGTGTAGATTTTAATTTTCTCTTGGAAAATCCACTTTTGGGGAGTGCAAATCATACATTGTATTCATTCTCAATCTATCAAGCTTGTGGTTTGCAACTTGTGGTGTTATCACTCTTCATTGCTTTGGGTAAAATTCTCAATTTATGTCTTGTATTTTCATATTTGTTAGTTTTGCCTTTGCCATGAGAAGCTAAGCACCCACAACTTGGGGTTGTGGGAACCATAGGTGGTTGAATTGAGATAACCTAGATTTATTGCATTTCTATGATTGGGGTTTTGCATGTATTATTTATTTCCCTTCACTTTGATTGTTGTTTTGTGGTGGCCAACACCAAACCCTGCCTACTATCATGATCCTGACCAAGGTAGTGACGAATAGGAAAAGGGAAGTAGATGACAAGATTCGATTGATGTGTTCTTGTCTAATCAACCAGACCTAACCAATGGGAGGTTGATTGCGACAATACGTAATTGATAGTTGGCACACCATGGTTGCCAACCAAGTGCCATGGTGAAATCCAAACTTCACCTTCACAAGAGGGCTGGAAGAACCTAAGTTACCATCTTGCATGCGAATTTCCAATTGTAGTTATGTTGTCTAGGGTAATCGGGTCAATGAACCATTGGGAACACAATTCCTAAGTTGTCCCTAAATTTGAGTGTTTCCTTACATAGTAGCGGTAGTGTTTAATTTGTTTTTATTTGAAAATCATAATTCGCCCCTCCCCCCCCCCCCCC
>JAPFFP010000080.1:13057585-13068736 GCA_026153255.1 Solanum medicagineum
CTCCAATGTCTAGGCGTGTCGACCCAAACAATTTGCAGCGACCTTGCAGCTAACATGTAACATTTCTTTCCACTCCATTTCTCCAGTGCGAAACTCTGGTTTAATTTACATCAACAGTACTCAATGTCGGTCAGGTGGATACTTCGCAAGTAAGAAATTAACAAAGTGAAGCATAAAATATAGCGTGGGTCTAACCAAAATGAGTTATTATATCACATGTGGACCAAAATTCAAAAGCAAAAAAGATAAAAGAATGTCATTTTTCATCTACTTAAAACTTTATGGTGGAGCCACACTATCTATTAGTGGGGCAAACTGTTCCCATTAGTCAGTGACGCATCCAAGAGTTAAAAAGACTGGGGGTGCTCATTTGACAGGTACATTTTTATACAAAAAAGTTGGTGTTATCAGTGGGTGCTCAAGCACCCGACATGGTCCCACACGCCCCTGCCATTAGTTATTTATTTTTCTTCAATTTACTTTACTAAACAGTCAAAAGACCAAAGAGACAGGGAAAAAGGGTCAATGGTAACCGGGAAAGGCTATGGTTTATGCAACCTGAAATGGAAACCGTAAGTTTATCACTGTTTGAAAGCTACTGATTTGAAATATATGCAACACAAAAGTACAACAAACACCATAAAATCTCACTTTCACATTAACTTAGCTGTAATGATGTGAAAATAGACCATCATTTTCAGACAGGTGATATATTATAGATATATACATCAAACCGTTCCTTTACAATGAATATATGCATGAAATCGTCTCATTCTAAGCACGGGTGGAGCTAATAAGAGCCAAGGAATTCATCTAAACCCCTTCAACTTCTTCATATTTTAACCCCTCGATGGAAATCCTCGTTCACCACTAAATTTCAAAGAGGGAAAATAGGTATGCATGAAACCATCTTCTAGTCGATTTAAGATCAATAACAAGATTTTAGTGAGACTTCTACATCTGTTATGTTTACTAGACCAATTCCATCTTTAAAATAATAATTCTAGAAACAAATTCGATCATATATTTCCCCGTCAGTTTATGTTTTCACACTGACACTGTTTTGTATCAAGTAAAATATTCAATCATTATGTATAAAGAGTAATATCGATTTATCAGTAATGCGACATGGATAATTTCCATCGAACTGTCTTGCAGATCTTTTTCCCAATTCACTCTGCTTCTTTATTCATGATTTGCCAGATACTTGCGTTCAAGTTTCAACTAATGAATGATCTAGTTGCTTGAGGGACATAGGATCTTCTCTTATAGAATATTAATTAACTTGCATATATTTCATATTTAAAAGACACCCATACAACAACGTAACTAGGTAAATTAAAGCACAAGGTAATGCTTAGCCGATCAATATTTTAGGTTTTCAGTTTAGAACGGATCGTTTGGTCGATACTACGTACCAAGAATACCCACTCTCTTCTCGTTCTATTTACTTGTCATTTTAGCCTTTTGCTCCTTGAGTTATTTATCATTATTTGTTATTTGATCTTTTATTGCAATAATAATTTCTCTCCACGGGGCTACTACCCCTTAACTAGAACAGGTAGGTGTATGGAGAACTTCTGGATCAGGAATGCTTATCCAAATAAGGCCCTATACGTGTAACTTTGAATTAGTCAATAACTAATACTACATCACATAAGAAGCCAAAAAGTTTTTTTTTTTAAAATTCTCTTATCCAACAACTAATACTCACTTAAGGCCCAAGGATAAAACATGGAAGAAAGTACTCTGTCTCATATTAGATAGACACTTTCAATTTTATATGGTGACTAACAAATCATTAATAGATAGATTAGTTTTACTATTTTGTCCTTTGTTTATATTAATATGTCTCTTGAAAATAGGAATTTTTGATATTCAAAGACCATTTTAATTGTAGGATTAAAATTTTAAAAAGATTTACTTCCTCTGTCCCATGGCACTTTTTGACTTGGCATGGTATTTAAAAATTTTGTATGGTTGAGATTTATTTCATTGAGGGTAAAAGGGAAATTTTAAAGTCAAATTATTTTCAATTAAAGTATGGTGACATTCTCTTTGGGACGGATCAAAAAGAAAAGTGTGCCACATAAAATGAGAATTATAGATTTTATCCTAATTTAGTAAATAACTAAATAATATCGAATAAATATTTACTATAAATGCTTATCTGATACGAGACGAATTGAGCAATTAGTTCATTTTGCAGAATAACAATTATTTGGTATAACTATTATCACGAGATGAATTTCTGGATAAATAGTGGCATGCATTTACTTCCAACGTGACCTTAATTAATTAGTAACAACAATACTTATTAAATAAAATTAACAAGCGAAAAATTAATCAATTAAAAGTTAAAATAAGTAACTAACCTTTGTGCCACCGTCGATGACGATAGGATTATCACATAGGTATAAGTAAAGCTCTTTCTTTGAACCGACCGCGAACGAATCTGCACCGTCAACTGACCGGGAAATGATGTCATAATAATCCGGCGGTAAGAACCGGTCCCAAACGGCGTCGGATTCAGCAGCTGACCGGAAAGTTGAAGCCACTAGCGACAGCCGGCAGGCGTCCTTCGGACTCGTTAAGGACAGCGCGTTCGCTATGCAACCTTCCGGCAGTTCGTCGCCGCTGGCGAATCTCTCCAACGCCATTCTCTGTTCCGGCGAGGTACACAAAAATTCTGTAGTTTTATGACTTATAGAGAAGATGGCTGTACCATGTCAGGTGAGTAGGAATCTCTTAGCCTATTTATAGGAGAGTTATTATGCTTTAAAAGAAAGTTGTCATAAATACATTATATTACTTGGATGCCATAAGGTACATTTATACTCTCTTATTGGTTTATTATTATTCAAGAACTAGATTTTTTATTTTATTCTTCTCATCATTTTTTACTTGTCTATCACCCCTTCTATCTATCTCTACTTTTCTACCATAATATCTTAAAATATTTAATAAAATTGATTTAATTTATAAAACCAAAGAATAATCATCATTTTATGTCTATTTTAATATTGCTATTAATATTATTTATTTTTAAATATTTAGATGACTTATAATTAATAAGGATGATATAATAAAATTATCCCATTGAAAAGTGTGGCAAGTCAAATATCACTTTTAAAATATTAAAGAAAGATCCATATTTTATCTTTATTATCACCCTCTTCATCCATCTTTATTTGTCACCAATACTATGTTAGGATGTCCAACAATACTTGTTCACTTTATTAAATCAAGATATAATTTTACACTTAGTTCCTAATTACGCTTATAATTAATTATAGTCATTTTCGTATTATATTTTTCAAGACATTGCATTTATATATATTCAAAGGGTGATTTGATAAAATTACCCCCATTATTTACTACTTCTTAATCCCTGTGTCAAGTCAATAGGAGACAAGTAAAGATGAACGGAGGGAGTAGTTATTTATTGTGTTAATCATTTTTTTAAGATCTAATAAGGGATATTATTAGTAATTAATAAGGCTAGTATGGTAAGTAAAATAATCATACAAATGATGTATATTTTTTTTAATGAATGTGTCAAATTTAAATGTGATAAGTAAAAGTGAATTAAGGGAGTACTTATCACTGTTAATATATAAAAAATAAATTACTCTTAACATTGATTATTTTTTTTCTAAATAATTTTTCAAGAGCTACAATCATCATTAAATATGGGTACATTAGAAAAAATCATGATAATTATTTTTTTATGAACATATCAAGTTCAAATGTAACAAGTAATAGTAAATGAGAGCAATAATTTCTAAAGAGGTTTGCAATTTTAGAAGTAATTTAAGCAAATAGCTTGCAAGCTTCGTTTGAAAAGTCTTGCGGCAGTTTCACAAGACTAGCAATGCAAGTAGACAACGAACTTGTAGTTGAAGTAGGTAGGTTGTAAATAGCTCATTAGACAACTTTCAAGCAATTTTTGAAAACCCTTGCAATAGCTTTCAAAAATGCAATTAAATAAATAATTTGTAAGCAACATCTTGAAAATCGATGCATCAGCTTCTTAAGGCTTGTAAATAGCTCAATCAATCAATTTGGAAGTAGCTCAAAAAGACATTTTGGGTAAAACGTTTGAAAAATCTTTCATCAAATTAAACACAATATTATTAATATAATAATTCAATAAAGTTTTCTCTATGTTCAAATCGAATTTTATTTTACGCAAATAGATTGCATAATTTAGAAGTTTTTATATCTTTATATCGAATATTAAATCGAATAGAAAATCATGCAAATTTTGATCTCCAAACCGGAGTAGAGAATCATAAAGGTATTAGTTTCTAAAATTGGAACAGAAAATTGCATAAGATTTTGGTATCCAAATAATATTTAAGAAATAAATATATGATCTAAATTTAAGTTTCGCTTGTTAGTAATTTGTATTAGAAAAGTAAATTTAAAAACTAAAACTGAAAGAAAAAAGTTAAAAAGGTGAAATGGTTGGAATTAATCTGGAGACTCTATATTTACAGTATGCCTTTAAGAAATTTAATTTATTTTTTACTATATATTTAAATTATTCTCTCAGAATAAAATAGATAAACAATATAATGTAATGACACTTTTATTTCTGTGTACTACGAACTCAAAGAACAACTAACACACTTAGAAATTACTTTACAATTGTAAAAAATATTGCAGAAAGAAGGAAATATTTTAGAATTTCATAAGATAATTGAGCGGACATATATTTATAGCCAGAGACTAGGTTCAAAACGAAAAAACACTACTCTTCCTAATGGCATTTCGCAAAAGTTTCTTTCTGAAAAAATAACAAATATAACTGCGTTTGAAAAAATAAAGTTGAAGGAAAAAATCAATTTTACAAAGTTAATCAAATATACTAATGAGATAAATTTGGTCCGAAGAATATATCATTTAGTTGATCAAATTCATGATTGAAGTCGAATTGAGGGAAGACAATGGCACAAGGAAAAATTTTCTTCTCAATTCTTTCAGAACCAAGAAAAGTGCTTCTTTTACATAAAGACATTAATCTTGCTTTTTCTCACCGATAACCGACAACGGACAAACTTTCTTTCCAAAATAATAATAATAATAATAATAATAATAATAATAATAATAATAATAATAATAATAATAATAATAATAATAATAATAAATTCATTTCTCTACATTTTTGAATTTACCATTTGTCCTCCTTTCTGAATTCTTCTGTATCCAGAATTATAGTTTATGGGTGTCAAATCTTTTGACTCAGTGATTAAATTAACTTTAAATTTGGATCAAATTATTTATCTTTTTTATTCGTGTGACAAATTAATTAATAACATATGAATAAATTTTTCTTTTGTTTTATAAAAAGAAGATAAAAAAGAAATTTTGAAATTTGATCCTATGAAGTGAGACTCTCAAAATCAAGTATTTATCGTTGCATCCAAGAAAATTTTTATTCTTTATGTGGCACGTTTTTTATTTATATACATATTGCCTGTATATCGATATATATTTAAAGTTTTCGTCAAAATTTACGGGCGATGTGGCACTCCAAAAATCTTAATAAATCCTGCCCTGCTTCTGTTTCCCAGTACTGATGCTCCTTAGCCATATTTGTTCACCTAAATAGTACCTTAGCTATGTCTTTGATAGAGTGCATTAGAATAAAAGAATGTAACAAATTATTTTGTGTAATAATAATATTTTATTTAACATATTTTTTTTATATATATATAAGTATATAACTATCGTAAATATAGCTATACACTTTATTTGGCATTTAGGTTTATATAATTAATAGATGAAAGTTTAAGGTATTAGAATGCAAGAAATTTTAATACTTGCTGTAATATAATTAGAGATACACTTGTCCCCGAAAGCTTTTTCACATTTTTTCATCATTTTTGTGAAAGATATTTTTGTAAATAAAATTTTTTAAAACAAAAGTGCTATACAAAGCATACTATTTTTAATACATCACATTAAACACTTCCTAAGAAATAGTCCCAAAATAACTAATGAAAGCATAACTAATATTAACATTACAATACACTATACTCAACGTTATTCTTATACACCCTATTAAATAACCCTTAAAATAATAAACAATGGGTTAAATACTTAAATTCAGATTGATTATTTGATTTACAAACTATATACAGAATTATTTTTATCACATTAAAATAATTTAACTTTACACGCTTCAGAATCATAAACCTTTTTTGTCCTATTAAAAATATAAATTTTATCCGCTACGTAAAATTATGTTATGGGTAGATTTTAATTTGTTGTAAGAATGTAGATATTTCAGTGATTTTATTATTATGGTGGATAAAGTTTAATTGAATTTATTGTTATTTAGTGTAAAGTTAAGCTATTTTAATATGAATATAATTTTATAATTTCATATTAGAATAAACTAAAATTAGATGAGTATATTTGGTAGAAAAAAAGATATTTTCCATACAATAATAGATAAACTTTTACTTAATTTTTAATATAACTAAATAAATAAATAATATTATCTCAAAAAATATCTATCTATAATTTAAATAAACACGATAATAGTGCAATAGGCTAATGAGGATGGAGTGCGGGGAGCAACCAAAAGGAGGATAATAGGAGAAAGAGGTGAGTATGAGATAATCAATTCGTAATGTCATAAAAAAAAAGTCAATATCTTTAATTTTTAAAAAAATTATTTTGTTAAAAATAAAATATTTTAATCAATCAAACATAAAAAATAAAAAATATTTTCCTCCATATCAAATACCGTGTATGTAAAATTAATTGCTACATATATAGTTTAAGAGTAAATTCACACCCTGTATGGTAAAAAGTAAAAACTGTGACAGGAATGTATCCTTGAGATTGTTACGCATCTGAACTTTTTCCTTTTGAGAGATTAATAAGAACCTTCCTCTTGAAGAAATTATTAAAGCATAGAATAAAGTTACTCATTTTAATTTCATTGGCTGGATAAGAAAAATGCCAAAAGAATCGAACATTGCATCTTGGTCGAAAATGTAAATTACATACAATTCCACTAGCACTCAATTCTTAATGCTGAAATCAGTTTCATAAATAATTAGACACCAAACAAATGGATCTAATAAGGAATTTACTCATATGTATGAGTAGTAGATTATCACATCCAGTCTATAGAATGTCAGAAGAAAGGCAAAAATCGGAGGTTAATGAAATAGGTAGACTCTTTATATGGTTCAGACAATTGACAATTCTTCTTTTTTGAGCTATCTTTTGTGGTGTGAGTTACGCCCTAGACCCAAATTTATATGACATCAGAGCAGGATTCATCACACCTAATATTAGGCCCCTAAAAATTAAAAATTATCCACGCATCAGATGTTAGATATTTAAGCACTGGACGTGAGGTGAGGTGTTGAAGAAAGACAAAAGTCTCACATTGATAATTAATGAGATGAGTGAATTCCTTATAAGGCTTAGACAATCCTCCTCCTTTAAGTTAGTTTTTTTGGGGGGTGAGCTAGGTCTGAAACCTTATTTTAAAGAGAATAATAACAAACCTTAATCATAGGTAAAAAAAAACGAAAACAAAAAGATAGATGCTCTAATTTTATTTTTGGTAGTGAATAATTTACAGTCATTGAATAAAATGAGTGCAATGCTAGTGTTTTTAAAATCCAAATTTAGATAATTTAAAAAAATAGACAGAAAAAGAAGCAAAGCTAGTCGCTTAAACTAGCATATTGCATGTAGAAAGTTAAAAAGAAGTGTTAAAAAGTTTGAGGAATAAATGCTGTGGTTGAATCCTTAGCCATTAAGGCTAAGCTTTGAGAACATGCATATTCCCCTCTTATATAATACTACTATGTTTTATTTTGTAAAAATAATACCCCCTTTATATTCTTTTTCTTTAACTTTTATTTGTGGGATGTAAAGATTAGAGAAAAATTAAGAAAAAGTCAACCTTTTCCGAGTATGAAAGTGGAACAAATTAAAGAAAAAGGTTCAAAGCCTTAGGCCTTCAAATCTGACATCACTTGTGTGCGAGACACGTCGACATCCCATACTTGTGGTCGCAATTTATAAGACAAAAATATTACTCTATTGTATATTTATTAGCTTCCCATTTTCGAGTTGAATATGTAATTTGATCAATATTTTTTAAAGATAGAGTCTTTTATATTAATATTAAAAAGTAAAATTTTAATTTTTTGAAATATCTTAATTTTAAGCGAGAACCCCATCCTACACGAAAAAATTGCATATAAGATCTGAAAAAATATTTATAGCCGTAAAGGGAAACACAGACCCAATGAAGGGATTTAAGATGTGTTCAAATCTCTTCCGGAGTATATATATTTTTCAGATTTCACATGCAATTCCTCCATCCTAAATCAATGTGATGACATTCGTCTTTAACCAATCAAAATAAGTCAACCTAACTAAGATATAATAAAATAATACAAAAAAATAAAGCAAGAGTACAGTCTAAGTATGAAAGGATAAGCAATAAAAAAAAAGATATCCACAACCTAAAAACCAATTCAAAACTGGTGTCACATTTACAAGCCTCTACTGCAACTGAAGTCAAAAGAAAATTAAGTCTCAATATCTTTGATTCTCACTAGAACAAAAATAGTAAGTGAATAGAAGTTCGAAGGGTACGCTGATAGAGACTAGTTTCTACCTCTCAAATTGTCTCAAAGCTCGGTAAAAAATGGGGAATAAGGAGATCAAGATGTACCGGGCTCAATACCTACACAAGTGTCGAAGTAAGGGATAACCACCCAAAAACATGGTACTCAACAAATGAATTCTAAGTCCAAAGTAAAGTAATAAAGAACACACCTACTCCTCTCATCCCAACCACATACGTCCACAGCTACAACCCTGCACACAGGAAGCTAACATATGCAATAGACATCTCCACCATACAAGTATATAGCATAAGGCAAATACTTTTTATCAATTTACAAGTACAGAATTAATCATAAGATTACACTTCATACAGGCATCCACATTAAAGCTATGAGTGACATGAAATAGGATGTAATGAAGTGCAATGATTCAATGCAATGTTAAGCAATCATGATATATGTATGTCATACTGCATATCTGTAAATTAACCCAGATCGAAATCCATGGGGGTCTCACATAGATCATATGTACGTCGGAAGAGATCTTAGCCACTGAAATAGAGATAGACAATAATAGTCTGTCGGAAGAGACTGTTATGACCTGCATTTACACCTTAGACGTGGCCGACTCCCAAAATCATTTCTGGCCCCAAGTGGACCACTTGGCCCAGCTACTTTACTCAGGGAAAGTCTTAAAAAGTAAATGATATGCTTAGATATAATGAACTAAGGAGGCTGCAATAATCTGTACAAACTAAATAGAAGAAATATCTCAACAATGGCTGAAGTAAGAACGAAATGCATATCATGTCATTTATAAAATCTCTAACCAAGATAATCCAAAATAACTGCCATGATAAACCTATAGTAAACTAAAAATAAGTACTGAAACAGAAATAAAGATTCCAAAGCCTTTGACTTGTAGGAGACCTTACCAATAGCTAATTGAAGTTCTAGTCCTCAATAGAGTATCTGTTGAGGGACTCTGTCACCAGTGTCAGGATCATAAAAACGATGTAGGTCCAAAGAATGTTAGTAGATAGAATGTACGACCATGTAAAATAGTCAATATAATGAACACCGGAGAAGACACTATACTCAGAAGTAGTTAAAAGCATGTCTCAAATACGATAGTAAAATAATAAATAAAGTGTATGCTAAAAACAATACCTACTGAAAGTATATATGCAAGATCAATTTACTTTAGCTTAGGGAGTTCCTCTAACTGACAATCATCACTATGAGTCTCGTGATGATACAACATCTTGCCCACACTATCCGAGCTATCTCATACAATGCCAGGGTAAGAGATGAAGTATTAGTGGAGTGGATCCATCCAAAACTAGGCCATCTTAGTAGCAAATGAAGAGTTTACTGTCACGGCCCAAGCCTAGGGCCTAGACGTGGGCGAATGAGAATCCGAAGGGATCTAAACAAGCCACTTAGCATATCAATCACACATCGTTGATCGCGTAAGCAAAGTAAACAACAACGAGAGATATAATAAAAAGGGAAATGGGACTAAGAGAAGTGTTTGATAAATATTAAAGCATTAAAGAGTCAAACTTAAGCATAAGTCCATCATAATATCTAACAGCACCTCCAACATGGAACGGAGGAGGGACCAAGACACTTTCCGGGCTCACCCTTATAGTAACAAATGTTCGACATAAAGAAGTCTCAAAAATAACAAGAGTAATAAAGATAGTGTCTTCGGACTTGAGGACTGACGAAAGCTTGCTTCAAAGGATCGTACTAGCCATGTGGAGGATGATCAAATGGTGTTGTGGTCCGTACATGGTAATATCATGTATGCATAAAGTATACGTTAGTACGTTTGAATGTATCAAGTATGTAGGATGCAATGCAATATGACATAAGCCAATATAGTCAAAATACATAATAATAAACCAATAGATAAGTGTAATATCAATATGACATGCGTGATCAATACTTGATGTAAACATGTTTGTAAACCATTCAACTTGCATAGAACATAATACATGTGTGGGAAAAGACCCTAACCAACAAAAGTAAGTCCAAGCGAGCTACAGCTTGGAATTCGATGATTACCCCTCATCGGTAAAGAGGTGGTCTACTTGTCAAGGTAAATCATACTTCACCTTACGGGAGCCCATCCCATTTCAGAGAAGTAACCCCCTTTACGGGAACGCATCCTATTTTGGGGTAGATTTCGTGATAAAGTGCACTAAATGGATCCACGTATAGCAACGGTAAAGCATAATCTTATGTTGACACATAGTTAAAGCAAAGAAGTATGGGCCCTTGAAGATAGTCTACGCCGATATCCAATCCATCGATGCTAAGTTTAATCCCATGTAAAACTTAAAATTATCATACTTTAATCATAACATCAATAGCTTGTAAGAACATGACCAGAGGAGCTCATAAACATGTTTGACCTCAAATGGTGAGCCTGACTTGAAACATGAGAGTAGATCATAATCATACATGAATGCTTGCTTTAACATGAATGGCTCACAAGAGGTAAAAATCTTGAAATAGGGCTTAACTTGAT
>JAPFFP010000080.1:13080258-13113083 GCA_026153255.1 Solanum medicagineum
TCACATATTTCACATAGTCTAAGAGAGGGAAGACCATAGCCTACCTGTATGTTGAACTAGCGCGCCTCTAATCACTATACTGGTGCTTTTCCCTTTCAGACGATCTCAGAACGCTCTCCAACTATCAAAAATAGATTCAAAGAATCAACACTGTAGTTTTGACATTAAAAACATAGGACATGATCCTAAATCAGTCTTAGGCCAAAAAACTAGCCCACATCGGAATCCCAAAACAAAGCTCAAATAATGACCCTCATACTTTCCTGAGCATGTACCTCAATTTCAAGCTCAATCCGATGTATAAAATAACATAAAACATCCCAATAACGTAAACCATTTTTAGAAAAAAACTTAACACAGACAACAAGGTCATTTGCATTTTCGATCCAAATGCAACTCAAATAACAACTTTTGACATTACTACAGCATGCGCCTTGGGGAAACACACAGATATACTTGAAATTTCTTGAAATTCGACTCAAAACGCAAAGAAATTGCATTTTAAAATTTCAAAAAATCATTTACCATATACAGTAGCAAAACAACAAAACTTACCTCAAACAGCATGCCAAAAGCAATTTTGGACGCTCCTACAAGGTTCCTCTTGAACAAATACGCAATTTAGCCTCTTGAATCACTAAAATTGGACTTCGAATGAAGATATTATCACTAGTCGAATTTCCTTTCTCTTTATTTTGTGAATCTGGAATTATATATATATCACCGCCACTTACATACCTCCGCGTACGTGGAGCACTGCCGGGCAAAGCTCCCTAAAAGTGGCCCTCAGCTTTTCAGATATTAAGTACACTAGTCTAATACTCCACAAATGCGGCCCAGGCTCCGCGAACATGGAGCACATGTGGTGTACCTTCCGCGAACGCAGAAGTGTTGAGTCTACACTAGACATCAGCCAGTGTAATTTTCATTGATGGGGTGTCCTAGAATCGTTCAAAGTTTGATTTTCGCAAAGAATCTATGTAATCATACCAAAATATGAGTTTCCAGATCCAATGACGCAGTCGAAATTTCCATATGGGGTCATTTTGATCAAATAAGGGTCCCACTTCCTTACTTTAAAATTACTTAATTTCCATCGAAGGACCCAAAATACACCAGGAAGCCTTTAAAGCCAAATGAAAGGTCGGATCAAATTCGATGTTGCAAAGCTAATGACACTATTAGAATTTCCATCCAGGCACGTATTCCATGAATGTTGAATAAAGTCAACTATTGGCCTATTATGAAGGCTAAAATGCAAAACTTGGTATAAACTTACACGAAAAACCTCACAAATTTAACCAAACATGCTTCTAGCCTAATTTGACCATTCTAGAGATGATGGGACTGTCAGAATTCAATTCTGAGATGGTTTAGTCCGACTTACTACTAAACTCATTTTTTCAACTTTAAATAGGCTATAATATGAAAAACTGCATATTTTTCAAACGAGCGACCATGCGATCGAACTGTCAGCACTATCAATCACAAATGACTTGGGGTTATTATAGGTAAGCTCTAACCGATGTAAAACGTGCTAAAAAGTAGAAATGACCTAGAAGGTCATTACATTAAGATATATACTGTCTTTGAAAATATATTAATTAGTAAATATATGTTCTTAACTAATACTTAAAAAGTTAATTTATATTTTCCAAATTAGCATATTTTAATTAAATTAACCATAAAAATAAAAATATTTATACTAACATATTTAACAAAAATATTAGTATTTAAAATATAATGTCATCATAAAATTATTAAAAAAATATTTGACAAAAAAAATAATCTATCAAATCTAAATAAAAGAATATTTTGTAATGTGAAATATTAAGTCAGTACTACTAAACAAATAAAACTAAAAATATAACATAAGTTCTAATACAAAATAAAAAAACTTAACTTAATATTCTTATGTCCAATTCCTATATAACGTATATAATATGATTTAAATGGGGAAAAAAAACATGAGTTTATAACTTTATTCAACAATGAATTCAACCTTGATTTAAAAATTTAATACTAAAAAACTCATGCTAATGAAAAATATAAACATAGAATAAATAAATAAATTAGATTTGTTATATGAAAAAAAAAACTATATGGAATCACATGAAGTAAAAATAGAATGAGAAGAAGATAAAATAAATATTATAAAATAAAATATATTTTAAAAAAAATTATTGGAACAATAAAAATAAATATAATCCCAAATAACATAAATGAAAAACAAAAATTAAATAACAAAAGAAATTAAAAAATAATCAACTTGTAATTACACCATATAATTACCAGCAATTCACAAACTCCCCCTCCCCCCTCCTAAATTAGAGAGTGCAATTACATCCTGCAAATTACATCCAATTACCTGTTGACCAAATAATTACATGATCAACCAAACAAATTAGACAATATAATTACACAAAATCCAATTACCATGGTAGCTTTCCAAACTGACCCTTATTGTATTGCAAACTCTGTATCGACATTATACAAAGTTTTACAACATTATACTCCCTTCCATTAAAAAAAAAAACCATTTCCTTTGGGTTTGTTTAAAAAATGACCATTTCCTTTTTTGACAAAACCTTATTTTCAACTTTCCATGTGGCATGTTTAAAGCCACGAGATTAAAAAATCATTTTGATACATTTAACATAACTTGAATTTAGAACCACAATATTGAAAAGTTGTCTTTATTTTTTAAACTCCATGCCAAATCAAATAGATCATTTTCTTCAAAGTAATGAAGCACAAAGAAATTACTTCATCTCGTATGAACTTGAACTGTAATACTCGATAAAATTACCAAAATACCCCTAGAGGAGAAATATGTGGATAACGCTTCTTCTCATGCTCCGATGGCAAATCTGAGGTCAGATTTGCAATCAGTACAAAAAATTGAGTGGGAAAAGGTCTCAATTGATTTTTAGAGCAATAGGATCAGAAGATAATTTTTTGAAGCGAAAACGCGGACCACTGTTGGTGTGCGACAGAGGCGCAACGTGCCTCCATCGCGGATCAGCACTTATATTTTTTAATAAAATTTCTATGGGATTTGAAAAACTTGTCCAGAGAATTTTTGACGAAAAACGCCGAAAATATACCCAGTAGAAGACCCTAAATCCGAGATAAACTTTTTTTGAAATTCGTGAGGGACATCCTAGTCTTTTCCAAACCCCTCCTAAACTTAATATATGATCAAAATAGGTAGTTTTAAGTATAAAAAGGGGTTTTGACCTATTCTAAGTCCCTTTTTAAGTCCTTGAAAAAGACTAGGGCTTGAGAGAAGAGAAGAGAAAAGGAACGTGAGATTGAAGAATTCAAGGGAGAATTCTTGAAGGTTGATTGGTAAAGCTTCACACCAGGTATGTAAGGCTAAACTAAAAGCATGAGATTGTTCTCTCATGTATCCCATAGATGGTCATAAAAGAGTTGAGAGTCCAGAGTCCCCATACATGTTTTCTTGAGCTACTTTCTTGAAAATTATATCTATTACATATATTTTTATATGTTGATGATTATCATAAACTAGATTTATTGAATTATATATTTTTCCATGATGTAATGTACAATCCTATATGATAAATTATGAAAGCATGCATAACGAACTTAGGGATGGAGTCTAGAGCCTTGAATTGAGTATGTTGATGGTAATCTTGATGTGAGTATGAGGTTGAGTTAATTGAGCTTAATGATCCTATGAGTCTTCATAATTGAGTTATTGAATTATGTCTAAATGACTTCTTCTAACTAATGAACTAAGCCTTTGAGTTCTTCTAATTGATGACCTGAGCCTTTGAATTCCTGAATTAAGAATTGAGTTAATTGAGATGAGTTTAAGTCCCTGAAATAGTAGAAGACCTTTGAGTTTGAGTTAATAAAATAATAAGAGTTTCCATGAGACCAATTGAGATGATGAGTGCCTCCATGAGGCTACTTGAGATGATGAGGAGGAGCCTTATGAGCATTGAATCTTAGGTGGAGTATCGAGCACTGAAATGAGTAAGAGTGAGTCTCACTTGCACTCATTACCTACGTTGGCCCAGTGGAGGAGAGGAGTGAACCATTACATCTTATGGTTCCCTCTCAAGTTTACGTCCCTGAAAAAATAGAGGACGGCAGAGTTCAGATCCCTTGTGGATCATACTAGTTCCTTACCTGGCAAGTACAAAATGGTTGTGGCAACATTAGCGTGATTGTTGTACAATCATTGATTTATAAGTGGTTGTTGTCGGATAAGAGAAACTCCCAAAAGTTCCCACCTTGAGTACTCTAAGTTGAGTTGAGTTGAGTTGAGTTTATTGATGAGGTTTGAGTTGTTTATAGGTCACTTGTCTGCTCTTTATTCTTGTTTTAGATAGACATTTGACATTCTGATTGATTATTATTTTGAGTTGATGTTATTTCTATATTATTCTACATGTTTCTGTTTCACTCAGCTATTTTACATACCAGTACATTCCAAGTACTAATGTCTCCTTTTGGACTGCATCATTTTATGATACAGTGTCAGGTGTTAGAGATTATCAACATGCACTTTGTTGAGGATCTATTTGCATTCAGCTGACTTGTGAGACCTCCTTGTTTTCAGAGGATTTCTATATTGTTATCATCTAGCTTGAGTTTGTGCTTTATTTTTTTTCTTGAGTTGGGTAGTCATGGCCTATCGTGGCACCATCGAGATGTTAAAGGTAGAGGCTTCATAGACATTAAGTAGAGGATGTTGAGTATTGTTTGCTTTCCAACTCTTATTTATTGGAAAATTAACATTTTATATAAAGACATGATTTCTTTAATTACATTATAGTCTTTTCCTTGAGTATTTTTATTCTGTTGTTGGGTATGAGGTGACGATGAGGCCAAGTGGTTCGCTCAGGGACTAGCAATAGTCTCTATGTGCCGACCAATCCAAGCGCACCCTCTCGTGGTGTGACAAACTTGGTACCAAATCACGAGTTCAAGTGCCTTGGGGAGTTTATGAAGTCATGTCTAGTAGAGTCTTGTTTATAGATATGTTGTCGACCACACTTGATAAGCAGGAGGCTATAGGACATTAGGCATTGTTTCACTTCTTTCGTATTATAAATCATGTGATAGAGTTATTTCCTAAGAAATCTATGATGATTCGTACGATGCTCTAAATCTTTCGACTATGCCTCGTCTACGAGGTGATAGAGATAGTAATGTCAAACTCTTGTTGATGAGATCCTCGAGAATAAGTGATCAAAATGGTAGAGAGGCTGCACCAGGCTTAGGTGAAGCCAACTAGTGTGCTAAGTTGATTGACTGGAAAGAGTGTATTATTACTCGTATGAACCGTGCATTTGAGATAGCTCTAGATGTATCCAGACCCTCTTTTTCTAAACTTGCTTCTGATGTTACCCCGTGAGAGAGAAACTTATGTCTCTAAAGAGTTTAGTGTTACCACCTAAGAGTAAGATGTGAGGTCTTATGACATCCTGAGTAGAGCTCTCATTCCAGAGCTAGAATGATAACGATAGAAAGGAAAGGACGAGATAGTGAGAACGATAGTTGATTGAGGCTTGTAGCTAGAGTTATATACCTGTTAGGTAAGTAATGAGATGATGAGTCGATTTCCATAAGTTTGACGGAAGAGTCGTAACTACCTTATGATTTTCATGATGAGATATAAAGGAAAAGTTATTGTTAGAATGTGATAGAGCATGCTCAAACTAGAAGGAAGTTTATATTGATGTGTTGTAGTATTCATACTAATGAGGTTGAGGTGTAGATGTTGAATAGGGAAAAGAGTGCTTTCAATATGATAGATGTAAATTAGGTTTGTGATTTCTAAGTGAGAGTTCATGGGACTCATCAAGTTATGAGTTTAGTCTGATAACAAGATATGATTGAATAGGTGAGTAGTACTGAGATGTAAGGAAGGGGATATGTTGATTGAATACTCACAATGAGATTTCAGTGGGCTTCTGTTCCCTAAATTTTTCCCTAGTGGTTGTAAGTTGGTGTGACGTTAGAGAGGTGTGTAATAGATGAAGGTGGTAGTACTAGACTCTAAGCTTGAATTTTGAGGAGCAGTGGTAAAGAGGAGACAACGTTGTGAGAGTGATAGTCTTATTGGAGAT
This sequence comes from Solanum medicagineum, assembly GCA_026153255.1. Classification (NCBI taxonomy): domain Eukaryota; kingdom Viridiplantae; phylum Streptophyta; class Magnoliopsida; order Solanales; family Solanaceae; genus Solanum; species Solanum medicagineum. Next base: position 13,086,366 of record JAPFFP010000080.1, read on the forward strand.
TCCTCCTGAGGGGTTCACTATAGTGTGTGGTTGCAATTAAGGTGTTGACTTGCCAGGGATGTGATGTAGTGCGTATGGTAGGGGTACCTTAAATGGAAATAGAGAATTAGGGATGAAACATTATATAAGAGGAGGCTTGAGATGTGTACCCATGATTGTGTAAGAAGCGTGTGAAGCTCTAAGTTCTGATTGTTATGAGAATTTAGATAGAATATTTGAGTTGTCAATGTGGAGTAGGCTGATATAAGCATTCTTTGTCATCCCGAGCAACTAAGTTGATTGGGGCGTAAGGATAGATGATGATGAGTTTTCCATTATAGTCTAAGTCTTAAACAAATGAGTTTATGAGAGAACAGAAGTTGAGTGTTAGTAAGCATAAGAAGAGGTTAGACTGTAAGAGTTGTGGGAAGTGGTTATGTACACCATTAGTGCAGAAAATATAGAGAGATTTCCATAGCGATAGGAGGAAGCTAAGAATGATATCTTTGAAGAGAGTCTTAATGGTTTTTTTATATATGCGACTATACTACCATTTGGAGCTTTTCACAGTCAAAGTAAAACGTTTGTCGGTGGCAACATCGGCATGTTTAAGAAGCCTATTTTTGTGGATAGTGATTCCTGGATCATGTGGAGGTATATGTTTATAGCCTAATAGAGGGAATTGATTCGCAAAACTTGAGAGATGAACTTTGAGATAAGGGGGAGATGGTGATGTGATAGACCGAAGTAGATCTTGAGTTTTTAATGGTGATAGGTTGATTTGGATGAGGCGTAAATTCTTTTCCATCTTGCATCCTTATATTTCAGTGAAGATGATACATTACTCCCGTCTGGTATACGACTGCCATGCCCATGGCCTAGTCCCATGTAGCACTTGTTGATTGGCATTCATGTTGAGTTGTGAGGATGAAAAGTGATGAACTCATTCATTAATTTTGATCTAACCCCATGAATTTAAGTGTTTCCACACCTATGTTGAGTGAGATGTGACCTCAGTTTTATTGAGGATAGTTTTATGAACCCAGAATGAGTCTCGATAGACGAGGGAGACTATACTTCATTACGAATGTTGCCAACTAAGAGTTTGCAATTGTATCGTGCTAATGATCTTCGTTTTAAGTTCTTTAAGTGATCCTGTCTTCCCGGTCTTTATAGAAATGTTGATGACAAAAGAAGAGTGATAGCTGATGAGAGAGAGTGAGGATTCCTTATTCTGATGTCATCTAACGTACGCCCTGACCTTCGATACATTATGTTATTGTTGATGGTAGGTGTAGAGTGTTAAGTTTGAGACGTAGAATCATGCTTACTTTGCATGAGGAGTAGTAGTTGGGGTTCCACCAAAGGGGGAGATAACGAGTTCCTCTAGGCCCAAATAGTGATGATGATAGTAGTAGACAGAGAATGAGGGTAGATGAGGAGAAGTGAATGTAACCTTGTTATGATATTGGTGCTGTACTGTGTCATGTAAGATAGAGATAGAGAGGAGCAGAGAGATGAGACATTATGATATGCAATAGATAGATAAGAGTATGTTGGGGTGTCCTTGAGTAAAAGCTCATCGAATGGTGGAGGTAGAAGTGCTAAGTAGGCTTGGAATTCCTTAGATACAATAGCAGTGGTTAGAGTGATAAGCTTGAATGCGGGGTTTTTATTATGCAAGTATTGATGATAGACTATTGAAGACTTCTTGATAGTGAAGTAGTGAAGAGGACTAGTGGTCTTTTAATGAAAGCTCTTGTTGAAGTATAGAGCTAAGTATTGAGGATTAGCTTTGTATGAATATGATCATCTTAACGGTAGCACCTGGCTTGAATGGAATAAGAGGATGTGGATAGGTATAGAGTTGAATAGGAGCTATAAGCTTAAGTTGATGGAGTAGAGTGCCATGAAAAGAAGCACAATTGAGGTGAGGTGCTAAGCTTGAGAGTTGTACATAGAGTCTTATGTATCGATGGTCCCATTCTCGATTATAGTTGATGGTTTCCTTCATGAGTTCGAAGTAATGATTATTGATGTTTTTAAACGTTTCGAATTGATTGAGTTTCAACGTTCCATTCGTGCTTGATGGTGAAAATGTCTAAGAGAATATCTCTACCCTTGATCTGAACTGATTTGTCTATTCTGAGTGACTTGTGACTGTCCAGATTGGTTGATTGAGTATTGAAAGGAGTCATGATTGTTATCCGTGCCTAATGATGAGAATGTTGAAGGTAATGTTCTTGCCCTTGTCTTAATTGATGTTTCTACCCTTGAGTTGATGTGTCTATTCCTTAGTCTAAATAGAGTTTGTTGAGGTTGATGAGAAGTCGAGAGTTTGATTGATTGAGTTGATATTGAAATGAGTTTTGAGTATATTCATGCCTTGATATCCACCTTACTCATCATTTGAGGATGAATGATCCCAAGGGGGAAATAATGAAACACCCAATAAAATTACCAAAATACCCCTAGAGGAGAGATGTGCGCATAACACGTCTTCCCATGCTCCGATGAAAAATAGAGGCCAGATTTGCAATCAGCATGAAAATTAAGCAGGAAAATGATCTCGGTTGATTTTTAGAGCAATCGGATCAAAAGATAATTTTTCGATGTAAAAACGTGGATCAGTGTTGGTGTGAGAAAGAGGCCTCCTCCATCACGGACCAACACTTATATTTTTTTTAAAAATTTTTCTATGAAATTTGGAAAACTCATTTGGAGAATTTTCGGTGAAAAACGTTGAAAATATACCGAATCTGCGTCGCGGACCCCGCATCTCGAGATGGATTTTTTTCAAAATTCGTGAGGGGCATCCTAGACCTTTCCAAACCCCTCTTGAACTTAATATACTATCAAAATAGGTTATTTTATATAAAGGATTTTTAACCTATTCTAAGTTCCTTTTTAAGTCCTTGAAAAAGACTAGGGCTTGAGAGAAGAGAAAAGGGACGTGAGATTGAAGAATTCGAGGGAGAATTCTTGAAGGTTGATTGGTAAAGCTTCATACCAGGTATGTAAGGCTAAACAAAAAGCATGAGATTGTTCTCTCTTGTGTCCCATAAATGGTCATAGAAGAGTTGAGAGTCCATGAGTCCCCATACATGTTTTCTTGAGTTACTTTCTTGAGTATTCTCTTGAAAATTATATCTATTACATGTACTTTCATATGTTGATGATCATCATAAACTTGATTTCTTGAATAGCTTCAACTTGAAATGACCCCAAAAAGTGCCCTAAAATGTGCCTCGGAAGTACCCATAATTGTAATTTCTATATATCTCAAAATTCGTATGTGATATCAAAAATAAAACTTTATATTCCTGATCAAGGGAAAAAATTGAGTGGGTAATGGGTCTAACCTTGATTTTGGAGAAACCATATCAAAATTTTGCTTTCCCAAAAATGCAATTTCCAGAGACGATCAGCGCCCCTGGCGCAACACGGCCAGGGCACGGATCAGTGTTATTTTTGTGCAATTTTCCTATTCGGTATAAGGCTTTGGGGTCTTGGGCCTAAGTCTTCCCATGCGTGAAAACACCTATACTTAGTCATATTTCAATACCATATCATACAAGACATTCCTCAATACTCTCTCAATCACTTAGCCAAATATTTCACTCAAAATCAAGTGTCCCAAACTTATTTCTAGATTCAAGAAATTCAATCATGCTTCAAGTTCTCTATCAAATTTTCATCAAGAAATTCTCCAAAGTTGAGGTATGTGGGTTTCAACCATTGTGTCCTTTAACCCATAGTGCCCTAGCTTCCATTTTACATAAATTGCATGTTTCTAAGTTGATTTACTTATGGGTCTTACTTATTATGAATTTGACTATGAACTATGTTGGGGTTTCATTAAAGTATGACTGTTTAAGCATGTTTTGGGCTATGAATTTATGACTTACTTTGAGACTTGATGAAGGATTTCAATGTATATTGCATGAGGGTATTACCAAGTCTTGGTGGGTTGATTTACTTCAAGTTTTCTTGCATGATTTCACTCTTGAATTGCCTGGTCTTATTCTAGCATTATACACCCACCAAGTGCTTGATAAAATGTCCGATTTTGGATTCTTGAGCTATTGATGATCCACTGCATGTCCTATGACTAAATGACTTTATGATAATGAAAGGAAGGTATACATGTGTTGATTTCATTAAAAGTATCTATAGTGTTAAAAGTTGACCATGCCTCGTTTGGGGTGTGGTAGGCCCGAACTACCATGTTGTGAGGTATATACCTCAATTGCCTTGCTCGGGGGGTGGTAGGCCTGTGCTACGTTGTTGGGGGGTATATACCTCAATCGCCTTGCCAAGGAGGTAGTAGACCTTGTTATCTAATGATGGTCTCTTCCTACACATGTCATATTTTCTATGTAAGTATGTTTTACTACAAGCATCATTCATGCATGCCATATTACTATATGCTCACTTATTGCCAAATTATACATCTCAATTATGTTGCCTACCTCTTGTTGCATTTCCATCCTACATACTTAGTACATTCATACGTACTAAATTATATTTTTTTCCTACATGATTTTATCACGTAGGAACCGGAGCTTCACTTGATCATCCTCCTTTTCACATGGCTAGTACGATCTCCTCAAAGCAAGTTTGGTGAGTCCTCAACTCCGAGGATGATATCTTGTGGTTCATATGTTATGCAAAGATTCTCTTTCTTATATTGTATGCTTTAACTATGAGGGTGAGCCCGGAAAGTTGTCTTAGCCCCCGCTCAATTCTAAGTTTAGAGGTGTTGTTGCACAAGTTATGTATTATGCTTGAGCATTGACTCTTTTGATGGTTTATGTAATGAAGACTTCCCTTAGTCCCTATGCCCTTATTTCTATTCTCTTTTTGTTGTTTAATTGCTTCTGCGATCAAGGATGTGTAATGATATGTGAAGAGGCTTGTTTGGGGTCCCTTCGGGTTCCCCATTCGCCATGTCACATCTAGGCCCTAGGCTTGGGTTGTGACACAAATTTTAATCATATTTCAAAATAACATCCTAACAAAGTCGCAGCCATCAATTTGTCACAACCTTTAACCACCACAAAACTCATTTATGGGTTTTTAGGCTTTTAGACTCCCAATAATATAGTTTTAAATTGAGGAATTTTCGTATATAGCCACTCAAAAGTACCTTAGTTATGCTCTATAGCTATTTAGGTAATTACATTTCATAATCTATATCAGTATTTGTATATTTCGGTATGCAATTACCATAGTATTTGCATAATTCGGTATACAATTCACAATTTTTCTATAACATTGGTATAATTAGCTATATAATTTGCAGTTTTGGTATAGTATATATTTCACTATACAATATGTGCACAATGTTTATAATTCACTATACAATTTGTAATATTTGTATATTTCGCTATACAATTCGCAGTTTTTGTAACACTATACATTTCATAGTTTTTGTATAGCGTTTGTATATTTCGGTATACAGTTCGTGTACAACGTTTGTATATTCGCTACACAATTCAGGCTTTTTGTATATTTCACTATACAATTCGTCCAACGTTTATATAATTTCATTATATAATTAACAGTGTGGTATATTTGATACAGTTCGCTATATAATTCACTGTACAAACTCAAACCATAATTATACAAATATATTAGTTACAAGTCAGAATTATTTCAAACTATAACTATGTTAGCTAATTAATTAGTATAAATCTTTTGGCTACTAAACTTTTCTCTATAGCTGTGTTAGCTAAAATAACTTCTAAACACTTTTTATAGTATTTGGGTAAACCAAAAAAGTACTTATAAGCAGCTAAAATGTAAGTTAGAATGACTTTTCACTTATAAGTTAAAAATGAAAAGTCGATCCAAATAGGCTCTTAATCTAGGTAAGAAATTATAATATTTAAGATTTATAAGGTAGGCGGACAGATTAAAAGTTATCTCTTTCCTCTTTTTTCGTTATTTAAATAAATAAAAAAATGGATGTTTATAAACTATTGAAGAACAATAATAATAGAGTGCTAACTAAATAAGAAAGAAATTTATGTAAAGTAAAATTTAAACACCGATAACAACCACCAAGTATATACACTAAATTCATTATAGTAAAATCACAAAGAGCCTTTAAAATGTTGATCCAACCCTTTTTTTATCTTCATTAGAAGAGTATACAGTAAATAAAATTGCCATTTACTTTTTTTCTCAAATTATTGTCATTTAACGATTATATTAATATTTAGGACTTCAAATTATTTAAAGTTATAATTATTGCATATTTACCTTACTTATAAGAAGTAAGAACTCTTAATGTTTAACATTTTAAAATTAACTAAATTGTATCTTTATGCTTAATAAGAATATTTTAAAGCTTCATGTAGGAGTTCATTGAAGTTTTAACCTTATTTAATTTGCATACATTGTTCTTGAGCCTCCCATCTTTTTGTATTCATTCAACAATATATTATGAAATTTGGGAGCTAGAAATCGGGATAGCGAGGTTCTACGAATATAGGTGGACTTGAATTTAAAAACTTAATGAGAAATTATAATATTCTTTTCTCATCAAATAATAGGACATAAAATTGAAAGTATATTCAATCATTTTGTCTATTATTATTATCAAATAAAATTAGTTTTAAAGTCGCAATATGAGCAAAATATTTAAATAATATACTTTAATATGAAATTTATTTTAAAAGACAAAAAAAATGGTTGATTAGTATTCTATTCAAAATGATAGGAATAGAAAAATGGCATATTTGCACTTGATGATAATTGATATGGTATATCTAATTGATATGGTTTAGTAATATATACATAATTTTTCAAAGTTGGGTACTCAATAATATAAGTTAGGGAAAAGGCATAAATTCCCACCCCTCCCCCTCCAAAGTTGTCATGAAAAGTCATTTACACAATGTAACTATTTAAGTGAAATATGACAGATCTATACTATGCCAAAGTGAATTTTTTTTAACCTTGCTACCCCAAACCCCAAGCGTATTTCAGTCAACCTCTATTAGCGCGTTTCAGTCAACCTCTATTAGCGCGTCGTGCCTCTAATATAATTTTTTTAATTGAAATGATCCTTTCTAAGTCTAATGAACAAACTCATCGACCGACCCAAATTTCTCAACCAAAAACCTTAAGAACCCTAATCCTTCAACAAAAATTTAGAGATCCAAGCCCCAAATTGAAGGAGAACCAAAGGTAACTTCTTATTCCTTTCACTCTTTTCCATTTTGACTTCTTTCTCTCTTTTTCCGTAAAAAATTTCTGTTCTTTCAAATTGTCAGTTGATTGAATTTTTTAAAAAAATTTAAGCTGCTATAATGGCTCGAATAAGCTTGACTAGGTTGTGCATGCAAGAGGAAGACCATGAATTAAAAGAGTTTCAATGCAAGCAGGGATTTGTTCTGCCTTTGTTGACCTTTTGGACCTCAAGAAATCTTGGTAGAAGATATTGGAGTTGACCTTACTATGGGGTAAGTTAATTTTTTTTTTCAAAAGTTGATCTTCATGAGTCATATATTCATCTTAAAGAATCATATATTTAGTTTACTTTAGAGTGCTAGATCATATGATTTTTGACTTTGGAAGGATGACTACATTGATCCAAGATCAGAATCTGTTATTCCTAAGTTGTTGGGAAGGATTGGTAAGGTTGAGAAAAGAGTTAAAGCTTCTGGAAAAGATGAAGCTTTCGAAAAGGCTAACAACAACCGTACTAGGTCGACCAACTCTGTGGAAAGCAAAATCAAGATGAACAAGATAGAGTTCAAGATGGACAGTTCTGATGATGAATTGAAGAAGATGAAAGTAATTGAGAGGAAATGGAAAAATAAGTTAGCTAAGTCTAAGAAAAGAGAGAAACAACTTTGGATTGCTCACTTGTGTATTTGTAATTTAAGTATAAGTTTTGTATTTCAAAGCATATAATTCCTGAAAGGAGATACAAGGAAGTTGTCATGATCAACATCTGCTATTGTATGTTGTATTAATGCCTTTTGAAAGGAGATCCAGGGGGAATTTATGCCTTTTTTCTTGTATTGACAATGTTGTAAGGGATTACAAATTAACGTTGTGTTAATAATGTTTTGTAATGAACATCCTTTTTCTTTATGTAATGAAAAGTTATTAGTTGCAAGTCTTATATGTTTACGGCTTTATCTTGATTTTACCAATTAAAAAATGCAATCACATGTACTATTTTAAAACAAGTATCAATTCATTGCCATAATAAAACAAACAGAAATAAAATGCAACTACTACTGTTTTATTGTCAAAGCTATTAAAATGCAATCACAATTTACTTGAAAATTTATATTGTGTATCACAATTTACAATCTTCTATAAATACAAAATCATTAACCATCAAAACAAGTGTCAATTCCCAGCTACCAATTAAAGTACAATCACAACTATCAATTCATTGTCAAAACAAGTGTCAATTCAGTGCAATAATAAAACAACTAGAACTAAAATGCAGCTATCAAGTCATTGTCAAGGCTGTTAAAATGCAGTCACAATTGCCAATTCATTCTCTTAAATAGTTACAGCTACTAAAAAGATAAGTATTTACATTGCATTGTCAAAAAACTATCAAAATAGCATTAGATGTTGTCGGATTGAGCACTAGAGCTCTCTTGACTCAACTATACAGCTTGGACCTTGTCTCAATTTGCTTTCTTGCACTCATTTCTTGAAGTTGACTTGAGGTCATAGCTTGTTTACGCTTCCATTTCACATCACTTGTTGGTCTATGTTCGAGATCTCCAATGACAAATGCTGAAGACTTGACATTTATAAATCTTTCACTAGACATTCCAGGATGGTTAAATGAAAATAACTATCTTAATTTGTGTCAACAAAATACAATACTTAAGAATAGAAAGATTTATATTAATAATTATTGCACCACTTTGTATGTGTAATAACCCCACTCCAAGCATTTCTTCTACTAGTAGCTCAACCCCAAAAAATTAATAAAATATTCAAAATATTGGGTAAGACAAATGACATAGAACTTATATGTGAAGTAGAACTATATTACCTTATCTGTTGAACCTTTTGGCCTACCCCTACCTCTTCCAGTTGGAGCAGCAGGTGTTGATCTTGGGTTAGTACTAGCTGCAGCAGGTGATGATCTTGGGCCAGCTAGCAGCAGCAGGAGGTGATGTCTAAGGCCAACAGCAGCAGCAGGTGATGGTCTTGGGCCAGCAGCAGCAGGTGTAAGTCTTGGGCCAGTGCCAGAAGTAGCATATGATGAACTTACACTAGCAGGAGCACCAAGAGGACACTTTCTTTTATTATGACCCTTGTTATGACAAGTGCTGCATGACATCTCAATCCCTCTTTTAGATAGCTTTCTAGTTATTTTAGTTTCACCTTGATCTTTCCTCTTAACCTTGCTAGGTCTTCCTGGCATCTTCCTAACAAGAGGTGGTATAACAAAGTTGTTTTGTGATTCGTGCCACATTTTCATATTCAAAACTGGCTGAATGAAGTTGTTGTATGTCTTCATGTAAATTTCTTTATTATACGAATGGTAAATGTAGTCAGTTAGGTCTAATTTTCTGTGATGAAGGGTAGCTATTGCACGAGCACATCGTATGTCTTTCAACATCCACGCTCTGCAACTAAAATTTTGTTTGTGAATATCTACAACATGTCTGTATTCTCTATGAAGTACCTCATACCCTGTATCCAAATTCCATTCAATGCTGCATTTCTTTGACTTGGTTGTCACACCCCCAGTAGGGTACTCTAGGCATAACTGGCACTCAGAGACTATGCTAATCCCCAAGCGAACCACCTAGTCTCACTGCATTCGTTCAATCAATTCAATAGCGAGAGAGAACCAAGAAATAGCAATCTAATCTATCAATGGGCTACAACTATCAACTCAGTCTATCATAAATGAAATATGAAATGAAGAAACAATCTCAGTGTAAAGAAAGAAAAAGGGGGAAAAAGAACCCCAAACATCGACCACCAATCATTCTATATCTATGAAGCCTCTATAACTACTATCTACGATGGTACCATGATAGGCCATGCTACAACAATTAAAGAAAATAATTCAAGATAAATGAATGATAGATATGTCCTCCGAAAGCAAAGGAGGACTCACCAAGTCTTTGTCTAGAAAACCATGAAACCTCAACGATTAGGCTGCTGAAGTCCTCTGTCTACAGAATCTGCTTCATAAAATGATGCAGCGTTAAATGGGCATTAGTACGTGGAATGTACAGTATGTAAAATGGGCTAAAGTAAACATTATACAACAACAATAGCTCATCAATCACTCATCCTCAACTCAGAGTAACAAACGGGCTTCATCCCATCACTATCCGTCAAGACATCACACTATCACATCAACATCAGAGTACTATCATAATGAAACCTATCTGGGAGTTACTATAACCGACAACCACCACTTATGAGCTAGTGACGATACAACAAAGAGATGTCATTGTCATATCCATCCAGTACCTTGTTGGGGTACAGGACGAGTTTACCGGGGAACCCAAAAGAAGTCTATCAAGCCCTCTAGGGGCAAAGGAAACATCCTCTTTCATGGTCCAATCCTCTCCTATGCTGGTCATGTAGCTAATGAGTGCGAGCGGGACTTACTCTTACCCATTTCGGTGTTGGACTCAACATGCTCCTAAAACTATCAATACATCAAGGATTTCTATCACTCAGCCCCTACAGGCAATAACACTCAGCTCATCTCATCATCAATCAACTCAAAGAGTAAGGTTATTCCTTCAAAACTAAGGTTTAGTCTCATTAGTCTCTAAGAACACTAATTCAATTGATTTCAGTCATCAACACCTTCATCTCAGGACTCAGACTCCAACAATCTACACATTCAGACTGTCAAGGCTCTAGACATTACCCCTAAGTTCATTCTTGATGTATTAAATATGGGGGATCATGCAATTTAGGTATACAAGCACACAATAATGGATATGAACAGTAAGTACAAGTATGATGATTATCAATTTGAGATAATATATAGAAATTAAAGATAATATTCAAGAAATTCTTCAAGAAATCACTACTCAAGACCCATCAACTATCAATTGTCAACCTAGTACATGTATTGGGGAACATGGAAGAACAATTCCATGTTCTGGGTAGCCTTTACATACCTGGGAAGATGAATTTCTACCTTTACTTCAAGAATTTGGCCCTGCACTCAAAACCCTCCTCTTGTTGTTTTCTCCTTCTCTCAGTTTCTCTCATTTAGACTTAGAAAAATATGGGTTTTGAAATCCTTTTCGTGTGAAATAAGTCTTAAAAACATATTTTAGGACTTAAACATGGTATGGGAATGAGAATGACCAAAATACCCTTCCCAAAAATTAAAAGAAAATTTTTTAAACTGATGTACTGGTGCGGGTCGCGGACTAGTACATTTTCGCAGTTTTTCGAGAATTTCAATTTTCGTCGAAATTTAATAAAATCTTCAAGTGTGTTTCCATGCCCCCTCCGTGTCACGCCAGGGGCGCGAATAGACAATGTCCCAAAATTAATTAGCGAAAATTATTTTTTGCTCCAGTTGCTCTTGAATCAGGTCGAGACCATTTTCTCACCCAATTTTCCGCTCTGATCACAAATTCGGTCTCAAATTTCTATATCGGAGCTTTGGAAGACGCGTTGTGCACACGATTATGTTTTAGGGGTGTTTCGGTAATTTTACAAGGTGTTATATATCTCCCCCTTGGGATTGTTCGTCCTCAAATGATGAGTAAAGGTTGGATGGAAACACGATTAACCTCACAACTCATCTCATTCCTCACTCGGGAACACACGAACTCTGAACTATCCATCACCTATTTATCTTTGTCTTAGACTCGGGAATAGAATTAGATAAATACATCAACTCAATGAAAGAAGTCATTCAATCACGTTAAGGATTAGGACATTTACCTTCAACATCATCATCATTTGGCACGAAATAGGTGAGGGTATTTGAGTTTCATCGCTTCCTCAGCTTCTCACGTAGTTTTCTCAACAAATTGATTCCTGCATAAGACTTTAACGGAGGCTATCTCTTTATTCCTCAGCTTACGAACTTGTTGGTCAAGGATATGGACTGGAATTTCTTTGTAAGATAAGTTGTCTTTAGCTCCCATACTGTCAATAGGAATTGCTAAGGCGGGATCCCCCAAACACTCCTTTAACATCGACATATGGAACAACGGGTGAACCCCATCTAGCTCGGAAGGCAGGTCTAGCTTCCCAATCCTCCTCACAATCTGGTATGGTCCGATATAACATGGAATCAGCTTTCCTTTCTTACCAAACCTCATGAGACCCTTCATGGGCGATACCTTCAAGTACACCCAATCATCCACCTCAAACTCCACGTCTCTTCTCCTCATGTACATGTAAGACTTTTGACGACTTTGTGTTGTCTTCAACCTCTCTTTGATAACTTCCACCTTCTCCATAGACTGGTGGACAAGGTCAGGTCTAATTATTTCAACTTCACCAACCTCAAACCAGCCAATCGATGATCTACATCTCCTCCCGTATAACGCCTCATAAGGGTCCATCTAAATGTTGGCATGGTAGCCATTGTTGTACGCAAACTCGATCAATGGTAGATGGTCGTCCCAATTACCCTTGAAGTCGATGACGCAAGCTCTCAACATCTCCTCCAAAGTCTGGATAGTGCGCTCTGCCTGGCCATCTGTCTGAGGGTGAAAAGTTATGCTCAAATTCACCTTCGTACCCAAACCCCCCTGGAAAGATCTCCAAAATTGAGAGATGAATTGAGATCCTCTGTCCGGGATGATAGACAAGGGAACCTTATGCAACCTCACAAGCTCTCGAATGTATAGCTGCGCATACTCCTCAGTTGTATTAGTTGTCTTAACTGCCAAAAAGTGGGCAGATTTAGTCATCCTGTCCATGATCACCCATATCGAATCATACTGCTTTTCTGGATCTTGGTAGGCCAATAATGAAATCCATGTGAATCACCTTCCACATCTACTCAGAAATTTCAAAGTTCCGAGCTAACACACACGGTCTCTGATGTTCAACCTTAACCTGTTGACAATGGGGCACTTAGAGACAAACTCATCAACATCTTTCTCTATCCATTCCACCAATAGACTTCTCTCAACTCATGGTACATCTTGGTGGAACCAGGGTGAATAGAATATCTGGAGCTATGAGCTTCAGCTATGATTCTGTCTCGAACACCATCAACATCGGGCACACACAATCTACCCTGGTATCTTAACACCCCGTCCCCCCCTGGAGAAAATCATCACCTTCTACTCGTGCACGCTTCTTTCAATTGGGATAAAACAAGGTCTTGGTCTTGTTTATCCTCCATTTCTGACACTAAGGATAAAGCAGACCCATTTTGAACATTGACCTAGCCTTCATTGTTTTCCTCGAGTTGCACTCCCAATCGAGCCAATCTATGAACTTCCTTAGCTAGTTCTTTCTTTCCTTTCTCCACATGGGCATTGCTACCCATAGACATACTGCTAAGAGCATCAACAATAATGTTAGCCTTACCTAAGTGGTAGAGAATGCTCATATCATAATCCTTGAGTGACTCCAGCCATCTCCTCTGTCGCAGGTTGAGCTCTTTCTAACTAAACACATACTGCAAACTCTTGTGGTCAATGAACACGTCCACATACACTCCATACAAATAGTGAGGCCAAATCTTTAGTGTGAATACCACCGCTGCCAACTTGAGATCACTTCTCATGGATCTTAGGTTGTTTGGAAGCATAAGCTATCACCTTCCCTCTCTGCATAAGTACACAACCCAATCCAACTCTTGATGCATCACAGTATATCAGGAAGTCTCTCATCCCGTCAGGCAAAGTCAAAACTAGGGCTGTAGTCAATCTAGCCTTCAACTCTTGGAAACTCTTTTCACATTCCTCAGACCACTGAAACTTTGCTTTCTTCTGAGTCAGCTTAGTCAATGGTGCTGACAAGGAAGAAAAGCCCTCAATAAACCTGTGGCAGTAGCCTGCTAAATCCAAAAAGCTTCTTATTTCTGTTGGAGAAGTCGGTCTAGGCCAGTTCTTAACCGCTTCAATCTTCTGAGTATCCACCCGAATACCATCTCCCAAAACAACATGTCCTAAGAAAACCACGGACTTGAGCCAAAACTCACACTGAGAATTTTGCATACAACTCATGGTCTTTGAGCGTTTGCAAAACACTCTAAGGTGATTAGCAGGCTCCTTTTCTTCCTTAATGTATACCAGAATATCATCAATAAACACAATCATAAACATATCAAGATATGGTCTGAAGACCCCGTTCATCAAATCCATGAAGGCTGCAGGTGCATTTGTCAACCCGAAGGACATGACCAAGAAATCAAAGTGGCCATACCGTGTCCTAAAGGCTGTCTTTGGGATATCACTTTCCCTCACCTTCAATTGATGGTAACTCGATCTGAGGTCTATCTTGGAGAAACAGGTAGCACCCTGAAGTTGGTCAAAGAGATCATCCATCCTGGGGAGAGGATACTTATTCTTTATAGTGACCTTGTTCAGCTGTCAGTAGTCATACAAATTCTGACAGACCTATCTTTCTTACGCACGAATAGGATAGGAGCACCCCAAGGTGAGACACTCGGCCTTATGAAACCTTTCTCTAACAAGTCTTTCAATTGTTCCTTCTATTCTTTCAACTCTACAGGGGCCATTCTATAAGGTGGGATTGAAATGGGTTTGGTCTCGAGAAGGACATTAACCCCAAAGTCAATCTCCCTATCAGGAGTGACTCCAGGTAGGTCATTAGGAAACACCTCAGGAAACTCATTCACAATCGGGAATGACTCAAGAGTAGCAGATTCAACATCATCAGAATTAACTCGCACGAGGTGGTGGAGATCAACTTTCAGGCTCTAAGATAAGAGATAAATTTGCCTTAGGGGCAATAGAACTCCCTTTCCACTCTAAGATAGGCTCATTAGGAAATTGAAACTTAACAATCTGGGTTCTACAGTCGATAGAAGCATAACAAGCATGAAGCTAATTCATGCCCATTAATACATCAAAATCAACCATCTCCAACTCTACCAAGTCAACTAAGGTGTCTATATGATAGATGTAAACTACACAATCTCTGTAAACTCTCTCAGTTAAGATAGACTCACCAGTAGGAGTAGAAATAGCAAAAGCTTCAAGCAAACACTCTGGAAGAATCCCAAACTTACTAGCCACATAAGGGGTCACAAAAGACAGGGTGGCACCCAAAAGTAATGCATAGAAATCAAAGGTAAAGACATGAAGCATACCCGTTCCAACATCTGGTGCAGCCTGCTGATCTTGTCGATTACCCATAGCATATAAAGGCGGTTCGTCACATCGCTTGTACCAGTAGCAGTACCCCTCTGCTGGATGCCCGCTGGAGGTGCTGTAGAAGACTGAGCTCAACTGCTCCCCTTACCTCGTCTCCTCTTTGGACACTCAAAACTGAAGTGACCAGTCTTTCCACATAAACAATAAACATCCTTCCCCACACGACATTCACTCAAATGAAGCTTACTACACTTGCCGCAAGGTGGCTTTCCCTTATACCTTAGGTCACACTGGCCTGAGATTGAGCACCTGGAGCCTTGAAATTCTGATAACCATGAGATTTCTGATCATACTTGTTTCGTTGCACGGGTGCACTTGCTATAGACAGTGCAGGATGGGATAATCTCCTCTGAAAGTAGGACTTGTCACCTTTATTCTGTCTCTGCGGGCTAGGCTCATGTCCCGCTAACTTCGCCTTTCTGTTCATCTGTTCTTCTCTATCTTTCTTCTTATCCTCCTCTGTCTAATGGGCATACACCATAATTCTGGAGATGTCCATGCCCGGAATCAGCAAAGCTGCCTTACACTCTTTCTGCACATGTCTGCCCAGACCAGACACAAACTTCCTCATCCTTGTCCTCATGTCTTGCACCATCTCTAGAGCATACCTGGACAACTTAATAAACTTAAGACTATAATCCTTCACATTCATCCCTCCCTGCTTCAGATTTACGAACTCATCCTCCTTCGCCTCCCACAAATCGTGAGGAAAGAAGTGGTCAAGGAAGGCGGTCTCAAAAGCCTCCCATGTTGCAGGCTCTGCGTTCTCATCTCTACTCTCCTCCCATAAATTGTACCACACATTAGCAACATCCTTCAGCTGGTAGGAGGCAAGCTCAACTCCCTCAGTCACATCAGCATGCATTGCCTTCAGAACCTTATACATCTCATCAATAAAGTTTTGTGGGTCCTCTTCCACCTTCGACCCCGTATATACTGGCGGGTTCATCCTCAAGAAGTCTCTAAGTCAGGTGGGAGTTGAGGGCTCCTGTGAGCTAGAACCAGGAGCTTGAGGACCTCGATTATTATCCTGGGAGGCCACCAATTGAGTCAGCATGGTAATGGCTCCCCTAAATTCTGCCTCGGTATTGGGAGTTGGCTGGGGCTGAGCAGGGGGTGCCTGTGGGACCTCAGCAGTCCTAGCAGGCCATCCCCATCTCCTAGCCTCTGGCTAAATCGGGACCTCTGGTTGAGCATTCTCAGTAGTTGGGGCTGCGGCATCTCTCTGAGCTGTTGTTCTCTTTGGAGGCATTTTCTATGAATGTATAACGCACGAGTTAAAATGAGATTTCCATAGAGTTAAAACTCTATCGCACAAATTCCTATCATAAAAGAAGGGTAACTCTTCCTAATGTCCTATAGCCTCCTGCTTATGAAGTGTGGTGCATAACACACCCATAAACAAGGCTCTACTAGACACGGCTTCATAGACTTCCCAGGACACTCGAACTCTGGGCTTTGATACCAAGTTTGTCACGCCCCGAGAGGGTACCCTAGGCGTAACTGGCACTCGGAAACTATTGCTAATCTCCAAACGAACCACCTAGTCTCATTGCATTCGTTCAATCAATTCAATAGCGGGAGATAACCAAGAAATAGCAATCTAATCTATCAGTGGGCTACAACTATCAACTCAGTCTATCATAAACAAAATATGAAACGAAAGAACAATCTCAGTGTAAAGAAAGAAAAGGGGGAGGGAGAGGGGGGGGACATCAACCATCATCACTCTATGTCTATGAAGCCTCTATAACTACTGTCTACGATGGTACCATGACAGGCCATAGTTATCACAATCAAAGAAAATAACTCAAGATAAATGAATGATAAATATGTCCTTCGAAAGCAAGGGAGGACTCACCAAGTCTTTGTCTGGAAAACCGTGAAACCTTAACGATTAGGCTGCTGAAGTCCTCTGTCTACAACAGAATCTGCATCATAAAACGATGCAGCGCTAAAGGGGCGTTAGTACGTGGAATTTACTGTATGTAAAACGGGCTAAAGTAAACATTATACAACAACAATAGCTCATCAATCACTCATCCTCAACTCAGAGTAAGAAATAGGCTCCGTCCTATTACTATCTGTCAAGATATCACACCATCACATCAACATCAGAGTACTATCATCATAAAATCTATCTGGGAGTTTCTATAATCGACAACCACCACCTATGAGCCGGTGATGATACAACGAAGAGATGTCGTTACCACATCTGTCCAGTAACTTGCCGAGGTACAGGACGAGTCTATCGGGGATCCTAAAAGAAGTCTATAAAGCCCTCTGGGGCAAAAGAAACATCCGCTTTCATGTTCCAATCCTCTCCTACGCTGGCCACGGAGTTAATGAGTGCGAGTGGGACTCACTCTTACCCGTTTCGGTGCTAATACTCCTCCCAAGACTTAACATGCTCATAATTCTATCAATACATCAAGGATTTCCATCACTCAGCCCCTACGGGCAAGAACACTCAGCTCATCTCATCATCTATCAACTCAAAGAGGAAGATTATTCCTTCAAAACTAAGGTTTGGTCTCATTCTCTAAGAACACTTATTCAATTTGTTTCAGTCATCAACACCCTCAGGACTCAGACTCCAACAATCTACACATTCAGACAATCAAGGCTCTAGACACTATCCTTAAGTTCATTCTTGAAGTATTAAACGAGGATCATGCAATTTAGGTATACAATTACACAATATTGCATATGAACAGTAAGTACAAGTATCATGATCTTCAATTTGTGATAACGCATAGAAATTAAAGATAATGTTCAAGAAACAAAGATTATGTTCAAAAATTCTTCAAGAAATCACTACTCAAGACCCATCTATTGTCAATTGTCAACCTAGGACATGTATTTGGGTACATGGTAGAACAATTTCATGTTCTGGATAGCCTTTACATACCTGAGCTAATGAATTTCTAACTTTCCTCCACTACAAAACAAGGTTCAATTAGTAGAGATTAAAAATGCAGATAGCAAAGGTTAATAACCCTCATAATTCACTGTCACGAGGTTGCTAGAACTCCCGCAGTTACATCCGTCACAATTAATCAGGGGAATTTTTCGAAGACTGCCACAACCATCCTGCGACGGTTATTCTATTTCATTTTGTAGGGGAGTAAAAACCTTCGCTATTTGTTTATCAAATTCTATCCTCTGCTATTTCATTTTTCATATATAATTACATTGGAACTAACGCACTAGAAATATTTCTATAACAAAAAATACTAATATATTATTAATCAAAAAAAAAATGTCTGACTTTAAAATATTACAAGCAAGCAAACTTTCAATACACTTGCACCAAAAGATTATAAGAAACCAAAAAAAAATATTCAATACATCTATATCCACGATAAAATTAACATGTTCTCATTTTTCTTCCAAGAGCTTTGGTGTGACAATAAGCTCGTGAATATGAATTGTCATTTTGCATTTTCAGCCTCCGTGAAATAATCAGATACCCCACAAATTTCCTGCATCTGGAAAACTTAAACAAGGTTAAAACTCATCTTGCTAAACAACTGAAATCATGAATAGCTTGAATCAAAAGTGCTTGAGCTAAAAATGAAGAAATTTCTGCTAAAAGTATGACGTCCAAACTATTTGCAAAAAGGCATTGCAAGTAAATCAAGCGTTTTTTTCTGAGATACATTATACTTCTACTCTTCTAGTTTTGCAGAGA
The DNA here is from genome assembly GCA_026153255.1 of Solanum medicagineum. Lineage (NCBI taxonomy): Eukaryota > Viridiplantae > Streptophyta > Magnoliopsida > Solanales > Solanaceae > Solanum > Solanum medicagineum. Next base: position 13,105,389 of record JAPFFP010000080.1, read on the forward strand.
TCGCAACTTTTAACTCCAACACATTTGACTTTAGCAGTATACACCAACTTACACTCATCACTTGTGTAAAGATTAAAAAGAAAACATACAGAAATATAGCTTACTCCAACATATATGAAGTGCCTGCTATTTTAAGATTTTTATCAGTTAGTCGGTAACCACTATCATATCATAGAATGAAAACATACAGAAATATAGCTTACTCGAAGACATGAAGTGCCTGCTATTTTAAAATTTATCTGTTAGTCGGTAACCACTACTGTAACTAGAGGTGGCAAAATAAGCCCAAACATAAGCAACCTGCCCAATCCACTCATAATTTTATGGGTAGGGTTCAGTATGATTTAGAATTGGGCTAATTTTCAACCCAATACACTTTAACTCATTATAAAATAATTCTGAGTTGAGTCCAATAAAATTCTCACCTCAGCCCAATGTACCATTTATTTTGTATGTTAAATGCTAGTATTAAGCTAAGCGGGTTAAATTGGGTGCGACATGACCCAACCCGAATTTTTGCCCATTTGAGCCCAAAGTACCTTTGGGTGGGTCAAGACTCAACCCAATATTTAATGCAGCCCATTTTAACCTCCCCAATTTTAGCCCAACCTGCCCATTTGACACCCCTAATTGTAACAAAGCAACTTCTGCGCACTGAAGGTAAGAAGTGTATAACTTTTATATACTGACAGTAGTGTCACAAGCACGTCTTGTTTGTGTCTATAATGTTTCAAGGATTGAATTGTTAACAAATTGTGGTTATTGTATAGAAGGCTTACCTGTACAGCTATCACTGGTTTAGATAGTTTTTGCTCCACCACCTTTGAATTCCATCTTACACCAAATTCTACTGCTATTTCTTGCATCAACTGAATCCTCATATCCTTTGTAGGTGGTTGGGACTTTAGCTTTCTAACAAACTGTCAAGAACGAATATGAATACGTCTTACAGACGAATCTAAAACAATTACTTGGTTTCTGCTTGAACTAAGCAAGCATATTATAAGAAACTTTAACATGTATAATATAATTTGATCACACTCATTTCGAACATACTAAGTAGTCAAGATTTGGATGAAGTGACATAAATTTTCAAGGTAAGACTCTGAAACCAAGTTCGAAGAAGATCAAATTACCCTGCCGTAGGCGTTGACATCCACTCCAGATTTCAGGAGGTCAGCCATATCATTCTTCAGATATTTCAGTATAGCATCTCTCTCTTCTCTGATCATCTCGATTCGAGTCTTTGTCAGCTCGACTGTAGCTTGACTGCAATGGGTGCATCAGCACCTGCTGCATTCGGTTCCAAGTGATATGCCATAAGTATTATCTGCAAATACAACACTTCTTCTCTTGAAACTACAAACCCATTAATTTTAGAAGTCGTTAAAAACCATCAGCTTATCAATTACCTCCTTGTCCCAATAAATTCTACAGAGTAAAAACGAGAGCAGCAGTGTTTGCAAAGCAAGTCCAGATAGCATTCCTCCCCATATTCCCTGCAAGATAAAATACAACACCGGGGACCAAAAGATAGAAGCATAGAAAGAACACAAATTGATGTAAGCCACTAGACCTTGCCACCCACATCCAACAGCAACACCTGCAACTCAAAAGATTTGGGCACCCCAAAAAGATCATTGTGAGACTATGGAGAAGTAAAACTCTTTTTACTATAGAAACAGAACAATGTAATTAAAGAGCAACACCTGATATCACAGGATGAACACTGCTGAGAAGCATTGTTACTCCAAGGAACCGAGCAAGCTCAGAAACAGAATTGATCAAAACGTTGTTGTCGGTGAAAAGAATGGCAAGATGATTCCTTATTGCCAATACTACAATCATGCAGAGAATCCAATGAGAAGTGACTGAAATAGTGTGACATAGACACTATATTTGGTCGTCCTGGCATGTCCTATCCCAAGCTCATTTGAGACTCGAACACAGGGAAAACAACAATACATTAGCACAAACTCAACCAAATGTCAGAGTTAGGATTTCATTGAAACTTTCATGTTTTTCCTTGTTAGACTATTTCTGTTGTCATATTGTCATTAATAGACCCTTTGGGTTGTTCTATCACAGGAAAGATTCCAAGACAAGAACAGTAACGCGGTTGCTCTACATGGTCATTCCAAAAGCTAACTGTTGATTCCTTTGCCTCGCGAATCCACTTGTCAATAATGTCAGAGCTTCCTACAAAACTGCTGTCTAAGAAGCCACAATGAACATGCAGAGATAACTCTTTATATATATGTATGAAATTACTTCGACCCCTTCTTCCCTTACCATTGAAAGAGTGTACCAGCCACCAATTTGAACTGTGACGAATTCAACAAACAGCCACAACCCTTTGCACATACACATGTTATTTGTTAACAGCAATAACTGATCAAGATTTTCATCATACTGATCTTTCTTGTTTTCCTGCATGAACTTTCAATTTTCTACAGTCAGTACTAGAAAATGCGAAGAACAAAAGATAGTCCAGATTCTAGTTTAGCCGATAAGTATGTCATTTATGGACATCTAAGTTGAGACAAGTAACAATACACGACTTTCTTTCACCTGATGCATTGCGTAAAAGTGGCTAATTGATGCCTCCAATTTCATACAGTTCATCTATAGCAATCAGTTATAAGGACAGTGATTTCTCAGGGTTCTTAACTAATTCATCTCCAGCTTTGTCAACCTTCGTGTATACCTATAAGAGAAGTTATCGAATATATGAATTGAAAGCTCATGTCGCACAGGCCATAATATTGAAAATTACTCTAATGATCTGGTCATGCAACATTAGTGCTTTGGTTGTTAACTAGAAAAGTTCAAAACAATGTTTTCCTTGTTTGATTAAAGACAAGAAAACAGAGGCAATCAAAGAGAAATAATTCCATCTTTTGTAAATAAGTTCAGATCTACTATTTGTTGCAACTTTAAAAAAAATTACACAGATGAACAATTCATATACTAGTAGAGGCACTTCAGACTATAAACAACATCCTAACAGTTTCACCACGTTTCGATGATTGACTTCCGAAAGAATGAGACTTCATCGATGAACAATTCTATTTGGCTCACATCCATTATTCTCGACTTTTTGATTGCAACTACACATTTGTCCGGAAAGACACCTTTGTAAACCATACCATAACCACCTCGACCTAGGACACGATCATCAGCATAGCTGTTGGTGGATTTCTCGGTTTCTGCTGCCATAAAGATTTTAGTTGCACATCAATACCACCATAATTCAATTGGAGTTTCTGCATGAACATCAAACCACCATTTTTCTGAAAAACTTTTCCCAAGTTGTACTGATTACCAAAGCCAAAATGCCAAAGCACAAACCTCACATTAAGCTTGCAGTAGTATGTTCCTTTCAAACTTTGGATTAAGCCGTATAGTTAGGTACTAGGCAGAAGCTAACATGATATCAGTAAGAACCCAAAAGCCCCAAATTCAAATCAAATCATCACACCCAAAAGTGAAGCATACACAGACCAGCGAGGCAGTAAACCTAAAAGACGAAGGAGATACATATTTGATAAATTGGAGAGCAAAGCTAAAGAAATCCGATGAGAATCCAATTATTGATGGCGTTCTTATCTAAGAAGTAGCAGCAGCATAGAAAGACCAAAATATCCTGTCTGAAGGAGGCGTGTTGATGATGACCTGTCGCGTTCGTCTGTAATCACACATGGAAACTGAATTCCAGATAACTGAACAAATATTCAAAAAAATTCTACAGACAAACCTACACAAGCAAATATTTTAACCAATCCATACCAAATTTTGAATAAAATTGACAATAAGAAGAGAAAAAGTATACCTAATTGTATTATAAGTTATGAACGGGTACTTTGATTGATGTTCCAAGTGACCTTGAGATAGGTACAGTTCCCTCCTTTGGCAGCAAAATTAACAGCCAACACACGCATCCATACACATCGATGCCGCTGCTCACAGAGTTGGCAATGTCAAATTAAACTTTCATACTACACCGGTGGAACCAATGAAGTCGATGAATCCAATAACAACGACATCGATAATATCGGATCGATGCCCATGCATAAACCCTAAGATGTTAATTAGGGTGCAACTATGTACTGCTAGTTTCAAGAGAACGAACATATCCAATTGACAGAATTTGGAGAGAAGGTGATATAAGGGACAATAGTGTTGCAGAAAATGGCATGAAAAAAAAGATCCCCGCCTTATTATCATGGAATTTTAATTTTTAGGGTTACCACGGTTAATGACCCCACAAATTGCACATAAACTAAAGGGGTTATTTAAACTGTCGCAATTAGATACAATTTACAGGGATTATTATTAACCTTCACTTTGAGGGTTTTTTTTGTAGTGCTCCTCCTGCTCTTTTCTCCTTATCTTAGTTTTTTTTATTTAGACTTAGAAAAATATGAATTTTAAAAAAAAATTTGTACGAAATAAGTCTTAAAAATACGTTTTGAGACTTAAAAATAGATTTGGAATGATTAAAATATTCTTTCCAAAATTTAAAAAAATAAATATAAAAACATCCTCATAACAGATGAGAGCAACTGAATCCTCAACTAAGCGAAAACAATAATAAAGAGTTCATTTCAACAAAATGGCGATTGCTTCTAAATGCTTATGTCCAAGGTATGATTATTCCACTATATAAAAAAATGCATTGATTAAGAACTAACAAAGTATTCTTTACAATTTAAAAATGGCCATTTGCAGCTTTACCTTTTCATAGTTACATGATTCTATCATCAGAGTACCTTCTCAGTTACTTGATGCTACATAGAATGGCTTTCATTTAAATATGTCTTAATGAAGATCTAAATACTGCTCGATCATACCACCTTTGCCTTCACGTGAGACCTTCACAACAATTACTCTACTTATACATGGTCCAACAATTTCTCAGAAGGCATCTGTACATAACTCTAATATTACGATCCTAAGACTATTCAAATTCCTTTAGTCTCTATATATGCAGCTGACAAAACTAGTGAATTAAATTTGGGATGGAAGGAGAACAATTACTGATAAAAAAACCTTTTTATAAATAAAGAAAATTTATCAATTTGCATATCTATCTATACTATATTAAACGTGTGAAGGTCCTTAATAATGTTGTTTGAACTTTTTGGCCTTCATTAAAAGACTCTTCTTTAGATAAAATCGTCTTTGTAGACGATAAAATTCGCTTTGAGAAACTAATAATCAAGAACAAAAATATTGCAACAATTTGTAGTATTTGATTTCAATAATGTGAGTGTTACAATCTCTACGAATCCTCTAATTCGCCTTTTCAAGTGTAAATTCAAGGGCTCTGGAGCTTGTTCTTGAATTTGAAGTCTGTTCTTGAATCCGATCTTGAACTTTGCTCTCGAATCTCGATTTGATCTTGTTTCTTGATCTTGAATCTTGATTTTGATCTTGAATCTTGAGTTCAAGAGCTTTTAAGCTTGTTCTTGAACTTAAAGTCTTGAATGTTTGAATTCTTGAATTTGTAGAGAAATTGTGGCGTTTGATCCACGAGCTCTCTCTAGGTTTTTGTTAGAATTCTTGATGTCCATTGTGCATTATGAAGACCCCTATATATAGTTGTAGAATAGAGGAGTCATGATAGAATCAGACTTTCTCCCAGCCAATCAGATTTAAGTGACATGGCATATTGGGCTTTAATGAAATGGGTCTGTCATTTTGACACATGGCATGATCCTATTGGCTTCTTTGTTTGACTTGGCACGCCATGTCATTTGACATGTCGCATCAAGCGGGCCTCTTGGACGATGGAATATAGGGCCCAATGAAGCGGATCATCTTTTGTAGCCCAAATAATGAATTTGGGCTTTTAATTAAATCCATATTTTACTGGACTTAATAAATAAACGCAATTATATTAATCCATAATATTCATTTGGGACTAACATATTTTTGAATTTAATCATATTTATAAAATTTATATCTCAATAAATTTTATATGACTACAAATGCCCCCTACTTCAAGCCTTGTAAATGATTTGTTAAAATCCAAAAACTAGGCGTGAAGTATTAGATTAAAAATTATTCATATAATTTCATTATTTATGCCACTTTCTTGGAAACAGTGGTTGTATAGCACTTTCAATATATAGAAATATTTTCTGGGATTTTGAAAGGATCATGCAAATGTTTTCATAGTGACCCTTTTTCATGTAGACATACGAGCCTATTGTTTTTTTCTTAATTGATCCAACAAAGTCTCCTTGTCCTATTCACCCTCATACACCAAAATCTCACCGCATTAGCTGGACTAAAGTAACATTATTGTATCCCTTTTGGATAATGAAACATAAGCCGCCAACAATTAGGATTAATCTGACTATAATTGTTTTGTCTATAAATAGACCTGCTGCCTTCATAATTTAAGCACTATCGCACGATTACCCGAGATCCATTAATAATCTAACAGGTAACTCTTTCTTCCTCCTTTTTTTTTTTTTTTTTTGCGTATTCTTTTGTTGTCCCTCAAATCATCTCCTTTTTTGTTTAATCATATGGGCATTTGTATTTCGTATTTCATATGAAAGTGATTTTAAAGAATATACATACTTTTAATTCATCAAGAAATAACTTCTTTTGGTTGATAATCATCTCCTTTTTTTGTTTAATCACATGCTCCCAAATAACCTTATTTTCATCCTTTTTGTAAAAAGAATAAAATAAAAAAACACTTACAAAGAAAAATTGATACTTTTTTTTTCTTTATAGTAAAGAGTCCATGATTATTGTATTTCTTATCAACTTGGTCCCTAGTTTTCTTTTGTTGTAGGGCCATATTACAATAATTTAGTCATGAGGTGTGAAGGTATAGATCCACGCTCCCGCCTTGGGATCACAAATTTGAGGCTTTACAATGTTTCTAATGTTTAAACATAGGGGACCAACAATACGAGGCTTTACGCTGTTCTAAATGTTTAACCATACGGAACCAATGAGGGTCCCCGCTGTTCTAGATGTTTAAACATAAGGGACCAACAATACGAGGCTTTCCGTTGTTCTAAATGTTTAAACATAAGGGACCGAAAAAACGAGGCTTTACGCTGTTTTAAATGTTTAAATATAGGGGACCGACAAAACGAGGCTTTCTGCTATTCTATATGTTTAAACATAGGGGACCAACAAAACGAGGCTTTTTGCTGTTCGAAATATTTAAACATAAGGGACCAACAATGCGAGGCTTTCCGCTGTTCTAAATGTTTAAACATAAGGGACCAATAATGCGAGGCTTCACAATGTTCCCAACGTCTAAACATATGGGACGCCCAACCAGCCATATTCGTTTATTTTGACTCTTATTCCCCCGCCCCCTTTTTTTTTTGCTCCGTTTTTGTTGCGTGCTAACATTGTTGAAGGATAACACTTTTCCTTTTATGCAGCCTGAACAATGGTCTTCTTCAAGGACCACACTTGCTCATCTTCTGGAATCAGATATCTCATAATTGGGTCGCAAGATAGCAAGGTAGAGACCAATCTTTTAGTCCATGTAACACCCCACATCTTATACTACTAGTACAATTCAAATGAAACATGACATGGGTTGGACAAATTGACGCTAATTTTCAAATGTGCTTAAATCTCGCATTAGTGGGCTATATGTGCATTTAGCGCTTATGAGGGTTGAGTGTATACATGTTTGGCACTGAAATGAGG
>JAPFFP010000080.1:13122958-13137603 GCA_026153255.1 Solanum medicagineum
AGCCCAGGATATTCAGCTGCTGTCAACAAGCTCCAGGTTGCTTTGGGGCTTTGTATATGTCTAGAACTTATGTTTATGTTGTACAGTCATGTTGAGGCGGGGCCTGTCCTGACCTTTTTCAGATGTTCTTCTTTACTTAGAGGCTTTGTAGACCATGTACAGAAAAAGTAAAGTTATGTTCCGTACGTTAGACACCGGGGCCCCAATGGTCTAGTCATATGCATTCCCTTCGGCTTATTATCACTGGTTATCTATTTTCAGGCATGCTAGAGGCACAAATCCCATGTGACAAGCATAGTAAACGTATAGTATAGGTTGGTTCTCTCGGGCCTTATCGATAACGGGTGCCAGTCCACCCTAACGGGGCATGGGGTGTGACAATAATAGTAGGCCGGCCGAGGCGTACAATCCTGTTCGGGTAATTTAAACCCCGTAAATCAGTAATCAGGAACCCAACCATAGATTAACATTGTTAAGACTAAATGGAGTCGTTAAGGCTACAATCCTGGAATTGCTTGTTAATTGATATCTTGACAATAAAAATCAGATTAGTTTAGAAGAATTCACTCTTTGCAGTTATTTTACTTATATCTTCACATCTTTTTACTAAAAGCACCATAAATGTGATAACTAAGATTGGTTGCTAATTCCATTAAAATCCCTTGGATTCGACAACACAGCTCATTAATTAGGGTCACTATATTACTTGTGAGACCATGTACACTTGCGTGTGCTGGGGAGCAACAAGTTTTTTGGCATCGTAACTGGGAACTTGAAACGAATTAGTTGATTATCTGAGTTGTTTTATTTTGTGGTGTCGCTACATTTGATCTTAGCGGTGTTGTTGTGCAGGTAATAGATCAATAAGCTGGAAGTCCAGGGTTCCTGTTTTCGTCAATCAAAGAGTAGAGCAGGGGTTTCGTTCCAAACGCCGCTGATTGAACTCATCGAGCAGGAGGGTCAAATAGATAATAAGGAAGATGTTGGCCCTATTAGAGAGGACATGGCAGAAAATAACGTACCTGTATTGCTAGCACTCACAGATGCACCACCGACACCGAGGCCAGTGAGAGACGTGGCAATCCTGAGGACCACCAATGTCACTAGCTGCTTTGTCAAACCTGAGCTCGGTGGTCGGTAGGAACTAAAATAGAACATGGTCTAGCTACTACACTTTATTGGATAGTTCACCGAGCTATCACATGAAGATCTACAGGTCCATCTTTAGAATTTTGTTGAGATTGCTGATACCTTCATTCCTACGGGAGTGAACCGTGACTATGTAAGGATGACCTTGTTCCCCTTCTCACTTTTGGGGTAGCCCGAGGGTGGTTACAAATTGTGCCACCAAACTCCATAGCATCCTAGGATGATTTGGCCCGTAAGTTTCTCACCCGATTCTTCTCATCTGGAAAGACAACCAAACTCAGAAGTGAGATCCTGAGCTTCAAGCAGAGATATTTGGAAAATTTGTATCAAGCATGGGACAGTTTTAAGACTCTCTTAGTCAATTGTCCACACCATTGCCAAGCTAACGAGGTACTGGTCCATACCTTCATTGAAGGATTGGAACCCAATACCAAGATTCTCCTTGATTGAGCTGTAGGAGGACAAGCATTGGAGAAGACATGATGAATTGTATGCCCTTCTCAATAGGATTGCTCAAGGAAACCCAGAATGGAATAGAGGATCCAGTAGACAGCCCTGCAGGCTCAAATAGCAGCCATGCAATACAGGATGACCATGAACTTCAATAACTTAGCTTTGGGTTTACAGCAATAAGCATCAGTAACAGTAGGTCAGCAACTAGCCCCCGTTAATATGGTACAACAACAATAAAATGGTTAGTGTGATGTTTGTGGGAGAGGAGACCACACTGCTGATTCCTGTGGAGCTAATCTAGAAGTAGTAAACTTTGTGGGCAATGCTAATCAAAGGGGTTATCAAGCGTTCGGGAATACATATAACCTGAATTGGAGGAACCACCCAAATTTCTCATGGGGAGAATCAGTAGAATCATGGGCCACCTTAGCAGAGAACACAGGGTGGTAATGCTTATCAGAACTAGCCGGTAGACAACCTACAAAACAGGCCAATCCAAACACTATGACTAATGGTGAGGGTTGAGAGGAATTCTGGCGAACCAGAATAGACAAGAAAAGGAAATTCAAAGGCATAAGAAAGATCTCCAGAATTTGGAGAAACAGTTGGGACAGTTTGCCAACTCAATAAATTCCATACCTCAAAGGGGCCTCCAGGTAACACTGATCCCAGCTTGAAGCAAGTAAATGCAGTTAGCACCAAGAGTGGAAGGCCCTTGACTAAGTTGGTCCCTATGAAGAGGAGTTGGGATGACCAAAATGCTGCATAGAACAATGATGCTGGCAATCCCAGCCCAAGAACTAATGAGGCAACTCCATTGCCAAAACCTCCCCCTCTATTCCCACAGAAGTTGAAAAAGAAGAAGGAGGACGACTGCTTCCAGAAGTTCATCGAGCTGCTAAAACAGTTATAAATTAACTTACCCTTGATTGATGTTTTGCAGGGAATCCGAAGTATGCTAAGTATGTCAAGGACATTGTTGCAAACAAGACCAAATGGGTTGAATATGAGACTGTGGCATTTACCGACGCTTGTAGCTCTAAGATTTTTAATAGATCACACTTGCCAACTAAGTAAAAGGATCCAGGGAGTTTACTGTGCAAGTAACCATTGGGAGTTTCCAGAGTGCAAGTGGCCTGTGTAATATGGGAGCAAGCATCAATCTCATACCCAGCTCTTTGTTCTTGAAGTTGGGGCTTGGAAGGCTGAAGCCCACCATCATTTTATTACAATTGGCAGATCGGTCTGTGGCGAGGTCAGATGGTGTTATTGAGGATGTCTCAGTCCAGCTGGTATCCCTCCTCTTCCTCGTGGACTTTGCCATCCTAGATTTTGAACCAGACCCTGAGGTCCCATTTACACTTGGGCGCCCATTCCTAGCTACAGAAGGGGCTTTAATTGATGTTGCAGCAGCGAGGCTTACCATGAGAGCCATGACAAGATGGAGGTATTCGATGTCTACAAAGCTATGAAGCTACTGGCTGTATATGAAGATCTGACAGCCATCACAGTGATAGACACTGCGGTTGCTGCGAGCCAAGTTGAGATCACATACCTACTAGCCCAAGTGTTGCTGAATCAAGGGTTACTGGATGATGCTGAGGCTAAAGAAATCGAAAGTGTATTGAATACTCACAATGTGAGTATGCTGAAGAAAGGCATTAAACAGTATGTTGGGACCACCACCCAAACCCTCAATTCAAGAGGCTCCTCAGCTGGAGTTGAAGCAGTTGCCATCACATCTCAGGTATGAATTCCTTGGTGAACATAATACATTACCTATAATCTTGTCTGCTTCATTGACTGCAGGTCGATGCTGCTGTGGCGGTCCTAAAGAAATGGAAGAGAGCAATGGGTTGGCAGATGTCAGATATTTATGGCATCAGTCTAGCCTTATGTATGCACAAAATCTTTATGGAGGAGGGTCACAAGCCAGTGGCTAACCATAGAGAAGATTAAATCCAATCATGAGGGAAGTAGTAAAGAAAGAAGTTATGAAGTGGTATGATACAGAAGATCATCTTCCCCATCTCAGACAGCAAGTGGGTAAGCCCTGTGCAGTGTGTCCCCAAGAAAGGAGGGATTATGATCATCACCAATGAGAAGAATGAGTTGATCCCAACAAGAATGGTGACGGGGTCACGTATTTGCATGGATTACAGGAAGTTGAATGATGCCACCAGGAAAGATCACTACCTCGTGCCTTTTATTGATCATATGCTGGACAAAATAGCTGAGCAGGAGTACTATTGCTTCTTAGATGGTTACTCAGGGTATAATCAGATCAATATTGCACCCGAAAACCAGGAAAAGACGACCTTCACATGTCCATAATGGACCTATGCTTTCAAACGCATGCCCTTTGTTTTGTGCGATGCACCACCACTTTCCAAAGGTGCATGATGGCCATATTCCATGACATGGTAGAGGACTTCGTGGAGTTGTTCATTGATAACTTCTTTGTCTTCAGTGAGTCTTTCTAAAGGTGTCTACAGAATCTAGACAGACTACTTGTAAGGTATGAGGAGACTAACCTCGTTCTTAACTAGGAGAAATATGACTTCCTGGTTAAGGAGGGGATAGTCCTAGGCCACAAGGTGTCCAAGCGAGGGTTGGAGGTCGACAGAGCAAAGATAGAAGTGATTGAGAAGCTGCCATCACCGGTGTCAGTCAGAGGAGTCCGGAGTTCTCTGGGACATGCAGGCTTCTACCGCATATTCATTAAGGACTTCTCCAAGATTGCTAAGCCATAGTGCGCCCTGTTGGAGAAAGAGGTATCCTTTCACTTTTATGATTCTTGTTTGCAGGCCTTTGAATTGCTGAAAAAGAAGTTAGTAGAGGCGCCAAGCTTGATAGCACCAGACTGGGGGTTGAGCTAATGTGTGATGCTAGTGATATAGCAGGTGGGGCGGTGCTGGGGAAGCATAGAAACAAAGTATTCCACTCAATATACTATGCCAACAAGACTCTAGATGCTGCACAAGGTTTTATTACATGGTTACTAAGAAGGAAATGTTGGCACTAGTGTATGCATTTGACAAAGTTCAGAGCATATTTGGTGGGAACCAAAGTTGTGGTGTTCACAGAACACGTGACCGTAAAATACTTATTCAACAAGAAAGATGCCAAGCCGCGACTGATCAGATGGATTTTATTGCTTCAAGAGTTTGATATCAAGGTCAAGGATTGTAAAAAGGAGTGAGAATCAGGTTGCTGATCACCTGTCCTATCTAGAAACTTATGCTCATATAGGTGAGTAATTGTAGATCAAAGAAGAGTTACCTGATGAGTAGCTGCTAGCAATTGAGGTGGAACAACTACCATGGTACACAGATATGGTAACTATTTGGTAAGTGGTTATTCCCTCCTGATGCTACATACTAGTAGAAAAAGAGGTTGGCTCATGATACGAAGGCGTATATCTGGGATGAGCCTTACCATTTTAAACAAAGGACTAACCGCATGGTGAGAAGATGTCTTTCGGAGGTTGAGATGAAGAAGATTTTAGAGAGATGTCATGCCTCTCCGTATGGGGGTCATCACAGTGGTTAATGAACAACACACAAGGTATTGCAATCAGGGTTCTTATGGCCGACTCTTTTCAAATATGCTATTCAGTTCTCAAGGGCCTATTATGCTTGCTAGAAGACTAACGCCATATCTTGGAGGCATGAGATGCCCCTAAACAATATTCTAGAGGTGGAGATCTTTGATGTTTGAGGCGTAGACTTCATGGGGCCATTTTCGCCATTGTTCGGATGTCACTGTATCCTGGTAGCTGTTGACTATGTGTTTAATTGTGTAGAAGCAGCAGCCCTCCTAACAAATGATGATAAGGTGGTGAAAAAGTTCCTCAAGAAGAACATTTTTACTCAGTTTGGTACTCCAAGAGCCATCATCAGTGACGGAGGTACACACTTTCTCAACCAAACCATGAAGACTCTTCTAGACAATTACGGAATAAGGCATAAAGTGGCTACAATGTACCACCTGCAAATGAGTGGGCAAGTGGAGGTGTAAAATTGGGAGGTCAAGCATATATTGCAGAAGACAGTGAATTCCACCCAGAAAGATTGGGTGATTAAGCTTGATAAAGCTTTATGGGCTATCGGCCAGCATACAAGACCCTAATAGGCACATCCCTTTACAGGCTGGTGTATGATAAGGCTTGTAATCTACCAGTCAAGCTCGAGCACCAGGATTACTGGGTAATAAAGAGGATAAATCTTGACCCAGAGCTTGCGGGTAGGAAGAGACTAGAGCAATTGGAGGAGTTGGACGAGTTCAGGCTCCAAGCTCATGAAAATGCCAAGCTCTATAATGAGTGAACCAAGAAATGGCATGACCGGCACATCATCAAGCAAAACTTTTAGTGTAGATAATAGCTATTATTCTTTAACTCTCGCTTGAAATTATTTCCAGGTAAGCTGAGATCCAAATGGAGTGGACCGTACGTGGTGGTAGTAGTCACTCCCCATGGAGCTGTGGAGTTGAAAGATGTGACCATGAACCAAACTTTTTTGGTGAATGGTCAGTGTGTCATACACTACTATGGGGAGGACACGATTCAGGTTGAAGAGGCCATTGAGTTGGCAATGATGAATAAGTTGATAGTCCGTCGTGCCACGATGGTAAATTACGCTCTGCACGGGAGGCAACCCGTGGTGAGTTAACAAGTAAATGAGTCTTATTTATTTTATTTTTATTTATTTAAAAAGAGAGAGAAAATTAGATCCCATACCAAAAATGTGAGAAATTTGCACAAGTACATGTGCGCGTTACCTCCGCGTCATGAACCTTGTACCATTTGGTGCAAAATTTTTCGTCTCATTTTTCGAAGATCCGTTGGGTATTTTTTGGTCCAATCTATTTGTTTTAGTGTTTAGAAGTAGGTTCAGGTGTTCAGGGGATTTTAAGGGGTCCGGGGTGAAATTTTTCTTTTCGGAGCTCTGAATAGTAAGCATCTGCGACGGTGACACGACATGGATGCATCGCGGATGCGTATAGTCTTAGACATCAGGAAACAAAGATTTAAAATTGTAAATCCGCGTTACGTGGATGTGTTTTAAAACGTTCGTGTCTTGACATGGGCCCACCCCCTTTAAATACCCCAAACCTGATTTTTCTCCCAATTTTTTGCAACCCCTCGACCCCAAACTCTTCTCTTTCAATTTTTCTCTCATTTTCTTCCCTCTTTCATCCAAGTTTCAAACAAATTCGTGTTGCACATCAATTCTGTAATGATCTTCACTGCATAGAGTCCATTCTCACACAAGGTATGTTTTCTCCACTTCAATTTTACTTGATGTTAATGCTTCAATGGATGAAAACTTTCATGCTTGTAAGTAAATTAGAAGTGGGTTATGTTATCTTATGTTAGTTATTAGTTAATACTTGTCGGTATGATTGATCTTGGGTTAATTTGGCCATGGAAGTAAATTTTGTGCTTGATTATTGAGGGTGTAAACCCTAGGTCGAGAAATTGTGAGAAAATTAGGGGATTTTGTGTTTTTGGCTTTGCATTGTGTTTGATGTGATAGTTATATGTGGAATCTGTGAAATATTAAGTGTGGGATGCAGAACGCTGTTTTGGGGGAGTTAAATTGCTTGAGATCCATGCCATTCTTCTGGGTTTGACTATGTGCTTGATGTAATTGGTGGTTGAAAGTGTTGGGAGTGGATTGTGATTCCTTAAAACAGGGGGTGTGTGTTGAAGTGCTGAGTTGTGGCTCGTATGCCTTGTGGAAGTCTGAGTACCTTCGCCACTGACTTGAATTTAAGTGTGGGGTCGTGGGCATGGTCGATTATGTCGTGATTGTTGACTTGTTTTTGCTTGCAGGAATCATGTCTTCTTGTCCACGCCAATTCGGCCCATCTAGTAGAGTGGGGGATCCCAACACTAGGAAAAAGGCCTGTGATGTCCCACAAGTGCCCTTGTTGCGGAAAGAAGGTGATAGCAGACTCAGTTTGGGGAAAAAGTAGTTAACAAGGATGAGAAGCGGTGGTATCAGTCTCATGAAGAGACTAAGCACTACCCATACAACCCTATCGACGTGGACTCATTGGAGGACGAGTATCCCTAAATTCTGAACAGGTGCATGGAGCTTGGCTGGGTTTCTTGTTTCAAGAACCCCAGCCTTGTAATCTCAGCTTGGTGTGGGAGTTTTATTCCTTCATGAGCAAGGAGTCGCGGACCCAATCAGTCATCGTCCGAGGAATTGAGGTAAACATTTCTCATCTTGCTATCAACAGGGTGCTCGACACCCCCAAAGAGATCTTAGCGGGTTTCTTCAATGAGTTATGCCTTCGCCCCCGTACCAAGCAATCCAACACACACTTGCCGGGCCAACCTCTGCAGCTAAGTGGGTCCAGCATGCTGAAAGGGGCTATCATCTCTCCTTCTCATTTGTTCACATGACAAATGAGGCCAGGGTCCAGGTCAAACTGTTGACTCACTCGTTCTTCCTGGGACAACATTTCACCAACGTGATGAGGGATAGAGTGTGCCTCACTTATGCACTCATTACAGGGATGGCGTTGAACTACGACGCCATTTTTAGGATGGCTATGAGGAAGGCCAAGACTCATAAAGGTTGCAGGTATGCATTCGGGGGCCTTATTACTCAATTGTGTCGTATGACAGGTGTGCTAGAAGAAGAGGTCGATTATTGCCCTATCATTTAGGCCCCCATATGTTGCTAATAACATTAAAGGCCCTGATATATCTACGTGCCGAGTGCTCACTACTGCTGAGAGAGCCCACCAAGATGAGCTGATTATAGCCCACATGTACGGGCTTGAGATGCTGAGGCACCAAACTGGCAGCTTCCTATCTACACGAGAAGTGCTTCAAGATGTTGAGGTTTGATACCCACTCAATAACTATGCTAAAGCAGTGTAGGGCATTAGACCATGGTTCATTGATCCCCTGGAGGATGATGTACCCGGAGATCCAGGGGAGGCACATGATAAGTCTGAGTGAGAAGATGAGGAGATAGCTGATGAGCCACCGATCTACATTGGGGGTGAGCCCATTCTACCAGGGCCCGATGAGTGAGCACCGTGATTCCCACTTTACAGGTTTTGTATAGTTAGCACCGAGGGCAGTGCTAAGTTTAAGTGTGGGGTGGGGATTGATCTGTGATTGTGCTTCAATTCATAATTCTTGGCATATATTAAGGCTATTTTATTTCCTATCTTTGTAATGCTTATGTTTATTTTGGAAATCTGCTTTATTTTTAGGTTGGACATCTTTTCTTTTATTTTGGCTCTGTAATTAGTAACTATTAACTATTTTGTGCATGGATGTTTGAATGTTAATATGCTATTGATGCGATGATTTAGTAGTAGTTGCTTTTGCAAATAATAGTAGCAGTAGTCATAGTTGAGTGATAGGGGCCCTATGATGGATGGATGACAATTGTCTTAAGGGCATTCGTCGAATCGAGTTTCATTTAGAGTGTGTTAGTTGTACAAACGAGCATATCGGGCGTGAGCATATGAACCGAGTGTAGTAAGTAGATGCTTGATCCTTGTAAGTTCCAAATGTATATGTGCTTAATTAATTGAGTTCATGTGAATACTATAATAGTAACTCTAGTGCTAACCTTGTGATGAAAGTGTGCCAAGAGTGAGTGAGCAAATTGTGAGTCTTTGTTGCGATAGGTTCTATAACTTGCCTGGTATTAGACTTGGTAAGAGTTGGAATTAGAGGAGAGGATCTAGACATTTCTTTGGTAGCACAATAGTGTAACACTGTTATATCCTCCTAATGAAAATATCCGCAGTTAGCCCTTTTGAACCTTAGCCTATTCTTTGATTAGCTATTATTCAAGGCGATTCATTTTCTTTGGTCAATTACCCCTGTTTGATCCTAATTACCTAGCATTTTGGCATGATGACTCAGAGGAGAGTGGACTTGAATAGACACCTGAAGGCTGAGCAATATTGGAGTGTTAATTGAAAAAAAAGTATAGATGATTTCGACCAAACAGTGTTGATCCGCGATGCCTCCGCGTCGCGGATCCATTGAGGATTCCCACTAGTTTGGGCTATAAAATTATTTTTATATAGGTGTATTCTTATGGGTAATTTATGATTGTATTTTGATAGTTATGTAAATAAATTGGAGGACCTAAAGTGTTGTATAGTGAAGAGGTAACAAAAGGTGTTGAGTTAAGGAGGAACGAAAGTGATGAAAGGACGGAAGTGGAGTGTATGCTATGAGTGCTGGTGAAAGGAAGGAAGTGGAGTGTATGCTATGAGCGCTGGTGAATTTAGCCTTGTCAGCCACATCTATAAAAGTACCCCACCAGCCCGCAGCCTACATTACAACCAAATAAAGACCAACGCGATCCTCTAAAGAAAATCCCTGCTAGGTCTAAGTTTACATTATGGGCAAGCCTACGGAATCTAAGAGAAACATGAGATATCTTTTCGGAGGGAGAGAGTTGTTTGTGTACCCATTTTAAATCTTTTCTTTTGGTTCTTAGTGGTGTGCATGGGTAATTCTTCTTGGTGAGGGCACATGATCATCTAAGGTCAGTAACGAGGCAAACTGTTAAATATTCAGCATGAGTCCGTATGTATACATAAGTGCTAGGAGCGAGTTGATTATGCTAAAGGCACTGAGAATTGTTCACTTTGGTTCAAAGAGTTCGGTTGCATGATGTTCATCGATATTACTGTAGGGAGTCTCATACATGTCTCTTGATTTGCCCGAGGACGGACAAAGCTCTAAATGTGGGGTGGTGATCTTAGGCGTATATATACGCCTAATTAGCCAAAAATACCCATAAATAGAGATGAGTTAGAGGGTAAATCCATAGAGTCTAGGTATTTTAGTTAGTTTTTCTCTTATTTTGCTAACGCAGGGCCAAGCGTGTCGATTGGTTGTGTTTGTTGCAGGAATTTTCTTTAATTGAGAAAGTCCGGAGTTACACCTAGATTTGAAGGAAGAACACAGATCAGGGATTCAGAAGATGAAAGTCAGTGGAAGCAGCAAAAAGACCAAAGTCCACGTGGTAGACTTGGGACGAAGTTGTAGAAGCTGAAAAATGTAGAAAAGGCGCGAAGCTGAAGAATGTGACAAGTTTGTGTCACGGACTTGTGCAAAAGATGTGTAAAGTGTTCAGTCAGCAAAATAAGCGACAACCGAGTATACAGAAGGGGTTCGCATCTCGGACCTGAGGACAAGATGCGAAAAAGTTGAGTTACGGAATTTTTAATATTATTCTATCATAGACTTTATAATTTCATTCTGCTTTTACACAATAACTTCAGTAGAGACAACGGAGAAGCTTTTTCTCAAGGTATTTTGGTTAGTTTAATCTTGATTCCTTGGTTTTTGATGTTTTCCATATCATTCATGATGTATTCTTTGACTATGAGTG
Source organism: Solanum medicagineum (assembly GCA_026153255.1). NCBI lineage: Eukaryota > Viridiplantae > Streptophyta > Magnoliopsida > Solanales > Solanaceae > Solanum > Solanum medicagineum. Next base: position 13,133,953 of record JAPFFP010000080.1, read on the forward strand.
GCTAAGTCTCTATATTTTTGGGTTGTAGCCATAGAAAATGTTTAGTTCTTAATATTGAACAATTATGAATGGGTTCTTTTGATTATTCCTGTGCTATTTCTATCTATACTTCATAGCCTGATCAACTAGGGAGTAACTTAGTTGTTCACTATGGATTCGAGAGATGTTGGAGTGGATAGAATACAGTAGTATAGGGAGCTTGTTTGACTAAGAAACTAGGTTGATTTGTATAAGGGAGACCAGTGACAACTACCCTTACACCTCGCTCGGTTCATAATACGGGAAGATAACTTTAATGCATTTTTATTGGTTTGTCTATCCCCGCTCAATGATGTAGTTAGGCAGTCAATAACGGTAGGCTGATAGAGGTGTGCAACCTGGTTCAGGTAATTTAAACTCTGTGAATCATTAATTAGGAACCCAGACATAGATAGACATTGTTAAGACTAAACGAAGTTGTTAAGGCTACAATCCTGGAATTGCTTGTTAGTTTATATCTTGACAGTAAAAATCAGATTAGTTTAGAAGAAATTAACTCTTTGCAGTTATTTTACTTATATCTTCACATCGTGTTACTAAAAGCACCATAAATGTGATAACTGAGATTGGTTATTGATTCCATTCAAATCCCTTGGGTTTGACAACCCGGCTTCTTAATTAGGGCCATTATATTACTTGTGAGACCATGTACACTTGTGTGTGTTGGGGAGCAACAAGTTTTTGGCGCCCTATTCATAAGATTCATGAAAGTCATTGATGCATTTGTTAGCCCAAATGACATGACAAAAAATTCATAATGACCATAGCGGGTTCTAAAGGCTGTCTTAGGAATGTGACCTTCTCTAACTTTGAGCTGATGGTACCCAGATTTGAGGTCTATTTTAGAGAAACAAGTAGCACCTTGGAGTTGATCAAATAAGTCATCAATTCTTGGAAGAGGATATTTATTCTTTATAATGGCCTTGTTTAACTGGCATTAATCTATGCACATTCTAAGAGAACCATATTTTTTACGTAGGAAGAGAACTGGAGCACCCCAAGGTGAGATGCTCGGTCTGATGAATCCCTTATCTATGAGTATTTTAGCTAAATTTTCAACTCTAAAGGATCCATATAGTACGGAGGAATAGATATGGCCAGATTATCTAGGAAGATGTCTATCCCAAAGTCGATCTCCTTGTCATGAGGGACTCCAAGTAGATCATCTGGAAAGACTTCTTGGAATTCATTCACGACTGGAACAGAGGGGAGAGATAGTGTCTCGACACTGGAATCTTTGACTCTAACTAGATAGTATATACATCCTTTGGAAACTAACTTTCTAACTTTGAGATATGAGACAAATTGATCCTTAGGTAAAGCTAAGCTACCCCTTCACTCTAAGACTGGTTCATTAGGAAATTGAAACTTACCTACCCTGGTTCTACAGTCTATGGAGGCATAACATGCATGGAGTCAATCCATGCCTAGAATGATGTCAAAACTACCATGTCTAACTCAACCAAATAAGCTAAGATATCTTTATGGTAGACTGAAACTAGACAACCCCTATAGACTTTTTGGGCTAGAATAGATTCTCCAACAGGAGTGGAAAACACTAAAAGGCTCAATAAGACATTTTGGATTGATCTCAAACTTCATAGCTACATAGAGAGTTACAAATGAAAGTGTGGAACCTAGGTCTAACAATGCATAAACATCATAAGCAAAATCTTTGAGCATGCCAGTAACCATATACATCTAGTGAGTTCTCTTGCTCCTGTCTAGTGATCATGGCATATAGACGGTTTATGCCCCCGCCTGTCCCTTGTTGACACGTAATTTTGACCAACCTGTAACCCATTTTAGGTTGTCATTTGATTAAAATAGATATTTTAATTTTTTTTAAATAAATGAGTTTCAAAATATTCACGTACTTTTTAATATATATTTTTTAAAACTTTCAAAATTTGTTCGTTAATTATTATGCCATTTCTAAAATTTATTTTATTATTATTATCATATTTGTTATTATTATTTTGTATAGTACTCATTGTTTTTTTATAACTAATATTATTTATTTTTTTGTTGTTGCTTTCAGTATTTATTGTCTTTATTTAGTATTAGTAATATACTTATTATTATTTTTTGGTACCATATTTTAAATATACTGTTTAACATTTTATTTTATTAATGTTTAATTTAAAATAACATTTTAATATGTTCAAATATTTTACACATTTATTTTAGTATATATTGCCTATTCTTTTTACAGAAAAATATTATTTCAAAATATTGTATATTTTGTTTGTGTGTATATTATAATTCTAACTAGATGACAACCTATTCAATTTAATCTCAATATGTTTAAATCGTAGCCTTTTCTGCCAAATTCATTTCAATTTTAGTCGATTTCCTTGAAAGTTATTTCAATTGTAGCCAACTCCTTTATAATTCCTTTCAATTCTAGCCTAATTAGGTCAATTTTGGCTCAAATTTAAATGAATAAATTCAATTCCAACCAATTTAAATCCAGATGACCCACTCTTGACCCATACTCCACCCCATATTAGGAGATTCAATCATGGGCGTTCATCCCTTTTAATTCAACGGCTAAAATCAATCTCCCCAAATATTTCCTAATTTAATGAATTAACCCCCAAAACCCTAACACATTTCTTCATTCCTCACCTAGCCGCCACTCTCACCAACTGTCGCCCCAAACTCGCCGGTAACACTAACAGCCCCTCTCTCCATCGTCACCTTCTCTTTCCCATCTCCTTCTCTCCTCATTGATGAAAGCCACCAGAAAACCACCATTTCCGCCTCCTCTCTCTCTTCTCCTTCCTCCAAACACCCTTTTTACTCCCTAAACTCCTCGAAAAAGTAGCCACTACCACACCCCCTCTTCTCTACCCTTCGCTCCTTCGTCTTTGTTCAACCTGCCAACCAACATACCGAAAAAACCACGTGCACAACCCCATTTTCTTTCTCCTACAACACCTCCGACGGACCCCCTTCCTTTCTCCTTCTCTTCTCTTTGCTCCCCAGCCTTTTTTCTTGCCACCCCTTCTATCCAATTCTGGTGAAATCTCACCAGAAACAACAACCACCAATAGACGCCCTTTTGGCTCCATTTTTGGGCGAAAATCACCACCGAAAACAAATGCAACCACCAACGATGCTGCGAAGTCGTTAGTTGTTAATATGTCAATGCGAATCCATTAATTAACAATGTTAAAATTCTTTGAAGTGTTGATTCTGTGTGTTATTGTTTGTTTGCTTCCAATTAATTGGTTCTATTTTCGTCACTCTTTTTTGATACTATGACTTGTTGAAATTATGACTAGTATAGATTTGTGTAATCTGATTTTTTGGATAATTAACCACTGATTTTGATGACCTCCGCTTGCATTGTTTTCCCAATATTTCTTGCTATGTGAGAAGGATTGTCCCCTATTTTGCATAACTCTGTTGTAACACTCCAATTCTTTTTTAAGATAAGATGGGGTCATCCTTCATATGATATAGGATTTTAATTCAGGATTCTTAATTGAGCATAGATGTTAAAGTCAATTTCTTAGTATAGGAATATAATTGAAGCTGATTTGAGGTCGTAATTCTAATGTATGATTTTATAAAAGTTAGGTGAACCAATGACTTGTAAGTTGT
>JAPFFP010000080.1:13137703-13156480 GCA_026153255.1 Solanum medicagineum
TTTCAAATTAACACTTCGCCCCAGTTACTTTAATTACGGGGTCTAACAGGATCTCATCGGGATTCCAAGTAGTAGCTCACTTGGTCTTGCCCATGTCAGTTGAGGTCATATCCCCACTATATATGAGCATCATTTGCATCTCATGCATCATGAATTTCATAGCATCTTGTTATACCACATTCCTTGCTATATATATCTCTTTCTATATTATGTGTCATTGTCATGTAACATCGTATGCAGGTTTTGGTAAGTTACATGCATTGCCCACTGCATAATTAGTACATTCAAATATACTAACGCATACTTTTGCCTACATGATTTCACCATGCAGGGACCGAGGACTACGATCATCTACCGTACGACTTTAGCTGGGATCTCAAGTTTTGGCTTGTTGTGGTGAGTCCAATCTTCAAAGGACAAGCTACCATTCCTCTATCTTATGTCATTTTTGCTTATGCTATCTCTATTTGAGGATGGGCCTTGGACATGTCTTGGCCCCCGTCCTTCTTATGACCAGAGGCATTATTGGACATCTTATAGACTCTTGTTGGATCTATGTGTTATGTGTTGTATTTGGAGCTTACGATTATGGATATCCTTTGGATATGACTGTTACGGATTTGTTATGAGGATTATGATATTTATGTATGTTTGATGTGGAAATGTGGAAGATCCTAAGTCCCGAATTACCCCCATAGAGTGAGTCATACCTACCCGCCCCTAAGTATTTATGTGCTACATGTTATGTGAATCCATGTTAATCCCTTTTCCTCTGATATCCCCATAGCGTGAGTCCTACTTTCCCGTCCCTTAGAACTATATGTTTACTTTTATACGCTTCCGAACCGATGATGTGAATTTTGGATACTTTGAGGCTTGTTTGGGGACTCTCGGGTTCTCATTCGTCATGTCACTTCTAGACCATAAGTCTAGGTCGTTACATTTCCCTAATATTCAGCATGCCCTTCCACACCTGAGATGCTCCTCTGTTGATCACAAAACTAGGACACATCTTTTTGCAGTATTTGTTGCCCATGTAAATACACTGCAGAGAACCTATAGAGGTTCTAAAATTCCACCAGAGTTTAGCTATCAAAGCCTTATTTAGATCAAATAGGGATATGAAGCCTAACCCCCCTCACTTGTTGGCAAACACATAATATCCCAAGTTGACCAATGCCTTCTCTTTTCTGCCTAAGAACTGCCCCATAAGAATCTAGCAAAATCTTATGCATTAATTTTATGAGACCTTTTGGAGGAGTCATAGTAAATAATAGATGAATGAGGATGGATTGAAAAACATACTTAATGAGTGTGATCTCCCCCCCTCCCCCCCCCCATAGAAGAGAAATCTGTTCTGCCTGAAAAAAATTCTTCTAGATATTTTCTTAACAATTTCTTCAAAATAAAACTTTCTGCCTCTCCCATAATATACTGGACATCCAAGATATGTGAAGGGAAAATTACCTTGCTTGATTCCTGTCAACTTTCTCAATTTGATAGTATAAATCAAAGGGGGTTTTTCATGAAGATAGAAAAAACTCTTTGATTTATTTATCAATTGGCTAGAGATCTCTTCATAATTCCTCAATACTTTCATCGTTTTGATGATGGATGTTCTATCCCCGAGCAAAACAAGATAGTGTCATCTGTATATGTTAAATGGTTATCTCCGGACTCCATTTTGGCATGTCATACCCTTTGAAATCACTATCCCTATGTAGGCTATTCAACCCTCTAGATAAAATCTCAACTGTTATAATGAAGAGGGTTGGCGATAAGGGATCGTCTTGTTTAAGACCTCTTATCGACTGGAGAGGTCCATAAGACTGCCTATTAATAAATACTGAATACCAGTTGTTTAATCATAGCCTCCATACCATGTCTATTAGCACTTCTGAGAAACCAAACTTTGTCATTACCTTGGTCAGGAATATCCAAAACACCCTGTCACAAGCCTTAGTCATGTCAAGTTTAACCACCACATTGGCTAGCTTATTTTTTTTGTTAATGTTTCTAATTATTTCTTGTGCCAAGAGAACATTCTCCACAATGCTCCTACCCTTCACAAAACCAGACTGATTTGATGAGATGATCTTAGGCAAAACCATAAGGATCCTTTCATGAACTACCCTTGACATTATCTTATTTAAGAAGCAACTTAGGCTGATTGGCCTCAAATTTGAAAATGTTTTTGGTGCCTCCTTTTTTGAAATTAGTACCAAATTAGTGATTTAGGGAGCTTATACCCACAAAAAAAAAAGCCTTCATTGCTCTCAATAGATCATCTGCCACCATTTCTCAGCATTTTTGGAAAAAATTCCCTGTAAATCCATCTGGCCCTGCAACACTATCTCCAGTAAGATCAAAGACAACCTTTTTAATTTCATCCATATCTGGCATTCTCCCCTTTGCTTCATTTTCATCATCAGTGATTAACCTAGGATATGTTTCAACATAGACCAATCTTGATTATTATTCTCTTCTCTAAATTGTGCTTCAAAAAGATCGAATGTTCTCATTCCAATTTCTGGTATAGAGCTAACTATCAACCCTTGCTCATCAATAATCTCCTTTAGGAATGATATCTTTCTTTTTCCCTGGATGTAGGAGTGGAAGAACTTGGTGTTTCTATCCTTTAGGGCAAACGAGTTCATCCCAGATTTTTGCTTCTAGAAAATTTTATCAAATTTTAAGTATCTCCGCAGTTCTGCCTCCACTTTATGCAACTGGGCCCTATTTTCTGGTGTTGGGTCCAGTTGAAATTATATTTCTTTCACACTCAAAATATCTTCCACAATGGAATTTTTTATGAAAATGTTACCAAATTCAACTTTACTCCATTCCCATAACCCCTTCTTCACTTTCTTAAATTTCGCATGTAATTCCAGGAATAATGGATCACCCATGAAGTCTACCACCCAACATCTTTTCACCACTGATGTAAAATCTTTATGCTTACTCTAGAAATTTTGAAATCTGAAAGCCTTGATTATGTTCTCTTCCTATGTTTTACATACCAAATGCAAAGGCGCATGGTCTGATCCCTGCCTGAACATGTGTTGTACTTCAGTGCTTAGAAAGTGCTCTAATGTCACGCCCTGGACCTAGGGCTTAGATGTAACCGGCGAATGGGGAACCCAAAGGAACCCTAAACAAGCCTCATAGCATATCTTTACACATCCTTGGTCGCGGAAGTAATTAAAATGACAATAAGAGATAAGCATAAACAAGGGGAATTGGGACTAATGGTAACTTTCCATATCATAACCACCAAGAAACGACAGAGTTAAGGTAGCATAGATACATAACATGTCCAATAACACCTCTAAACCTTAGATACTTAGCGGGGGCTAAGACAAGCAATCGGGCTCACCCTCATAATAATGACAATAGCTAATCCAAACATACAAAACATACTCTAAACATAAGCTTGAGAGAAAATGGATATTTTCCCCGGACTTCAGGACTCACCATGAGCTAATTTGAACAATCCGTCTAGCCACGAGGAGAATCAATAGGAGCTTCGATTCCCACATGGTGATATCGTGTAGGCATAGAGTATGCGTTAGTACGTTTGAATGTACCAAATATGTAGGATGTAATTCAACGAGAGATAGACATCATATGCAAAATGCATAATCATAAGCATAGATAGCATACTAACAATATGACATGTATGAATGATGCTTGAAGTAAAATCATGCTTATATAGAACATAATAAGAGTGTAAGGAGTGACCATTATAGTGCAATCTAAGGCCTACCACCCCTTTGGATAGACGCTGAGGTACAAACCCCTTCATGAGCCTGATGGAGTACACACCCCCAAACAAGATTGATGGAGTACAAACCCCCCAACAAGGTTATCCGGGCCTACCACCCCCCGAGCTAGGTGATCGAGGTACCCACCCCCCAACAAGGTTACCCGGGCCTACAACCCCCCGAGCTAGGCTTGGTCATCCCCAACACTATAGAGATAATATTATATATATACACACACACACACACACACTCCTGCATCTCCCATTTATATCGATTTTGGTTTTTTCGATACATTCCTTCTCATCATCATTTTATCACCATTCCATCATCATATAGTCATTCAACTCATAAGACATGCATAGGACCTTCAATTCTTCAAGATACCATAACCGAACATTTTATCAAACACTTGGCGGGTGTGTAATGCCAGTATAAAACCATGCAATTCAAGAGTGAAATCATGCAATAAAACATGAAGTAAAACAACCCACCAATACTTGGTAATACCATTTGCAAAGTACATTGAAACTCCTCATCAAATCCCAAGAGAGATCACGGTTCTAAAGCTTAAAACTTGCATAATAGGTAAATCATCTCATGGTATAGACTTAAAATTGAGTAATCATGCATTTTCAACCAAACTTTCATAAAATTCCAATAAAGTATATGATCATAATCTTTAATGAATAATACCCATAAGCAACACAACTTGGAAATATGTAATTTTCATAGAAATAGAAGATTGGGTTTCATGGGCGAAAGGTACCCATGAATGAAATTCACATACCCTAGACCTTGAATTTTTTGAAATTGAGTTATGAAAGACTTGAAGTTTGGAAGTGGGTCTTGGAATCCAAAGCTTGCTCTTGAGTTTTCTTGAACTTGTATTGGGGTTTTGATGGAGGCTCTTCAGAGAATTTGAGAGTGTATTCCAATTAGGAGTGAATTTGATCTTTTGGAATAGGGTTAGGTCATTAGGAGGTGTTAATATAGCATAGAAATTCCCAAAATACCAATATAAATGGCTAAATTTACGGAATTCCATTAATGAGGTTTTTTTGCCGAATTTGGAAAAAACCCATATATACCTCTGCACATACAAGTTCTACGAAAATGGGCATAACTTCTTAATCCGAACTCTAAATAAGATGCAACAAAGTGCATTGAAATGCTATTTCAAAAGATTTTATTTGGTAGGTCATGGGCCACCTAATTCTTTGTGTGCTAAGAGATATGCCCCTTTAAAGTTGACCCTTCTACCGGTACTTGTGCAAAACTTGGCCAACGGAAATTCCTTTGAACTTGGCTTGATGTAGGGGACCCACAATGGTCTTAAATGACATAAATAAGCTCGACTTAGATTTTAATATAGCTTGAATCTTGAATGAGTTTCTTGAGATTCGGAAGTGAGTTTGGGGCATTTGAATTGGGTGAAATATTTGTCTAAGTGTTTAAATGAGTATTGGGCAATGTCTTGTGTGATATGAGGGTGAAATATGGATAAGTATAGGTATTTTCACGCATGAGAACACTTAGTCCCAAGACCCAAAAGTCTTGGACCGAACAAGAAAAATAGCACAAAAAATGAACTAAGGTGCGCCCTTGGTGCGTCGCGCCTTGGGCGGTGAAACCTCATTGGAAAGTGAATTTTAGGAAAATGAAATTGTGATTTGTTTACTCTAAAATTGGGTTTAGACATATTTTCCACTCCATTTGACCCCCTGAACAAGAATATGAAGTCAGATTTTTGTATCACACACGATTTTTGAGATATGTAAAAATTACGATTCCGGACACTTTCGAGGCATATTTTCGGGCACTTTTTGGGTCATTACATCTAAGAATTCATAGTTAACTAGCACTCTATCCAACCTTTTAAAAATGCGTGCCTCATTTATCCGTCCATTCTAGCAGGTGAATTTACTCCCTGTGAAGTTGACCTTAGATAAAGCATAATTATTGATACATTGCATAAAGTGCAGAGCTTCTTGTTGGGTAAATTCTGAGCCCTTCATCTTCTCCTCCTCATTAAGGATTATATTGGAATCAACCCGACTATCCAAGGATAATTGTATGTGTCCAGATCCTCCAGCTCCTCCCATAACTCTAGTCTCTCCAAAGCAGTGCATCTTGCATACACTGCAGTTATGAAGAAAGTTTGATTATTTTGGACAAATTTCATAGTAACTTGTTGAACAAAATCTTTTATCACTGTCCCCTATCAGTCATTCCTCCAAAATAGCCGTATCTTGACCTTACAGTTAACCATGACATGATCAACACCTATACTTCTTTTTTATTGTTCTATTACCCCAAGTTCCTGAAAAAGTTCCATGAGAGTAATAAAAGAGTAGTGATGTCTTTTGTTTAAATTTATCAATCTCCCAAATGCATTTTGGGTATTGACTGATCTAATATTCCACAAAATAGCAGTGTCAATCATTGATCATAATTGTCTTTCTTTTTCTGCTCCTTGTTGTCACTTGAAGTGGCATTTTTTACCTCCCTTTCTTTGCTTTGATGCTATTAGTATGCTGAAGGGATAAGTCCCCTGCATTACATATATGTTGTATGTTGTATTCTAACTCATCCCCATCCTTTAGATCTGTAGCCTCAACTAATTCCTCATCATCTTCTTCATCATCAGTTCCCCTACAACATCATTATCCTAAAGTATTTGGGTCTGACCATCAATTGCTCTCATTGTGTTTGAAATACTATCAGCTGATTCGGGATCCTCCATTCCTTCTTTAACATGCAATTTAGCTATCGGTGAATCCCCTTTCATACCGATACTTGGAATTTGTTGTATCTCCTGGGGAATGCCTGTTTCCACCCCTTGAGATTTCTCCTTCTCTGCTGGGTCTGATTTCTTGGTGGTGCTTGCTTACTCCTTATTCAAGATTTCCTGTCCCTTCTACTTATTATTGAAGGTGCCTTCCACCCACACCTTAGTGGAAGTGAACTTTTGCATAACTTTCTCCTTGCCTTGTTGATCATTCTCACCATCTTCTGCAAGTTTTTTTGGTGGACACATTCCACTGGTGTTGTGGTTTATTCCTCCGACCCTACTGATTGTTTCTGCTACCATTCTTTCTCCTGGGTCCAATAAATCCTTCATCCTCTGAGTGTAATTCTTCTGTCTGACCCTTATCCTTATTTCCTCTTTGTTTTCCTCTTTTGCATTTTCTCCCTCTTTCTCCCTCTTATCCTTGTATAATTCTGGGTGTTTGACATAACATTGATCCTCATTTTCCCCTTGAATCATACAAGTTTTGCAATACTTCGGGACATAATCATATCTAATTTGAATCCATTTTTCCATGTAACCGGCTCCTCCATTTTTAACAAAAATTTTTATTCTTTTTGGATATTCTTTTAAAAGATCAACTTCTACCTTAACCCTAGTACAACTGGGTTTGGTCGATTTTCAGTGGCTAAATCTACCTGTAAAGGCTTAGCTACAGCAGCAGCCAATGAAAAAAGAGCATATTCTCCAAAGAAATTGGGTGGAAGGGCAGGGGAGGAGATCCATGCAATATCAGTTGACGTCTCTTCCATTAGATTGAAAAGTGGGTCCTTATTAAGGGTCCTCATGGGATATGATCTACTTTGGAACATTATGTAAAAAGCTGGCTTCAATAGTAGATGAATGTAGTCCTCCAATAATGTAGCTCTGATTAGGACATGCTTATTACTTAGCAAACCAATTTTGCATTCACCTTTCAGTTCACAAAACTTAGGGATTAATCTTCTCAGATCTGTTATGTCTGGCCATCCATATGAGAATTTTCCAACTACAATGTACTAAAGGTTTTCAATGGCAACAATCTGATTAACTTCTGATTTTTCTAATTGAATAATTGGCTCCCCATGTAGGTATGAAATTGTCTTCTTGGGAATCACTTTTGCAGGCGACTTAGCAGGTTTCAAAAGGCTAGCATATGAAACGGGGCTAATTGACCAACCCCTGTGAGAGGTTGATCAAAGGCCGAAGCAGTCATGGATGAGCAAACTAACTATTGACGGCTACAAGTTTAGGGCTAGAGAGTGTCCTTCATTTTTATTTCGTTTTCTTCTTCTTGGACAGAAACACTTTTGAGACTTCATATTCTATGATTTTTACATTGAGATTATTATACTGTGATTTCTTGTGGAGAACATTGGATTTCTTATGTTATGCTATTGCATAACATAATTCTTTCATCTATAATGATCATGCATAGTTAAATCCACAACTACGGTTGTGGGAACCATGAAGAACTAACAAGGTAAAATTGGATAATTTGTAATTCTTGGAAAGTGTGCATGCATGTATTAATTAATTCTCTTTGTTATGAATGTTTTTTAACGATGGCTAACATTAGAACTTGAATAATTCTTATTGACTGTATTGAGGTAGTAATGAATAGGAAAAGAGATTGATTAACAGGATTCGATGTGATCCCTCTCGTCTAATTAACAGAACCGGATCAAGGGGCAGTTATACTGGAACAAAAGGTAAGGGTCGCGGGGATGGATCAAATCATGTAGTGAAATTTACCTCTCGCTTGGATCAAAGAGTTTAGTAAACCTAACTTACCTTCTCTGTATGCTAGACACTAGAAAATATTATGATTATCTAGTGACATTAAGTTAGGAATTCATGGGGAACACAATACGCTAGTTACTTCTCTTACTGATTTCACAACACTTGCTTCTAGTTTAGGTTTACTTATTGAAATTATGATCCCCCCTTTGGGAGATTCAAATTGCTTGTAATTACTCCAGGTCTAGACCATATTCTCTATGGGATCGACCCTAACCTCGATTAAGTTATATATTTTGACAACGGCCACTTATACCTTCAAAGAGAGGTGTAGTTTGGGCGACATCAGGTACCAATATCAATTTTGTGTGCCAGATGTTGATGGTATTTAGGAGGTACTTTTGAAAGAGGTTTATAACTCTCCTTATTCTCCAGGATCCACCAAGGTGTATCGAGATTCGAGGAAAGTGTATTGGTGGCATGGTATGAAGAAAGATGTATCTAAGTTCGTATCCGGGGAAACCCATATTCAAAGAGAGCTTTGATTCATGAAATTTGATTGAAAAGATTTGAGTCTCCTTGATTGGAAGAAATCAAGGATCAAACCCACATACCTCCACTAAGATGAAGAAACCCAAATGAATTTGAAGAAGAATTGAGTCCTTTTGCTCCCAAGTTGAAATTCTTCAAGAGTTATTTGGAATAGATTCTAAAGAGGCTTGAGTGAATTAGTCTTGAATAAGGGTTTTAGAATTAGTATAGGAGAGGTTTAGGAATATAAAAGCGGGGGAGGGGGGGTTAAAGGTCTTAAAAAGCCTTGGGGATGGGTCAAAATATCAAAAATAAGGCCCCATATGTGGACCAAAATATAACTCTCCACAAGGTTTTGGTTTGATAATTGGACCACATATGGGGCTTTATACTATTTAGAAGGGGATCAAGCATAGAAGGAAGAAGTGGAAGTAAGACACTTTTCCAATAGGCAGCCTTGGGATGAAGTTTCACTAAGGGAGAGTATATCAGAGGAACTGGTGGAACATATCATTAATGATATAAAGCCTGGGGGTCAAACAACCAATGATAAAGCTTCGTGGATGGCTAGTCCTGATGGTACCTTCACTGTTAAGTCAGCTTATGACTTACTGAGATATAATAGGGGTATTGTGGCTGGTCCAACTACATATGGATTAAAGGATTGTGAAACAAAATTGCTTTCTTCATATGGAGGACATTCATGAGAAGAATCCCCACAAATACATTTTGAAGAGTATGGGAATCCCCATAGTTTCAAAATGTGCTTGCTGTGAGGAAGGGACTGAGGAAAATCTGCACCATTTATTTTTAACAACCCTCGTAGCCCAAAAGCTTAGAAGGTATTTTGTGTCATTTGCAGGTTGCAGGGTGGAAGGAAGGAACCAATTTACTGTAATAGGGGACTGGTGGAAATTCACAACAAACCTAAGGGCCAAAGGATCCTGCAATTAATTTCAGCTATCATGATATGGGAGCTTTATAAAAGAAGGAATGGAATAAGGCATGACAAAGGGACAAGTTATTGGCAGTTATAGAAAAATTGTTTTAATTCAATCTAGAAATTAATAAGGATATATTTTCTGGACTGGAGCAGACTACCTATGGAATGGACACAGTTTTTTGACATATTGTAGAAATACAGGCCTACATTGGAGTCTGTATTGGTGAATTGGAGGTCTCCCCCACCAGAATTGATGAAGTATAACACTGATGGAGCATGCAAAGGTAATCCTGGCAAGTGCTACTATGGATTTTGTGTTAGGGATGCCTGTGAAGAAATAGTGTATGCAGAATCAAATTACATTGGTATGAGGACGAACATGATTGCTGAAGCTAGAGATATCAAAGAGGCTTTAACTTATGCTACTGCCAGGATTCATCACATAATCCTAGAAATTGATTCTCTTAGCCTAAGGAATATTCTAACCAAAACATGAAAAATTCCTTGAAAAATAATAAAATTAGTTGAGGACATTTTTGAAATGATGTAGCCATGCAGTGTAGAAATGATGCACACATTCAGGGAAGCGAATCGGTTGGCTGATTATGTAGCAGGTATAACAATACATTCACAATCAAAGCAGACTGATATTAATTTCTAACAACTACCAAGCATGGCTAGGAAAATATTGAATATGGATAAATATATGCTTCCTTACATACAGATCAAATCTAGGAGTAATAACATAACCTAATTTTCTAGAGCTAAATACATATGGGCCAGATTCAGAAACAACATTATTTACAAAACAGGTCAGGAATTTTTAAATCACAGAAGAAAGTTAGTCCTATATCGTTCCACTCTCAAAAAGTTCATAACCAATCGAAAGGAAAGGGTCATGATCGGATAGAGTGCATGCATCCACAATCAAACCACAGCAACAGCCTATTGAGCAACTCCTTTTTCTCCTTGGAGTTTTCTGATGGGTATACAAGATAAAGGTCAGCTCAAGGAAGAAACTAGATCCATGGAGTCGATAGAAAAGAAAGGGTACTCAAGCGATAAACTGGTAAACAGAGTGGTCTAGTCCTTGCTCTTCTTTTCCACAGACAGAGTACTAGATCTTACACCTGACAAAGTTCTGCGTAACAAAGGAAGAAAAATAAAAACCAAGAAGGAGGAGGTCTACTACTTACCTTTGATTGCTGAAAATGGAAAACATTATCAGACTATCGTGGACGTAGTTGGACACCTAGAAATGAAGGAAAACACGCGTGGAAGATGGGATCTAAGGATGGAGGGAAAGTCTAGGATTAGGAAAGTAACCCTAGGATTTTTCTTTTGTCCGCTTTATTTTTCACTTTGTCTTTTGAATTTTCTTATGAATCGGTTCCATCGACTTAAAAAAGAGTCAAGATGTATTGGGCTTTGGCCCGCAGTCCTTTTGGCTAAATAAATAAAAAGGACCCTGACCCAAATTTAACTTTAAAAAAAGTGTTTCTATCCTCTCTCGTGCGTCTCCTCACTAAAAAGACCTAAAAGACTTATTTATAATAAGTAAAATATAAATTCAAAATGGAATAGGAAAATTGGATTTAGCAGTTTCTACGGACAACAAAATCCCATTTCGAGGCCATTTGTAAGGGCTTTATCAGAAATCTCATTTTTCTCAGTTATAACTTCTCGTAAACTCCAAAAATCCATATAATCCAAAACCAATTCACTTGATAATCATCCCAACAGTCCCAATAAGTCACAAACGGTCCGAGGTTACCATACATAAGCTTAATTTTAACCAAATTATCGCAGAAATACAGAAATGACCAAGAAGGCCATTACAATAAGTAATCTAAAATGATTAAAAATGATAGTTAATATTATATGCGCATAGCATGAATACATATACTAGTTAAAATAAATATATAGATAGATTGGCAAAGGAGGGACTTTAATTTAAGTTTAAAATGGTAGTAATTCATATTGATTTCAAATTCAATCAAGAAACTAATTAAGATAGATACAAATTTTTAAAAATAAAGAAAAAAAGTGTTTCAAATAATTACTCTGGAAATATAATTTCCTATAAAAATTGGAAATACTTTTTTGACCTATTTCTTTGGACCTATTTTCGGGATATTTTTAATTGTTTTTTTGTCTATTATGTTAAAAAAATTGTTTTGACTATTTATTTGGATCATACCTATTTTAATTTTAAAAAAGACCTTCTGTGTAGAAATTTAATCAAAATCTTGTTCCATTAATTTTTTATTATGTCTATTATAATATATTTATTATTATCTACCTAAACTATATTAAAAGTTTTAAATTACCATAATATATATGAGCTTTATAAATAAATAATTTATCAAAATTACTTTTGTAGTGAATTATTTATCTTTTTACAATTTTATAATTAAATTTAATTTTTTATGTAATATTTATTATCAGACGAGATACATCCTTTGATCATGCGCAAAATGCGTATAACAAAACTAGTTATTATAATGGCATGAAAAAGATAATCTTATTTAAAATAAAATCTTTTAATAAAAAATAAAAAAATTAAATAATATTTTTTATGCTTCATACTTTTAATATTCTCTTATATAACAAGCTACTAATTTGAGCAGCTTAGGGTCGTCGTGTCTGCTTCAGTTGCTTCAAGCCGACAGCTGCCTATTGGATTCATGGTTCAAGCCTGACATCTTAAATCCAAAGTTCCGAGATCAAATCTCAACAATGCTAATATTTTTACGTCAATTATTATTTAATGATTTCTTTATCAACTTCAACAATGAAATTACAATAACGTGTCTATGTAATTTTGTGGTGACTATTAAAATGTCTACTTAAATTTACTATTTATTTCTATTTAATTTTTATTTAAATTATTGTTTACTGCAAGTAGGCAACTGAGTATTTCAGCTGCATGTTAAAGCTGCTTGAAGAGGCAGGTGATTACAACGTGCCTGTTTAGTATTACAGTGACTATTAAAATGTCTGATTAATTTTACTGCGTCATTTCTATTAATTATTATTTAATTATTTTTTCATATACTTCAATTGTAAAATTACAGTAATGACTATTAAAGTATTTATCTATTTTACTATATCATATGTATTATGTATATTATTTAAAAATTACTTAAAAATATTAAAAATTTAAATTAATTTTTTAAATTTTATCTATATCACAAAAATAAAAAAATATTTATTGAGCTCGCGCACGCAAAAAAAAAAAAAGAAAATAGTAGTAAACATAGATAAATTGTTTTGTACTACAGTGTATAGGGAGTTGTATTAACAACAGATTTCACCGTTGGTCCCGAAGCTTTGAAATACAGGTCATGAAGCTCGGTCTCACTACTGCATACTCCCGTTCTTCTCCGACCACCGTGACACTTATCTCCGGCAATCCCCATGCTAGAACGACGACGTCTGGCCTGAAATTTTCCTCTTCCTTTAGACTCATCTCCGGCTACAAAATCTCTAGCTTCTCCTTGTCATTTTGTTCGTCCAAATCATCATCTGCAATTGATTCTGCCGGTGACGGAACGGAAACCTACAATCAAACTGTAGATGGAGAAATTTCTTCAACTCAGGTTATGGAATCGCTCAATGCTGAAGTCGGAATCCCTAAAATTCTACCGAGTTCCCCTCCCAAATTAAGCTTAAGTGACAAAGCTTTCTTTCTCTTGGCCTTTATTGCTTGCACGGTACTCTTAATTAAATTCTCTATGTTCTTTTCTTTCGTCAATACTTGTTATTTAAACATTGAGTGCATTTTTTTGGTTGAGAAATTGTCAGTTTTTTTCCTGGAAATTAAATAGTCTTCGAGATTGTATTTTTAAAGGGTAAATAAATTTTAAGAGATTTTCTTTGTTATTTTTAGTTGCAATTAGTTGCAACTGTGTGTTGATTTGATTGGTAAATGCAGATGTCGGTGGCTTTTACAAGTCTTGCAGTTGCAGCTGTACCAACACTGTTTGTGAGTTCTCTTGATCTCTTGGGTAGCAATTTCTTAGTACTTTGGTTTAAGCTTTCTTAATTTTCTTCCCTTTTATTGAGATCATATTGCAAGGGTGTTTGCAACTGTTTTTGTGTATGGTGTGTTTATGTTTGAACTTATGCTGAAACTTACATAAGCGGGTCTCTGTGCTAATAAATAGAAGCCGAGTGTGTGCTTTGCTGTAGAAAACAAGGATTTTGTGCTACTGGGAACATGATTGAGGGATTCTGTTTGAGTGTATGGTGGGAATGTCTTTCCACGATATATTGTATAAATGTTATAACTGAATGCAATATAAAACTATTATGTGCAACTATCCCTATGTTTACTTCAGAAGGTCTTTTTGGTACTTAGTCAATAAACACAAAATCGACAGTGTCATTGAAGCTTGCACAAGTCTGTTTAGTTGTTAGTTTAATGCTGAGAGTTTTGGCACCAGCGAATGAAGAGATACAAAGCCCTGAGGTTGATCATTACTTCCTCTAGTCCATATTAAGTTAATTGTTGGGGTATAACACACCTTATAAGGAAAATATTTAAGGACACAAATCAAAGGCTAGTTTCCACCATTACTCTTTTGATTATTCCCAAACTATTCAACTAGAAAATATAAAGTAGTTAAGAACCTCATCAAAAGTGGGAATAAATAAGATAAAATAAAAATATGAAAATAAGTCCCAATGAATCTCTATTAACTTATTTTTAATTTAACAAGTCACCTAATATGAACTAGAGGGAGCATATTTGAAAATGGAAAAGGGGCAAACTGCCCCTAATGCATTGAAAATGGTTTATATTTGCCTCCTTTGACTCTAAGTTGCTCGGACTCTCCAAAAATGTTGCCGCACCCGTGTCGGATCCTTCATTTATACACTATTTTTAAGGATCCGACAAGCACCCGTCGATATTTTTGAAGAGTCCGACCAACATAGCTTTGACCTAATGGACCATAATTTCCCTTAACATTAATTTTCAGATTTGAAATAATCCTCGTCCTACCTGTTGGATCCCATTACCCTTAATGTTAAATTTGGAACTAAAAATGCCACTTCTTTTAATGAAGTTAGGAGATGTCATATTTGGGGCTTTAATAAGTATGTACCACCTATTTAATTAAGTCCTGCATATGTCATCTCATAATTCTATTAAAAGGAGTGACACTATTAACCATATAGGGAAATTGGGTCCAATAGTGGAAGGAGGAGCCTTTTTAACTCGAAATTACCATTAAGGGCAATTATCGTCCAATAAGGAGAAGGGCAATTTTTTTTTTTTGGAACAAAGGGGAAGGAGGGCAAATATTTGAACCATTTTCAATATGTTAGGGCATTTTTGATGCTTTTACATGTCATAACACACTAGAAGCCTTCCCGATTATTGTACATCTTAAACCAAAATAGTTTAGCTTGTTCTTCTTTTGCTTGCATTCGTTTAGGTTGGGGAATAGTCTTTTAAGATTTGGCAAAGTTTGACGGATAACAATGTGCAATACAAGCTCCAAAAGTGTCATCAAAAGATCCTATAGTTATTTAATTTGTTGGAATATACTATATATTGTTTTACTTATTCTAGTAAGAATCATACCGTATGTGTACACATATATTGTGGTCTGCATCGAGTAATTTATAAATAGTCCTACTTAAGCAACCTCTAAGCTTTACAATGAAGGGTTTGTTTTATATATCGAATTGGCAGCTAATACAGATCAAACTAGATCTCACTGTGTTGTACCGAAAGGTGCGGCATACTGATCAATGACATGGGAGAGAATAATGGGGTCTTAGGTTCGCAATTCTTCAAGTCTACATAAATTTGAGTAGATACAGTTATCCTACACCGGTGGTGGTGGGAGGTAGAAGGTACCCGATGAAATAATCAAGATGTGCACAAGCTTCTCCAGTCAACATCATCATTTAAAAGGTTTTATTTAGCAAAAGTTGGAAGTTCTCAATTAGACTGAATCATTTTCGTTGTAGAGTTAATGTCTAAGTTTGACAAGCTAAGTTTTGGCCTAATTTGACTCCTCACCAACAACCCTAGCGCATGTTTGCCAATCAACTGTATTGTAAGTCGCATTCACTCTTGTCAGCTACCCTGAAAATGAAAAATTCTCGTTCTGATTATTAAAGTTATCAGGTAAGCAAGATCTTTGATTGATGTGCCTAAGTAAGGCTGATCAAGTTTAACTGCTTAGAGCTTTCTCTATACCATAATTGAACTACCTCACTCTTAGCTTGAGTTCTTGCTTAATAATGCGTCCCTTGTTTGCTTCTGGATTGCATTAATCATCAATCCTTAATGTGGAAGCGGACCATGTCATTCTTCTCCCTTCAATGCTAGTAGCTAATGTGATAAGAGCACTAGCGTTGAAATGCTCATTTATCTTGTATGTGGATCACTTGATCAATTACCTGATAGCACTTGTCTCTTGGCCATCTCTTTAGCACTCTGTCATTACTTATTTTTAACACAGGAAGTGGAACTCATTCTAAAGTAGAGCTCTTAGCCTTCTTAAAGTTAAAGGTAGTTCTTTGGTTAAAGCAACAAGAGTAGAAGCCGAGGGTAAAACCCGTGTTCTTATGCGGGATAGGAATAATAAGTAACCTTAGGGATTATCTTAACCTTCCCCACTTTGGATCTTGAAGTTTCCCTTCATCCCCTCCTTGTAACTCCACGTTGGTTCCTCTATAAATGATTTTTTATTCATCTTCCTTTTTTATTATATTATTTTTTAGTAAAATGGTTTAATATATCCCAAAACTTTACAATTTAGACCTGATAAGTGACTTACATATACCCTTAGCCTTACATCAATGACTTAGATATACCCTTTATGTCTAATAAAAGTACAAAAAGAATTAATTTGAATGTTTTCCTTAGCGTTACATCAATGGCTTAGATATACCCTTTATGTCTAATAAAAGTACAAAAAGAATTAATTTGAATTTTTTCTTGACTTTTTATCTTTAGGCAATAAAAAGCTACATTTTTCTGGGTTAATTTAGTCAGTGGGGCCGCAATGGAAGAAAAACCCTGAATAAACCGCCTATAATACCCTGCTAATCCCATAAAACTACGAATCTCAGTAGCTGAAGTCGGCCTCAACCAACCTTTTACTGCCTCAACCTTAGCCGGGTCTACTCTAATTCCCTCTTTAGACACCACATGCCCTAAGAACACCACCGAATCAAGCCAAAACTCACATTTGGAGAATTTCGCATGCAATTTCTCCTCCCTCAATCTTTGTAATACTATCCTTAGGTGACTAACATGATCCGCCTCAATTTTAGACTACACCAAGATATCATCGATGAATACTATGACAAAAGAATCTAAGTACGGACGGAAAAACCTATTCATCAATTCCATGAACGCTGCAGGGGCATTAGTCAACCCAAAGGACATCACCAGAAATTCATAGTGGCCATAACGTGTTCAGAAAGCTGTCTTAGGAATATTTGATGGCCTAATCTTCAACTGATGATAACCCGACCTTAAGTCAATCTTAGAAAACACAGTCGCTCCCTGAAGCTGGTCAAATAAGTCATCAATACGGGGAAGAGGGTATTTGTTCTTGACAACTACCTTATTTAGCTGTCTGTAATCTATACACATCCTCATAGACCCGTCTTTCTTTTTCACAAACAAGACTGGGGCACCCCAAGGCGACACACTAGGGCGAATAAATCCTTTACTTAACAGGTCTTGGAGTTGTTCCTTCAGTTCTTTCAATTCAACTGGTGCCATCCTATACGGAGGAATAGAGATGGGTTTGGTGCCCGGCTCTAGGTCGATGGGAAGGTCAATATCCCTATCGGGTGGAACACCTGGAAGGTCAGCAGGAAACACATCGACAAACTCCTGAACCACAAGGATAAAATCTATGGAAGGTGATTCAATACTAGTATCTCGAATGAAGGCCAAGTAAGACAAACACCCCTTGTTAACCAATTTCTGGGCATGAATATAGGAAATAACTTTACTAGGATAAGAAGCATTATCCCCCTTCTATTCTATCTTTGGGACACCGGGCATAGCTAAGGTCACAGTTTTTGCATAGCAGTCAAGGATAGCATGATAAGGAGAAAGCCAGTCCATCCCCAAGATAACATCAAAATCTACCATATCCAGAATGATCATGTCTACCTAAGTATCATACCCCGCCAAAGAGACAAGACAAGATCGATACACCCGATCCACCACCAAAGGTTTACTAACTGGTGTAGAAACATGCACAGGTACTGACATCCGATCACACAATAAGTCAAACCCAGACGAAAAATATGTAGACACATAAGAGTAGGTAGATCCAGGATCAAATAACACAGATGCAGGTCGATGACAGATAGGAATAATACCTGTAATGACTGCGTATGAGGCCTCTGCCTCGGGTCTTCCGAGAAATGCATAGCACTGAGCTCCTCTACCACCAACCTGAGCTACACCTCGATCTCCACCACATGGAACCAAGGCACCACCATCTGGAGTCCTGCCACCTCTAGCAATTTGACCCCTGCCCCGTCTCTGGCCGGTGGGACATAATCTCTAACTGGAGCTGCCGAATTTGTACGATGGGGTCCCGAATGATTCTGAAAAGGGCACTATCGAATCATATGTCCTGGATCCCCACACTCATAACAAGATCTCGGTGTAGAGGATTGTTTTCCACTAAAAAACCCACTATGACCACCGCGGGTAGAACTCTGGGACCCACGATGTATCTGACCACCCTCTGAAGCAGGTAGCGATGCATGTACTGGCTTTCGACTCTCGAATGACCCACCCCATTTATATAATCCTCTACCTCCAGATGAGGTACCCGAAAAACCTGACCCGTAGTACGAGCTTTCTTAGGATCTATGAACTCCTCTCGAATCAGCAACTCTGCCTCGTTGGCAGTGCTTACAATAGCCTGAAAAGAAGCCCCCTCACGAGATGCTCTGAATACATAGGATCTAATCGAGAAGTTCAAACCTCTCACAAACCTATGGATTTTCTCCTC
>JAPFFP010000080.1:13169124-13194630 GCA_026153255.1 Solanum medicagineum
TTTAATCCATATAAGGACTCCCGACTCCAATTTTTAGAAAACACTTTCCAATTGCACTTAATCCTTTAATTAGGCACCGTAACTTATTTCCATTAAATTACACAATATCTACAAAAGTTTTCGAATTAACATTTCGCCTCAATTACGTTAATTACGGGGTCTAACACAGTCAAGCCAAAGAGTCAAGATGAGAAAGTTAGAAAGTTAAGTTGGGTTAAGTCCCAAAGAGAAGAAAGTAATATTTTGAGCAAGAATATTCTTAATTAATAATTTTGGGAGTAGTATTGAGCACCGATATGAGTGAGAGTAATAATAATAACTTAAACTCATAAACTACGTCGCCAACATAGGATAGGGTTATACCAAGGTACAACTCCTCACTTGTCACTGAGATGACCTAGTTTTGGGATGGATCCACTCCCCTAGTTTTCGTCCCCTACCCCGGTACGGGACGGCTCTGGTAGCGTGGGCAAGACGTTGTATCACCAAGAAGCTCATGGTGGTGGTTGTCGGTTAGATAAACTCCCAAAGTTAAAGCAAGTTATGTTTTTCATACAGATTTTCAGCATGTTTATTTTCCGCATACAGAGTATTTATAACTTATGTTATTCTATTTTGAGATATAATTATATACTTTGAAATGTTGCATCACCCTGAGTTCCTGTTTTGACCATCTTACATACCATACATTCCACGTACTGACGTCCTTAGGACCTACATCGTTTTATGATGAAGACGCAGGTGACAGAGTCCCTCAGCAATCGCTTCGTTGAGGACCCAAAAACATCCAGTTATCGGTGAGGCCTCTTCTCAGTCAGAGACTCTTGAAGTTATCTGTGTTTCTTTTAGCATTTTATTCAGTTCTGGCTACGTTGGGGTCTGTCCTAGTAATCCTTTCAGACTATTCTAGTTAGAGGCTCCATAGACTATGTGTCAAGTACTTCAGTCCTTGTTTATTTCTGTTATTGTCGAGATCTTTTACATCTCAGTTTATGCAGACAGTTGATGATTTTAGCTTGTTATTTTTTAAGTCTTTCCGTGATCATTTAAGTCTTCTGCTAAGTAAGTAGCCAGGTCATGTGATTCGCTTGGGACCAGAAATGGTTCTGAGTGTCAGTCACGTCTAGGGTGTAGACTCGAGGCGTGACAAAATATATTTATTTTTCATTTCACCCGATGTTCGGTGCCCACATTGGAGCCTGATTATATCCAGATTTGTGCCACATAAGGCCCCATTTGGGAAGAAACATTCCCTACAAAGGATTTTTTCCATTCCCAATGTTCAAACTCGGGACCTCTAGCTAAGGGAGGAACAACCCCATCCACTGCACCACATACATTTTTCGAATATATTAACTCTCTTAGGGCATGCATACATAAAAATATTTAAACTAAATGAGATGAAAGTTTTATTTTAAGAGCCCGTTTGGATGAACTTATTGCTTTTGACTCCCGTTTGTCTTAGCTGGAAAAAAATAACTTCTAAAAAGTACTTTATAAGCACTTTTTAAAGTGCTGAACTTTATTTGAAAAATAAGTAGTTATGTGTTTGGATAAAAGTGTTGTAACTGAAAAAAAGTTGTTGATGTGTTTGACACATAAGTGATATTAAGCATTTTTTTTTGATTAAAAATGTCTGAAATACCCTTCAGGTTGTTAACATTATAAAAACTGATTATTTTAAGATTTTTCTGTCTAAAAAAAGATAAAGTAAATAAATTTGTATTTTGATTTAATATCAAGATAGACTAATTATTTAAGTAAATTTCATATACACAATTTGTTTTTAATTTTTAAAATATATAATTTGGATAGATCACATGAAAATTTTAAGATGTCTCTTTTTTCATGATCGAAATTGAAACACGATTGAGATATTCAATTGCCAAAATATACCAATTATTCCAATTTTTTCTTACCCTCAAGAAACTTCCAGAATTTAACCAACCAATAATGCTTATTCTTTCTAATGACATGCACGTCACTTCTTATTTCACATAAAGAATTTAAGATATTTTTTATTACATTCAAGAATAATAATATTTATTTACCATTCACGTATTTCTCTTATTATTATAAATTATTTATTAAAAAATAGTGAAAGAAGGACAATATATATAAATAAACATATATTCATATTTCAATATTAAAAGTTTTGATATAAATAGAAATGTTTAAATAAACGAGAAGAGCACCAGCGAGAAGAACACTACTAGGCGATGGTTTTGAAGAGTAGAAGAGCACTGGACTGTGGTTGAATTGAAATAATGCGAAGGGAGAGAGTAGTCAGGGTTACTTTAGTTAAAGATATTTTTGGGAATATGAAAAAATATTTAGAGTAAATAGGTAACGTTTTTGGTCAAACTATAACAACTTTTAAGCTAAAAAATAAAAAGTTGGGAGGAGGGTTGTTGCTTTTAACTTTTAACTTATTTTAAGCGAATTCTAACTATTTTTAAGTCGTTTTAAAAATTACCAAACATTTGTATAACCTAAAAAGAGTTTAAAAGGAGGTTTGACCAGCTTTTAAGCTAAGTCAAACGGGCTCTTATAAGCCAAGAGTTATAAATTAAGATTTCTAACTTATAACTTTTGACTTATTTTAGTCATTTTGACTTAAAAATAACATTCTTATAAGGACTTTTTAAATTTACCGAAACACTCCAAAATTGCTTAAAAGTTATTTTGACTTAAACACTTAAAATAAGCTAATCCAAACAGCCTCTAAGAGCCCGTTTGGATTAGCTGAAAATGACTTTTAAAAAGTTTTTCAAAAGCACTTTTTAAAGTGCTGAAACCTATTTTAAAAATAAGCAGTTATGTGTTTGGATGAAAGTAGTTAAGCTGAAAAAAAGTTGTTAATGTGTTTGGTACCAAAGTGTTGTTAAGCATTTTTTAATCTAAATATCTGAAATACCCTTAAACTGTTACAAAATATAAAACATAATTATTACTCTAAATTTTTGTTTCTAAATTAGAATTTATTTATTTTAATTCATTTTCAATATAAATTGATTATATAAGTTAATTAATGTGTCTAAGTTA
The DNA here is from genome assembly GCA_026153255.1 of Solanum medicagineum. Lineage (NCBI taxonomy): Eukaryota > Viridiplantae > Streptophyta > Magnoliopsida > Solanales > Solanaceae > Solanum > Solanum medicagineum. The sequence continues at coordinate 13,172,170 of JAPFFP010000080.1, forward strand.
TTTTAAATATATAATTTTAATAAAATACCTGAAATATTTGAGTTTTTTTTAGTAATATTTGAAATAAGAAATTTTTAAATTTTTTCTTAAAAAAAAAAAATTTAAAAAAAAAAAAAAAAGGAAAAAATAATTTAAAAAAAAAAAAAAAAAAAAGAGTAAAAAAAAAAAGACAAAAAAAAAAAAACAGAAGATAAGAAAAAACAGGAAGAAGCCAAAAAAAGAAAGAAAGACAGAGTAAGAAAAAAAAAGGATGAGCAAAATTTTAAAAAAATGAAAGAAAAAATAGAAAAAAATAGGAGCAAAATACTATAGAAATTTTAAGCAACATTAGGGATAAAAAGTTAAATTTGTTGGTCAAACATAAATAATTTTTAAGCTAAAAAGAAAAAAGTAGGGAGGGACCAACTTTTAACTTTTGACTTATTTTAAATTATTTTTAACTTATTTTAAGCAATTTTAGGATTTGTCAAATAATTCCAAAAGCTAGAAAGAGCTTAAAAGTAGGTTTGACCAGCTTTTAAGCTCCTCCAAACATCCTTTAAAAACTGAATATCGAATAACTAAAGCTTGCTAACAAAATATAAAAAACTAAATAAAGTGAAAGGTATTTTTGTAAACAAACAATTTATTCTTAAAATTTATGCGATGCATATTATTGTGATTGTGACAAACCAAACACTCAATACGAAATAATCTTACTATAACTTATCTCATCATAACTAAGTCCAACATCACTTATCACGTTAATTAGTCCCGTCATAACTTATATCCATACCAAACAATCTCTTAATAAATTAAAGGTATAATAGTATAGATTAAAAAAATTATATTTTCTTGATTTGTCAAAAATAATAAATAAAAAAATTTAATTAAAAAATATTTAATAAATAAGAAAATGGAAAAAATCATGTTGGGAGCGCCACCCGCGAATAAGCCTTACAATACACGATCCAAATTTAATTGATAGAGTACACAAAATAGACCTAATTTGAAATTATTTACCCTTAATAGACCCAATTTATACTATTTACCCTTAATGTACTCATTACCCAAAATATTTACTTTTCTACCCATTTACTCCTTTTTATTTCGCGTGCTGACGTTAGTATAAATACTATGAAATATACTCTAGCAGTATGTATGTATATATATATATATATATATCATAGCAGTATCATATTAAATTGAGTTCAATCTTTTGTGATACTCTGGCGGTATATTGATACCCAATTAGCATATATTATTTTTTTATCAGAAATAAATAAAAAATTATTAAATTCTAAATTAGTAGAAAATATATTCGTTATATACTTTGCCGATATATTTATACCATATATCGGTATCATATAGGATTGAGCTTAATCATGTGTGATACTCTTTTGATATATGTATACCCTATTGATACATCATATAAATAGATACTGATATCAACATGCGAATTTTAATATTAGAAGACAAAATTTTAATAGTATAAAATTCAAAATGTAAAAAGTATATAAACATAAATAATTTATTTTAAAAAGGTACACGCTTAGTTGAAAGACGGGCAAACATTTGGTGAAAAACAAAGAAAAAAAATCTATTTTTACGCGGACGGCGGTACAGAAATAGGTGGTGCATATTAGAAAGAGAGTACGTGGCCTCACATTTTGAACATCTTGGAAACGACGTGTCTCCCCCAAACCGTTCTCTTCTCTCTCCCTATATATATGTTTGTGCATGTATTTCCCCGCCCCTTTTTGCTCTTCCAATTCTTCCTTTCTTGCGCATACAGCGTCCACCCCCACCGCAACTACTCCTACTTTCTGCTTTTTTAGATTCCGTTTTCTTCCTTACCCATCTTTTAAAGAGAAGGAAACCCAGTTGTATTTACCTTTCTTTTGGGTTGTCAATGGAGGATTCATCGGGAAAGAATAATGGATTGAGTGATTCCGGTGACGTTCCGGTTGATTTTGAAGTCGAAATACAGGGTGAAAATGGGAATCTAACGCAGAAGGAGAATAATGTTGTTCATAGTATCAATGTGGAAGGTATCGTCTTCTCCGCTGCCATATATTGTTTATTATTCTTTGATTTAGCCAGTATTCATGTTTTCCTGAGAAATGTGTTGGCGTTTTCTGCTTAGAGAAAAATTAATGAAATTGGGGGAGGGAAATGGAAAATGGGAAATGACATCTTTTTTACGTACTCTATGTTCTCTTTGTTCATTACAAACCTAAGAGATTTGCTAGCGGAATCTTTGTGCTTCCTAGCTAGATAATTGGGGTTCTGTAGGTGATTGCTTTGTGTGTCAAAATAGACATCACACTTGTATGCACAATTCTTTACCCTCTGGGAACCTCCTTTTGCCCTTGCTAGCAACTTTGTGATTGAATCAACTTTCCATTATCCTACTATCTAGTATTGGTTATTTGGATTTTTCCAATGGTTGATAATTTTGGGAGACAATTCCTAGGCACTTTAATTTTGAATAGCTTATACGTCCTCCTTTGGGCGATAGATTTCTCGTCTAATGTACTTTTTGTGGTTTTTACTTCTAATCATCTACTGTGGGGGCAAGTCCGCTTCTAGTTACTAACCATTTCATGGACTTCTGCAATTGTTAGTTTATCACTTCCTAATTCAATTATTTTTGTGTCGTAGTTTATTATTTAATGGCTATGCTTAAGATATTTGTCACTCATTTTCTGTCAATATTTATATTTACGACCAGGATCTGTTAGCGGAAATTTGCCAGTGCATAGTGCTACAAATGTGGAAAAGCCTGTGGAGAAATTGGAACCTGGTATCAGTCAGCGAGCTATAGCTAAATCTGGAAGACACAATCAAAACCAAAATCGAGCTCTAGGTCTGCTAGCAGCAAAGCTTTTTGATGATAAAATTCCTTTAAGAAAAAAGGCAGGTGTAAAATGACAAAATTGTTTACATGTTCTTTGTTGTATCTGTTTCTGGTTTGTCTAAAGATTACGTAGAGAAACTTCACATTGTTGAGATATTTTCAATATTTATTGTGGACATCTTCTTGTTGGATGCTGCTTGTTTTCCTTTCATCTATTACTAAATCCTTCTTCACTCTTCCCGTCTGAGGAAACAGAACCCTGTGAAATCACAAGCCTGAGACGAGATCAAGCATTTTGAAAAAGGCATATTTAGTATCTTGTGTGAGAGTATGACATTAAACTGCTAGGGGTTTATACCTTTTGTAGCAACTAAAGAAGTTGCTGCTCTACACTAATTATTGGCACTTTGGGTTGATAGAAGATGCACAAATTGGATCATTGCACCAAAGCAGCAAGATACATATCCGTATTAGCTTGTTTATATGTTTGTTTAAGTATGTAGTTTTATTGTATTTTAGGTATCCACTACTCAAGCCTCAATTTTTTTTCTCCTGGTTTTGGGGTGAGAATTTTGAGTTTTTCAGCCTTTCCATGATACACACCATATGTTATCATTCCTTATAGTACCTAAAGTTAATTTGGACTTATTCAAATGTGCTGAAATTTAGAGATCTCTTTCTATATTATCTGCTCATCTGTTCATAGGGCCTTCACTGCCGTCTTTCAATTAAGGGCAAAAGGACTATAAATGAATTTACATGTTTTCTGCTCATTTACTATCGGGTGAGTTTGGGTTGATTTAATCATGTAATGGTAGTAGTGGGCTAACAATGTATGGTCCTTGTTACCAGACAACCCTGTTCTTTCAGAAATCATTTTTTGAAAGAAAATGTAGTGAAATTCAGAGGTCTCTTTTTACCTTATCTGCTCATCTGTTTATAGGGCCTTTACTGTTGTCTTTCCTTTAAAGGCCAAAAGGACTATAATGAAATTACTTGGTTTCTGTTCATTTACCATCACTTGGGTGAGTTTGAGTTGATTTTATCATGTAACAGTAGTAATGGGCTAAAAATGGATGATCCTTGTTACCTAGACAACCATCTTCTTTCAGAAATTACTTTTTTATGAAACATGTACCTGTTTTTGTAATTTGTGACAAAACCTAAAATTTGCAGCTCAAATTGTTCCATAGGCTTGCAACTGTTCAAGATGATGGTACTGTGCAATTTGAAATTCCGGAGGATATTAAACCTGGAAAACTTGATTTTGGCACTGGAGTTGTTTACAATGGAGCTTCAGGTGAAGCAGCAAATGATGTAGTTGATAATCCAGAACTACCTCCATTGCAAATTGTTATGCTCATTGTTGGGACAAGGGGAGATGTGCAACCCTTTGTTGCCATTGGGAAAAAGCTTCAGGTTTACTTGCCCTTCCTACTCAACAAGCACAACCATATATAACTTACTAATGTACTGCATTTATTATTTAGTGTATGCACTTGCTTTTCCTATTAGTTGGAAATAACTTATATACATCTTTACGATCCATGAATATCCTTCTTTTACAATGTAAATATGCAAAACATACATCAATGTTTGTTTAGGAAATTAGCATCTGTAGCATTTGCTGGACGAGTCTTTGATAATTGTTCCAGTTAATTTTGAAGTCAAGTAATAGGCATATAAGTGGAAATTTATTTTGCAGGAAAATGGTCATAGGGTGAGGCTAGCAACTCATGCCAATTTCAAAGAGTTCGTTTTGGGTGCTGGATTGGAATTTTATCCTCTAGGCGGAGATCCAAAAGTTCTTGCTGCATGTGAGTAATCACTGGAGACCTTATCCACTGCCTTTTTTATTATGTCATATTTGTCATACTTAGGTTTTTGTCAAGCATACATATCACCACTAAAAATAGTTTGTAGCTTCTATTTCTAGTGCTATAAAAGGGCTTATAGTTGAGTTGAGAGGGTCGTGATATATACCCATAGTTTTTTGTATCCTTAGAGCTATTTCATATTTGTCTAATTGGTAACCTCTTTTCATCCTTTTAAGAATATTATAGAAGTGAAATGTTCTTACAGAAAGAAAGATGAAAAAACTTTAGAATTTCAGCAATAAAAAAAGGATTGGACTCAGCAAAGGTGGTTTCATCGTAGAAATGGTTCTGCATTGTTATCAAAGGCGAAAAGCGCAAAAAAGCTCTAAGGTCTGGTGGGGCTTTAAGCACAAAACACAAATAAAGTTGTGGGCTTTAATGAAAAAAGGTGGAAAGGGGACAAAAATACAAATATATATGGTTAGTCCAAGACTAATAATTATAAACATGAATGAAAAATATATGACCAAAGAAATTGAAAATACTTATGGTAAAGTGAAATATCAATTGTTTAGTGTCACTTCTTCAGAAGAGGCTCATTGACAAGGAAAATTTTGCCTTAGAACCTTGATAACGACACTGAAGCACACATTTTGAGCCTCGCGTCAGGGGTTAAGCACGCTCAAAGTGCGCCTTTGACTACACTATGTTTTGACCCTTCAAACATATTTTCTATGGGGCATTTGCTGATCGACTTCTAATTGCTTTATAGACTTGCTTTCAGGACTTCCCACTCTGCTGTGGAATTGGAACAATCTGAAGAACCATATGAACAAAACGAAAATATTCTCAAGAATTAATGTTACTTTATGTTAATAATACTAAGGGGCTGAAAGTTATTTAAAGGGATGCCTAAGCCAGTTCTGAAAGTAATTCAAAGGGATGCCTAAGCCAGTTCTCCTTTCGTGGCTACTACTTCACTGCATTTCTTGAAAGAATTTGCCGTATTCTATTCTGTACTCCTTATGTCATTGTAGCTTTTTTTGTCATAACCAGGAAATCCTGAGGACACGTTGCACACGGTTCGTAACTCAGTGGATTATGAACCTGCCCTCTACCCTTCTCTACTTAAATATAGGCTTTTGTCTCTGATAAACCTGTGAGCAGAGCAGCTAATACACCTCACTTGTCGCTAGACCAAGGCCCTAAGTCATTATAGCTTGACATGCATAAATCTTTATTTTGTTTTTGGAGTGTAAGATGCATAACCTTTTACATCCTTTTTAAATTTGCTAACCTTTTCCATTGGTATTTCTCTCTCTCTCTCTCTCTCTCTCTCTTCTTTTGGGGGGGAGGGGAGGAACAAAAAAGCAGTTCAATTATTATAAAAATTAATGACCTGTATATGTTCTTTTATAACAACAATATTGTCATTACTTCATGAATATATTTAACTAGAAATGAGGTTTAAAATGTTTTAACCTATAAAAGTTGTTTAAATACTCGCTCCATCCAGTTTATGTGGCAGTGTTTGATTGGACAGAGAATCAAAGGAAGAAACGGATTTTTTTCTTTTGAAACTTGTGGTCCAAAACCAGCCATATTTGGGTGACTACACATATCTCATGAAGGGTAAAATGAGATCTTTGAAGTTAGAATTGCTTCTAAGCAGTGAAGTATGACACATAAATGGGGACAGAGGGAGTATTATTAGTGAAATGGTGTGAACATTTCAAAATGTCTTGAAATGGGAAGAGACTTATCTTACAATGATGACTCTCATGGTATGCTGTGGTGAAGTCAGACTTCTACGAAAGACGGGTGGTGCTAAATGTGTCAATGTTGGTGAATGTAAGGCATGTGGATCTCTAGGCGTAAATTCCATAACAAATAATTAGCAGTTCATCAAAAAATGAGTGAGTCTCTGCCAAGTATTATGCTTAGTAAAGCGTGCTAGAGAGTTCCCTTCGAAGTTGTTTGCAGTAAAGAATAACATGATTTTCTTTGTGATGTCTTCTAGGGTGTACAGTTAGTGGCTTAAGGGGAAGAGTAAAGCTTATCCACAGCATTTTCTTATTTCTTTTTATGTGTGTTATGGAGAAACCGAGGAGCTCTTCAGATGGCTTTTGATCTATGGAATGTGGTATCATGTTCATATCATGAACGTTTTGGTAAAACCTTCAAGTGATTGGTCATGCACAAGCTTGCTAAATGGATCCTAATTAGTTGAGGCAATTGGATGCAGAAAACAAGAAATCATAACCAAGCTTCTGTCCCTGTAGTTATATATACATGCCATTTGTCTCTGCTCAGTCTTAACTCGCTGTGCTGCCTGTATCTTGTATTCCAAATAGAGAAATTCTTTTCTTAGCATTACTCAATTTCACTTATTATGTTAGGTGCTGATAACAAGTATCATGGTTGGACTGTATTGTACTTCACAACCTTGCTATATATTGATAGTCGAAAATTGTTGATGCTGTCCTCTCTCTCTGTTACTTTTGGTCCCAATCAAATTTAGTAAATACAATCAGCAAACTTGATCACTGCATACATGATTTTGCAGACATGGTAAAGAATAAAGGGTTTTTGCCATCTGGACCTTCTGAAATACTTATTCAACGAAATCAAATAAAAGATATTGTATTCTCCTTACTACCAGCATGCATAGATCCCGATCCAGAGTCAAATGTTCCATTCAAAGTAAACGCCATTATTGCCAATCCTCCTGCATATGGTAAGACTATCAGCTTGATGAATTATACTGTGAACTATTCATGCTTTGTTAAAGTTGCTTGGGTTGTAAGTTTTATCTTCACATTGTTGCTAAGAGAAAGTGTCCATCGCCATTCCTAGCTTTGTGTATTTCAAAAGGATTGGTTCTTTAACTTTTGAGCAACTCATGCTGTCAAAAAATATACTTCATCCATTTATACTGTGGGTTTTGGTAAAAGCAAGCACAAACACAGAACATATTATATGAGATTCATAAGTTTCAGATAAACTGATTCCTCTTCTTGAGGTAATCTCCAGGAATTATTGGATTTTATTTACATTTTACTTCTCCATATAGCAAAAAGTTTGAAAGTAGGAAAAACAGTCCTGATGGCACCACCATTAGAGAGTTTTCACATCTTCTGTTCTCTCTGTTTGAACTCCTGCAGTCAAAGTAGTGCCACCCTAATTTCTCTTCATATTTGTTGAAGATTGGATTTTGGCACTGTATCGTGATCTTGGTGTTATTGATTGAGACTGTGAAGACATTTCCCCTCTTAGTTGTTATCTTATTCCATGCCAGTGGTTGGTTCGTGACAAGTACTATCATAACCTTATTAACAACTGAGGTGTCTTTACATACACATTCTTGGAACGTCAATTTGCACTAGTCATATAGGAAGTGATTTTTTTTTTTTTGTCAAAGTTTCGGCTTGGATAGCATTGCTCATACTTAAAGATCAACAACTTAATGTTTAGACCTTCTGTCCTTGCTGATGTTTTATTTTAGTGAGCTATTAGTTTCATGCTTTACATTTGATCTGTATAACTTCGTCGTTATGTCGTTGACTCTTGTCACAGGTGCTTCCTGCCAGTATTGCTGGCATCTGGAAGTTGATTCTTCTTATTTAAATAGTGTTTTTTTATTTAGTAGGAGAAGATTTTGATTCAAGAGTACAATAGTATCTGCTGAATTTTATCGTGTTTGATGATATATGTTGGACCAGGTAAAATTTCCCACGTACTTGTTTGATTTAACTTATCCATTGTTTTGACTTGTTTAGGACATATGCATGTAGCAGAGGCCCTGAGAGTACCATTGCATATATTTTTCACAATGCCATGGACGTAAGTTGGCTCTTTAAAAAAAAGAATTTTTTTCTTCAGGTTTCTTTTGCAATTCTCGTTCTTTCTATCTGGGTAGGATTATGGAGTTCCTTGTAACATGCGACCTTTCTAAAATTCCTTATTGTCATTCCTTTGCAGGCCCACTAGCGAGTTTCCACATCCTCTTGCTCGTGTCAAGCAGTCAATTGCTAATAGAGTGAGTGCTTGATGACATCCATTTTCTTTAGCATTTATCATTTGTATTTAATTTCTGAATGCTTTGTGCAGCTATCATATCAAGTTGTTGATGGACTGATCTGGCTTGGGATTCGGGATGTGATAAACGACTTCAGGAAGAAAAAGTTGAAGTTAAGGCCAGTAACTTATTTGAGTAACTCCCACAGTTTCCATCCAGATTTGCCTTATGGGTATATATGGAGTCCACACCTAGTTCCTAAACCCAAAGGTCTCTTTCCAAGTATCTTGTTGTAGACCATACTTTGTGAGTTGCATGGTCGAGATGCATAGGGGATTTTCAATGGTTCATATACGTACTTTAATAGTCTTTGATAAGAATTTGTTGAGTAACTCCCACAGTTTCCATCCAGATTTGCCTTATGGGTATATATGGAGTCCACAGCTAGTTCCTAAATCCAAAGGTCTCTTTCCAAGTATCTTGTTATAGACCATACTTTGTGAGTTGCATGGTCGAGATGCATAGAGGATTTCGATGGTTCATATACGTACTTTAATAGTCTTTGATAAGAAATTGTCGATGTCTTTGCCCTACCTGTTTACATTTTTAAGTGCTTCACATTTATTTGGGCATGAGGAGAACACCCATTGCTTCATAAGTTGATAGTTGAAATTTAATCGAATGGTAGATCCGTTTTAGTTCTCTTTGGTGTCCGTCTGATGGTCAGTTTGGACCTAATTATGTGTAGGTTAGGGTTGCTTCAGAAATAGCTTTTGCATTTAATTGGAAGCTGTTTCTTGGGATGAACAAGCTTCTGTATCTCTTTCCTTCCAGGACATTGAAATGGTGGAGGTTTGGCTAACAACAACATTAAAAATGACTTTAGAAAAAAATAATAAAAAGGTTTTGAAGTCTGAAGGAAATGTTACTTCCCAAAAGTAGAAACAAGGGGCTCTTTAGTGGGTAAAGAAAGCTCACATATAACTTCACATACTTCAGTTTTGTCCCAATTAAATAATGTTCAGTTTTACCTTTGATGTTGTTATAGAATGAATGTAGACTTCATTCCTAGTAATGTACATAGCCTTATTTAGGTAGTAGATCTGTAGGAATCATCTTTAGGTAGTAGATCTGTAGGAATCATCTTTTATTTCTTTCCTAAGTTAGTTTATTTCTTTCCTAAATTAGTTTATTTCTTTCCTAAGTTAGCATACAACCATTGTATTAATGCATTACTTTTCTGTTGGAATCAAACTACTTCCTCCATTTAATTACATGGTATCAGGGCCTATAGGCTCGATTCATATTCGGAAATTGAGCACTGGGAATTCTTCCCTAGTGATTTGAACTCATCACATGGGTCACGTCTACGAAGTGACTGGTTTGTCTCACCATCACCATAGGAGGAGGTAGAAGAGTATTTTGGCCAGGAGAACCTTCATTGGCTTTAGGGTGGGCAACTAGTGTGTCAAAGGCGCTACCCCGATCTCTCATCCATCTCTCATGCTCTGGCACGTGACTCAACAAAACTAATCGTGTGTTTCACCTTTGGTGTCACCTTATCAGTTTCACTCCTGCAAATTCAATTTGGTATTCATTTTTTGTGCTTCTGTGGCTGCGTATTGTTATTGGATCAGTGGGTTGGTTGTGGTGGTCATCCCTGTTTGTTTTTGTTCTTTATCAGTTTATTGATTCACATCCGTGACTCTAGGCTGCACTGTCTGTTGGAAAATTTTCAATTTTATTCTACTTCAAATTGTGATATTGAAAGTTTGTTGAACATTAACTTGGCCCCTCTGTGATTGGGCTACCTGTGGAGAAATTTGCTCAACATAAAAAAATCACTAAGGGACCCACTTCAGCGAATGCATTTTCTGAGTCAAATAAAATATGCCTTCTTACTTCTTCAAATAAATGGGTGATTTACTCGGTGCCACAAATCATATGACAGGTGACTTTCAACCACATAATGCACCATCTCCGGTTATTGTAGTTGATGGTTCAACTTGCAATATTGTTGGATCTGGAATTGTTAAAGCAACCTCCTCCATTACCCTGTCATCAGTGTTAAGTTTACCAAAGTTGACCTTTAATTTGATTTCTGTTAGCACAGTTACTAGAGATCTGAATTGTTATATCTCGTTCTTTCTGGATTATTTTTTGTTTCATGATCTTACGGCAAATCAAGTTATTGGAAAAGGATATGTATTTGATAATCTCTACGTCCTTGCTGAATGAGAGCCTCGGTTTGTTTCCTGCTCTAGTGTGGTGTCTCCATTTGAAGCACATTGTCAATTGGGACATCCATCTCTACCTTTGTTGAAGAAGCTTTGTCATGTCGATTTGCAAAACATCATCGAACCTCAATGGGTCCAGGCATGGAGGAGCATAAAAAAAGCTATCTGATGCAAAGTATTAGGATAAATTGAGGAAAGGACTTTGTTTTCACTGCGATGAAAAATATGGCCCTAATCACTGGTGCAATCAGAATAGTTAAATATGCTTATTGTAGCAGCAGAGGACGATGAAGATGGAGGTATTATATAGTATTCAAAGGAGATTATCAACACAGGGATGGACCAATTAAATGTTTAAGAACTAGAGTCACAAGAAATGGAGTTGTCTTTGTACTCTATACCAGGATTTACCACAAAGAAATCCTTAAAAGTTATAGGGAACAATACTGGGAAAGAAGTTATTGTGTTGATCGATAGTGGTGCATCAACAAATTTTATTGCTCACGCAATGGACAGTGAATTAAGCTTAAAGCAAAAGAGACTCGGCCAATTTGTGGTGAAAATGGGGAATGGATAGCAAATAAAAAGTAGGGGAAGATGCAAAGAAGTGAAATTGTGGATTGAAAATTGCGGATAACACAATTATCTCCTTTTTAACTTCGAAGTGCCGGTGTGGTGTTAAGATTAGAGGGTTGGAAACCTTGGAGGATAGTCAAGCTAATTTAGAACCTTGACAATGAAAGTTGAAGTTAGACGGCAAACACAACTTGTTCGAGTAGACCCCTCACTGTCCAAATTAGTGTCTTCACTCAAAACTTTGTTTAAGGTCTTGCAAGGAGATGGAGAAATGTATTATATTGATCTGAATGAGTAAACTACAAGGGAAGAACAAGAGAATATGGATTTGTAGCAGCCACTAGAAAAATTTGAAACATTATTTGAGGAACTTAAAGGGTTGCTACCTAGTCGGAGTCATGACCATGCTATACGACTTAAAAGGGGATCTAATCCACCCAATATTTGTCCTTCTCGTTATCCTTATTACCAAAAAAATGAGAATGAGCGAATGTTACTGGAAATGCTAGTAATTGGTATCATCTAACCAAATACTAGTCCTTTCTCTAGTCCAATGTTGCTAGATAGCAAAAAACGGACGGTAGTTGGCAATTTTGTGTGGATTATTGGGCCCTTAGTAAGATAATGGTTCCTGATAAATTTCCAATTCCAACAATCAATGAGTTGCTGGATGAACTTGGAGGTGCCATTATATTTTCGAAATTGGATCTTAGATTAGGATACCATCAAATCCGTGTTTCTAAGGAGGATGTAGCAAAAACAACTTTGTACACATGAAGGCCACTATGAATTTTTAGTCATGCCATTTGGATTGTCTAATGCTCCATCTACTTTTCAAGCTTTGATAAATGAGAATTTTATTTTATTTTATTTTATCTTTTTGACGAAGGTAACATTTTTGTATATAAATCTTCAGCACTAAAGGCTGGAACCCAAATTTACACCACAGAGCTACCACCGGATGAGTAGACTCAAATAGAAACAAAAACTAGATCGTACTTCATCATACAAAGAGTCTAACGTATCTATAATAGCCACAACATCATTCACGGATTACTAATGCTCTCAAAGCATCTCAAATTCCTCTCTTTCCAAATGGTCCACCAAATTACTGCTGGGACAATTTTCCATCTGTTCTTGTCTATACGGCCTTTGCCTTCATAGTTCCAACTTTCTATAGCCTGACCTTCCTTTCCTGCCATAGTCCAAACTATGCCCTTGAAGCTGGTAAACAAGTTCCACTGTGGTCTAACCACCCTGCAGTGAAGAAACAGATGGTTGATTGTCTCTGCCTGTTGCTCACAAAAAAAAACATCTTGGACACATATATCCCTCTCTTCATGAGATTCTCTTGAGGTGAAAACAATTTCTGAGGGTCATCGGACTGGGTAAAACCTGAATTAACCGTGGCACACTTGCGGGAAACTCCTTGCAGAGGGCCCATGCACCCCCGGGATTAGTTGGGGCTCTAAGAGACTCGGACACCCGGTGCATATCAAAAAAAAAAAAAATGCTGCCTCTTTCACCACTAGTCAAAGTGACTACTGCCACCTTGTAAGGGAATTTTACTTTCCGGATAAGCTTCCAACGCAAAATCTAAGCTGATTCGCCATGTGGTTCAAACTCTTATAAACAGAGCTGACAGTGAAGCTGCCTTTATTATGATGAATCCACTTGAGAGTGTCTTCTCCCTCTTTCAGTCCTCCAAAATGCTGTATAGCGCCATAAAATTCAGCAAGTCTGTCTGTCTCCCAGTCATTCATCATCTCTCTATAAGTCACGTTCCACCCATTGATGTCCCAAACTTCTTGTATAGTGGCCTGTTGTTGATTCAGCAAATATATATCTGGAAAGAGTTGTTTTAAGGCTGCCATTTCCTAACCAGTTATCTTCCCAGAACAAAATCTTCTTTCCATTGTTAACAAAATTCAATCTTACTTGCATTAAGTTTGTATTGGTCTTTTTCGATGAATTAGTTTATTGTACAAATTTTCCTAATCACATGGATTATTTGCGAGAGGTGCTACAAATTATAAAACTCCATAACTTGGTTGTCAATCGAAATAAATGTCATTTTGGACTACAACAATTGGAGTATTTGGGTCATATTATTTTTGCTAGTGGAGTCGCGGCTGATCCGTTAATTGGCCAAGTCCAAAAGACGTTAAAGGCTTGCAGGAATTTTTGAGACTCACTAATTACTATAGGGAATTTGTCTGTGACTATGGAAAATAGCCAGGCCAGTCACATAATTGCTCAAAAAAGATGTAAAGAAACTCAATTAGCTTTTGATTCTCTCGAGGAAGCTATGGTCACTTTGCGAGATTTTGCTCTACTAGATTTCAACAAGGTGTTCATGGTCGAGATAGATACTACAGTGTTGTGATTTAGAGTTGTCCTAATTCGTGGAAGACATCCTATCGCTTTTCTTAGCAAAGAACTTCCAATTCGAGTTAAGTCTGAATCAGTATATGAAAGGGAGTTAATGGCCATAGTCTTTGCTGTCCCAGAGTGTCATTACTTGATGGGTCGACATTTCATTATACGAACAGATCAACGAAGTCTCCATTTTCTCATGGATCAGCATGTTATGGCAGAGGAGCAACAAAAATGGATCACCAAGTTGGTCAGATTTGACTTTGAGATTCAATATCTCCCAGGTTGTGAAAATAAGGCAGTTGATGCCTTGTCCCGCCAATTTCATTTCATGGCTATTTAAGTTTTAGGCAACAGTACCTTAGGTGACCTTTTCACAGTAGTAATTCAACAAGACGACCGACTCCATCAGTTGACACAAGATTTGCTCCCAGATCCAACTTCACGACTGAATTATGCTCTAAAAAATGGTTGCCTATTTTCAAAAGTCGGTTGGTGATTCCTCGGCCGTTACTACACATTCCTATGCTCCTTAGGAAATTTCACTCTTCACCTACAGGTGGTCACTTGGGGGTTTTTCGGACATACAAGCTCACTTCACAAGTATTGTATTGGAAGGGAATAAAAAGGGATGTACAAAACTTTGTGACGAGTTGTGACATTTACAAGCAGAATAAGTTTGAAGCCTTTAGGCCTGCTGGCTTACTGCAACCATTACCTATTCCTACTCAAATTTGGGATGATATTGCCATGGGTTTCATCAGCAGGTTGCCAAAAGCAATGGGACATGACACTATACTACTTGTGGTGGACCGTTTCACTAAAAAGGCTATTTTCTTCTCTTATCTCACCCATACACAGCAAAGAGTGTAGCTGCATTGTTTGTTTGTGAGATTGTACGTTTGCGGTTCAGTGAAGACATTTCTTCTGTTGAAGAGGTCAACCAACAACTTGTTGCTCGTAACACTATTTTAGATGAACTCAAAAGTTAATTTGACCCATGCTCAAGCTCAAATGAAAGTTTATGCTGATGCTAAGCGCAAGTTGTGTTCCAGCCTGGTGATTTGTTTTATCTTCGCTTGAAACCTTTCAAGTTCCATTCACTTGCTAAAAAAGGTTAATGAGAAGTTAAGTCCTCGTTATTATGGGCCATATACTCTCTTAAGCAAAATTGGGGAAGTTGCTTGTTGCCTTGATTTACCCTCTCATTCACGGGTGCACCCCATATTCCATGTTTCATGGCTAAAGCATGCTTTGGAGGATTCAATTCTAGTTCAACATCTCTGTCCTTTCTTGTCTGAAGATCTTGAAAAGCTAGTCCAACCTGAAAGTGTGATAGATTGTTGGACACTTTTGAGTTGCCTGACTTTGGGAACAATAGGGAACCCTATGAAGTTATTGATGCTCAATTTCCTCATTTTCACCTTGAGAACAAGGTGAAACTCATTGGGGCGGGTATTGTTAGGCTTGTTACTAAGGTCTATAATTGTAGGAAGAAATCTGAAAATAAGGCCTAAATATTACTGCTTTATTTAGTTTACTATGCATATGTATTTTTAGTAGTTACTTGGCAGTTACATAGAAGTTAAGATGGTTATTAAGGGAAAAAAAGACAGTTTATTCTGTCGGATTTGGTTCTAAAGTTAAACTGGAGGATAAGGTTCCTCGAGATACCTTGGTTGTTGGGTGAATTATCATTCACGGATCTTGTCTGTCTATTTGTAAATTTGTTCTACTTGTTTGTGGAAGTAAATAACAGTGTAGTGTGTTGTCATCTTTGTCTTGTGTTTGGAAATTTACAGCATAAGGTTGGAGAGTTTCTGGATTCCTAACAGATTCAACACCGTTGATAAACTTGAAGAAGAGGGGGTCAACAT
Organism: Solanum medicagineum; assembly: GCA_026153255.1. Taxonomy (NCBI): domain Eukaryota; kingdom Viridiplantae; phylum Streptophyta; class Magnoliopsida; order Solanales; family Solanaceae; genus Solanum; species Solanum medicagineum. Next base: position 13,187,910 of record JAPFFP010000080.1, read on the forward strand.
TACTGATCCAGTTAGCATAAAAGTGCGGCCTCAATTTGCATAATTTTACAAGTATTAGCATAAGGAGAAGGAATGGCTACAGAGGCAGTTTGAGGAGAAAGAAATATTGCAGGGTATCAAGCTCTGTGCCTGTGATGAAACAACGGAACCTGATGGATTCACAATGAGTTTTTACAAACATTTCTAGAGTGTGCTGGAGAAGATAGTACGAGTACCATGCACCACTTCCATGAATTCCAAGGTTTTGAAAAAAGCATCAATGCCACTTATGTGGCCTTAATTCTCAAGAAAAAAGGAGCTGCATCACTGAGGGATTTTAGACCCATAAGTCTCATCAGTGGATTTTACAAGATCATAGCTAAAGTTTTAGCTAAAAGATTATAACTGGTGATGAGCAAGTTGGTGAATAAGCATCAAATGGCTTTCATTATAGGCAGACAAATCATGGATGCTGCCTTGATATCTCGTGAACGTGCGAACACCAAACTTAGAGGTGATGAAGCAGGTATATGTGCAAACTTGATCTTGAAAAAGCGCATGATCATATATTGGGACTTCCTACTTAGCATCCTAAGATGAAGTTTTTGGATACAGATGGATAAAATGGATGGTTTTTTGCTTTAAGATGGTTAAGTTCTCCATTTTGGTGAATGGAGAATCTCTGGGGGTTTTCCTTATGGAAAGGGGTACAAGACAGGGTGATGACCCCCTTTCACCCTTCTTATTCATTCTGGTCATGGAAGGATTGAACAACAATAGATGGACAAGGGGTTTTGAAGTCAGTAGCAGAGCAGGTGTGAGCATAGAGATTTGTCAGTTACCATATGCAGATGACACTGTTATTCTGTGAAGCAAAAGATGAGCTGATCAGGTATATCAGGTCTCTGGCAGTCTAAAATCTTTCCAATCACTTGGAAAAGCCTACACTCGAAAGAGGGAAACCCTCTCGTTGCTTGCCATTGCAATATCGGAAACCATTTGAAAGAAAGCCCTGGGCTAGTATTAAATTTTTGACTAGAAGAAGCTGAATCAAACCCTAAGCACAGTTGGGATGTGCCTTAGTTCAGTCTTGAGGACGGGATAGTAGGGGTGTAGCATGGAATATGTAGAAGTAGTCTCACCCAGTAGATGGACAACTCAGTAGTACCGATCAAGGAAACCTTGAACTCTAGAGCTTTCTTGAGAGAGTTCCTATGGTTTGGAAACGAGGGAAGGGGTACTCTGGTAAATTGGAAAAGTATCGTCTTCCAGGTGGATTTGGAGTTAGAATATGAAAATCCACAAGATGAAATGGTTGTGGAGTTATGTGGAGGAAGACCAAGCTTTATGGAGAGAGAGGTCATACGATGCAAGTATGGCCAAGACAATCAATAGTGCACTAATGAGGTTACCACACAACATGGAATCGCAGCTTGGAGAAGAATAAGAGCTCTCTAGAACAAACTAGCAAAGAACATGAAATTTAGAAGAGGAACTGAGCAAAAATTATATTCTGGAAAGATGCATGGAATGGACAGGTGGCCTTAATGCAGTCTTTCCCTGATCTACTCTCTTTCTACAGCAACCCTGACATTGCTATTGTTGACAGTTGCTCAAATGGGTGGGACTTCTCATTTTAGGAGACATTTGAAGGGTTGGGAGATAGATAGTGTGGCACAACTATTGCAGGTGATCAGAGACTTCAAAGGGCCCTCTACTAGATCTGACACAATCATATGGAAGCAAACTGAATGAAAGATTCACATAACAAACTATAGAAGAAGTAGCATTTTATCCAGGCTTCAGGAATAGCTAGATGGCAGCTGATCAGTAGAAGCCAAGCACCAGCCAAGGTCAAATGTTTTGTTTGGCTAGTAGCTAAGAGAGCATGCTCAATGCAAGAGGCAGTGAAGAAGAAGGGGCTACAATTAGTCTCCAGATACTTTCTCTGCAATGAGACAGATGAAATCAATAGCCATTTATTCTTGCACTGCAGAGTTACAACATAGCTTTGGGCATTGGCTCACAAACACCAGCTGGACAATGTCAGAACACACAACTGACCTAACCTTAACCTACCAAATTTTTGGATTAGGAGAGGGGGGAGCAAGAGCCAAAAGAAATGGTGGAGAATGATCCCAGCATATGGTGGTCAATATGGAAGAAAGGAAATGGAAGATGCTTTGAGAACGAATCAAACTTCATACAAAAAGTAAAAAAGAAATGTATTGCATCTTTGTATTTTTGGTGTAAAAGAGGAATGCATAATGAAGTGGAACAATTAGTTGATCTGTCAGTCTCCCTTTATCCATACTGCTTTCGTTTCTGTTAACAATTTTTGGAGATCTCCAGCATATCCTTAATGCTTAATGCTGAGGAATACAACTTTACAATTTTTTTTTTTTAAAAAAACCATGTCTAGGTAGATGTTGCCTTCTAGTTGCCAAATTTGTTTCTTCAATACATTTGTAAGTGGTTGTACTTAGCATAAATATAAGCAAAATACTAGATTTCTAATCCTATTTTATCACCAAAGTAACCAATGTTCTAGATTTTCGAAACTGTTATTAATTTGGGTGAAACCAAGTTCATCTCTGAGTGTAATATGCTGCTATTCCTTCTGATAAAGATGGAATACTGCATCACAAAGGTTACTGTATATTCTGCAAGTAAAATTCGTTTGAAGATACAGCTTCTTGCTTTCTCCATTTCCTTCTGCACATGATTATTGAATTATCACTAAGAGTTGTCCATGTATCATTTTGTTGCCTTTCTTATTACTGAGGGAATAGGCAGCAGAACATGCTTTCTGAGTGACACTTCTATTTCTACTGGGTGATTTGCAGATTGGGGCCCAAAAATTGACGTTGTGGGGTTTTGCTTCCTAGACCTTGCTTCCAATTATGAACCCCCAGAATCACTCGTTAAATGGCTTGAAGACGGTGAAAAACCTATCTATATTGGCTTTGGAAGTCTTGTAAGTTGACCAAATAACTTCCTTTGCTGCTATGACTCTAAGCTACCTGGGATTCAGCATTAACTGAAATATTATACTCATTTATGTTGAAGTGTCATGCTTACCTTTTTGTCTTTGTAAGTGTTACAACAGCGGCCACTGATTTCTTTCCTGCTATTCATGAGTCTACCTACATGGAATCCAGAGTCAACTGAAATGTTATGCTAATTTATGTGTACATTCGAAGTATTGTGCTTAACTTCTAGTGTCAAATTTCTCAAGATTGTTTTTCACAGCCTGTTCAAGGACCTGAAAAAATGACCGAGATAATTGTTCAAGCTCTAGAAATGACTGGACAAAGAGGTATCATTAACAAAGGCTGGGGTGGCCTTGGGAACTGTAAGTACTTAAAAACTTTTTATTTGTCACATCATGCGTACAACCTACTGTGGTTCACAAGGGTTATGATTGATTGTATTAGCTGATAAGACTAAATCATCTTCTCCCAGTGAAGGAACCCAAGGATTTTGTGTACCTGCTGGATAATTGCCCTCATGATTGGTTATTCCTGCAATGTGCTGCTGTGGTACAACTTCTATACTTCACTGTATTGGTCGGTCTTCATCTAAATTTGCATATGCTCTTCCATTCCCCCATCTTTTCATCTTAAACTGTTTTAAGGACTGAATAATGGATTTTGAGGATTAGTGTGTGATTATGAAATTAAGTTGTTGAGTTGTGATTCTGTGCAGTTTTTGGGATTTTTGTATCACATCTATCACAACCATATTTTAATCAAGAAACTCCTTGGGTATCATCCTTTTCTTATGTCTGCAAAAGGTTATACTGCTGGTTTTGGGTTATGCTACTGAACAACCTCATGGATACTCTCTTTTTCTCATCACATTTCTTTTAAGCTGAGTCTATCAGAACCTCTTTATCCCACAAAGGTCGGGGTAAAGTCTGTAACCTCCTAACATCCGTAGACCCCACTTGTGGAATTACATTAGATATGATGGTGGTGTAGTTGTTGTGGTTGTATGCATGATATGTATAACATGTGCAAGTCATATGTCATAAACTTAACCTCCCCTCAACTTGGTAAAGTAGTAGGTCGATAACATTTTATATAAAATTGTTCAGCCTTTTGATCATTAAACAGCCGATGATATGTGGAGATATTTTTGTTCATTCTTCCAGGTGCATCATGGAGGTGCTGGAACAACTGCTGCTGGACTGAGAGCTGCAGTAATATTTGATTTTGAACATCATGATATTCCTCTATATTGTCTTATTTGAATGATAACATTTTGAATGTTTTTCAGTGCCCAACAACCGTGGTACCTTTCTTTGGGGATCAACCCTTTTGGGGTGAACGTGTGCATGCTAGGGGAGTAGGTCCTGCACCCATCCCTGTGGACGAGTTCTCCGTTGAAAATCTGGTCGCTGCCATCCGGTTCATGCTAGATCCAAAGGTAGGTAGTTTCTTCCTAGTGTGATGTCCTTTAATTATGTTACGTGCTGTTGTTTGATAGTGATATACTTTTGTGGTGGCGCAGGTAAAAGAACGCGCTGTAGAACTAGCAAAAGCGATGGAACATGAGGATGGAGCAACTGGAGCTGTGGAAGCATTCTATAAGCATTTTCCTCGAGAATCACTTGACCCTAAGCCTGAGGTCTCGCCTCGTCCTCGCCATTTCTTTTCCATAAGACGCTGTTTTGGACACCACCCCTAATTTTTTTTTTTAAAACAAATTCAGAATCTACTTCTGTGTGATCAATGTTGTTGTAGAATAGAAGAGTTCGTTGAATTTGTAACCTCGGTATCAAAAAGAATCCACAAAATTAGAATTCGGGACTATGTCCCCGAGTTTGATTGTATTTCTAATTATGAGCGTTGGTTTTGTTCTGCAATGGAGTGAGGAGTTGGGGAGTGATGGTTATTGTCTCATAGAGTGTTTTTTTTAATACAATTGGAAATAACTTGATTCTGAAATTTTATTTTTATCTTTGATAAGATGATTTATAGTGGTAGAAATATTTAAGGATCTTTTAGATCAAAAATTTTAAATGCTTTTTTTCTTCCCTCTTATACATGGTGTTAAATCAAAAGTTACGAAATGGAGTGTAGTTCGATTTTGACAAACTCTTTTGAACTTCAGTAGATGGCGAGGGTTTAATTTCGATTATCTGTCATTAAAGAAGAAAGGGAATTGAATAAAGATTTTTCATCAATAAGGTTTTGCTATTTTCTCAGGAAAAAGATTAAAAATATCCTAACGTAGTGAAAATCACTTTAAAATGTTAAATCTTTCATCTATTGAATTAAGAATGTCAGTAAGGTTATCTTTAGGATTAAAAATGTCCTCCTCCAATACTGTTTTCATTTAAAAAAAAAAATATCCCCCTTGACTAGGCCCAGAGTTAAAGAAAATAGAGAGATTTTTTAATCTTGTGGTCTTCAATTAAAGTTATGCGTAATGTATAAAAATATTCTTTAATCTTGTGGCTTTAACCATGTGAAGAGTTGAAATTAAAATTTGCTACAAAGAAAAAAATAATAATATTTTTTTAAACATACTGAAAAAGAAAATATACTTTATTTTAGAAAGAAAAAAAAAAGAATAGAGAAAGTAGAATTATGATATGGCATAAATAAAGTTTTTAAATTAAACACATGGCTTAGAAGTATTGATCTATATGAGTTTTTAACCAACTCAAAGGATCCTAAACACAACCCTACGTAACTAGCCGGCTGTTTTGAAGACACTGGCTTTTAAAGTAAGAACTTTTTCCTTGAATTTATTCACCCAGAAAGGTATGTTCAAAATTTGCATTACTTAATCTATCCCGTGTAAAAGACATTGTCCGTTCTATCGACACTAAAATTGTACTTTTTCAAAGTTGACAAAGTCTATCGTATATTTAAATCAATTAACCATTTTATTAAGGGATAATACACAACCCCCCCTCCCCCACCACAAACTTGGCACCTAGTCTTAGTTTAGTATCTTAACTACGCGCGGATTTAAGTACCTCTAACTACTTTTTACACATTTTTTATCAATCCTAACCGTGCAAGCCCAGTATCACAAGGGAGAGTGAACGGATACGCGCCTAGTCAACGCCAGGTCAGCGGCACGTCGATGCCATGTCAGCACCCCATAAAAAATATATTTAAATTTATTTTTTAATTTTTATTTTCTTTATTAATTTTCTTTAGTGCCACGTCAGCATCAACCTTTTCCTATGTGTTTGATCTCCATTGGAAGTTAAGGTAAATATATATTTCTTTTCCGATAGAACTTGGGAGTTGACGAATTTATTTTTAATTAATATTCTTCTTCGATTTTTTTTTAGAAAAACTAAATAGAGTAAAATTATTTATGGAAATTGAGTAAATCAGTGAACTTTACTCTATTAATATTAATTAGTGTCATTTTTATGAAGATGAAATGATTTAAGGTTAAAATGTTGGAAAGGAAATTGTTCATGAAAATACTCGGGAGAACTTTCTCAAAAGAAATTGATGATAGAGAGATTATTAATGAAGATTTATGATAATTAAAGAGAAAGAAGACATTAATGGATGTATAGGGTGGTGTGTCTATGAAAGAAGAAAAAAAGAAAGAAAAAAAATCAAAATTTGCAATTATTGAAGAAAATTAACTTCATTTTTGGGGGTGGGTGTGTTGTGGGTGGAGGGTGGGGTGGTGGGGGGGGGGGAGAACACGGAGAAGTGGGGAGGGGTATTTTGAAGAAGAGAAAAAATGGGTGGACTTTGAA
>JAPFFP010000080.1:13200184-13211488 GCA_026153255.1 Solanum medicagineum
GACTGAATAGTGGATAGTGGAGCAACTAATCATATGGTGGGAATAAAAAGGATGCTAAATCATGGACAAACAGTGAGTTAGAAAGGTCCAGTTGGCCACTGGAGTGTCACGACCCAAGCTTAGGGCCTAGACGTGACACGGTAAATGGGGAACCCGAAGGAACCTCAAACAAGCCTCTTAGCATATCAATCACACATTCTTGGTCGCAGAAGCAAAGTAAATACAACAAGAGATATAAATAAGGAAAAAATAGACTAAGGGAAGTCTTTGATAATCATAAAATACTCAAGAGTCAAGCTCAAAGCATAAGTACATCAATTGTTCAAACAACACGTCTAATAGATTGGAGAGCAAGGGCCAAGACACTTTCTAGGCTCACCCACATAGTATCAAATGTTCAACATAAAGAAGTCTTAGAGATAGCAAGAGAAAATAGATAGAGTCACCGAACTTGAGGACTCACAAAGTTTATCTTCGAATAATCTCACTAGCCATGTGGAGGACAATCAAGAGGAGCTCTGATCCCTACATAGTGATATCATGTAGGCATAAAGTATGCATTAGTACGTTTGAATCTACTAAGTATGTAGGATACAATGCAACAAGACATAAGGTAATATGGTCAAAATGCATAGAAATAGACAATAGATAAATATAATCTCAATATGACATGCATGATCAATGTTTGAAACAAAACTTGCATAGAATATGATATATATGTGGGAAGAGACCTCAACCGACAAAGAATAAGACCAAATGAGCTACAACTTGAAATCCCGATGATTATCCCTTACGGTAAAGAGGTGGTCTACTTGCCAAGGTAAACCATACTTCACCTTACAGGAGCCTGTTCTATTTCAGAGGAGTAATCCCCTTACGGGAACCTGTCCCATTTCAGGAAGTATTTCATGAAAAACTTTGCTTTACGGGAACCTGTCCCATTTCGAGAAGAATTTTGAGAGAAAGTGCACTAAATGGATCCACTAGTAAAGCAAGGTAAAGTATACTCCTATATTGGCACATAGTTTGGGGAAAGAGAGCATCCCTTCAATCCATCGGTGCTAAGCCTAATCCCACGGAATAATTGAAATAATCATATCTTTAGTAACTTTTAATTAACATAGAGTCATAACACAAGTAGCTCTAAAACATCCTTGACATCTAATGGTGAGCCTAACTTTAAAACATAAGAATAGATCATCATTAAGCATTACCCTTGCATTAACATCAAAGGCTCACAAGAGGTAAAATCTTTGAAAGAGGGCTTAATCTGGCATTACAACGTCATAGACATTTTCATGAATTCAATACAACTTTTGAAAGTCCAAAATCATCATAAAGTCACTTGACTCATAAATCATACAATAGATCATCAATAGCACTAAGAATCCTTGAAAAGACATTTTATCAAAAACACTTGGTGGGTGTGCAATGTTAGTTCAAAATCTTGCAATTCAAGAGTGAAATAATATAAGAAAACTCAATGTAAATCAACCCACCAACATATAGTAAAACCCTCATTTAGGATACCTTGAAATCCATCATCAAATCTCATAATAGATCATAGTTTCATAGGTCAAAACATGCATAGTCTCAATAGACAAAACTCATATATTGTACAAGCTTGAAATAAATAGTCATGTATAATAAATCAACATTTCATAAAATCCTAACATAATTTATACTCATAATCCATAATAGAAGATACCCATAGATAATACAACTTGAAAACATGCAATTTTCATAAAAATGTAGATTGGGCTCCATGGGTGAAAGGACCCAATGGATGAAACCCACATACCTCAAACTTGGGTTTTGTTGATGTAGACTTGAAGGAGACTTGAAGATTGAATAGAGTTCTTGAGATTTGGAATTAAGCTTGATACAGTTGAATTTGGATGAAATATTTGGTTAAGTGTTAGAGAGGGTTTTGAAAGGGTCTTGAGTGATATAGAGTTGAAAAATAGCTAAGTAAGTGTTTTTACGCATTAGTGGGAATGGGACAAGACCCCAATGTTTTGGGCCAAAATTGAAAAATCAAGGAAGTGCAAATACTACTCCGTGACGGGTCCACACCGCGGACCCACACTATTTTTGAAAAATTTTGCGAAAATTATTTTTCGCTATAGGTCTCCTAAAATCTGAGTTATACCCATTTCCCACTCAATTTTTCCCCCTGATCTACAAGGCAGTTATAGCATCAATCTCCCACATACGACCTACCTTTAGACTACTAGTCGGCTTGATCCTCTATACCACTCAGGATTTCCTTGTGCGATCCAATTGAGAAGAGCATATAATTCATCGTATGTCTTCTCCAATGCCTGTCCACCTACAGCAGAATCAAGAGGAATCTTTGTGGTAGGTTCCAGACCTTCAATGAAGGTATGGACCAACCTCTCGTTAGCCTGACAATAATGGGGACAATTGATAAGAAGAGTTTTAAACCTGTCCCAAGCTTGATACAAATTTTCCCCAAGCTTTTGCTTGAAGCTCAGAATCTCGCTCCTGAGTTTTCTTGTCTTGGCAGATAAGAAGATTTGCGTAAGAACTTCCCAGAAAAATCATTTCAGGAAGTGATAGAGTTGGGTGGCTCAATTTTCAGCCACCTTCGTGCTTCCCCTAACAGTGAGAAGGGAAAAAAGTTCATCCTCACATAGTCTCTGTTCACCTACATAGGGATGAATGTATTAGCAATCTCCAAGAAGTTCTGAAGATGGGCCTGTGGGTCTTCATGTAGCAACCCGGTGAACTGACATTGGTCATACATGTCATATTAATATTATATCCATTGATTATGATTGTGCATATTGATTATTATGACTTATATCATTGTTGTATTGCACCATACATACTTAGTATATTCAAAGTACTAACGCATACCCTATGCCTACATGATATCACCATGTAGGGACCAGAGCTTCTATTTGATCATCTTCCTCCACGTGGTTAGTTTGAGTCATTTGAAGAAAACTTTTAGTGAGTCCTCAATTCCGAGGACATTATCTATTTTCATTTCATGATATGTTGAGACTTGTACTACTTTTTAGATAGTTATTACTTGAGGGTGAGCCCGGAAAGTGTCTTGACCCCCGCTCCATTCTCTATTAGAGGTGTTGTTTGATAATATGATTGTCTATGCTTGAGATTGACTCCCTACTATCGAAGTTGTTACAAAAGACTTCCCTTAGTCCCGCTTCTCCTTTTTAAACTAATTACTTTTGATATTGTTTATATTACTTCCGCAACCAAGGATGTGTATATGATATGCTAAGAGGCTTGTTTAGGGTCCCTCCGAGTTCCCCATTCGCCATGTCATGTCTAGGTGTAGGCTTGGGTCGTGATAAGCTTGGTATCAAAGTACTAAGTTTATAAATGGTCCTGAACTCTACCACATCAAGTAGAGTCTTATTCATGGTTGTGAAGCGCGCACGACTATGAATAGGAGGCTATGAGGTGTTTTAGGAATTGATTCATTTTTTCATGATCTATGTTGTGTTTTCAGATTGAAAGTAAGTTTTCCTTCCCTAATAGGCGCTCTTTGTTTTTCTAAAGATCATGTCGCTACCGAGAGGAAGACCACGAAGGTCCCACACACCCGAGGAGATGTGCAAGTTGAGTTTTGAAGTACCATCACCATGTTGGCTATGCTATGAACAACCAGTTAAATCAGGGGGCCCAAGCTCCTCATGCTCCTACTCCGGCCTCAAGAGTGAGGGACTTCACAAGGATGAACCCTCCGGAGTTTCATGGGTCTAAAACGGAGGAAGATCCCTAAGAGTTTATTGATGAGGTGTATAAGGTGCTTGATATCATGGGGGTGAATTCGGAGGAGAAGGAGCAACTAGCGGCCTATCAACTCAAAAGTTTTGCCCAAATTTGGTTTGCCCAATGGAAATTTGATAGGGGAAACAATGAAGCCATTCCTTGGGAGGCGTTTAAGGCCGCGTTCCTCAACAGGTTCTTCCCTATTGAGTTGAGAGGCCAAGATGATGGAATTCATGAATCTTAGGCAAGGCTCAATGAGTGTGAGAGAGTATGCCCTCAAATTCAGCAAGCTCTCAAAGTATGCTTCTAAATTGATTGTCGATCCTAGATTAAGAATGAATAAGTTTGTGTCAGGGGTGTCTGATTTGGTGAATGAAGAGTGTCACACTGATATGCTTGTGAGTGATATGGGCTTGTCTCAGCTCATGACATATGCCAAACAACTTGAGAGGGGGAATCTTAGGAAGTAGATAAGTGGGGAATCCAAGAGGGTTCGATTTGATGATGTTTTCCAAGGTGCCAAGGGTGTCTGTTTCCAACAAGGTCACAAATTCCAATGTTCGTCTAATGCACCAAATAAGAGCTTTGCCAATGTTGGGGGTTTCTAACCCCAGATGTCAAGGTTGCAATAGTGGATGACTAATCCTGGGTGCTAAAAGTACGGGAGGAATCATGGTGGTCCATGCTTGAGGGACTCTAATGCTTGCTATTAGTTGTGGTAAAGTAGGTCACAAGATTTTTGATTGCCTCAATGCTCAAAACAAGGGTAGGGATGGTCTTCCTCAAGGCCAAGGTACTAATGTGGGTCCAAGGGCAAAGGGAGGCTAATAAGGGGGTGCTCTAAGGCATAATCGATTCTATGCTCTCCAAGGAAAGCAAGAAATGGATGAGGTGCCCGATGTTGTTACCAGTATGTTAAAGGTTTTTGATTATGATGTGTATGATTTAATAGATCCGGGTGCCACTCTTTCTTTCATTACTCCGTTTGTTGCTAATAAGCTCCATGAGTGTCCCGAATTGTTGTGTGAACTTTATGAGGCGTCTATCCCCCATTGGTGAGTCTATTATTGCTAGAAAGGTCTATAGGGGTTGTCCCATGTCTATATTGCATAGGATCTTTCCTTGTGATTTTGTTGAACTTGACATGGTGGATTTTGACATTATTCTTTGGATAGATTGGTTGTACGCATATCTGCTTCCGTGGATTGTAGAACTCGTAAAGTTAGGTTTCAAATTCCTAATGAGTTCGTCTTTGAGTGGGAGAGTCGTAATGTGGTGGTTAAGGGTAGATTCATTTCTTGTCTTAAAGCTCTGAAACTGATTTTTAATGGTTGCATGTACCATCTTGTAAAGGTTAGGGATGTTGAGTCTAAAGCCTTTCCTATTGAGTTCATTTCGGTGTTCAATGAATTTCTTGATATCTTCCTCAATAAGCTTCTCGATGTTCCTCCCGAAAAGGAAATAGACTTTGGTATAGACCTCCTCCCCGATAGACAACCCATTTTCATTCCCCCTTACTGTATGGCCCAGATGGAGTTGAAAGACCAATTTAAGGATTTGTTGGGAAGGGTTTCATAAGGCCCAGTAAGCCACCTTGGGGTGCACTGGTGTTATTCGTAAAGAAGAAAGATGGTTCACTTAGAATGTGCATCGATTACGCGAACTCAATAAGATCACCATAAAGAATAAGTATCCTCCACCAAGAATAGATGGCTTATTTGATCAACTACAAGGAGCTAGTCACTTTTCAAAGATTGATCTTCGGTCCTGATATCACCAGGTGAGAGTGAGGAGGTGTGATATTCCCAAAATGGATTTTCGAACTAGATATGAGCACTTTGAATTTGTGGTGATGTCTTTTGACTTGACTAATACACCGGCAATATTTATGGATCTCATGAATAGGGTCTTTAAACCATACCATGATATATTTGTGATAGTCTTCATAAATGATATGTTGATTTATTCCCGACGTAACGAAGAGCATGTGAAACATTTGAAGGTGGTGTTGCAAATCTTGAGGGATAAGAAATTGTTTGCTAAATTTGATAAATATGAATTTTGGTTGAAAGAGGTTGCCTTTCTAGGGCATGTGGCGTCAGGTGATGATATTAAGTGGACCTTAAGAAGACTGAGTGGTGGGTGGTATGAAGAGAGATATTGCCAAGTTCATAGCCAATTATCACAATTGTCAACAAGTCAAAGTAGCACACCAAAGGTCGGGTGGCCTACCCCAAAACATGGAAATTCCTACTTGAAAGTGGGAAGAGATCAACATGGATTTTGTGGTTGTTTTGCCAAAGACTAGGAAACACTTTGACTCTATTTGGGTTATTGTTGATAGAATGATGAAGTCTGTTCACTTTCTACCAGTTAAAATCACTTATGGTGCCGAGGATTATGCCAAGCTATATATTCATGAGTTGGTTAGATTGCATGGGGTACCATTGTCTATCATTTCAGATTGTAGTGCTTAATTTACTTCTCATTTTTGGAGATCCTTCCAAAAGGGTCTTGGTACTAAGGTCAAGCTTAGCATGACTTTTCATCCTCAAACCGATGGTCAAGTCGAGAGGACAATCCAAACTCTTGAGGATATGCTTAGGGCTTGTGTTTTGGAGTTTAAAGGTAGTTGGGATGAACATTTTTCACTCATTGAGTTTGCCTATAACAATAGCTACTAGTCTAGTATTGGCATGACTCCCTTTGAGGCTTTATATGGTAGGAGTTGTAGATCTCCAACTAGGTGGTTTGATGTGGGGAAAAAGATTTTGTTAGGTCCGGACTTAACACTGGCATCCCTCGAACTCTTTCATCTCCTTCATGTTCAGCCTTGAGATGATCCCATATCTCTTTTGTTGATTTCAGAGACATGAATGAGTGAAGATTGTGGATGAAACTACAGTATACAAACATTCCTTTGCCTTTGATTTCCTGGTTTTCCTCTCCTTGTGTTTTTTAATCTGCACCATCATGGGATCGTTCGGCATGGGATTAATCTCATAATCATCTTCTACAACCTCTCATAGATCTAAGGCTTCTAGATATGTCTACATTCTAACTACCCAGATCTGATAATTTTCTCTATTGAAAGTTGGTGGTGCCATTGAAGAAAAACTTGTTTCTCTGTCCATGGAATGCACTGAAACAGATAAATGAACAAACAGGTCCCTCAAGAATAAAAAGATTTGATAAAATTATTGTTAATTTGAGTGAGAACCAGGAAAGAACAAAGGAGAACTTGTGAATAATGAAAGATAAAAACCATAAAGCAATGAAGAACAAGAAAGAAGAGAAAAGTTATTACGGAAAGTGCGTATCTTTTTTTACTGCATAAGACTTACATATATAATGAAAGAACTAACTTCATGGACCTAAAGATCAGCAACAAATCTGCTGAAAATAAACAAACTCCTAACGACTAGAAAGAAGTTATTTGAGGAAAACTAAGCTAATTTAGTGCAGTAAATAAGTAGAAGGATGCAGTCCTAAAACATAGCAACTAACAACACATGGTACTTGAAAGTCCAACTCCACCACTATTTCTATTAGTAGAAACTCAAATCTTATGTATCACCTTAATTATCATAAGTAATGAGTATATAAATGACCGCTAAATTCTTTGCAAAAGAATATCCAAGTAAGATGGTTATAGATGACCCCTAAGTTGGTTAGAAATTAGTATCAAGTGTCTGCATCAATTATTTTCAAGCATACAAGAGCAAAGAATATTTGAAAAGGACAAGGAGGAAAAACAATAGATGAGATCAAAGACCATGGATAAAGCTATTGGTGATCTACAAAACCTAGAAAGCCACAAGAATAATGGACAAAAAGCAGAAGAAGTGAATGATATATATTTTCATGCTAAAAAGTGAATAGAAAAAGGTCATTGCATTGTCCAGATTTTGGATAAAATTTTATCTTTCTTTTGGGACAAGGTACTAACTACTATTATCACTGTTTGTCTTCATATTTAACATCAGAGCAAGGAAGTTTAGCATGTTAATAGTTCCAAAATAGAACTGAGCTTGTGATAATATAGCTCAAATTGTTTCTTATTAACTATTAAGTTGTTCTCTCGATGATAATTCTGTAATTATAGTTCTATTTTCCCTGTTCCTAGTTGGTTGAATTGACATTGTATTGTCATATCTCCAATTTAAAGAATTTATTGAACAAAGATGATCTATGACGAGAAACTATAGTCCCAACCTGTTGATACATTGTGAATCTAGATGTACCCTGGGTATTTGCTAGAGCTGGGAAGCAAAAGGAGAAATGCGCAACCACGTATTCTTTTGGTGCCTATGTACTTTTAGTTGAGAACACTCCCTATCATCCTTTCATGTTCTTGACTATAATAGACGTATACAGGCCATCATTTTCCTTCTTCATTGATTGCTTACGAAAATTTTTTCTTTCCTTCTGTAAGCTGATATAGGTACCAACTGGAGACTTGCTATGAGTTCTTAATTTATACTGCATGTTGTCTTTATTTTTCTTTCCTGCAAGCTATATACTATATAGCTTGTTTGACTTCTATTGGACACAATATTGGTATTGTGTTATAACTTATAATTGAAATTGTGCATGTATAGTAGCTTCGAGGCTAACGTCTTCTCTCCAAGATTGTCCTTCAGCAGAATCACAGTCCTGGTTTATCAACATCAATCAAGAAATGTAGGAAAAGTTCTAACTGATGAATGAATCAAACAAGAATATAACATATAGAGTAAAATGACTTTTAAGGCAAGAGGATGAAATTTTCTTCACTCTCATGTTTAGCAATAACATCACAACTGAATGGTAGGGAATTTCTCTAAATATTCAATCATATTGTCTGATCTTTGCTCCAACAATAGCGAAGTATCATGTGCATCTAAAATGTATGATGTCTAATTGGTAGGTGCTGATGTTTTCCTCTTTTTCTAGTACTGACAAAGTCGAATTTGATCATGACTACCTGCACCCCCAAATAAGAAGTTAATAGTCCTAGTAGCCATCGTGCGTGCTGTAGTGATTGCCTTTATAGAAACACCTTGATTCACGAGGTTCAACCTTAGATTCATCTAGTGGAACTTGTTGTTTGTGGCCATCTACTTCTATTTCATACAAGATTTTGTGCATATAACTAGATAGTTGCCAATGTCCTCCCCGAAATTGACCATTTCTCGTAGGAGGGGTAACATATTGCCCTCCTAGTGTGTACACTTTCCCTCCGTATTGCACTAAGTCCCCTGCATTTGCACTCAACTTGTCGAACATTTCATAAAGCCACATTCCTATCTCCTCATTCATCACCGACATTGCAAGATGATAGTCAAAGTAGTCTATCTAAAAAAATGATAAAAGTATGATTATGTAAGCATACAAACCTCCTTATGTTAATATATAAAAATATTAATTTGTATATACAATACTTGATACACCCTGAGAAGCACTTCCTCTTTCTAATCAGTTTCTATTTCAGAGGTCCTTGGAAAAGCATAATCTATAGGTATTACACGGCTTAATCGAATAAATCCTGGACACTTAGTGTTGTAACACCCCATTTTCTGATATTCATCCACCTATTTCAAGTATTTCTCGATTATTGCATTTTCTGGAAAGAATTTCTCATACAATTAAAGATATACTTACTATCCACTTGGTATACAGATGAGTTCGATTGTCACCATTTAAACTTGGATGCACCTGAAAAAAAGAATATAGCAAGAAAATGTATAATTATAATCCTTTGAAAATGTATCAGAGATCGATTGATGCAGTATGAGCAAGAAACTATCAAAAATCACCATTGATGATTCAATAATATAATGAAATGTCAACTTACAATTCATCCGACTTGTATCTCCTCAACATTTTGCCCTCTACCATTCAAAAGAAAAATGGATGCAGCACTGTATGTACCAGCTTCATTTACTTGAGGATTGTATAAACTAAGAATTGTTGAGACACCAAAAAATCTTTATATTAGTGGAGATGCTTTTATCCTAATTCCTGCAAACTAAATACAACATTTTTTTAAAATTTTCCTCTCAATAAAATTTAGTAATTTTAAATTCACAAAAATTCATATAACTCACACTTATACTAGTTAAGTTAATCTGTATGCTACCAATGTTTTATTCAGGTTATTGCATTTTTTCCATTATTCTTAAAATTGTGAAAACATGCATTTGAATAGCATTTGGTGTCTACAATTCAAGATATACGGGGCATATAGCAGTTCATTAGATTTAAATACCATAACAAAAGGAAAATCTCTAGGTGATGATCGATTATTTATTCTCTCCGCTCTTTCTATTGTATCATATATATGTGTAACTTTTCCTAAAAACTATGTAGATGTAGAGTTGTCAAAATGGAATTGGCTTGTAAAGTCACTCCAGCACAATCTTTTGTTCAAATATGATTGGGTTGAAATTTATGATTTATCAGGCCATTCTAGATCCAATTCTGACAATCAACCCTGGACCTAACTCAAAACTCGACCTCGACATTTAACCTTGACACCTGACATTGATTTGAGACCCACCTTTTGGGTGTGTTGTGCACCACACTCATAAGCAGGAGGCTATGGTATATTAGGAAGTGTTACCCTTCTTCTATGATATAAATTCATGCAATAGAAGAAGGGGTCTTGATCCAGACGAAGGTCCCGGTCCAGACAGAGGCAAGGAGACGGGGACAACCTAATGTCCCATAGCCTCCTGCTTATGAAG
Organism: Solanum medicagineum; assembly: GCA_026153255.1. Lineage (NCBI taxonomy): Eukaryota > Viridiplantae > Streptophyta > Magnoliopsida > Solanales > Solanaceae > Solanum > Solanum medicagineum. The sequence continues at coordinate 13,210,681 of JAPFFP010000080.1, forward strand.
AAGGGGTCCCCGTCTTCTTCTATGATCTGAATTCATGCCAAGGAGAACATTTTCTCAGAGAGATGTCGTTTCCCTAGTTGCTGAGAACATTGAACCTGAGGTCCCGGTCTAGACAGAGGCAAGGAGATGGGGGCAGCCTACTAGGACTGCTGAGGTCCCACAGGCGCCCCCTGCTCAGCCCCAGCCAACTCCAAGCACTGAGGCAAAGTTTAAGGGAGCCATCACTTTGCGGACTCAGTTGGTGGCCTCCCAAGGTAATAGTCAGGGTCCACAAGCTCCCGTCTCTAACTCACAGGAGCCCTCAGCTGCAAATCGACTCAAAGATTTCTTGAGGATGAACCCGCCAGTGTATACAGGGTCTAAGGTTGAGGAGGACCAGCAAAACTTCATTGATGAAATGTATAAGGTCCTGAAAGTGATACATGTTAGTGAGGTTGAGGGTGTAGAGCTTATTTCCTACCAATTGAAGGACATCACTAATGTTTGGTATAACCAATGGGAGGAGAGTAGGGCATGAGATTGCAGAGCCTGCAGCATGGGAGGAGTTTGAAACTGCCTTCCTTGACCACTTCTTTCGTCAAGAATTGAGGGGGCTGAAGGTGGATGAGTTCGTGAACCTGGAGCAAGAAGGAATGACAGTGAAGGAGTACAACCTTAAGTTTATTAATCTATCCAGGTATGCTCCGGAGATGGTCCAAGATATGACGGCCAGGATGAGAAAGCTTGTATCTAGTCTGGGAAGACATATGCAAAAGGAGTGCAAGGCAGCCTTGTTGATCTCCAACATGGACATCTCCAGAATTATGAT
>JAPFFP010000080.1:13213311-13235048 GCA_026153255.1 Solanum medicagineum
GTGGTGGGGGGGGGGGAGAACAAGGAGAAGTGGAGTGGGGTATTTTGAAGAAGAGAAAAAATGGGTGGACTTTGAAGAAGATGAAGAAAAAGGTGGGAAAAAATGGGTGGACTCTGAAGAAGATGAAGAAAGAGGTGGGATTGGGGTAGGGTAGGTTAGTTTTATTTTTTATGAATTTTTTTATACAATATATATAAATAGGATTATCTTTTTTCTAAAAATTAATATAAAATATGCCTACATTTTTTTCTGCCACGTCAGGTTTTTGAGTGTAAAAAATTTCACTTGTGAATTGTTAAGGGGAGGTATATAAACGTCTGTATAGTTTAGGTGCTAAACTAAGTCTCGGTGCCAAGTTTGGGGGAAGGAGGGGAGGGGGGCTTGTTATATATTATCCCTTCTATTAATACAAAGCTGGATACTAATGATCCACTACATATTTGTGAGAGATTATTGACGACTTCAACTCAAAAAGGAAAAAAATTATTGATAACACCCCACAAATCTGACTATTCTCCAATGATAACAATAGATAGATAGTTTGAGTTTGTAAAGTTAGTTCTTGGGGTTAACTCTCACCCCAAAAGTTAGTTCATGAGTGAATGTTTGTCCAAAATCATATTAAGAGATCAATTTCCTATCTCTCTACTGATGTGGAACTTCTTAACACTCTCCATAGCTCAAACCTCAACTGGAGTGTGAACACATTATAAATGGGGGCCCAACATCAATAAACGATAAATTGGAATGGACCTAACTCTGATACCACGTAAAGTTAGTTCTTGAGCGTAATTCCACCCCTAAAGCTTGCTTACGAGGGGAGGTTTGTTCAAGTCCTTGAACTTCTTAACAGAGTAAAAGTAAAAGAGTGTCAGGAGAGAAGCGGTTTCCTAAGATCAAAGGAGATTCACATGTTTGAAGCTATTTTCAATTCAGTAACATGAATCCTCTGACGAATTTCTAGAATATGAAAAATTGGAGACGCCATTAATGATCTCAAAATAGTTGGGTTAATACATTCATAAGTCAAATCCTTTGAGTTGGGTCACAAATTCGTGGGAATAGTATTTCAGTGAAACTTCTTGATACCATTAAAGTGTATATATACTCTGATAGTATCAAAGAAGTAGAAACAGTGCTTCAGTGAAGACATTATTCAGTTACTCCTTTGATACCATCAGAGTTTTCCTTGATACCATCAAAGTATATAAACTTTGATGTTATCAAGGAGGAAACCAGTGCTTCAACGAAAGGGTTGCTCAAGAACAGCTTGGTACCATTAGAGCGTATATATACACTCTAATGTCTCAAGGATGAAGAAACAGTGGTTAAGTGGAAACACTACTCATTTACTTTTTGATATCATTATAGTATATATATATACACACACACACACTCTAATGGCATTAAGAAGGAACAAGCAATGCTTCAGTGAAAAGATAGCTCAATTACATCTAGCTATCATCAGAGCTTAGATTTTAATAAATAAGATTGTGATTTTAATAATATTTTCATAATTATTTCTTTAAAAAAGCCTAATCATATATGATATCAAAAAGGGTATCAATATACTGATGGAGTATTACAAAGATTAAATTTAGTCCTATATAATACCTATATGGTATCAATATACTGGCGAAGTATCACCGAGAATTGATTCATTGTAGTGATGCTGATATCATACTAACATCATACACAAAATAAGAAATGAAAAAGTGAGGTAAAGGAAAAAATAATTAGGCCGCTGGTCCATAAACCTAAATAGATAAAGTTGGATCCATTTTGGTAAATAGTTTTAAAATTGAATTCATTTATGTAGTTTTTCTAAAATTCATTTGGACCCATACTTTTAAGCCACGTGTTTAATTTAAAAACTCATTTATGCCATGTCATAGTTTTGTTAAATAAGGGCACTTTTATTCTTTCATGTTTCAATCATTTTTAATACGTTGAGGACATTTTTAACCTTTTTCCTTTCCCCTAAAGTGATAAGAGGTTTGTAAGGTGCGTTGTCCTGGATGCAGGTTTGTTTTCTGGCACTTCTCCATATTACATGAATTATCCTGTTTAGTTTAAAAAGTTGCGTAAGAAAAATCGCTGATACGTGTTTATTACGCGTAATTATAGTTTAAAAGAAAGTGTTACTCATCGACGATCACCTAAAATATTTGCTTGAACTTTCACTTAGACATCTCAACAAAGTTTTATTTATTTTAAACACCTCATATCGTGATTCATTGTATCATTTTATCACTTTTTTTACAATCAGCCAGAACGTGATACCCCGCAGGTTGTAAAGTCAGAACAAGAAAGAAAAAACAGAAATTTGATAAAATGAACTATGGTGGACTAAGTCCGCATCACGACCTTGGGTAGGCTTTTTGGGAAAAATATTTTCGAGACAATAAAGTTCGAGCTAAGTTTGCATAGCAGACTTCACCAAAGTTCAAAAATTTGTCCTTACCTACCTGACCCTCGACACTCAAAAATGTACTTCTAAGGAGTAGGTCCGGATCGTGGACTTTGATACACTTTTTTTGTCTATTTGTATTAATTAATTTAAGGATACTTTTGATATTTTCTACCTTCGTAACTCTTAAATTGTATCGTTTTGTCCCTATAAAATCATCCAAAACTCTTTTATATTATTATTTTATCCTAATCTCAATTATTTCAATTCCCCTCCAATAAAATTTTCTAAGTCATCTTCTCTAAAATTTTCTCTCAAACTCAAGGAAAGTCAAACTAGGGTTCCAACAAAAATCCTCTATTAAAATTCAAATTTCAATGTAGGTTCCTACTCAAGGTATGTGGGTATTCATCCATGGGTACTTTTCACCCATGTAGCCCAAAAGCTTTTCAGTATGAAATTTTATGGATTCTGATGAATTCTCTTTCAATTGCATGAATTAAGTTTCAATTAATGTTTTTTGACTCAATTGTGCATGAATTACTATTAATTACATGATTTTGATGATTTATAAGTGAATTTTCTATGAGACTTTCTAGGGTTCATGAACATCATTGTGGGTTCCTAAAATTATGATTACAATTGATGATTTTCATTGTAATTATGCATGATTTCATTAAAATTACATGTTTTGAGATGGGATTATAAAAATTACCCTAGCCTATGATGAACTATGATCATGAATGACAAATGATTTCACCCAAGTTTCATGATAATGCTTAATTATGATTTATAGAAGTCTTGAATGAATGAACAAATGAATGAATGTTAATGAAAGGATTTTCTCACATGATCATGGATTCTAAATGTGATAAAAGACAATTCGCACATTGATAGATCACCAAGGTTTTAATGAGCTACGTTATATAAATGATTGTTCTAATGGCACAAGTTATGATATATTTTTATTCATTTAATGTACTATGATTTACCTCTCCTTGAGATTTGACTTAACACGGAGAAAACTTAAAGTGGGGTTTGATTCGAAAGACATTAAGGTTATCTTTCCAAGAGAATCGTAATAGCAATGTTTAGTTCAAAACTACGTGTCACCATAGGTTTGCCTTATACACCTAGCTAGTGGATCCACAATAGCTCATGAATGAATGATTGATTATACCATCATGAAGTCTATCGTGAAAAAGTAGTTTCTCCATTTTCGATGTGGCAGTTACATTAGATTTCATATTATAACTCACACGATCTTATTGTCGATTAAGGTTGATATCCCACAAAAATGACCAAGTTTATCTTTAAGTTTTACTATGATTTGATGTAATGATCATGTGTTCTACTTTTGCCTTCACCTCATGTTTTAATTAAGTTATATTACATATTTATTGATTTTGGTTTTACATCTCATGTTTTATATTCAATGTTACATATGTTATTTCATGCATATTGCACATATACTTAGTATATTTCAAGTACTAACGTAACTTTAACACAATGTAGAGGAGATTGCTTATCCTACTCCTCATACATGTGGATAGCGTTGGAGTAATAATTGAAGATTGATTAGTGATTCTCATATTTCTAGGACAAGCCTATCACTTTATCTTTCATTGCCTTTTAGCTCTCATTGATATATTGAGACTATGTCTTTTCTTATTTGCAACACCCCTCATGTTTTTAGGCCTGAAAAACTGAAGACAAAAAGTTTGTTGATGGTTGGACCCTAGAGCCAGTCTACAGTCCATAGAAGCAACTATGAATCATAGATTGTCTCGTGAAAAGTGCCCAGAAAAAATAAAAAATTGAAATTTTTTTCAAAATTGACTTACGTGATACCAGATGGATCATATAAGGAACTACGACCTGTCAACAGGTCTCGTAGGAAGAGGCAATAAGGAATCAAAATTTATCTTAAGTCTTGAATCACCCTATGAAAGGATTTAAGGTTCGTACGTGGAATAACGGGTCATACTACATGCTCATGACTTAGAAGGTGTAATTCCAGTAGCGTAACTTTTGTGACACCCAGTTCTACAAGTTAAGGTACGGACTGTAGGTGCATCCACGACCTGTAGGAGGGGTTTCATGGACAGCTCAGATAATTTTTGACATTTTCAATTTGTCTAAGTCCTAAACTATGTCGTTTTGGCTCCCGTAATTGACTTAACTAACCTAGCTTTTATAAATCTCATTCCTAATTCATTCAAAACCTCCTTTTTTCAAAATTTCATGATGAATTATTATGAGCTTTTAAGCTATGATTCTTAATGCATAAATTATGATTTCTATATGATGATTATGATTAATTATGCATGAATTGTACTGAATTACATGATCAATCTGATTTTCAAGCAAAAGTATATTATTTCAAAGTACATGATTATGACTTAATGACTTGGTGTGAGTTTCTTTATCAATGATCCAATTTGATTTTAATTACATGTTTTGATTATGAATCCTACTCAATTGCATGATTTTAACTCAATTGTTCATGGACCCACACTTAGCCCTAGTCTCTTATGATAATGCTATGAATTTTCATGATTGTTGACATCTCGAAGGCGCAACGTCGTGGAAACTTGCAAAAATAATTAAATAAAAGAATTTAAAAGAAAAATAATTTAATTTGGGAGTCACCACCTAATTTTAAGGATAATTAGAAAATCAATTAATTATTTACAAAAATAGTCTGCGAACCAAAAATTCCAGGTAAGGGTTCAAGTTAGTCCGAAGGGGAGGTATTAACACCCTTCAAAATCCACAACTGTGGGTCCCAGGTGAATTCATTTTTTACAAATTGAGGAGGAGAGACACAATATAATACAAGTACAATAATCATGAAATAAACACACAAAAATAATATACACAATAATGAAAAAATAAAGAATAAACTAAAATTGTTTCATCTTTTTAATGGGGAGACCTAAAAATCCGATGGATAGATCTTTCATCGGCCAAGATGTAACAAATATGAATTTAAACTAAAATTTTTCCGTCTTTTTGAATGGGGAGGCCTCAAAATCCGACAAATAGATTCGTCATTGGCCAGTTTAACAAACAATATGTGTGAATTGAAACCAAAGCTTTCGAATTTTCAAATATAACAAATATCAATCTAAACTAGAAAATTTCTGCCCTTTTTAAATGGGGAAGCCTCGAAATCCGACAGATAGATTTTTTCTCGACCAAGTTTAACAAACAATGTATACACAAACTTATAGTCAAAAACAATAGTAACACTACCATCAAAATAAGCTTGTTCCATTAGAAAATTCAAGAAAACCGCCTAAAGTGGGCTAAAATAATATCTTGGAGGAAGATAACATAAGAAAAGTTGGAAGAGGTGCAAAACTAATCAGCAAAGAAAACAATCATATAAATCTCAACCATAAGAATAAACAAGCAACATTTCGTATAACACAATTCAAAACAAATGAACAAAATTAGTCACAAAATAGTAAAAAATCGACATGGCAACAGTCAACTAAAATTAACTAGAATTAGTCTAAAATCTCAAAAAAAAATTGCAGCTAAAAAATGTAATTAAACCACTTACGATAATTAAAACATGGAAACACGAAGCGAAGGTACAAATCTGGTGCTCCGCCGCAGTGAGAACTTGGGGGTTTCGACTGAGTTGATGACTACGGGTATGATTGTGCAGGCTTGAAGCACATTGTTCTCCAAAGCTAAAAAGCTTGCTGGTTTGCTGTTGTTGTTTGCTTCGATTCGCCGGAGTTCGAACTCGCTAAGGGCCGATTTTGATTATTTTCAGGTGACCGTTTTCAGATGGTTTGACTGAATGTTTTGGGGTCATTTGAGGTGGATTTCGGGGTGTTTTTGGGTTTTTTTTTGGTGGTTCATGGGTAGTTTTAATGGCTGATTTTAGGGGTGTTTATGGTGGGGTTTCAGGGTCAAAAAAAGGTTGTGGTTGGATGAGTTTTGGGGACTGATTTGGGGTCCGTTTCAGCTGCGTTTTGGACGTTTTTCTTGGTGGTTTTCGAGCTGAAAATGGTGATGTTGGTGTTGAAGGATGTAAATAATTGATAAAAGATTAATTAGTTAACTGGCAGTTAAGTGTAACAACTGAAGTTAATAGCTAGTTAGAAGGTTAATAGTTAGTTAGATGGTTAATTAGCTGGCTAATTAGATATATAAATATATGTCACTGCACTGTACAGAACACTTTCCCTTTTCACAAGAAATGAGAAAATGCTCTCTCTAAGTTGAGCTTTCTCCATTACAGATTGCCTTTATCTTTACAATTGTTCATTTGTGAATGTTCCTTCTTGTTCAATCTGTGATTCTTAACATGGTATCAGAGCAGAATGACTTGGGAAACAGATCAAATTGAGTTGCTTCTTCGTCTCTGTGAAGTCGTCGATCCTAAAAATTAGGTCAACACTCGGTTTGAACAGTGAGATCTAGTGATGGTGGCGAAAGATGGAGAAGATGCTGCTGAGAGAAGGACTGGAAGAATTAACAACATACTCGACATCAATCACCCGCTATTTCTACAACCGGGTGACACACCAGGCAGCTCCTTGATCTCGTTTCAGCTGACTGGGCCAGAGAACTATGCTTTGTGGAGTAGATCCATGAAGATTGCGCTTGTAGGGAAGAGTAAGATGGGATTTGTTGATGGTAGACATACAAAAGAAAAGTTTGAGGCTGCGTATCATGACTTGTGGGAAAAGGTAAATGCGATAGTCTTATCTTGGATTATGAATTCAGTTAGTAGTGAGCTGGTGAATTGTGTTGCCTATGCTTCAAATGCATGTAATGTTTGGAGTGATTTGAAGGAGAGAATTGACAAAGAAAATGGTTCCAGAATCTTCCAACTACATAAGGAGATTACTACTTTGACACAAGGAATCTCAACCGTTTCAAGCTATTTCACTAAGCTAAAGGATTTGTGGGTGGAATATGACTCATTAGTGCCATGTCCAGGTTGTGAATGCGCAGGGTCAAGGAGGTACATGGAACATTATCAGTATCAACGTCTGTTACAATTCTTAACAGGTTTGAATGAAACTTACGCACAGGCAAGGAGCCAAATCTTAATGATGACGCCTGTACCAAACATTAACAAAGCCAATTCAATGCTGATTTCTGAGGAGAGTCAGAGGAATCTGGGGAAGCTGGTTGATGATTCAAGTGGAGTAGCCTTGTTCAGTAACAGAACAGGGTTGAATCAAACCAACAATAGTACACCTACTGCTGTAAGAGGAAGTCACAATAATCCATCAGGAAACTATGACAGGGGAGGCTACAAAGGAAGAAATTCACATTTATTTTGTGAATATTGTAAGATGAGAGGACACACAAAAGAAACATGTTATAAGATACATGGTTATCCAACAGACAATAGATACAAGAAGAAGAATCCTTCACAGTACACAGCCAATGCAGTACATAATGCAACCGGTCATGAGCTAGTCCAACCAGCATCCAGTTCAAGCCAAGGAGCTGGAACAATGTTCACTCAGGAACAGTATGATCAGATTTTGAAGATGCTTCAAAAGGAAATTCCTACTAGTTCTGAAAAGACAGGTATGAGACAAGTATTTCTTGCAACCAATAGTACATCCTTTAAAAAGTGGATAATTGATTCAGGGGCGTCTAACCACATGGTTCATAGTAAGGAGTTGTTGGATGGGATTAACCAGATTAATAAGGAGAATGTCAAGAGAGTTCACTTACCAGATGGACATGCACTAGATATAGCTTGTGTTGGGAAGTGCAGGCTAGAAAATGGGGATACAATTACAGATGTGTTATGCATACCTGGTTTCAAACACAAGTTGTTATCAGTGTCCAAGTTAACCAGGGATTTGAAGTGTTCTGTCACTTTTTTTCCTGACATTTGTGTTATGCAGGATCTATTCAATGGAATGGTGAGGGGGATTGGTAGAGAAATAGGTGGCTTGTATAACCTGAAATTGCCAATAAAGAAGGATACCTGCAACAAGACAATAAGTGCCAACTTAGTCAACAATGATGATGTAGATAAAGTTGAGGATGCTGAAATATGGCACAAGAGGTTGGGACATGTTCCAGTCAAGATACTGCACCAAATTTCTGCCCTGAAAATTGCAAAGGAATATAAGGACATTCAGGATTGTACAATCTGTCCTTTAGCTAGACAAACTAGACTACCATTTCCTAGTAGTTCTAGTAGAAGTGCTAACATCTTCTCTATCATACATGGAGATGTTTGGGGGCCATATAGAGTTACTAGTCATGATGGCTGTAGATTCTTTCTCACTTTGGTAGATGATTGTAATAGGATGACTTGGGTGTATATGTTGAGAATGAAAAGTGATGTAATTGTCATCCTTAGACAATTCTTTGCAATGATACATAATCAGTTTGGTGCCAAAGTGAAGGTCTTCAAAAGTGATAATGGAACTGAGTTCCTTAATTCTAACTGTCATGTTCTCTTTGATTCTCTTGGCATTATTCACCAAAGATCCTGTGTTCACACACCCCAACAAAATGGTTTGGTTGAAAGGAAACATAGGCACATTTTGGAGGTGGCTCGAGCTATTCGTTTACAAGGATTTCTACCTTTGAAATTCTGGAGTGAACGTGTTATGACTGCTGTGTATGTGACTAATAGACTGCCATTGCAAGTTTTATCTGGTAAATCCCCTTTTGAGATAGTATATGGTAAGATACCTTCTTTGTCTCACATGAGGGTCATTGGTTGCTTATGTTTTGCAACCAATCTGAATAATGGAGACAAGTTATTCCCCAGAGCTGCTGCTGCCATATTATTGGGCTATTCTTCCACCCAGAAAGGTTACAAATTGTTCAACATGCTTACTAACTCCTTTTTTGTTAGCAGAGATGTTGTTTTCAGAGAACATATTTATCCTTTCCAGATGCTTCAAGAAAATAAATTGAAAATATTTCCCAATGGAGTACTCACAACAGTTCCTACAGATACCTTACACATTTCTACAACCATACCAGCTTCTCATGACCCTGCACCTATATCCACCACACCTCATCCACCAGTAAATGATCCTTCACCCAGCATTCCACCTCTAAGAAGCTCCACTAGACAAAAAACTGCTCCTATTTGGATACATGATTACATTTGTGGAAAATCCAACTTGGCATCCACATCTACGTGTAACTATCCTATTCATTCCTACATGTCTCATTCCAACTTAAGCCCCATATACCAAGCTTATTTGTCCAATATCAACTCTACCAGTGAGCCTCAATCTTACACTGAAGCAGTTTCAGACCCTCTTTGGGTAACTGCCATGAATCAGGAACTACAAACCCTGCAGGACAACAATACTTGGTCTATGGTTGATTTGCCTCCAGGAAAAAGACCTATAGGCTGCAGGTGGGTGTTCAAGATCAAGTACAAAGCTGATGGCACAGTGGAGAGGTACAGAGCAAGGCTTGTGGAAAAGGGATACAATCAACAAGAAGGACTGGATTTTCAAGAAACCTTCTCTCCAGTGGTAAAGATGGTAACTGTCCGGCTTGTACTTGCCCTAGCTGCTGCAAATCAATGGTGTTTGCATCAGATGGATATATACAATGCTTTTTTAAATGGTGATTTGCAGGAGGAAGTATACATGACTCCCCCACCAGGATTTGGCAGTCAAGGGGGGACCAAACAAGTATGTAGACTGCACAAATCTTTGTATGGACTCAAACAAGCTTCAAGACAATGGAATTTGAAACTTGTTGAAGCACTGACCAACTCAGGGTTCACATAAAGCCATTTTGATTATTCATTATTCACAATGAAGAAAGGAGGCAACATGGTAATCATCCTGGTATATGTTGATGACATGTTAATCACAGGGAATGACCACAATCTAATACAGGAAGCTAAGACAGCTCTGCAGAACAGGTTCAAAATCAAGGATTTGGGTGAAATGAAGTACTTCCTTGGGATTGAGATAGCAAGATCAAAGGAGGGGATATTGATGAATCAGAGAAAGTTTGCACTAAAGTTGATAGCTGAGATGGGATTGTCAAGTTCCAAGCCAGCCAGCACTCCAATGGAATACAACTTGAAGTTAACCACTGTTGAGTATGATGAACATGTATGCAGGCCAGAGGCAGATGCTGAACTGGAGGATCCAAGGGCATACCAGAGGCTGATTGGAAAGTTGCTATATCTATCCATGACCAGACCTGATATCACATATGCTGTGAATATGCTGAGCCAGTTTATGGAGAGGCCAAAGAGATCACATATGGAAGCAGCATGTAGAGTTGTGAGATACATAAAAGGTGAACCAGGGTTGGGGATTCTTCTCATTTCAGAAAAGGCAACTCAGTTAACTGCATTTTGTGATGCAGATTGGGCAGGTTGCCCTAACTCAAGGAGATCAATTACAGGTTATGTTGTGAAGTTGGGAAATTCTCTGATTTCTTGGAAATCAAAGAAGCAAAGTACCATATCGAGAAGCTCAGCAGAGGCAGAGTATAGAAGTATGGCAGCTGTTGTCTCAGAAGTGATATGGTTGGTGGGAATTAGTAATGAACTTGACATTGGCATTAAGACACCAGTGAGACTGATAAGTGATAGTAAGGCAGCAATCCAGATTGCAGCCAATCCTATATTTCATGAACGAACTAAGCACATTGAAATAGATTTACACTTTATAAGAGAAAAGATCCAAGATGGATCAATCAAGACCTCTCATATGGCATCCAAGGACCAGGAAGCAGATCTGTTCACAAAGGCATTAAACAAGTCACAGCATGCATACCTTTTGGGCAAGCTAGGAGTATTGAACTTGTTCACACTACCTAGCTTGAAGGGGGGGTGTTGAAGGATGTAAATAATTGATAAAAGATTAATTAGTTAACTGGCAGTTAAGTGTAACAACTGCAGTTAATAGCTAGTTAGAAGGTTAATAGTTAGTTAGATGGTTAATTAGCTGGCTAATTAGATATATAAATATATGTCACTGCACTGTACAGAACACTTTCCCTTTTCACAAGAAATGAGAAAATGCTCTCTCTAAGTTGAGCTTTCTCCATTACAGATTGCCTTTATCTTTACAATTGTTCATCTGTGAATGTTCCTTCTTGTTCAATCTGTGATTCTTAACAGTTGGGGACTGGTTTTTGATGGTTAAGGGTGAGCTTTTGGGGGGCTAAAAATGGTGGCGTTGGGGGCTGGTTTCGAGGCTGTTCCGCGTGACTGTTGGGGTCGTTTTCCGGTGGAGTTTTGGGTTGTTTTTAATGGTGGTTTTCAGGTGTTGTTTGGGGCTGAAATGAGTGTTGTTTGATAGCTAATTTTGGCTACGTTTGTGATGGTTTTGTGAGGCGTTTCGCAGTTGAGCTTTGTTGCATTTGGGGGCTGGTTTGAAGGATAAATGGGTGTCATTTAGTGGCTGTTTGGAGATGGTTTTGGTCAATGGTGGCTGATTTGGTTTGGATTTTGAGGGTGGAGGAGTGATTTTTCGATGACATTTTTGGGGGTTTGAGGGCTGCGTTTTTGGAGTTCTTTGTTGGTGGATGCTTGGTGATGACTAGGTGGAGAAGAGGATGGGGATTCTCCGGCGGCGACGTGATGGAAAGAAGGAGAGGGGTTTTTGGAGCTCCGGCGAAGAGGCGAACTCTTCGCCGGAGAAGAAGATGAATAGTGAAACCCAAAAAAAATCTAAAAATTATTAAATTCTAATATAAATATTATTCATCCATACCTAATTATATACACATTTCATGTCAAAACCTAATAGGCTAAAAAGATAATGGGTCCAAATTATGGGCCAATTGGACATACACGTATAATTATATCTGAAGAAGAAAAAAGAATTATCATGCTGCGTTAAAATTTAAAATTAAACTAATTAAATTATAATATTCTAAAAGTAAGAGCAATTATCAAAAAATTAATCTAAAATAGCACAAGAAGTATTTTAAACTAATTAAGAATACCAACATAAAAAAAGTGTTGGACTAAAATTGGATGTCAATAATGATTATGACCTCAAGTATGTAAAAGCATGTTTTATGACAATAATGATGTATTGAAAGCTATGATGTTGATATGATAAAGGAAGTGATGAAAACTCAAATGTTTATGATGATGTTAAGGTGGGAATGCCTATCCACACTATGATGAAATCAAAATAGATGGACTATACTTATGACATGATGTTTTCATAAAAGCTATGATGACACTTTATGAATTATGAAAGCATGATTTTAATGATGATGAATTATGTTGAAAGCTATGTATATGCATGATTTATATATTTCATGGGATATGACTTAGCATCGAGTGGACTTGTGTGAGGGAGACTATCTCCAAGGGTCCTTATATAAATCCTCAAGTCCCATAACTATGTGATACGATAGGAATGATGTTCATGTTTTATGCCTTAAAGGTGTGCTATTGGATCCAATTAGCTTAAATGATGGACACTTACCGTGCTAGGATAGAGCCAAAAGGGTGGGGTCAAATGATTGTTTTCACCGTGCTAAGATAGTACCTATAGGATGAGGATCAAGTCTACTTTGGCAAACTAGACTCCTCTTAACTCGATGTAGAGTGAACATCGGGATTCCATGTAATAGTCTGCATGATCTTATGAATGTCATTTATGGTCTTATTCCCATATATGTAATGTTAAGGTTATGACTGGATTTGATTGTGCTTCTTCTCATAATTTTAAACTTGCATGTTCATACATATTGTGTCCTTATCCAATCCTATGTGTTATGATTATGCATATTGATATATTGTAATTCCTTTTGATTCATGGCATACCTACATACTTGGTACATTCCATGTGCTAACACATACTCTTTGCCTATGTGATCTAATCATATAGGGACGGACGACGAGATGACTATTTCATTTCGTGGTTAGATTCGTATTGTTGAGCTTGAAGACTTATCGGTGAGTTCTCATGCTTCGGGAACAAGCCCTTACAATGTTTTTCCTTTATGTTTAGACTTTATCACTTTCATTCTTTGATGTGTATCTTGAGGGTGAGCAAGTGAGCTATGTGCTAGTCCTCGCCAAGATCTATGATGTAGAGGCATGGCTTGGACTTAATGGATTGATGTATATTCCCTTATGGGAACTATGACTTTTACTTTGATAAACTTCTGCTTGTTTATTCTCTTATGTATGTTTATGATATGAACACCAGGCTCAAATGGGATGCCTTCAGGTGTCACATTCATCGTGTCATGGCTAGGCCCTAGGTCCGAGTCGTGACATTATTTTTACTTGAGGGTGAGCTAAGAAAATGTTTGATGCCCATGTCCATGATTAGTAGAGGCATATTTAGACGTCATGAAAGTGTAAGTCCGTTTAATTGGACATGCTACTTTACCTCCTCATTGTTGGACTTTCCTTGAGGCTTATCCTTCACTTTACCAATTTTGTTGATTAATGTTTCTTATCTTATGAATGATCATAATATGATAAGATGACTTGGTTGGGATCCTTCGATGTTCCGATCACCATGTCATGCCTAGGACCTAGCTTGTATCATGACAAACTTGGTATCAGAGCCCAATGTTTAAAGAATCTTAGGAAATCTAACACGTCATATCAAATAGAGTCTTATTCATGGATATGAAGTTTGAATTTTTGACTCATGGTCATAAATATTTTTATTGACCTTTTTACCCCATTATTTTCGATGAAAATCAATTTTTAATTTTAAACTCACCAAATTCCGATGACTGACAATTGTTTTGATATGTCATACTACACATTGAATTTTTGTTTCTTTGCAATTTTTTTTTAAAAAAATCTTTCTTCACAAAAAAAAATTATTATCACTTTCTTGTTTCTTATTAGCCTAATAAATGGCTCAAATCCACTAAAAATCTAACACGCCCTTGCAAGCATTAAATTCTTCATGAATATTTCAATATTTAAATCTTGAAATTGATTTATTTTGAACCTTCATTAATCATGCATGGATTCTAATTGAGCTCGAAAATACAGTGGTTGAAAAAGGAAAATAAGAAGGAAATAATTTAAATAAAAACGTGATGAAATAAGTCTTTCACGCGCGGTTATTAGTGTATCATATTCACTATGTCATGTAAGTAAAAAATGTCAAAATGACACAACAAACCCCAACATGAGATATTTAAAATGAATGAACCTTAATTGAGGTGTCTAAGTGAAAGTTGATGTCGACTTTAGGTGGCCACCGATAGATTTCGCTTTAAAAGAACTGATATTTGTAATTGTAGCTAGAGCCATATAGCAAATTTCTCTCTCCTTCCTTCACCTCTCTTCTCTTCCGACTCTCCTTTGCCTCTCCCCTTTCTCCTCTCTCCTCGGTCCTCTCTCTACACTTCCTCCCCTTTCTCTGCAATACCAATACAAATGATAATAGTCAATGATATAAATGCAAATAGTACCATCAAAGATATAAATACAAATACAAACACACTTGGTAACATATAGTTAATACAATATACACGGCAACATATGAATATAAATATAATTTTTTATGATATACAACAGTGATATAATTGATTAGTATCAATGAATATAATAATCTTTAATACAATTGTATTTATTGGTAAAAATCAATTGTGTTGGTGATATAACGATTGTACAGATATACAAATAAATTGTATCTCTCTAGCCTTTCTTCTCTCCCTCTCAAATCTCGTTTGCCTCTTTTTTTTTCCTAACATATGGGTACGAATTATAGTTAAGAAAACCACAGCTACAAATTTCTAATTAAGTCCAAACTAGTATCATTTTTAGAAATTCCTCTTTAGGTTTTGCAAGAAAAAGATAAATGCAAAACATCCTAACCCTTAGTATCTTTTGGAATAAAATAAAAAAGAACATGTGCAGAAAAATTGAAGTGAGAAGAGAGAGAAATTGTATGTCGTACTTTGTTTTTTTACTTTTCACTAACACCTTGTTTGGATGGTTGTTATTGTTAATTTAAATATTATATTTATTTTGATTATTAATTAAATTTTATTATATCATAATGTTTAAATCTATCATTAATTAACGGCGTAAAAAAATCTCATTTTGCATAATGATCAATTTTGTGTGATTGTATCATTACTTTAATATTTTTTTTCTCAATTTATATTAATTTATTAAGTATTTAATAATTCTTTTTTTAATCATTCCTACCTTTTCATAGTAGCTCTAGCCACTACCCTACTGGTTAAATTCAAATTATGAATAAAGGATATTATATAATGATAGAGAACAATACAAATTATCCAAAAATGTTATATTAATTAATTAAAAAAATATTAATCAATTAAAACAATACTGTATAATATAATATGATACATTATGAAACAACAACAACAATCATCTAAACAAAGTGTAAACAAGAAAAGGAATAATAAAGTGAGATTAACCCAGAAGTTTCGTTTGGTTTCTCTGTTCTACCTTCACATTCATCAGAATCACTAGAACAATTCCTGTAAAACCGATCTGCTTTTAATTTTGCAATGCTTTTAGACACAAACTCATGTTGTTTTGAACTAGCACTAGTATGGCCTAGTAACAACAACAACAACATACCTATAAAATCTCACAATTGGAGTCTGAGGGTAGAATGCACGCATACCATACCTATAAAATCTCACAAGTGGAGTCTGAGGGTAGAATGCACGCATACCTTACCACTACCTCATAGAGATAGAAAGACTGTTTTCGAAAACCAGCAGAAGATGAATAACTGGTACAGAAAATACTTATGATTGCAACAACCCAGAGCTCAATTGGAGGAAATTTGACCTTTGGAAGGCTTGAAATGGAATACAGGTATATAAGCCACCAAAAGTGGATTCAATTTTGATGAGATTTTTGCCTATAAGGGTCAACACTGTACCATTACTCGCACCAAAGTAGCTTTACAAATATGGACTTCTTTATCTTGCTGGCACTCATGATTAAGGACCCTAAACATAATTCTCCCCATTTGTTGTTGCGTTGTATTCAATTCCATTATGGTCGAACAGAAGAAGCTTCAGCTTCGGCTCTCTGGCTTGACACGGAGTTGGCATCTACTTCTAATGTTGCCATCTCCAATTTGGGCACTATTGGAGGTCTTGTTCTTCGTGTTACAGTCATTTTTAATCCTTCTGTAGTGTGGATAGTAGCCCCAGTTGTCATTTTAACCTGCAGCCAAGTTGATTATAAGTCATATCCTTAAGTTTATCCAGCTGTAACAGGTACAGAAGCAACCTATGTGTCACTATGTCAGCAATAAGTCTCATCATTTACCAAAGGGAAATGCCTAAAATTAAGTGAGGACGGCATAACTCACAGGAGGAGCTCCAACAGCCATTTGAAAATCAAATCGTCGAACAAGCATTGCAACTGCCACTAAATTCTAAAGATAGATAAAAATTATGAGGGGAGCTCTAGAACATATATGAATGTTAGGACAAGCTAAATGCAGTAATGACAAGCTACTGCGCTCCTACTGCAGTCTACTATTAAAAGGATTACCTCAAATGTGGCAAACATGTCTCCAACACATTTTCTTGGTCCTCCGCCGAAGGGAAGGTAACTGAAAGAATGGAACGGAAAAAGATCATTT
The DNA here is from genome assembly GCA_026153255.1 of Solanum medicagineum. NCBI lineage: Eukaryota > Viridiplantae > Streptophyta > Magnoliopsida > Solanales > Solanaceae > Solanum > Solanum medicagineum. The sequence goes on from JAPFFP010000080.1 coordinate 13,230,289, forward strand.
TAGCTTTTGTCTGCTTCAAGCTCTAAAATGGAGAAATATCGGGATACTTTCTCATGTTAAAGCATACTGATATTAGCTCTACATGGAAATAAACAAAGATATTGACATGGAAGTTACTGCACATGTATGAAGGAGCAGATGGACTAAACGAATTCTGAGCAATCTATCCAGAATAAGCACAAGGAAACTTGATAAAATGCTCGGAAGTTAACCTACCTTTAACTTCTAAAGGCATCAAAGACTATCCAATTCATCTGATTGTTACTTCCATTAGTCACGGATATCAAAATTAACCCAGACATAAAGCAAACCTTTCTTGCCTTCTCAATTTTACATGATTCCTCATTCATAAATCCCTTCCTTTTAAGAGATAATACAGGAATGATTAAGATAAAAAAGAACATGGCTAAATGAAAAACCGACTACTACTTGTACAATGTATTGCCTGCTACCAACTACATTGCTGAAGATACTTTTTCTGATGTGACAAATAGTTTCTGAATAGATGCAAGTGACTCGCTTGAATAAAATAACTGCTAGCCTGCAACCCCTTAAAGGCTAATAAACTGATAGCATGGAAGTAGGAATTGATTTTTGTCAGGATTACATCACTTGGAGCCCGCAAAGTATATACTACATCTCACAATCCATTTGTTCTATTAATACTTCCATTATTTTAACATACCAAATCTACTTACCTGCTTCATTTGTGATGTCCCCACGCATGTTTTCCCTGATAACTCAAACTAACACTACTCTATATTATCTGGCTGTCTATACATCTATCAGTACTACTTTTTAACTGTTCAATTTAAGTACATCCTCAAGTAACTACGATATGATATAACTGAACTTTTTCTTACCTTCTGGAAAATGGTAGAAGAATATAGATCCCTGAAAAAATAGAGGCTTACGAGGAATATCGTAATCCAGCGCATTTCACAACTTTAGATTAAAAATAGTAGCTAGGACTACAAATGATCTTTTGGGATGTCGACATAAGTATGGACAATGTAAAAAACGAAATAGTTGGTGGAATACTGTTCCTTGTATCTGGTGGGTAGTCTGGATAGAAAGGAACTATCGGCTAAGTTGCGGGGACTCTTCACTTTCAATGCCACACCAGTGTCGGATTCTCTGAAGATACACTAGGCGAATCCAACATGCACCTGCTGACACTTTTGAAGAGTCTGAGCAACATAGACTATAGGGATTCTGTTGAAATCTGCCTCATGAGCTGTCAATTAATGTTGTTGACATGGCTGCTGATCTGTTTTTTTTTTTTTTTCTGTTTCTAGAAGATAGGATTGTGTTTTAGTCTTTCAGTTTTGAATCTTCTAGTTTTTAGGCATGTAGCTGTTGTTAGAGGAGTTGAATCCTAGTTATTAGGAAGTTCAGCTTGTTTAAGTTACTGCATTAGTTACTGCAGTTTTGTTAGGAGTTCTACTATTTAAACAGTTTTTTTCCAACTTAATAAAACACATCTCTATTTTCTTCTTCCGTTGTGCTTTTTCTTCTGTAAACATCTACAAATTGGTATCAGGGCCCTTACTTCTTAAAGGACTTGTTAGAGACTTGTGAGTTTTCTTTCTAAGTGTTTATCCAAATCTGTGGCTGCAAACATCATTCAAATAAAGGAGAACGCAGGTTCTTTTTCAGCTATGGCTCCGCCAGTTTTTGATGGAGAAAATTACCAAGCTTGGGCAGTGAAAATGCAGGCTTATTTGGAGGCATACGATTTGTGGGAGGCTGTTGAGGAAGACTATGAAGTGCTTCCTCTGCCGGGGAATCCAACCATGGCTCAAATTAAAACTCCCAAGGAAAGAAAGACGACCAAGTCCAAAGCAAAATCTAGTCTCTTTGCTGCAGTTTCTGCCACCATTTTCAGCAAAGTAATGACATGTAAATCAGACAAAGAAATTTGGGATTTCCTCAAGGAGTACGAGGGAGATGAAAGAATCAGAGGAATGAAAGTGCTGAACTTGGTCAGAGAATTCGAGATGCAGCAAATGAATGAATCCGAAACCATTAAGGATTATTCTGACAGGTTGCTTCTGATTGCAAATAAGGTAAGGATACTTGGAACTGAACTTAATGACAATAGAATAGTTCAAAAGATACTTGTAACCTTACCTGAGAGATATGAGGCAACTATTGCTTCATTGGAAAACACTAAAGATCTATCAACGCTTAGCTTGACGGAGTTATTGAGTGCTCTGCAGGCACAAGAACAACGAAGGATGATGAGGCAAGAGGGATCCATCGAAGGAGCCCTGCAAGCCAAGTTGCAGCTTGGTTCAGGTGCTGCCAGGGGAAATAAAGGAAAAGGAAAGAAAGGAAACTATGAAGCCACTTCTGCAAGAAATAATGTTACTGCACCCGTAACAACAAAGAAGGCAAATATCCTTCTTGTCGACATTGTGGTAGGAGAAATCATCCATACTTCAAGTGTTGGAGAAAGCCTGATATGAAATGCCGAGAGTGTCAAAAGCTTGGTCATACCGAGATTATTTGCAAAGAAAAGGGTTCACAGAAACAAACTGAAGAACAAATTGCAGACCAAGAACAAGAAGAACAATTGTTTGTGGCTACATGTTATGCAAGCGAGAGTTCAAGCTGGCCTATTGATAGTGGTTGTACGAACCACATGACTAGTGACGAAAAGTTTTTCAGGGAGCTTGACAGATCAGTTAAATCAAGAGTCAGAATCGGAAATGGAATACCTCCCAGAGACAGGAAAGGGGATTGTAGCAATTGAAAGTTTTACAGGCAATACTTATTTCTGAAGTTCTGTTTATTCCTGAACTTGATCAAAATTTACCAAGTGTTGGACAGCTACTCGAAAATGGATTCAAATTATTTTTTGAAGATAAGGCGTGTCTGATAATTGATCCAAGTGGTCAGAAGCTATTTAGGATTAAAATGCAAGGCAAAGGCTTTTCTTTGAATCCAATGGAGGAAGAGCAGATTGCTTTTCAAAGTCAATCCATAGTCGCAGAAATTTGGCACAAAAGGTTGGGGCATTTTCATCACAAAGCTCTGTTGTTTATGCAAAGGAGCAAACTGGTAAATGGTTTACCAAGTTTAGAGGAGCGTATCTCAAGATGTAAGGCTTGTTTGCTTGGCAACCAGACTAGATTTCCATTTAAAAGTTCCGCATGGAAACTTACAAAGAAGTTGCAACTTATTCATACCGATCTCTGTGGTCCACAAAGAACTCCGTCGCTTAATGGCAGCAGGTATTATATTATCTTCATTGATGATCTAACAAGAATGTGTTGGATATATTTTATGAAGTTTAAGTCCGAAGTTGCTGGAATTTTCATGAAGTTCAAAGCTTGGATAGAGAATCAAAGTGGCTGCAAGATTCAAGTCATTAGATTAGATAATGGACTGGAATATACATCTGATAGGTTCAATTCTTTTTGTGAAGAAGCTGGAATAGAGCACCAGCTCACCGTCCCTTACTCTCCACAGCAAAATGGAGTTAGTGAGAGAAAGAACAGAACAATTATGGAGATGTCAAGATTCTTGCTGCACGAGAAAGATCTACCGAAGAAGTTTTGGGAAGAAGCGGCAAACACGGCTGTTTTTTTGCTGAACAGACTGCCTACGCGGGCAGTGGAAGGGAAGACTCCATCCGACGCATGGTATGGTTTCAAACTTGATCTTAAAGACCTCAAGATATTTGGATGTCTATGTTTCTCTTATATTCCACAGGTTAAGAGAGACAAGTTTAGATAAGAAGGCAGATTTTGGAATCTTTATTGGCTATAGCTCATTGTCTAAAGCTTACAGGATCTTTCAACCTCAATCTGGTAGGATTATAGTAAGCAGAGACGTTCAATTCCTCAAAGATGAGCAATGGGACTGGAATGAGGAGTCTCTAGTCCCGAACAACAATTCAAGGTTTGATTATAATGAATTGGTGGATGATCAACCTGTTAGGGGAACGAGGTCACTCTCTGATATTTATCAGAGGTGCAATGTTGCTATTTTTGAACCTGCAGGATACCAGGAACCGAACATGAATCAGAAATGGACAGATGCAATGAAGGAGGAGCTGTCCATGATAGAAAAGAACCAAACCTGGGAGCTAGTGGAAAGACCGTAAGACAGAAAAGTGATTGGAGTTAAATGGATTTTTCGAACAAAGCGCAATCCAGATGTCTCGGTAAATAAGCACAAAGCTAGATTGGTGGTGAAAGGCTACACACAAGTTTGGGGAGTAGATTTTTCTGATACCTTTGCCCTAGTAGTGAGATTGGATACAATACGAATGCTTTTGTCTATAGGAGCACAAACGAGTTGGAAGATTTTCCAAATGGACGTCAAGTCTGCTTTTTTGAATGGTCTACTACAGGAAGAAATATATGTTGAACAGCCAGAAGGATTCAGTGTGCCAGGACATGAAAATATGGTTTATCTGTTAAAGAAACCTTTATACGGGTTAAAGCAAGCTCCTAGAGCTTGGTATAGCCAAATGGATAGCCATTTGCTGGACTTAGGCTTCGAAAGAAGCTCAAGTGAATCGACTCTTTATGTCAAGAAAGTTGGCTCTAACATTACCATTATTTCTCCGTATGTTGATGATTTACATGTGACAGGAAATAATATAGCATTGATTGAAGAATTCAAGGAGGAGATGATGAAAGTCTTTGAGATGACCGATCTTGGAGAGATGACTTACTTTCTGGGAATGGAGATTAAGCAAACTCAGAATGAAGTGTTTGTTTGTCAAAAGAAATACATGAAGGAGA
>JAPFFP010000080.1:13235148-13248369 GCA_026153255.1 Solanum medicagineum
AAAAGGATGGTCTAGTGAATCTGGTATATTGCAGAACGGAAGACCAGCTGGCTGATATTTTTACAAAAGCTCTTCCAGCCAGCAAATTTGAGTTCTTGAGAAAGAAGCTTGGAGTTTGCAGCTCTTGATGCAAGGAGGAGTATTGAAATCTGCCTCATGAGCTGTCAATTAATGTTGGTGACATGGCTGCTGATCTGTTTTTTTTCTGTTTCTAGAAGATAGGATTGTGTTTTAGTCTTTCAGTTTTGAATCTTCTAATTTAAGCACAAATCGTTACAGAGGTCTATATTAGATTGTCTTTTGTTATTTCATTCCTGGTGTAAACTGGAATATGCTAATGAGACAGAAGTTTATTAGAGTTCATGGAGCCCCTCTAAGTTTAGAAAGTATACTTTTGGTTTTTTACTCACATGTACAGAAATTACAGCACTCCCCTTGTGCTGTTTTGTGAATACAATCATTACCTTTTCAAAATATAAGGTAACAACTCCTATATATAGATACAGACAGAAATTTAAAAAATAATGATAACAACATAATATGTAAGTCACTCAGTTTTCAACTTTAGAATTTTACAGATATTCTAACAAATTGCCTTTGTCAACTGTAATCTGAGATGAAGTTGAAAGTGGTGTCATGCATAAAAAATGCTATGTGGCATGATTGAAATATCACTTAGTGAACTACAAGATTTGCAAAGTCAAGATTCTTGAAATAACTCAAAAGAGGACTGTGCAGTCATGTGCAAATTTTCCAATGCAGTGATCTTTTCTTCTAGAACCTTAAGGGAGTTACTATAAACTATATCAGAAGCAAAATGCAGTATAGAGAAGGACAACTTCGAGTAGGGAAAGATTGGACATCTATGTCAGTAAAGCAGTATTTGCTTCATGAATTGCTGACAAAAGCAGGAGATTGACCAATTAGGTTCTATAAATATTTGTTGCACAGCAACCAAAAACCCAATGAACAATGATTACTTGATTTAAAAAGTTCAATTATGTTTTAGGTATACTTAAATTCCAACCATTTGGTGGATCCTACCAGCATGCATAACTTAACTGTATTTCCAATCTATTTCACTGATATTAGACTGAAGGGAGAGTTCAAAATGTAGAAATATCTAACTCATAGTGATGACAGACATAAAAGTTTTTGAGCTCAGTAACTCTAATTTGAAATGTCAACTACCATAAATATAATTTGATCATGTCATTTTCAGTGGTACGTCATTGGGAAAAACAAAACAGAAAAAACATTTCTCTAATACTAGGATTAAAATTAACATGCACTTCGAGAATGACTAGTACTTTTACCATAAATATAGACAAAATTGCGCTACATCTTTTGTACACAATACACTAATGAGCTGAAAACTGAAATACCTGTAATTTTGGTTTATCTCATTTGGGTTAGGTCCATCTAATGGCCACCTCTCAGGATTGAATCTATCAGCCTCTTCCCAATGATTAGGGCATCGATGCAAGTTCCAAACAGAAATGAAGATGTCTTCACCCCTATGAAAGTGCTAAATAATTTCAGAATATCATGATTAAAAGATGATCTCAGAGAACCTAAACCAAATAATAGCCACCAGCTAAATATGTTGCAGATAAGCCCTCAGTTTCACTAGGCATGGGCCCCATGTCAAACCCAAGCGTTGGAAATTATAGATGTCAATAGAAGTCTATGACCAATCTCTCAGTATATGACACAAACTTTGCCTTTTGATCTCTTCAAATGAAGAGATCAAATGAATGGCACAGTATTGGAAAACTCAGTCACTTATCTCTCCATTTCCAATTCACATTTTCCAAGAAAATCTGTAAAAATAAGTAAAAAAAAAATAGCACATAATCTCACCAATTTTTGAAAAGTCAATTTTGGTGAATGGCCAAATTGATCCTGAACCACTCTGAGTTTGAGACTATACCAAGGCAGAACACAAAGTATATACCATGCATGGTGAAGACCTCCATGTTCTGTGTTTGGCTATTAATATGACACAAGGTTGCAAATCAATTATGGAAGAGAAGTCTGCTGAAACAATTGCCTAACTACCAGCAAAGCTTTAAGGTTAGAGCTGACAACATGACCCTAGTATACTACTATACCAAAATATTTATGAAACAAATGTTTCAGCGAACGAGGAAGACCAAATTATTTCTTCCTCAGAGCAAGATAGAAATTATCTGCAGTATCCACTAGTTTAAGAATCTCTGCACCCTGAGCATACAAGAGTGCGCAGTATTGGTAGTAAGCTCAGTGAGGTAATATTCAAAAGCAAATGGAGGCAAAGGCAGTCAGTTGATTTCATTATCTAACAGCCTACACCTAACACATTAAAAGAAAGCTCAAATATTTCTTTTCATCCCTTTGTTTTTTATTATTTCTGTTCCGAGGAAAGAGAGATGCATTTTCAGTCTCTCCAAAGATTCTTTACACTCGTGGGACAAATATTTAATTGATCAGGCTTGTGCTTGTGCGAAATGCTTATCAGAACAGATTTCCGGATAACCTTTTAATTGGGTAACCTCCAACGACATCCTCTTCGATAGAACGACGAATCAAGACTGGTGGCTGTGGGTATAGTCTTAAAGACTACAAAACAAAAAGAAGCATTTCAGAAAGTAAACATTTGCAAGCACAATAAAAGGATTTATGCTTGAAGCCTGAGGGTAACATTCTTCTCACTTCATTAATCACACGAGTTGTGTATCGGAGTTTCTTTAGATCATCAATAGTTGGAAACCTATCCCCTAGAACTGAATCAACCTGAAATAAACAATAAATACACTACATATCAGATAAAAGTGGTTGTTCTCCATAAAGCTGATTTAAATATTCTAAGTGCAAAATATTTATATTTTAACCCACCTCATCTTGAAGCTTGGCCATGACACTAGGTTCCTGCAGTTTATAAGGGTTGAAAGAGAGGTCAAAGATACTATAATGAAGAACTTTGCAGCTACCTATTTGAATAGCTTTATCTCCTTTTTCATATCTTAAATGAATCAAAATTTCCAAAAGTTCAACCATGAGAAAAAACTTTTGAAGCGTAGATTTGGAGTGAAACGCAACAGGCAGATGATCTTAATTGACACTTAAAAATTCTATCAATGATGCACAAAAATTTTTTAAAGGAAAAAGCTTCACATAGGTCTTAAAGAACATCTGCATAGAGTTATCTGAACTTCGAATCCTCAAGCTTCTTGAAATTGATTGCTATTCTATTTTATGGAAGTTGTATGCGCATAAGACAACAAACATATGACTAGTTTGCACATGCACATGCTACTGTTACTCACAAAAACTCTAACATGTAAAAGGAAATTCCCCCCAATTCCCACAAAAAGAAAATCAAAGGAGCTTTCAATAAAAGGCAGCTTCTGAAAGCAGGAAGGTGAAATGCTTATACTTCTGCCTAAACTTGACAGAGGTAGACCAACCTTGGACAACAGATAAAAGGTCCATGTGAGCACTGCAGCAGATGTTTCATGTCCGGCTATAAGCATTGTCATGAGGTCATCACGAAGTTGTTTGCTTGAGACCTACATCTTAATGCATGAGAAGCCTCTAAACCAAATGTTTGGCAGAGTAAATGAATCCAAGACTCCGATGTGTCATACCTCCTCTCCAGATGCTAACAAGAAATGGAGGATACTAGGATCTTTTTCATTCATGTATTCCTCATGAAATTGCAATTCTTCTTCCTCTACCATCCTCTGAAATGCATTTTGTGGTAGGCAAAACTTAGAACAAAATGATTCGCAAAAGATCAAGCAAAATAAATTTTGATACATATTAGAAAGGCAGGCACTGACAATATAGTAAAAAGAATTAAAAATTGGTTGCACGTGAGTACTCAGAGCAACATATCTTTCAGGTCTATGTTTGCAATAATGTCTGAAGCTCATTTACTAAAGGACTTGGTTTTTGTGCTTAGCTCTATTAGCAATAAGCATTCCTCTCTTTGCCTTTATAGTTTATCCTTGGACTCAATTATTGTTTCTTATTAACTTAAAACGAGGAAAAATTACATCTTTTGCCACAAAGTTCATACATCTTATTCGAAAAGTAGGACAAGCTTGTCCCAAATAAAATGGAGGACGACATCAAGAGAAAGCCTTTGAATCGTACTGCTGATTATGCAAGAAGATATGACAAAGTAGCCATGGGGCTTTGCAGTATTAGAGAGGAAGACCACTCAGTCCAAATTTCAGTACACAAGATGCTTAGGTCTGTAATAAAACACGCATCCGCTTCTTAAAATGGTATGCGAACATAAGGAAGGAAATTGGGTGAATCTGATGGGCAAATCTCTTACACAGTAGTTTTCTAAAGGTTTCTAAATCCTCTGTTGTGGGACGATATATCTAATATTCTAACATAATGCTTCAAGCTCAAATGTGGAAAAGTTATCTTCACTGTGCTAATTAATAATTTAGATAGGACTTGAACAGGTGATGTTGATCAATATGCAGCACTTGTGTCAGAACGGTGCCTGAACAGCGGCAGAACAGTGGCTAGAATGGTATTCATACATTCTATTAAAAATTAATTAAATTATATTATTATTATTAAATAATTGTGGCTAGAATTGTATGCATACAATGGCTAGAACAGTGGCCACTCAGAAAGTGGTTGAAACAGTTTTCAGAAGAGAGGCTGGATAATGGATAGTCATCGAGTACGTGATGGAACAGTGTTGGAAGAGTCACCAAAAACAGGTTATTGATGTCGGATGATCACTTGGATAAGGCAAAATCAGATAAAACGCACTGTTGCCGCTATAGTGATAAAAGGAGGTGCGATGCCACTGAATGGCTAACGGGAAGAGTCACCATGTCACTAGAATGAAAACTGGAAAGAGATAGAAATAGTGAACCAAGGAAGAAGAATGAAAATTTTGGCTGCTGGAGCAGCTGAAGCTGAAATAAGTTGCGTCATTATCCAAATTGTCCATACTCTTATACTATATGAGAAATAAGAGAAGAGATCGGGAGAATATTTTGTACAAGTCCAATATATAGGAGCAGTTTTAGATAGGTTACTATACACAAGATCTGACATTGTAACGTTATACCAATCAAACACTTGGATCGTGGAATTGGATCAACCTATGCACATCAAATTCTAATGACAAAAGGTCAGAAGCTTTTCTTCATAAACAGGTAAAGGTCAGGGGATTGGTTTCAATGGAAATACCCCCATTTCCAGCAGGGCCAATAAGGCTTCATCCGAGACTATATACGGAAATATACTAGTCACTTCTATCACACAGATAATAATAAAATTAGTAAAAGTTCAAAATGATTCTGTTCTTGATAAGCAGTAGATCAGGATGATCTCTGAAGCAAATAAAACATTACCTTACATAGAGCAATCAAATCATCCAATGTGGCATTAATCAACTTGAGAGCTGCATTGACCTTTTTAAGCTTTGGAGAAATATCTTTCCAGATAGGCAACTCCCAAACTGGAATTGGTGCAACACTGCGATCTTCTGCTTCTCTAAGCACTGTATATACAGCCTGAACAAGACCCAAAAAAAAAAGTACAGATACAATTGCTGTTATTAAAAATAATTATAACTTGCAATATCTGCAATAAAATAGATTAAACAAGTAGAATTGATCCAAGCAAAAGTAATACCTCCACAATACCAGTGTCTACAGTTAACGAATCAAAATCATAATTAAATACAGCTTTGCCAATGATGTCTAATGTTAGACGGGAGAATAGTGATTCCATCTCTACATCTTCTCCATCAGATGCAGCAACATCGAGCTTTATGCACAACCTGTCGGTTGCTTTTCCAAATAAGCCAATCATAGCTGCTACATACTACAATCAGCAATGAAAAATGGTAACAATAGTAAAAAGTTAGAAGGATGTTGCCTTCTCACTTAACGCTACACTTATAGATAAACAAATAAAATAAAAGACCAAATTAGCTCATATGAATTCAGCAAGTGGCCAACTAACAACAAGAAGACGGAAAAATAAACCCCAAGAAGAAGAACAATTGCATTGATACCTTTTGATGCAATGCGGGCACAATGGCACGACGCCTGACACGCCAAATTTCTCCATCTGCAGGTATAAGTCCCTTCCCCATCACAAAGTCCAATATTTCAGCGAGGATACCCTGGAGATGGAGGAGCCAGATATCATCTTTTGAATTTTGAGTTGATTATTTTGTTCCTTCGTTCTTTATATTCAACAAATTGATAGAGTACAGATAGTAAATTGATTTACCTTAGAATAAGCCTTTGAATTATCTTTCAGTATGTGTTTGGCTATTGAGGGATCAGAAACTATTAAGAAAGACTGCACACAATGTCAAATCATCAAATAATCATAGAGAGAGTCTGATTGACTTCAAAATGCGCAAGTGGAAAAAATTAGATTTTGAGAAAATGAACAAACCTTGGGACCAAAAATCAACCGGAAAATTCCGCCATAAGTAAGGTAAAGCTCATAAAGCGGGATGAAGAATGGCTCATTCCGAATGGCATTGATGGATCCTTTGGCCTCTGGAATGCGAGGATAATCACTCTGCCGTTGAGAGAAGAACTCAAGAAACTCCTTTGGTACACCCAATTTAGACAAACCATTTATGAGCAATGATGGGAATCTACTCCACAGAGGGAAAACACTTAAATTTAGGGACAGAAGAAACCAGAATAACATCAAGTGCCTATTATCCATGCTAAAAATAGAATATGTTTCATTCAAAGGAACTTATTGAATTAACTGTATAACTAAAGTTCATGACCCTCAATAAGGAACAAACTGCTAACTAGATATATCAGTAAGTTGCTTCATCCTTCAGTTTCCTGAACATCTAAATAAGGAAAAATTCTCTCTAAGAGGGCAAAACCTGAAACAACTACTCAGCTAGATAATGCATGAGTTGACATCATTAAGTGCTCCATAATGTACAATCGATGATTAAACATCTGAGAAATAAAAAACACACTGAAAAGAATTAAGAGAATGTGTGGAGATAAATTCCACAAGCCTGATTGCTTTTATAGGCACACTTTACAAAATATATAACTGCATATTTCCAGCATGGGAAACTTTCATAGGAGAGATATGTGGACATTGCTATCTACGTCTATGTTGCTCAGACTCTTCAATGCGTGTCAAATCTGACACAGGTACGGCAATATTTTTGGAGAGTCCGAGCAAATCAAACTAACATAGGAGATGTGTCAATAATTAGTATAGAATACTATAAAATAAAAAAGTCTCAAACTTCCTCCATGCTTTAATGGTTGTTACCCATTGTATTGTATTGTATTGTATGCTTAAATACAATATTTATGTTGATTGTTATTTAAATTCTATTGCATTGTATCATTTAAATCGATCATTAGGTAACGATGAAAAGACTCAGTTTATGTAACGATCAATTTGGTGCAATCGCATTGCTATCTACTTATCTTAATATTTTCTTCTCATTTTGTCTTTATTTATTATTTAATAATTATATTTCATCTTTTACTCTACTTTTTCTTTTTCTTGAGTAGCTCTAACCCATACCCTACTTTTCTAGTAAGCTTATCATTCAACTCTGGATGTGTGATATTATATAAAGATGGAGAGTGAAACAACCTATCCAAAACTATATTTCAATCAAACAAATAGTACACGATACATTATAGAGCAATACGTAACAACCATCCAAATAAAGTGTAAATTGAGAATGTACTCCTTCAAACAAAGTTATAATTACTCAATGATGTTAAGATAAAAAGAATAGCAAAAGCAATATAATCCATACAAAGACTATCCAGTAGAGTCAAACAAGACCACCAAAATATAAATAAAATGTGGTAACTGAACATACCCAGTTTGTTCCACAGTGAACTCGCCTGAAGCAATACGAGCAGATAATTGAGCTCGCCTTTTCTCTTGTAGAAGCTCCTCCACCTTCTTCACTTCTTTGTCTACCGACTCAGGCTCTCTTCCATTAGTAGAACACCTAATTGTAAAGTTTCCTGCACCAAAATCCCATATGATTTTTCCTAAAAAAATAAATAAATATACAAAATGATAAGTAGCATACCGTTGAATTTAGGAGATGAATTGGGTCTGGATTTAGAGCGATGGAGTGTTGGGAGTTGAAAAAGAGGAAAAGAAGAAGCCATGAAAAGGGAGAGAGAGAAAAGTAGAATGTTGGGATTATGGAGTGTTGTTGGTGTGGCAGCCGTCCGAACGCATGTTTATTTTGATGATTATATACCGAAAAATTGAATTTGGATTTTGCTTCCGAATCCATTTCAACATAAAGATACCTTTAAACACGACGGAAGCTAATTTTGGGATTATTTTTTGTCTTTATTTGGTTCATAGTTATTTCACCATTCCAATAAATTATTGAATTTATTTATCTAATATTTACATTAGTTTACTACTAACTTAAAAGTTATATTTTATATATCAATTAAAATGTACATAATTTTAATAATAATTTGTTTTACTTTTAATAAACTAAAAAATGAAAATTTTATTTTTAAGTTAAATAAGATTAAAGTGCTGAATAAGATGAAAATGTTTATTTTTTTTAAAGTTAAATAAGATGAAAATTTTATTTAAAGTTAAATAGGATGAAAGTTTTATTTTTAAGTTAAATAAAATGAAAGTTTAGTTTTAAAAATACATGGTGGAATAATGAAAATGCATACACATACTGACATACCTTAAATAAGATGAAAATTTTATTTTTTAATAAAGAATAACTAAAACTGACAAAGAAAATGAAAACGAGGCTATCATCTTATTATACTTAGGGGGTCATTTAGTATGACGGACAAAGAGGAGCTAATTTTGGGATTTATTTTTAGTAGTATTTAATTCCTTCTTTGGGAATAAGATAAGTTGAATTTATTTATCTAATGCTTATATTTATTTATATGGATAGTCCGAGCTAATCAAACTATATTTCAGTTTATGATCTCGTTTGACTTGACACAGAGGATAAGAAAATAAGAGTGTAAGAAAATGAAGAAAATTTTTCAATTTTGTCGTTTTTAATGAAAGTTATCTCAAATGTATCAAAATGCTCTTAAATATGTCACTTGAAAAGTTTAAATTAAAATGTTGTTAAAAAAAAGAAGAAGAAAACATTCTTTTTGAAATAAAAGGAGTAGGTAATATTGTTCCATAAAACTTGTTAAGGGATTACTAATATAAATGTCAGATGCTCCTAGTATAAAAGTAATCTATGAGTTTAATTTTTATCGCGAAACATAAAATGATAATATGAACTTATGGATATTTTTAATAGTTCCAAGAACTTATGAATATATATATCATATTCTTCAAAACACTGAGCAAGAAAATTTGGAAATGTATGGCCTAGAGATAGCTTTCCTTCAAATTTCCAACTTGGTTAAGAAAAAAATACAAACTTTTGAGAATTCTATATCATTTCTGTGGTCTGGCTATTCCATAACCAGAGGCACTGCAAGCCACAGCACATTTGTGAAGTAAAATATTAACAATTCTACAAGCAGACCAAGGAAACAAAAGCAGCATGCATTACACCATTTATTTCCCCTTTCATGTTAAGTCTTACATAAAATGAACCAAGCATTTAGAAAGCCAGAATGTATATCAAGGAAAACCACCAAGCATTATTATCAAATCTTGGTCACCGTTAGGAACAGTTGAAAACAAAAACTTGTCTATATTATGCATCCAGTTTTAAGAGAACCGTCTGGAGGGAATGTACATGCCTTTGTAAGGATCTAGAAGAAAATAAATTGAAACTTCACCCCGAAGCAAGACTGGATTATGTTCGGGTTTTGACAGTCTTCCACAGCTTCACCCACTCAATCATGGAATCAGCTGCACGGGTGAACACAGGATCAATTCGTCCCAGCTGCTCCTTCACGGCTGCTGCAATCTCAATCACACAATCTTCTGCTGTTTTTGCTGCTGGAGTCAATCTCATTGATTGGAAGAATGGAACAACTTCTTCCGTCAGCTTCACCCCTTCCCACTCTTTCTTCAAACTCTCTATGGCATCACCTCTTTCTTTCCTCCACACATATGGAAGCCCAGTTTTCACACCATATCCTAAGTGATCACATACGACCTTAACACACATTCCAGTCCATATATCCTCCATAGTTTCCCACCTGAACTTTCCTTCTTTTGCCAACCTGAAAGATGGCAGCAAAGCAGGTCCCACCAACTCACGATCAAACGCTACATTGATTCCGCTCAGAGGCATCATGGCCCTAACTGGTACAGTAAGGACAGCATCAACATATCGAGTGTTCCTCAGTGCCGGCTTGAGGGCTTGCGTAGGTGCATCAAGATCTGCTAAATTAAGCCAGAGTCCACATGAAAGAGCACACGAGACGCCACTTCGCAAGCTAAATGGGTAGCCACGAACAAAATCAGCTCCTTTACAGAACGGATCATAAAGGGTATTAAAGAAAAATGGGGTGGCAGGAGTTGAGAGGTTATTGATATGTTGTGCGATGGCATCAACTTGGATACCTTCATTATCCTTAGCTGGAATGCAATCATCATCTATTGAGATGATATATCTCTTCTTTGACAAGAGATAGCCAAAATATCGGCACGAGTAACCAGAGAAAGTTACAGCATTTGAAGGTCCAATAATTTGTTGAATATCAGCTTT
The DNA here is from genome assembly GCA_026153255.1 of Solanum medicagineum. Classification (NCBI taxonomy): domain Eukaryota; kingdom Viridiplantae; phylum Streptophyta; class Magnoliopsida; order Solanales; family Solanaceae; genus Solanum; species Solanum medicagineum. The sequence continues at coordinate 13,245,818 of JAPFFP010000080.1, forward strand.
TGTATAGGTATCATAATTAAATCCACCTGGAATTTTAAGTTCTCCTTTAACATCAGGATCTTTGATAATTATCAGGTGAAATCGGGAGAATACTGCTCTCCATTCTTCCAGAAATGAAGTAAGATCTGGTTCAATTGCAGCTATCACAATATCAACCTCATCATCTTTGATGCTAACTTGAGACATTTTTTCAAGGCTAGAATAAGCAAAAGCAAGAACAGGCTCTGTTGCCTTGAGAAATGGCAAGAGACTTTTGCAATAATGGCTTGCTACCAAACAATATCAGAATTTCTCAGAGCATCCTGAAATAAAGTAGTTATAAATATTACATCATGAATCATTATGTTACAGAAGGATTTAAAACAAAAAACTTACTAGTAGGAAGCACAGGAGTAAGAACACATTGGATGTTAAATGCGTCAATTAGTGAAAGGATTTCTTCTTTTCCAGTTGCAATAAACAGCTTCAAAATCTTTTCATTTAGCTTCCCAGCTCTCAAGGTCCTCTGCCAAGATCAGAAAATTAAGACTGTTATCGCATGTGAACCTACTCCAACATAATTGAGTAGAAGGAACTTCACACAAATTTACAGAGTTTGTGTCATTAGATCTACCAATGGGAGGTTTCCTATTCTCATTCGGGAATTTAATAAATTTAATAATGAACATATGAAGCAGTAACTGCATTTATAGCCCACGGCTAGTATATAGGTAAAGTCTAAAATCTGTATGTTGTAGAAGTTCAGACAGTGACATATTGTTAAGATGCAGAAAGAAGTGCAAGTATGACATATGCCTACTAATTTTACTTAGTGAATCTCCCTTGGAAAACATAAAGATGACCTGCCATATATTTACAGGTTATGACTAACGTGTAAAGAATAGCACTAAAGTGAAAAAGTGACACAACTATGGCCAAGTAACTGCAGAAGGACAAAGCGTGTAACAAACTCACTAGTTCAGAATTCAGAAACATCAGCTATTCCACTAATTTAGTCCGGCCTTGACGTTTAATTTGTTTATTATAGATGCCTACTTCTCCTCATACAGATCAAAACAAAGTAAGCCCACAACAGCTCATAGCTTGTCCGTGTAGATGATATCTGATCCCTTTTATTGGATCACTGTTTGAGTTCTGCCTTTTCAGTGCAAAGATGGGAAACGAAATCCATTGTCACATCTATTTTGAGGGAATGCCAAACTTAATCACAGTCGGAATTCAGTATACCTAAATAGCTCTTCTCTGGCGATTCTTGCCGGCCAGCGGTTGGCTTGGTAGCTCAGTTCTCACCCACTGTGATCGCTGATAAATTTTTTACTCTTTTCCCTTCTCTTCTTTCCTTTTCAGATTTTTCTCTCTTCATTCAGGGAGGAAAATAGAATCAATTTCAACGCACGTTTCAAATCCTTTGACATCACTAGATGGACTGTCAGCAATGAGACTTGGTACGAATGGATAGAAAGAAGTCACAAAATAATGAGAAGCTCAACCTTAAGCACAAACACCATCAGGTGGATCTGTAACATCCTTAAGGAAACATCAAGATTGGGGGGGGGGGGGGGGGGGGGGGGGGGATGAAAAAGTGGAAAACAAAGGAGAAACTTGCGGAGCTATTATGCACCAGGAATTTTAATGCGAATGCAAGATCTCAAGTAGGACTAAAAAGAGTACCTGGAACGCAAGTTTAGCGACATAACATGTGTGACGATTGCGGAAGTAAAGATATGCACAAGTCATATCCAAAAGAAGAAGTTTCAAATATCTTGGCTCCATAATCCAAGGAGACAAGGAAATCAATGGTGATGCCACACACTGTATTGGATCAGGGTGGATGAAATGGAGACTCACAACCAGGGTTCTATGCATTAAGAATGTGTCACCAAGCCTTAAAGGTAAATTCTACATAGTGGTGGTTAGACCAACACTGTTGTATGGGGTGGAGTGTTGGCCAGTCAAAAACGCCCACGTCAAGAAAGTTGAACGTAATGGAGATGAGAATGCACAGATGGATGTATAGGAATACCAAGAGAGATGATTAGAAACAAAGTAATAAAAGGAAAAGTGGGGGCGGTCTCTATGTCAGACAACATGAGATAAGCGAGAATGTGACCATATGAAGAGAAGGTGTGCAGATGCGACAATGAGGAGGTAAGAGAGAGGTTGGCTATAATAAAAGTTAGGAGAGATAAAAGGATAGGACGAAGCAGAATGAGCAGAGGGAGGTACTTAGATAAGACATGATACAGCTTCAACTTTTTCTGATAAAGGAAAAAAAAAGTTGAAGGTGTCACGTCTTATCTTATAGAGGATATGACCCTAAATAGGAAGGTTTTGAGATCGAGAATTAGCATGGAAAATTAGTAAGTAGCTGAGTGTTGTCCCCCTGCTTGTGGGAGGCAAGGGACTAGTCTCTTCTCCTCTTCTCCTTATTAGTAGTATTATTCACTAATTGTTTGTTTGATACTGGTAACTTTGTCTTCCTTAGCATATTAAGGTCTATACTGGCCACCTCCAAAAGTGTTAATTACATAAAAAAAGAATAACAGGAACTT
>JAPFFP010000080.1:13248469-13258782 GCA_026153255.1 Solanum medicagineum
GAGACAAGATGGACTATGCATGAAAATAAGGCAGACTTGCTAAGCTGTTGGATAAAAAGAGGTGCAAGAACAAGTCAGAAGATGTGGAGGATGATAATCCCAGAGTGTATCCTATAAACTGTTCGGAGAGAGGAACGGGAGATGTTTCGAAGACAGATCCAGCTCCACTTAAAAGTTAAATGTAATTATACAGTATCATCCTACTTTTGGTGTAAAAAAAGGTGACTAGAGGATTTAGACCACATTGTAAAATTATTAGATCCCTGTAAGTATTTCTTTTTCCTCTTTTTCTTGTAACTAACACTTTTTGATGGTCTCTAGCATGTCCTTATTGCTTATTGCTGAGAATGAGATATACAGATTTACCTATTTCAATAAAGAAGAGCTGTAAAGAGCTTGATACACAAATTGAATATTGATCAATTGTCTTCAGGAAACAAAATAGAAAAGGGTGTAAGGGAGAGCATTAAAGAGATTTAGGAAGAGAGATGGATGAGATTTGAATGCATAGAAAACATGTAGTAAAACCCCCATGTAGGGTACCTTGAAATCCATTATTAAAACTCATAATAGATCATAGTTTCGTAGCTCAAAACATGCATAGTCTCAATAGATATTAGAATTTGGAGAGGGACCTCTTCAAATTGGTCCATATATCTTAACTTGCAAGTTTGAGGCAATCTTCCAAGATTTTGAGTGTCACATAACAAAGGTATACGCACCAAATTATAGATATGAAAGGGAAAATTATAAGGAAGAGATAGAAGCAGTTAGGGGGTTTGAAGGGTGGTCCTTGTGCTGTTTGTGGGGACTTCAACATCACAAGATTTCCTTCAGAAAAGATAAATAGTAACAGGAGATCTCCGGCTATGGTGAACTTCTTAAATTTTGCTAAGGATATGACTTTGACAGATCCTCAACTGGAAGGGGACACTTTCACCTGGTTCAAAGATGATAATCATACGATTGCTTCAAGAATTGACAGATTACTTTTTTCCAAAAGAGTGGGATGATATTCAATAAATATCAAACAACCTCTTCTACAAAGAATTAAATCTGATCACATCCATATATCACTGCAATATGGTGTCTGGGAACAGAACAAATCCGACTTCGAATTTGAGAATTAGTGGTTTAACACATAAAGTTTTGTGGACAGAATCAGAGAATTGTAGACTTCTGTGGAGTTTACAGGCAAGCCTCATTTATTCTGGGCTTGCAAGCTCAAAGCACTTAAAGGCATAGGATGAGGTGCTTACTTGCCTATCGATGTGTGCCATGGGTAAAGCTCCTGGCTAAGATAGCTACAGAACGGGTTTCTTATCACATATTGGGAGATATTTGAACATGACATGACTAATAAAGTGCACTCTCCTTTTGGAGTTAGCTTGTGGAGATCTATTAGAGTGTTGTGGCCTTTTATAAGGAATCACACCTCCATAAAGGTGAACAATGAGTACAAAACATCATTTTGTAAAGATAATTGGTTGGGGGTATCTGATAGATTTACCCCCATACTGATGACAGTAGCAGATGCATAATCCTCAGATGGGTGGAACATGCAATTCAGAAGGAATTTATATGACTGAGAAGTGGATACATTGACATAATTTTACAAAATGCTAGAAGATTTCAAAGGTTTACAGGAGGGTGCATATTGTCTATGCTAGAAACTAGACAGTAGGGGACTCATTAAAGTAACCTCAGCTTACAAGTTATTGAATCAAGACCATCAACAGACAGCTCATTGGCCTTGGGACACGTTTGGAAAGTGAAAACACCTGTCAAGGTGTCTTGTTTCACATGAAGCTGTTTGCCCAAGATAGTCTTAACAGGCAAAGGATCCCCCTTTGTTCCAGATGCTTGCTTTGTTGGAAAAGCGTAAGACAGTCAGCCATCTATTCTTACATTACAAGGTTACAGATCAGCTATGGAAGGATTTTTACCAACCTCAGAGGCATAGCACGAACTGGAAGGCTATGTTTTGATATAATCTTTCTCTTAAAATTCAGATGTACTTTTAGTTACTAGAGCTTTTGAGAAAGGAAGTGCTTCTGGAACCAAAGAAACTAATACGCTCTTGTTAAAACTTAGAAGTATCAATTCTAAAGATAATTTGCCATAAACATCGAATCAATATTTTAACTGTCTAGGTAAATGTTACCCCTTTCAAAAAGAATTACTAAATTAAGTATGTCATTTACAAAATAATAATTCCAGAAGTTGCTGAAGTGCTTATTACTGTTTCTACAAGTCACTCCTTTTACTAAAAGAAACATTTTTTATAACCATGGTGTCTAGGCCAGCTTGTACTAGCCTCGACTAATTCCACAAGATACCTGCCACCAAACAAGTGCTAGGTAACTCTGTCCACCAAGGACATATGAGAAGAAATCATCCAGTATCTTTTAGGGATTTGCACCTAAGATGTTATCATTATAAACCCACTTTTGGGTGCTAAAATTAGTACCCACCCACCAAGAAAAGAAAACACAAGTTGAGGTATGAATGTTAATGTCTTCTATTTTAACAAAGGAAAGAAAAGATAACCATCAATGTCATTTTTAGCATCTATCATCATTCAAAATCCTTTCCACCTATCACTTGCACAGTATGGGCAATCACAGGGGCTGAACATATTGAAGTGCCAAAAAACACTCCTTACACTCTTTAGATAAACATTAGATACCACAAGACAAAATTAGTTATCACAACTCAGTTCACTCTGCTGTAAAGGGCTAGGTCAAAATGCATAAGGGATTACTTTCCTACTCCTACATGACAAAGTCTGAACAGCACCTTGCTGAACTAAGATCATCCTCTTTTTTAAAACAAAATAAGTGAATTAAAATTACCCAAGTACAAGTTTAAACATAAAGACACAATTTTCTCTCTCATCAGTCTGGATAGATGTATCACATAATAACAGCTAAACTGAAATACACTAAAAAGTCTTTACAAATCCATAAAATTCTTTCAGCACTGATGATAATTGAACACCACTTACAACTAAATAACACACGGGAAACCCATGAAAGGAAAAACCAAAATAAGCAGAAACCAGATCAAATCACAGATAAAATACACAAGTATACTGGCGACGAAAAAGAACCCATAAAAGAAAATCCAAGAAATGCATCAAGAATCAGATCATAGCACAATCAAGTTAGGAAAAAAATCCAAAGGGGAAAAACCCATAAAAAGAAGAAAGTGCGTTTACCAGAAAAAGGTCGTGAAGAATGTGTTCAGGCAAGAAAGATAGATCAGAGTAGGAAGAGATATGAAGAAGGGCAGAGTCAATAGCGAGAGAAAGAAGGGAAGGCGGGTGGGTTCTCATTCATTTAACCCTTAAATCACTCCGATACTTTCTCACATACTCACTTGCACATGTGACTGAGCACAACAAACCAAAGCAATCACTTGTTTACATCTAAAAATTTGTATGTTAATGCCGGAGAAATGGCGTTGGAACCTACCAGGAAATTAGGGAAGCCAAGAAGTTTTACTTTTTCTTTATTCCTGCCTCTCCAAACTTACAGAAATTGGATTATTGTAAAATCTTTAGGGCTTTTCTCGTCCAACATCTTTGGGGCTAAAAGTGCACAAATATCTATTTTTGGGATTCTCGTTTGACTAATGGTGAGGGGCATTTTGGTTACTTGTTAGAGTTATGCTTTTTTGTTTTTTTAAATTATTATTAAACTAACATAATCCAAGAATCTCACCATTCGTGGCAGTTAGGGATTGAGTCACACACTTCTTAAGCCTTAACATAAATAACAAAAGTACAAGGGGACAATAAAATCTTACCTCCAAACCTATGGTGATTCATAAGTCAACTAGCCTACTAAGGTCAATCAACTCATCCCAATACAAGAAAGAAAGCAAACCTAGAGTCTACCACCTATGAGAGGACTCCTCTCAATACAATAGAATCCAGGAAAGCAATAAATAAGGGAGACTCTCCCTTTACAATTAAAGGAAGAAATAAAGAAACTAAATATATTCAAAAAGCCTATCACCTGAATGAGGAAATACATTTCTTGAATAAGATAATCTAAAAGAGAAGAGCACCGGGGGTAGTGAGGGACACCAGTCAGACACCTCAATCTCATGGTGGCTTTTTGATCCTTTTTAATTTCCTCCTCCTAAAGTTAATCATGTCCATTCTATCCATCAAATAAGTACCTCTAACACTAGAAGGCAGTTGTTGGTAGATGTAAAAGTATTGAGGAATGTTAGACTTGTGGCTCAACTTAGACAAAAGATCAGCAGTACTATTGGCTTTTCTAGAGATATGCTGACATTGAAAACTGCTAAGTTGAGAATTAAGTTCATGAAGGTTTGAAATATACTGATAAAGATTCCACGGAGGTTTTTTATTAGAGGCAATCCAGGTATTGAAAAGTTGTGAATCCACCTCCAATAAATGTGATTGTAGCCATGTTGAAGACACCACTAAATCCCACAAGTAGCAGCCCGAATCTCTGCTTGGTCATTGGAACCATGACCAATGGAACAGTGTAGGCAAACACCATAGCACCATGCTGATCTCTAAGGATGCCAACCCCCTCCAATTCTGCTTGGATTACCCAAGGCACTTCCATCAGTGGTAAGCTTTAAGAAATTAACAATGGAGGGCTTTCAAAGAATGCTAGTGATCTACATCTCATGAGAGCATCTTTCCACCATAATGATTAGATTTCTCCAGTTGCTGGGCCAAGTCAGGTAAGGATAGGTTGTGATGAGCAGATGAGTGATGTCTTTAAAAATAAGGAATATCACCCTAAAGTTGTTGGATTTTATTAGCACCATATTTTAGTAGCACACCTGTTCTTCCAGAGATTCCAACAACCAAAGGTGGGAATAGAATGCACCAGGAGCTTATGAACCTCATTTTTAGTTTTCAGCTGCCACCAGTAAATTAGCAGACTCTGGAGAGAAGTATGATTGTGAACAATATCAAATAAATTCTGAAAAAAAACTGCCAGACATAGTTGGCAAAGTTACCAGCAACAAAGATATGATGATTGTTGTCCAGACCAGCTCTAATATAGTAGGAGCATGTTGCAGGTGCCACCCCAAAGGAAGTGATTTTATCATTAGTAGGCAACTTGTTCCTTAAGGCCTTCCAGAGCAAGAAAGAGACCTTGAAAAGGATGCCTCTATGCAAAATGAGAGAGTTCATGTGATTTCTAGCATTTTTTTGCCTAACATAATTCCAGGCTAACGCAATAGTGAACAAACCATTCTTTGTAAGCTTCCGGATTGCCTCGCCAGGCATATCTACTTGATAATGGATCTTGATTTGCAAAATTTAAGGCACTAACAAAATAGGAGCATGTTGTCTAACTTTACTTCATTTCATTGTCCCTTAGTTAGTAAGTGAGACACACTGATGTTGTTAAGTCTGAAGCTATCAATAGTGTAATCAGCCAAGGGTTTAATACCCAACCAATTATCCCACCAGAATGAACAAGTTCTAGAATTGATCCTCTGTTTCTCAACCTCATCTTTGTTTCTAACCAAATAGTTCCATACTACACATTGTCTTGGAGCCCATTTCTTTGCAACAGGGTTTGCCCTTTGACAATACTTAGCTCTAAGAAATTGTCGCCACAATAAATTGCAAGATCTGAACCTCCATCATTGCTTGTGTTGGAAAGTAGTGCAGACATCAACAAGATTTCTTACTTTAATGTCACATTTATCCCGTGGGAAGCTAAGAATTCCCAAGAAGCCTAATGGTACTTTTTCCTATCTTGGTTCCACCCCAAAAGAAGTCAGCAACCACATTTTCGATATACTTGAAAGTAGTCTTAGAAGGGGAGATAGAAGATAGGGTGTGGATAGGGATAAATTGTAAAATATGAACCAAGGTAACTTTACCACTAAAAATCAGAATTTTAGAGTTCCAACCACTAATCCTCTTAACAATTTTAACCACCAAGTTAGAGTAATTGATAATTCTTTGTCTCCCAATATAGAAAGGACAACCAAGGTAGTTAATAGGGCTATTCTTCTTTGGAAAACTAGTGATAGTCTTAACCAACTCAATAATATCAGGTGGAGTTTTAGAGGTGTCACGATCCAAAATGGATCGCAACTAAGAGAAGAGGAAATAGAGTGGAATCTCAACATAACATAACCATCACAAAATCTGGAACCATGAGTATAAGAGTATCTAAAGTAAGTACAGAAGAACATAATCAACTATCTCAAGAGGAATACAAAACTCTTTAATAATATACAATACAAGTCTGAGATAGAAAGCAAAAAAAGGAAAACTTAAGATCCATGAGGACTCAGAGTTTGAGACTCACCACTGTGATCTAGATGGATGAATAATAACTCGGTTGGAGTGATCAACTACCCTGTGTGGGTTCCTGTGTTCGATCTGCAGGGAGGCAACAAAGTAGGGGTGAGTATATCAAAATATACCCAGTAGGTTCAACTGACTGTGTAAGAGAAATCGAACAAGTATGTCATAACAGAATCCTATCACCTGCATCAAAAAGGTTAGGACACAATATAATATAACCATGAATACTAACAAACATCGACAATGAGCCAATCTAATAATGCATGCAATGGCATCACAGGCCATGTATGAAGTGAAATGTCAACCGTCATAGGGTCGATGTACACATCTATTGAGACAAAGCTACAAGATAGAACCCAGGAGTATCGTAGGCAATATATGCGTAACCACAACTGTCATAGGGCTGGGGACACATATGTCAAGCTGAGCTACAAGACAGAACCCAAGGGCTGATTAGACCATGTACTGGAATATCTCAAGATGTCGCAGGCCTTAAGATAAAGTACCTCGAAGTATTGCAGGCCTCAAGAGGAAGTGTCTCAAGGTGTCGCAGGCCTCAAGTAAAGTAGACATAGTGTAAAATATATGCATGCCAATACCACAGCATAATTATGAAATTTGAATGTCAATGCCACAATATAAGTATGAATTGTGTGCATACCAACACAACAATAGAGTACAAGATATGTGCATACCAATGCAACTAGTCAATATAAGATATGTGCATACCAATGCAACAGAGGAGTATAAGATAGATGCATACCAATGTAATGATAGAGTATGAGATATGTACATACTAATGCAACTAGTCAATATAAGATATGTGCAGACCAATGCAATAGTAGAGTATAAGATATGTGCATACTAATGCAACTAGTTAATATAAGATATGTGCACACTAATGCAACATGGAGTATAAGATAGGTACATAACAATGCAACTAGTCAATATAAGAAATGTGCATACCAATGCAGTTGACTAAGTAAGAGATACGTGCATACCGATGCAACTAGTCAATATAAGATTGGTGCAACAACCATTACATCAACCGTGCTATACCATGTATGCAAATCATTATCACAGGGTCATTTTTACATCATATCATTGCTAACTCATTAATAAATAAGATCTCGGTGAAACAGGCTCCACAAGAACCCCCAAATAAGCTCATAACTCTCACATTTATTGCATTCATCATTAATTAGTCACGACACTATACAAAGCTATCTCAAGTCTTATATTATCATAATGATATTCAAATTATCTCAATCTCAAAATTTCATTTCAATTCATCAATAGAATCGCCATTTACTCAATTTTCAGCCTAACCGATATCATACTCACATCCATTTCAATCATATTAAGTCATCTCATAATTCAATCTATATCTCACAATTATCACATAAGCATGCTCAATAACTCCAATCCAGTCCCAAAAAGTTAGTTGAACCTACCTTGACACCGAAATCACACTCGAACAAGCTTTCAATCAACTCGAACCTCTAAACGATCCTCAAATCGACCAATCTCTATAAAAGTAATATACTACGCATCAAGAGGAGCATTTTGATACCTATATTGGCATGAATTAAGTTAGGGACAAAATGATCAATTTTAGGGCTAAAATTCAAAGTTTTCAAATTTAGAAATTGACTTTAAAATTGTGTTCTATGCGAAAAATGGAGCCCATGGGTGAAAATTCCACTAAAATCAGGTTTAAAACGAGTGTGAAATCCTCATTTAAAGCTTCAAAATCAAACACCAAAATTCCCCAATTTTGGACATTTATTCATGAAATTTAGGAAAAATATCAAGATAAAACTTAAGAAAAATAATTAAGATAATGTTAAAAACACTTACCTAGTAAAAGTTTTCGAAAATATTTCTTCAAAATTGCCTCAAAAAGCTTGGAAGTTCGAAAATCGGTTAAAAAATGGTGTCTCTGGGGTTTATAAAGCTGAACAGTGAAATGCTCTCCGCGAATGTGGGGACAGGTCCACAAACGGGGAGCCTAACCAAACCCAACTCTCCGCGAATGGGGGACTAGGTTCATGAATGCAAAGCCTAACCAAGCACAATGCTTTGCGAACGTGGGGACCAGGTCTGCGAACGTGGAGCACAGTACTTGCACCAGAGACTATGCACCAGCAAAATTAGCCAACATCTAAAACTCGAAAGTAGTTCTTGGAACTCATTTGAAATCCAAATTTCACAAACCAAATATGTATTCATACCAAAAAATAGCGATCCAGACGTAATAGAATAATTAGAATTTGATTCCGAGGTCTCCACGACACATTTACCAATGCAATTCGATAAAACTAGTTTAAAACATAAAATATCAAAACTGTCCTCGGCAACTCCAAAAATTATGACGAGACCATTTCCAGCGGTTGTTTTACCATCCAGAACAACTGAAACTATCAGAATTTTGATTCGAGCTTCGAACTCCGAATGTTGACCAAAGTCAAACTTTGGTTTCAGAAATGACTAAAATCACAATTTTGGGCCTAAAAACCTCATTCTAGCTCCAAATTTAGTTCTGCAACTTCCTGTAGTTAAGAATCGACATTCTGGAGCTAATGGAATTAATGAATCCCCGATCCGACCTCTAAAGCTCAGAATGACACAAGAACTCACTTTTTTAATAACTTAAGCCTTCAAAAATGCCAGAATTCATATTTTCGACTTTTAAAACTAGGATTTCAATTTCAACTACTCAAATAGATCAAAATAGGGCTAAGGTAACTTACAGAAGGGTAAACAGTAATTTCACATATGAGGCCAAAAGTGACCAATGGAGTCATTACATCATTCACCACTAAAAATAATGTTCATCCTAGAATATAAAGAAAAGAGGAGTACCTAAAGCCTCAAAAGGGTTGGGATGTTTGGCCTGCATATCAGACTCCAACTCCCATGTAATCTCATCAACAGAATGATGCCTCAAATGAACTTCCACAGAAGGTATATCTTTGGATCTTCAATCTCTGAACTTACTTGTCTAATATAGCTATAAACTCCTCCTCAAGGGACAAATCTGGACCCAACTCAACAGAATCATAAGAGATCAAATGGGACTCATCAGGAATGTACTGGCGGAGCATCAAAACATGAAAAACAAGATGCATTGATGATAATCTTGGTGGTAAAGCCAACTCATAGGCTACCTCACCAACTCTCCTCAAAATCTCAAATGGGCTAATGAATCTGGGACTAGGCTTGCCCCTCTTCCCAAATCTTATCACACCCTTTATGGGTGAAACTTTCAGTGAAACATTGTCACCAACGGAGAACTCCAGAAGCCTACCCTCCTATCAACATAACTCTTCTGGCGATTCTGAGCGATCAAAAGTCTACTCTGAATCAGTCGAACCAATCCATGGCATCCTGAAGCAAATCAACACCTAACACCTCAGCGGAACCTAAATCAAACCATCCAATGGGTGACCTTCACCTCCGGCCATGCAAGGCCTAAAACGGTGCCATCTCGATACTAAAATAGTAACTATTATTATATGTAAACTCTGTCAATGGTAGATGCTGGTCCCATCGCGCCCCAAAATCAATCACACAAGCCCCATCATGTCCTCTGGCCCTTGAATGGTATGCTCTAACTGACCATAATTCTGAAGGTGAAAAGCTGAACTCAAATCCACTCTAGTAGCAAAACCACACTGTAGATCCTGCCAAAAATGAGAAGTAAACACAGACCCTCTGTATGATACTATAGACACTGGCACACCATGTAATCTGATAATGTCCTGAATATATAACCTAGCTAACTGCTCTGCATTATAGCTATTCTTCACCGCTAGAAAGTGTGCCGACTTGACCAATCGATCAATAACCATCCAAACTGAATAAAACTTGCTCAAGGCTATGGACAAACCTATAACAAAGTCCATAGTCACTCGCTCCCACTTCCACTCGGTAACGGGCATCCTTTGCATGGATCCATCGAGCTTTTGATGCTCATACTTCACTTGTT
>JAPFFP010000080.1:13258882-13270162 GCA_026153255.1 Solanum medicagineum
TGCCCTTTTTGTTTCAGGAGCCAGCTATTGGTAGCCTCTCATGTTCGCATGTTTTGTAAATGGGTCATGTATATACACGTACTGTTCAGAATATATGTCTAGAGGTCTGTGGATACCAGTGGGTATGTGAGAGATACTTGAGTATATGGTTTACTATATGTTGTGGTACTTAATAAGGCGGCGAGACCGTATTACGCTATATATGAAATGATTATTAGGCGGCAGGACCGCAGCGGAGACCTTGTAGGCCCGCATTTATATTGTTGTCTGGGATGCTGCTGGATTTTACTTGCAGGTAAGGTTAGTCAATAAAACAAAGGAAACTCTGCCGAAATTCTGGCACGTTTCCAGGTCGGATAAATTGGAAAATTCAGGTTAGCATGTGTTTAGGTGCCCCTATCGGGTACTGGTCACGACCCTAGGTTGGGATGTGACAACTTTATACACTTTCATGAACATCAATTAAAAAGCCCTTATCATTCATATCATGCTTTAATAAATAACTCAAATTAAAACTTGGTGGGTCAATACATATAGACTTTGAATCATGAAATTTGAGAGTGTTATGCACCATAAAAGTGAAACTTGATCATTCAACCATTGTCAAAACAACCCGCCATAATTATTAAAAACCGTAGATAGGGAAATATGAAAATCATCTTATAAATCAACCCATCATAGGCATAATACAGTATCTGATTAATATAACTCATGTAATTGAGAATACATCATAAATTTCATCATTTAAAGAGAACTCATGAAACCTATGAAATTCCATAACTTGAAGATGAGGTAAGATAGGAAATTGCTTGGACTTTGTGGATGGAAGGACTCCATAAATTAAAACCTAGATGCCTGATTCAGAATCCTAAAAAAGGACTTGAAACTTGAAATAGGAAACTTGGAAACACTTAGTGTTCTTCTTGCCTTGGAGAGGATTCTTGCCTTAGAGAAATTTAAGATTTGGAGTGGGGAGTGAATGAGAGTGTGAGTTAGAGTTGGGAACTGATATGAGTAGAATTAAGACTCGATGACATAGTATTAAACTCAAGGTGTGGGGAAAGGATGAAAATACTCTTCATCATAATTGTCGAGACCCAAACCACGATGACTATCTACGGTTCATAAAATGGTTTATGGATTGTGGAAAGGGGGTTTCATCCTGGTTATATTTTCGAACCTCTAAAATAGCCATTGAACCTTAATCTACAACCCCTCTTTATGATTCATAAAATGATCAATTGGTTGTAGAACCTACTCATAAAAGCTGTCCACACTTCTAAAACTTTCCAACTCAGGATCCAATCTATGAGACTATCTTATGGCTCGTAAAATAGACTATGACTCGTCATGTTTGTCCATAGTTCAAGATTCAGAAACCCAAATTTTGATCAACATAGACCCCGATCCGTGAACACCCCTTTATGGTCCGTAGTTTCTTTTACAGACCATAAACACCCCTCGTAGATTGTCCCCATACTTAGCCAAATTTTCACCCCATCTGCCCCAATGCATGACCTGTGGTTTGAACCATGAGTTGTAAACAAGGCTCATGCATTGACCTAAAAATTTTCTAGCTTCAGTATTTTTTGTCTTTAGTACTTTCAAACTTACGGGGCCTTACAGTCTCGAAAAGGCAAAAGATGGGCCATCCAAGTTGAAAGAGATAGAAATGGCCCCAAATTGGCAGTTGCTCACCCTTATCTCCAGAAATGACTACAACAGGCTCAATAACTCAGTGGTAATGACTAGTACTCGGACCTTCATTACGAAACTAGATGCAAAGTGTAGCATGAGTACCAGAATAACAGGTACTCGATAAGCATAATAGGATAACTGAGCAAGAAAGATAAAAACAATATGAAAAAAAAGGGAAATAAATTTACACCGAAGTCAAAACATAGCATCGATGGTAAAATAGATAAACAATAGTATAAACAGCAAGAAACTAGCTAAGAATGCTAACCTAGCTACACTCAATCAGGCCCCCATAAGCCTAGTCGAGACACTTGTGCACAATTTAAAATAAAACCTAGACGGGCCCCCAAAAGCCTGCCGAGTACAAAAAATAGCTATGAGTACTATTTCTATGAAGTTAAATTTGTAACTCTGAGACCTGAAGATTAATATACAATTCGAGACCCAAGAATCCTTGTAACCAAATAGTCAAAAGTAATGTAGGGATTGAGGATAGGACTGGGACCTAGATGCTCAGGCTAATTCAACGGAATCGAGGCAGCCTGGTACAAAGATACTCATTCGAATTCTCAATGGAGTTTAGGCCGAGCCTGGTACCTAGATGTTTGCCATAGTCTAAGATGGTCAAGATTGGGCTTGCTTCCCAGATGCTCATCTGATTCTTAAAAATATCGAAGTCGAGCCTAATACCTAGAGTCTTGCCAAAGTCTAATAAGGTCAAGGCCGGCCCTGATACCCGGATACTCTTATACAACTTCATCGTAGGTGCTGAATACTCCCATTACAAACTGACCTTTAATGATTGCCAATGATCTCCTTCCATAATGCAATGAACCGATGCAATAACTTGAGCTTCTACTGAAATCGAAAACAAGCCAAACACAGAGTCTAGTATCACCAACGCTTCTCAAAGCCATGAAATGGGGGAAATTAAGCATAAAGGTATTCATAGGAGCAATATTACTGCCTAACTGAGGCCCAATTACCAAACTCTAGTCTTTTGTGCCATTCTATAAGGATCTAGGCCAGCCGAAATAATGGGGGCATCTAAAATAGGTTTTCATCATCCTACACTAAGGCCAACATGCTCCACAATGACATATACATAAATTAGATAATACTTTTAAGTACTAATAATTAACAGAAGAAGTCAGATGACTTTAATTATCCAAATTTACACTGAATAGGGCTAAGACAGATTCTAACTTTTAAGATATACAAGTAAGCTATCCAACCTAAATTCCATTTATTTCAGTATGATTTTATACATTCTAGCTCAACCTAAAGAAAGGAAAGACGTATCCTACCTGTAGGTTGATCACACATGCTCCAAACTACTCTGTCAGAGCTTTTTCTTTATGAACAGTCTCTAATGGCTACCACACTATAAAAGACAAAAATTCAGTGCCATTACAGTTATTTAGACACTAAATTTTGCAAGAAATAGGGATAGACCAACTTTGAGATTAGAAATGGAGAAGGTGGGATCCGCATCCAAAATTTTAAAATTAACCCCAAAAGTAGGTTTGAAACAATTCCCCAAGCTCATGGCCCAAAATGGGACACAATTCAAAGCTCAAAATTACCATAATTATAACATGCAACTACAATCGAATTTTCTAAAGAACTAGCAATGAGGCAATAGCCAAAACAGTACTTTATTAGAAATGAAGCCTCTAATGCACTTTTCGCATAGAACACAACACTCTCCCCATAAACCACCTAAAATAACTCTAAGAATGTCCAAAATCAGACCTAAATTTCTTAAGACATTGAGTCTTGAAAATATTCCAAAAATTTACTCAACAACACATCCATGGCAACATCTAAAGCCAGGAATTAACCTTAAACAGAAGTTTTAAATCAGTCTCTGAGATCACCAACATATTACCCATGAAAAAACCCATAAAATAGGCCTTTGAACCACTCAATTTGGACTTGAGAAGGCTGAGAAATCACTTCTCGAAGAAACTTAAATGAGTTGATCACATCTTTAAAGGGAAATATATAGGTCATTGATGTGACTTTCGGCTCGCAGGGCCTAGGCCCCCGATCGCAAAGGTCTAGCATATGCTCGCGAAGGCCCAAGAAACTCCACCATCATGAACGAGGCACGAGGCCCGCGATCATGGAGGTCTAACGTGCTGACCTTCGCGAACACATCAGGGCTGGTGTGGTCACGAAACACAAATGGCTGACCCTTTATGAAGGCTGTCAAGGGTCTCGCGATCAATAAGGATAATGGGGCCTGCACCAAATATCAGTTGAAAGTTGATATTTTCCAAGTTTGAAAATCTCTAACGGGGTTCTCGAGATTCGTCTGAAACCCCGTGCAGGAAAACTAACTTTGCTACTCTACCAATTTTGACATTCCGAACTCAATGGCTCAGTTGAAATTTCTTTACGATGCTGTTATGACTGAATGTGATCCCATTTTGAAAGTCATTTTTAACCAAAAGCCATCGAGGGGCTCGAAAGGAGTCTAGAAGTCTCCGGAGTCAAATGAAATATCGTTCTAGACCAAACTCATAATCTGTTTTTCATATATAATATATTTTTAAAAAATTCCAAATGAGTAGATCATGATTATATAATTCTCAAATCAAAATTTTTAACAATCAATTTCCAAAACGCAAAAAGCAGAAGCAATTCTTATTAGAAAAATAGTAAAATATTGTCAGACTTCAAAAAAGTCTATTTTTCACATATAATATATTTTTGAAAATCTCAAAATGTGTAGATCATGATTATATAAGTTTTAGACTAAAATTCTAAACAAATAATTGCCAAAACACAATAAAATAGAAATTGTTTTCTCTTGTCAAAAATTAGCCAACAAAAAAGTTTTAACTTAAACTTATAATATAGTGATTCCAAGATAATTTACATGGAGATATTGAATGATGGGATCAATCAACCATGCTCTGATATTATTGTAGGAAAAAATTTAGAGAAAAGACAACGATATACGCATCTTAAACCTTGCAGAAGAATGTATTGAATTTGCTATCAACTCGAAATAGCCCCAAAGGTCGATTTCGTCTCTCAAGATTATTACAAACTAAATGTTTTCTTATTGTGTTGATTGACTTGTGAAAATAAGGATGGATTTCTTTTTCTAATTTTTTTTCTTGGTTCTCACATACCGTTTCCTCAAAAGCAGAAGACTTGCCCTTTTTATTATCCATTAGGAGAGGTTGAATAGTTATTATATAACTCTTCCATCTCCTTTTTCAAAAAGGTTTTAATTGTTGCCTCTCTTTTTATGAATAATATTGAATAGTTATAATATAATTGTTTCTCCTTTCTTTAAAAAATCAGATTATTTTAGTAAGATTGGATCGAGTTGAATTGATTCACACTGTTGGGGCCCACGCAGCGGAGTGATCAATAAAATTTAGGAGGAAAAATAAAGCAAAATAAACACCAGAAAAATTTAACGAAATTTAACGTGGTTCACCCAAAACTTTTGGGCTACATCCACAAATTAACACTTATACTATATTTCTTCTACTATTACAAATAGTAGGCACAAGTGCACAATTTCTTCTACTATTACAAATAGTAGGCTCTCAGAGAAAAGTACCAAAAAAAATAGTAAACACACTATTTCTTTTAGGAAAAAATATTTTCTAGCACACTCTAATTTTTTCTTCACAGACTATTTTATTTTATAGTCTATGGTATACCTCACAGTATTTATTTCTTTCTCTCTGTGGCTCTCTATGTATTTTCTCTCTTTTTCTGAATGCCAAATGAAGGAGATGAAGCACTCCTTTTATAGGCATTCCTTGCCTACAACTGTTGACAATTGAAAGCAAGGGTGGTAAGTTGGTATCAACTTACCGTGTAAATCAAAACAAGTTGTTGCCAACTCTTTGCCAACTTTGAAATCAATTGGCAGCAGTTGTCATTTTTGACAATTTTTGCATGTGGGCCCTCCATTTAGAGGGACCCACTTAACAATTCTCCCCCTCCCGACAAATGGAGGGTTCTGTCATTCCTGGAGCTATTCGACAATACTCGAACTTCTCCCTTGGTAGAATCTTTGTCATCATATCTGATCCATTTTTCATCAGTGTGGATCTTTTGAAGTTGTAGCAGCTTCTTCTCCAATGCATCAGTTATCCAACGATATATTACATTGATATGTTTGGACCTTGCGTGAAAGGAGGCATTTTTGCATAGATGGATGGTACTTTGATTGTCACAAAACATTTCAAACTTATTTTTTTTTACATCAAGTTCTTTAAGAAATTTCTTCATCCATAACAACTCTTTGCAAGCTTCTATTGCTGCTATAAATTCTACTTCTGTAGAAGACAATGCAATGCACTTTTGCAATTTTGACTGCCAAGAGACAGCTCCCCCTGTAAATGTAATCAGGTATCCTGATCTAGACTTTTTTGAGTCAAAATCGCCAGCTAAATCTGCATCTGTGTATCCAACTAACACAGTTTCTGCCTCTCCAAAACATAAGCATATTTTTGATGTACCTCGAAGATACCTGAGATTCCATTTAACAACTGCCCAGTGTTCCTTTCCAGGATTTAAAAGGAAACGACTCACTACTCAAATCGAGTGAGCAATATCTGGTCGTGTACACACCATGGCATACATCAAACTCCCAACTACTGAGGCATATGGTATTCTAACCATACCTTCCTTCTCCTTGTCAGTAGAAGGGCACATACTGGAACTCAATTTAAAGTGATTAGCAAGTGGACAACTAACCGCTTTAGCCTTATCCATATTGAATCTCTGAAGTACTTTTTCAATGTACTTCTCTTGAGATACCCAAAGCTTCCTGGCGCTTCTATCTCTTGTAATTCTCATGCCAAGAATTCGTTTTGCTGATCCTAGGTCTTTCATTGCAAAAGACTTACTCAATTGCACCTTCAGACTGTTGATTCTTGAAATATTTTTTCCAATGATTAGCATATCATCTACATAGAGTAGAAGAATAACAAAATCATCTTCAGAGAATTTATTGATAAAAACGCATTGATCTACAGTAGTTTTCTTGAAGCTTTGCTCTCGTATAACAGACTCAAACTTCTTATATCATTTTCTTGGTGCCTGTTTCAAGCCATATAAACTTTTCTTTAATCTGCAGATATGATCCTCTTTTCCCTTCACTTTGAAATCCTCTGGTTATTCCATGTAAATTTCTTCTTCAAGATTTCCATGAAGAAAGGCAGTCTTCACATCCATTTGCTCAATTTCCAAGTTGATACTTGCAACCAGTCCTAGCACAGTACTAATGGATGTCATTTTCACAACAGGTGAAAATATCTCGTCAAGTCAATACCCTTCTTTTGACTGAAACCTTTGACGACTAATCTCGCTTTAAAGCGTGGATGGACTCCGTGTTCTTCATGTTTGATTCTGAACACCCATTTATTTTTCAATTGTTTTTTACCATTAGGCAACTTCACGAGATCAAACATTTTATTTTCATGCAAGGATTTCATTTCATCTTGCATGGCTTCCATCCAATTTTTCTTGTTTTCATCATTCATTGCCTCACTGAAGCTTTCTGGTTCTCCCCCGTCAGTCATTGTAACCCACTAATCAACTGGGTACCTAGTAGAAGGCTGCACATTTCTACTGGATCTTCTTAAGGATACTGGAGACTCTCCAGCTATTGGTGGTTGAGTGTGACCACCATCAACATCCTCTTCTTCTAGTTCATCTTCTTGGGGAATACCTCCATCATCTGCATCTTGCGGATGATCATCATGAACCTCATATTCAGCTTGAGTTGGTACTTCTGTCGGAGAATTCCCTTGAGATATACGTCTCATTTCTTCATTTAATATACTGCTCTTAACAGCTTCCATGCTTACTACACCATTTGGTACAGTATTTGTCAAAGAAATTTTCAAAGTTTCCCATGACTTTGGTAAAGAAGCTAAAATTATAAGAGCAATTATCTCATCATCAAACTTTATGCCCATTGTCGATAGATGATCCACCATTCCTTCTATGTTATTTAGGTGATCAGCTACAGAAGTGTTTTCTTGATATTTTACTTCCATCAACTTTGTTAAGTAAAATAATTTATTGTTGCCGGTCTTTGAAGCATATAACTGCTCCAGCTTGTTCCACAGTGTTCTGGCATGAGTTTCGTTACAAATATGATTGTAAACGTTGTTATCGACGAAGTGTCGAATATATCTACAAACTCGTTTATGCTCAAACACTCACTCATCTTCGGACATCCCTTCCGGTTTGACGGTAGAGAATACCGGCAAGTGCATCTTCGTAATCATGAGAAGATCCTTCATTTTGTTTTTCCACACACGATGGTTTGTACCGTTCAGGTTGATCATTTTACTTGTCTTTACCTCCATCGCCATGAACTTAGACCAGACTCTGATACCACTTGTTGGGGCTCACGCAGCGGAGTGAGCAATAAAATTAGGAGGAAAAATAAAGCAAAATAGACACCAGAAAAATTTAACGTGGTTCATCCAAAACTTTTGGGCTACATCCACAAATCAACACTTATACTATATTTCTTCTACTATTACAAATAGTAGGCGCAAGTGCACAATTTCTTCTACTATTACAAATAGTAGGCTCTCAGAGAAAGGTACCAAAAAAAAATAGTAAACACACTATTTCTTTTAGGAAAAAATATTTTCTAAGCACACTCTAATTTTTTTCTTCACAGACTATTTTATTTTATAGTCTATGGTATACCTCACAGTATTTATTTCTTTCTCTCTGTGGCTCTCTATGTATTTTCTCTCTTTTTCTGAATGCCAAATGAAGGAGCTGAAGCACTCCTTTTATAGGCATTCCTTGCCTACAATTGTTGACAATTGAAAGCAAGATTGGTAAGTTGGTATCAACTTACCGTGTAAATCAAAACAAGTTGTTGCCAACTTTGAAATCAATTGGCAGCAGTTGTCTTTTTTAATAATTTTTACATGTGGGCCCTCCATTTAGAGGGACCCACTTAACAAGGGTGAGCTAAAAAACCTTACTAATTTAAACTAGAAATGCTTATGTCTTTCAAATAAAATTATCATTATTTAATATTCTAATGATCAACGTAACACTATAAATATTGAAGAGCCTACTTTGACCCATAAGAAATTCGGTTAATCTTCTTTTGATTGGACTAGGCTGGGACTCATTTGTACTGTAAAAAGCTCAAATTATGCTCTATTCAATGCCCAGACCTATATATAAATGTGGTTCCGCATCTCATGCTATTTTTTCTTTAGTATTTGTACCATGGTTCGTAATTTTGCTTTCCTTGTTTGTCGATTCATAACAAAGCAAAGTGGTCTTTGTTATATTTTTGTATGAAAGTAAAAATAATAATAGATATGAAAATAACTTGAGATACAAAATGCAAAAAACTCAAAATAAATAGCTTTTGGCTAATGCTTGTACAAAGCCTAGAATTTCAGGAACATTATTGGTTGGACGTTGGTACGTTGTTTGTAAACATGGTGAGGAAGTCGAGGCACCATGATCAAACGGAGAGCATGTTTGGGGTGTGTAGTAAGCCCATAAATCTCGTCCATGCTAATGTCTTGTGGATTTATGACATGTGGCAATTGCCAATTAAATCCATGCAACAAGTTGGCTAATGATACGAATCCCAAGACTATATCCCAGGCACTTTCTCCGACCAATAACATCTATATCCTTCCCTTCTGGAATAAATTCTTCTGGGGACTCCCAATGCCTCGAATTCCTTCCAATACTCCAAGTGTTCACAATTAAAATTGTCCCATGGCAAGAAGCATGGTGCTTACTGGGTGAAGCCTTAATGTTTCCTTGATAATTGATTCAATGTAAGTCAATTGAGTGAAATCTTTCTCTTCCACCCATCTCTCATGTCCAATAACACGGTCTAATTCTTCTTGTGCTTTTTTAATAATTTTTGGTTGTCTAACAAGCTCATGAAAAGTTTATTCAATTGTTGTGTCTATGCCACCAGCTAATAAGTCCTGACATAACTCATTTAATCAGTGCAATGCACTAGTATATGAGATTTTTGTAACCAAATGTTTTTTATAAGGTATAACATTTTGAATCACATGTGGAATATGGACAAAGAACAAATCCAACTAGAGGAGCCGCATACTTATTTTGCACCTTCAATCTATATATACACACACACAATCTTAAAAGTATGAACTCCCTAACTTGAATATTAAATTATTTTAGTATTTCCAATTTAAAACACCCAATATTGTGTATCTTTAATATTTTATTTTATATTAAAAGCAGACACATTTTCATATTAAAGGATTGTGACTTTTTTGAAGAATTGTGAATTTTTTAAAGAGTTATGATTTTTCCGATAAGTTGTGAACTTTTCGAATGGTTGTAACTTTTTTATAAAGTACACTAAGAACCTTTTCACACTACCCTTTGTTAGCTATAAATAGAAGATTTTCTCATATTCTTAAACTACAAATCTTTTAAGTGTTCTATTCTTCTTCTTCTTTAAACACCCAATTTAGTATACCTTCTATAATTTATGTTACATTATATTTATTTATTAATTTATATTATATCATAGAAAAAGCTAAGATTTTTTCTCATTAGGTTTTTTTAAGGATTGTGACTTTCAATGAGGGGTGTGTGTGTGTAACTATGAATTTTTTTTAACTCTACAGCAGACAGAAACACTATGTAAAAGATTTCTTTGAAATAGGAAAGTGCAGAACAGAGGCAAAGCACTAGTAGCTTGGAGTACATTATGTTAGCCTAAGATAGCAAGAGGGATGAACATTGTGAAAATGCAGACCTGGAACAAAGCAGAAATAATTAAATTGTTGTGGCATCTGACCAATAAGAAAGACAAGTTGTGGGTTCTGTGGGTACATACATACTATATAAAAGCATAATAATTCATAGGAAACACAAGCTAAACAAGCATCACGGGTTGTTAGGAAGATACTTCAAGAGGGCAAATGGATTGAGAAAACTAGAATGAACACAGGGAAAATAATGAAAGCTGAGAAGTATTGCATTAAGGAAATATACAACACCTTAAGGAGAGATAATAGCAAAGTACCTTGGAGAAGACTGGTTTGTAACAACCAGGGGAAGCCTAAGTGGGTATTCATTATGTATTTAGCTATTCATAGGATGTTGTATACGAAGAATGGGTTGGAAAAAATGGGGGGTAATCACTGATGCAATATGCTCGTTATGCAACAAGAAAAGTGAGAGTCATCAACATCTTTTCTTTAAGTGCACAGAATCAGGGAAGATATGGCATAAACTACTCAACTGGATGAACATCACTAGAGTGACTAAGGAGTGGGAAGAAGAAATTGAGTGGGCAATCTCAAATGCTTCAACGAATTCAGCAACAGCAGGACTCTACAGGATGACTTTGGCAGCTGCAATCTACTTGGTTTGGCAAGAGAGAAATAGTATCATCTTCAAGAAAACTAGGAGCAGCACAGAGGCTATTATTAAATAATGTGTCCAAGAAATTCACCGCCGAAGCACATTATATCCCAAATGTCACGACCCAACCCCGGGGCCATGACTGGTGTCGATTAGACACCAAGACCAACATTCAATCCCAAGTTCCATCCT
>JAPFFP010000080.1:13281030-13311932 GCA_026153255.1 Solanum medicagineum
TCAGATGTTGTTCTTTATCTAGAGGCTTTGTAGACCATGTATATCAAAGTGTGTTCATGTTTAGTACGATAGACACCAGGGCCCCAACGACCTAGTCATATGCATTCCCGTTTGGCTTATTATCACTATTTATCTATTCTAAAGCACGCTAAAGGTACAAATCCCATGTGACAAGCATATTAAACGTGTAGTATAGGTTGGTTCTCCCGGGCCTTATCGGCAACGGGTGCCAGTCCGCCCTAACAGGACTTGGGGGCGTGACAAGTACCGATTGAACCCTATGGCCATGGATGTTACTGGTGCTATAGAACTAACTCCTCTACCGGCAGATGCTAAGTTCGCGGTATGGAGTGGATTGTTTCAGATGCTCTAAAACCATGGGTTATTCACAAGGTTACCGTCAGAGGATCCCCATCATCATCTCCAAAATGTCGTCTTTGTGTGCAAAAGTGTCATGGAAACACAAAACATTTCTATTGATGTTGTTGGCTTGTGGGTGTTAAAATGATCGTTGACTGGCAATACAGTTGTGTGGTTGTTTAAGCTTCCTCCGGGTACTATCACAAGTTGGGCAGAGCTTAAAAGAGTGTTCTTAGAGAGATATTTTCCGAGGTCAAAGAAACTGAACCTCAAGGACCAAATAAATAACTTTGAGCAATATCCTGGAGACTCTCATAGTACTACATTAGAGAGTTTCACTAAATGCTTGAGGTTGGTCCTCGATCATATGATTGTTGATGATACTTTGGTCGAGATTTTATATAGAGCACTTGATGAAAATATCAAAGCTTATGCCAACAAAATCATGGGAGGTGTTTTTCTTCACCTACAGTTTGAGCTAGTAGCCGCAAGGATGGAGCAAGTGGTCAAAACCAACAGAGCATGGGGTCAAACTGAGCGTGGTGCAATAAAGAGTTCTTGCACAGTAACCACCAATAGTGACCAAACAAAGGTTAATGAAGAGATTATGGAGCAACTTGCTCAACTTCGTACTAACATGGACTTGATTTTAAAGCAAAACCAAGCAAGTGTTCAAGCAGTAACCCATCAACCTCCAAAGACTCCAATGTCTGATTATCCATTCTTTGATGAGGATGCATGTTTTGTAAGCAACCAAGCAGTGGGTTTCCGGAACAACCTCTAAGGATCCAATTTGGATTGTTGGAGGCAAGGTTTCGCGAATCAAGGTCGAAACTTCAACTGTGATAGGGTATATAGAGACAACTGGGGTGGATACTATGACAGATAGAAAGTGCTAGAGACTGAATGGGCAAGAAGACATGGCTAAAAGAATGGTCCTTATGTGTCACCTCACAACTGTGATGCCAGGTCAAGTAACTCCAAGATCGAAGAAATGTTCAATAAGTTGTTAAAGAGGCTCGACTACCAAGATGAGAACTTAAAGGGAGTGAAAGCAGATATTTCAAGTATTAACCAAAAAATAGAGTCTCACTCGGTGGCGATTAAGCAACTCGAACAACAATTTGGGCAAGTTTCTTCACAATTGAACCAACACCAAAAGGGCACCTTACCAAGAAATACTGTTCAAAATCCTAAAAATGAAGGGCATTGCATGGCGGTCATGATGCGTAGTGGAAAAAGCATCAAAGATCCCCTATACCGGTGATTGTGGATGACGTTGATGAGAAGGGTCTTGGTGGTCAAGTCGTGGTTGAGGGAGAAGGTCCGAAGATTGTTGGGATGTAATAAGAAGATATAAGGGAGCATGACAAATTAAAGTCAATTCCAAAACCCCCTTCTCCTTTCCCTCAAAGGCTTAAGAAAAAGGAAGAGAAGGGTAAATTTAAACACTTCCTCTCGATGTTAAAATAACTCTCCATCAACATTCCCTTACTAGAAGCTTTGGAGGAAGATGCCTGGGTATGCCAAGTATATGAAGGATTCAGTGACCAAGAAATTCACTTTGAGCCAAGATTTCTCCCAAGAACTCCAATAATGTAGTGTGATTATGACCAAATGCCTTGTTCAAAAATGAGAGGGCCCAGGTGCATTCACCATCCCTTGTACCATTGGTGATGTTGAGTTCACAAGAGCATTGTGTGACTTAGGAGTGAGTATCAATCTGATGCCTTTTGTTGTATTCAAAAAGGTTGGCCTTGGCACTCCCACCCCAAAAGAATGAGGTTGCTCATGGCAGATCGAACCATTAAAAAGCCGGAGGGAATCCTTCTTGATGTGCTTGTTAAAGTTGATAAATTTATCTTTCCTGCGGACTATTGTGATCCTTGATTGTGAGGTTGATTTCGAGGTGCCCATCATCTTAGGAAGACTATTTCTGGCCATTGGGAGAGCCTTCGTGGATATGGATTCAGGTTAACTTCGGTTTAGGGCCAATATTATAGAGGTCATGTTCGATATTTGTCAATCCATGAAACACCCGGACGAGTTCAGGAGTGAGGTGTGGACCCTTGATGATTATTGATGAAGGGTGATGATAAAGTCGAGCCACAGCGTTAAACGAGGTGCTCCTTGGGAAGCAACCCAAGCATATTTGATAATTGTTTGTTTGTTTTAAATGTTCTTTTTTTGTTATTCAGATTCTTAGGTAGAAGGTGTGAGTTTGTTTAGGTTGAAAGACATTGATGCAGTTGTAATATTTTGGAGATTGTTGTGTTCTGAGACTTGGTCTATAGGTGAAAATTGAAGAACTGAAGATATGCAAAAGTGACACTTAGAGCAGCTCCTACGAGCAGGCCTACAAGTCGTAGTCACCACTATGACTCGTAGTCATGCCTCGTAGAGGGAATCACTGAGTATAAGAAGTTGGCACATACACTACGAGCCAACCTTAAAATTCGTAAAGTCTTGTATGAGTTGTAAGAGGGGTTCGCAGTTCCCATGTATGAATTCTTAATTTTTGCAAGTGTTGAGCCTACTACGAGACTAGGACCTACGAGTTGTAGGACACCCTACAACTTATAGTCGAGGTCTTGTAGCCCCAACCTGCAGCTTTTTAAAGTTGACCCGAATTTATTTAAAAGGTATCCAAAATAACATTTGATCCCCAAATCATATTTCCCAACCCTAAGATCAACAGATTCCCCCAATACTCTTCCCCCTTTCATTTTTTCGATTGAAATCCTAACCATCTATGTTATTTTCTAGCAATAATTGCGGTGAGCTTACTATTCTCAAGGGTTTCGAGTGGTTGTTGGTCTCCTTCACCTTGGTTAAATTCTTCTATCGATCGGTAAGCTTCATGGTTAACTTTAATGCATTACTATGGTGAGTTTATTCTAACTATAATCATATGCCCGTGTTAGCCATGAATACTCATGCCCATGTGGTGATGTGTAGACTCAAACATGAGACCCTAGGGTTTGTATTGCTTTGAAAGACTTTGTTTGGAATCAAGCCTTGTTTGAAATTCTAGAGTGGGTGATTGTAAATGTGAAAATTGTTGGTACATCGAGTGTCTCACTCACTTATTATCTGACAATTGAGTGAGTTATTTTTGGAATGGGAATTTGGATAGTGTGGGTTTGCTTTATGTGTCATAGCTTTTTGTGCCTAATTGAAAAGGTTTGTGTTGCTCTTACATTTCTGTGGAGTATTTTGTTGATAAAGAGTGCATGTTAGACATGAATTTGCCCCTAGTTTTGCTTGTTGTAATGAGGAATGGACGCAGATTCTTAAGGATAATGACTGTTTTAACTGTTGGATTTCATGGTGGGACCATTTACATGTCAAATTTATGTATTACTCTTATAATTGTCAACTCTTTTATGTGTTTGTTTGTTTGAGCTTGTTTTGGGAAAGTGTTAGACACTACTGATGTCTTCCGTTTTCTGCTACGAGGCACCCTTACGACTCGTAGGTTCCCCTATGAGTCGTACGCATCCCTCGTAGCAAGCATCAGTCACCTGTGGTTTCTTCATATTTCTCATACAAGACCCACATATGACTCGTACTACCTGCTACGTCTCGTAAGGAGGGTCTCGTAATCTTGCCTAAGTATTTAAAAGGTCTCTGGGAATTGGTACGAGGCAAGACTACGACTCGTAGGCTCCACACTAGTCATAACTGCCCCTCATATCTGAGTTCAGACTTCATTTTTATAAGAAATTATGTTACTACGAGGCTAGTGTATGACTATTAAGTCATCCTACGAGTCGTAATTGTACTCATACCTGCAGACCTGCAATTGCCTTAGAAATTTTTGTCTTCTGTTTCATTTTGTTTCTATGTTTAAGTTTTTGTGTTTCTTGTTCTTTGTTATGTGACATGTTTGATCAAACATCTTGATGCTCAAATGGTTTGTATGGTTGTTTTACAGATACAACGCCTCCAAAGGACAAACAAGCATCCAATCCTTTCAACGGAGGTTGATTGACGAATCTTCTTGAGGCCGAGAGATCTTATGGGTCTCTAGAAGTTCATAGGGTAAGAATAGACCCCGAAGCTAATAGACCTCAGACCCGGTCACTTACAGCATAGACTCCTATGGTAGTCAGTAGTTCCTCTCGGTTTGAAGAGGAGGAACAACAAGGTAATGGAGATAGGTCTAATAGTAGCCTACCACAGATGATCCCCACACACTCAGGGTTAGAGTCGGAATCGGAGAGCACCTCCCAGACCCAACAGGACTAAGTCCAGTCACATCCCCCACCTGACCGTAGATGGTGTGTCCCAGGTATGAAGGAGATATATGACCAGGGATTAGAGACCAAGGGATAGGGCAAGTCGGTGCGGCAATTATATGAAGAGTCTAGGCTGAATGACTCGGGGTTGGATAAAGTGCTAGGGTTGGATGAAGAATTAGAGAGACATGGGCTACGATAGAACACACAACACCTGCGCAAGTATGCCCCTTTCATAGTCCATGAGTTTTATGCTACATATCTTACTACACTCTGTCGGGGTTACTTTAGAACAAGAAGCCGATCGAGCAGTCGAGGTTACGAGTGGTGCCATTCCGGAATAGGAGAGTTCCTATTTCGGAGAAGACCATTCGACGGAACCAGTTTGGGCCCACTTACAGAGTGCCTCAGTCTATCGCAGAATATGATGGATGCATTGATAAGATCAGGAGAGCGGTGACTGGGAAGGACATCGGGGCTTGGACAGAGCTTCTAAGATGGATTACTAGCTATATTTGTGAGGAGGGCTTTGAGCTGAGGTGGGTTACATAACCACGTTGATCCCATTGTGAAGG
The DNA here is from genome assembly GCA_026153255.1 of Solanum medicagineum. NCBI lineage: Eukaryota > Viridiplantae > Streptophyta > Magnoliopsida > Solanales > Solanaceae > Solanum > Solanum medicagineum. The sequence continues at coordinate 13,286,207 of JAPFFP010000080.1, forward strand.
CTCATCTCTCTTTTCGGGACAAGTTTTGGTAGTCCATTATCTGCTAGCGCATCATGCCCACATTCACGGATAATGTGATCCACATTAAAAAGGATCGTGTTGTTGGCTAGCATTTTGGCAGGGTATGAAATTGATTGGGCTCGAGTTATGGCAGAGTAAATCCACGAGTCAGCAGTCCACACTCAACTAGCACTGCCATTTCCCATTCTAATTCATAGGTTATTCAAGGAAGCTGGTATTGTGGTGTCTCTCTACTTGGACCCTCATGTAGAGGCTTTGCGTATGATGGACCCCAGCCTAATTAAGGCTGGCGAGAACTCAATAGCCCTATAGAGAGCTATCCCTCCTCCTATTCTAGAGCCATTCCCAATAAATCCTCTAACTCAGAGTGCACTTCCAACTGCTACAAAGCCCACGCCTGATGTGGAGATCGAGTCCACACCATCCTCCAGTACTCCAGCACCACCACCAGCTACATCCCAGGTTGATTCTCTTACTTCTGTTGTTGCTTTTTAAGCATTATTATATAGTGGCTACGGTAGAGTCCATACTTCAGGCTCTATCTGCACGGGTCAGACCTTGGGTTGATCAGACTGTACGAGACTCAGAGTAGAGGATGAAGGCATTCACCCATAATTTGGTAGATGAGAGAGTTAGAATGGTGGATGCCCGAGTAGGAGCTTTCGAGGTGAGAGTATACGGAGACTTGAAGGCCCTAGGCCTACTGACATGAGCACGGTGACTAAGGAGTTGGCCAAGTTTAAGGCCGACTAATTGCAGATGTTAGCAGCTCCTGTTGCAGTCCCGAAGGTGGCACCGACGGGTAATGAGGATTTGATTGGCTAGCTGACTGTCCCCACGTACATGGGAAGAGGCCCTTTGAGCGTGATGATGATCCAGAGCTGACTCAGAAGAAGTCGAGACCGGAGGAGAACCTCATACCTGAGATGGTGGTAATTGTTGGCGGCTATTCAGAGAGATCGGGAGCAGCACACCCCACATTGAGAGGGAAGTTTAGGTACTGTTGTGGAGGAGATGGTGCCATTGGACTCCACAGACCAACCAGAGACCAGTGCTTGATGCACCACCATGTTTGATTTCTTTTGACCCAGTTATTAATTAGTCATTATGGATACTTTGTTCTATTGTTAGACAATCTGTTTATTATGTTGTGCGTTTAAATATTTTTATGTTGAATGTTATTTTTACTTGTATTGTGGATATTAGTTTTTGGTATTAATAAATGTATATATATATTTATATGTTATTGTGTTTTGTTTTCATTCTTGTCTTTACTTAAAGACAAAGTATTTCTATTTTGGTGGGGTGAGGAAAGTTATAGATTAATGTGAAGTCTGAGTAACCTCGAATCCATAAATTCCCCTATTTTTTATCCTAAGATTTTCTTGCCGTGTTTCCTTTTCCTTGTGGATATTTACTTTTTTGTTGAACCGGCATATTTAGGTAGTGTAGTTAATGTGTAAATTCATAGTAGTATTTTATGTTGGCATATACATTGTCTTTAGACGCTTTTTAAGGTTTTGACGAAAAATTAGGTACCTTTAAAATTTTTGAGATGGTGATTATTGATACATTCATGCATTTTGAGTAGTTGGCAATGTTTGTTCTGATAATGTGAAGGTAAGTTGAGGTTTGAAGCATGACCTGTGAGTCTATACGTGATTGTGGGTGTAATGTCATGTATGTTGTGAGCTTATTTTGCTGCATTCATGCATCTTATATGGACTCAAAACTTGCCTTGCTGCTCTAAAATTAGTTTGATGATGTGGTTGATTTGGAAAGGATCTTAGGCCTTTGCTTTTTTAGTGAACCCACTTTTAGCCTAAATGACCTACCAAATGAGTGAGTGAATCCCTTGTTCTAAATTTTTGAGCTTCTCATGTACTCATTCTTTCTTGACACCTTGCTAGCTTAACCTTGGTTGATGAAACACCTTGATATTGGCCCTAGTATATCCTTGAACATGTGAACCATAATTTTTTTCTAAAAGCCTAAGTTAAGGGTGGCTACAAATTGTGGCCCTGGTTTTGGGAACAGACATTGTGTACTTCACCTCAGGCTAAAAGCCAAAGTTGAGGGTGGCCCTTATTATGGTAAAGTAATAATAATGAGGTGGTTAGTTAGGAAATAAAGAATGAAATGAAAAAACATGAGCCCAGTGAAGAAAAAGAAAAGGAAAGTTCCTTGAATTGAGAAAAAGTAGCAAGAAATGAGTTCAGAAATAAGGCACAGCTGAAAATAGAAAGAAAGCACTCGAGAAAAGTTTGAAACAGGAGGATAAGGGTGGATTTAATGAAAAAGGTTGGGTCATGAAAGCAAAAAGTGTTGGTAAACATGGTTCAAGGATAGATTTTAGTCACTACTTGCCCAAAATGCTATACCAAAGCCCCCTGAACCTATGATACAAGCCCATAAGTCCTAAAGTGATCCAAATCCACTTTATCACCAAGTCAAAAGATGAGTATAGGGGCAAGCTTATGGTGTCAATCATTGTGGATGAATTTCAATTGTGAGGGTGAGAATTCTTACACATCCCGCCTAAATTCTACTCCAAAATGGCGTAGGAACGTGTCCGCCATGCTCTGGAGGGCTCCGGAACTCTCTAGAATTGTGCAGAAGATTGAAGAGAACACTAGAGAGGCCTGGAAGGTTCCAAAGACTTGTAGAATAGTGTACATAATTCTAACACTTGTAAATATCTTAGTTATTTTGTAGGAAGACTCTAGAGGATCAATCATAGTCGTATGATCAAATTAATCCTAGACGTCCGTTGAGCAGTATAAATACCCCTCCTTGGCATTCATTTTGCACCAAGCAAAGTTGTAAGCATTCAATCCTTGTAAAGCATTCTCTCAAAACAATCAAAGTCTTCTTTCTTCAAAAGCACTCTTAGCTTTCAATGTCTAGCATTCCCTTAGAGATCATAGGCAATAGACTTACTAGTGTTTGCAAGATCGTGCAAGATTTGTGAGCAAACTGACTAGTGCTGCAGGGAACTTCTAGCGTGATTTCTAGGTCCCTGACAATGTGGTATCAGAGTAGGCTTCTAAGGGAAGTAATGGCAAGCGACCGAGAGGTTTACGCTGCCAGCAATGCCGAAGTCACGGACGTTACCAAGAAGGGCAAGGGTAAGAAGAGCACGAAGAAGATAGAGAAAGTGCCAACTAATCTTGCACCAAGTGATGTTTTCTCCCTTCCAACCGCCGAAGTAAGTGATGATGAGCAAGAGGAGTTGCCGAAGGACGTCACTCCCGGGATGGAATGGATCCTAGAGTAACGACTGCCCACTAGGCCGTGGAGTTGCTGGGCCATCGATTGAATCGGATCGATGGCAAATTCAAGACCTCAGAGGAATTCTCCCTTAAGGAAAATGATAACATCCGTAAGGAATTTGACGACCAGCGAGCCGCGGAGGAAGAAGCTCACGCTTCCTTAGAGAGTAAGATCGAGGCCTTGGAGGGAAAGTTCATGGGCATGCTAGAAGCCATGAGCGCCAAGGTAAAGGAGCTCGAGGAAGCCATCCAGCAAGGGAGATAGGCCGCTCCAGTCGTGGAACGGGAGGCCAGGATCGAGGCTCCCAAGCCACTCATCTTTAAAGGCGTCCTTGGTGCCCAAGAGGTAGAAAACTTCTTGTGGCACTTAGAGAACTACATCAAGTACAACAAGGTGAGCAGTGATGATACAAAGATCAACACGTCCGTAATATCAAACAGAGATGGTGATGTTATGGTGGAAGCAGAAGGATGCCGAGATAGGGAAGGGACTCTATATAATCAGCATATGGGAGCAGTTTAAGGTGGAGTTCAAGACGACCTTCTACCCCAACAATGTCATCTATGAAGCCAAAAGGAGGCTTAGGGAATTGAAGCAGACAGGCAACATGAAGGCATACATAAAGGAGTTCACAACTCTCACGCTTCAAATCCCCAACCTCATGGAAGAAGATATGTTGTTCAACTTCATGGATGGATTGCAGAGTTGGGTTAGGACGGAGCTAGATCAATGACAAGTTTCCACCTTTGACGAGGCCATCACCCAAGCAGAAGCCCTGATGGACTTCAAGCAGGACAGAGGCAAGGCTAAGGAGATAAGGAGTAGCCATGCCAAAGGTGGGGGAGATCGCAGTAGGGGAAAGAAAGCCCACCCACCTAGGAAGCCAGTATGTCAGGCATATGCCGAGAAAAAGGACCAGCCGCCTAATGAGAGGGGCTACTACATATGCGGAGGCCCACATGGGTATGATATCTACCCTTAGATGAAAAACCTAGTAGCCATTATACTGGATTACGGGAAGAAGGAGACTCAAGACCAAGGTCAAAGTTCAAGAACCACTCAAGTGGGCATGATCGGGGTCTATACCACTACTGCCAAGACAGCCAATAAGCAGGAGGCTTACCCCACGCAGTACGTAGATATGACCCTGATCAGGAAGCAGGTGCGGGCCATGGTGGACACAGGAGATGAAGCCAATGTCATGACTAAAGCAGTAGCAAGATTGGGGCTAAGTTACAGTCCGAGAAGCACGCGTCTTAAGATAGTTAATGCCCCACTGACGCCGGTATGCGGCATCGCACGTGGCATAGATGTCACCTTAAGCAAATGGCAAGGTAAGACTAGCTTTGTTGCCGCACCCTTGGATATCTTTGAGATTATACTTCGGAAAGAGTTCTTCCGCCAATGACACACCATGATAGACCTGTACCTTCAAAGGATGCTTATGCTAGAGAAGGAAGGGTCTTGCATGGTACCTCTAGTTTAAATGCCCAAGGCAGAAGGAGTTACCCAATTATTGGCCATGCAGATTATGAAGGGCCTTAAGAAGGGGAAGCCTACTTACCTTGCTACCGTTGTAAGTTTGAATGAAAACGATGGTGTCCCAGAACCCTTGCCACCCTGCATTGAGAAGGTGCTTGATGAGAATAAAGATGTCATGCCCAAGGAGTTGCCAAGAAACTTGCTGCCGAGACTGGAGGTCGATCACAAGATTGAGTTGGAGCCAGGAAACCGACCACCCACCTATCCACCATACTGGATGGCACCACCAGAATTGGAGAAGCTCAGGAAGCAGTTAAAGGAGCTCCTTGAAGCTGGCTATATCCGACCACCTAAAGCGCCATATGGAGCCCAGTGCTATTTCAAAAAAAGAAGGATGGTTCATTGCTCCTTTGCATAGACTATTGGGCGCTACATAAGGTGACCGTCAAGAACAAGTATCCGATCCTGCTAATAGTCAATCTATTCGACAGACTTGGGCAAGCAAAGTATTTCTCCAAGATGGATCTCAGGAAAGGATACTACCAGGTACACATAGCCAAGGGGGATGAGCCAAAGACAGCATGTGTCATAAGGTATGGATCATACGAGTGGTTGGTAATGCCCTTCGATCTAACCATCACACCCGCTACCTTTTGTACCCTCATGAATAAGATCTTTCACCCCTAGCTAGATGACTTTGTGGTAGTATACTTGGATGATATTGTGATATATAGCCACACCTTGGAGGAGCACGTGGAGCATTTGCGCAAAGTCTTCCTAGTCTTACGGGAGAACCAGCTGCACGTTAAGAGGGAGAAGTGCGAGTTGGCCCAGCACGAAGTGCACTTCCTCGGTCACATCATTAACTAGGGCCAGCTTCGCATGGCTGGGGCCAAAGTGTGAGCCATCGTAGAATGGGAGACGCCCACTAAGGTGACAGAGCTAAGATCATTCCTTGGGCTCGCAAATTACTACCGGAGGTTCATAATGGCTACTCTGCAATAGCCGCTCCAGTCACCGAGCTACTAAAGAAGAACAAGTCATGGGTTTAGAGCAAGAAATGCCAGGAGGCGTTTGAGGGCCTCAAAGCTGCCATATCGGAGAGATGGTTCTTGCCTTACCCAACTTCTCTAAGACATTCGAAGTACACACGGATGCCTCAGACTTCGCTATTAGGGGCGTACAGATGCAAGATAGGCACCCCATAGCTTTCGAGAGCCGCAAGCTGAATGAGACCAAATGGCGGTATATTGTGCAAGAGAAGGAGATGACTACCATTGTACATTGCCTTAGAACCTGTAGGCATTACTTGTTGGGCTCAAAGTTCATGGTCCAGACTGATAATGTCGCCACCATCTATTCCATTCACAAAAGAAGCTTACTCCCAAGAAGGCTAGGTGGTAAGATGTTCTAGCTGAGTTTGACTACGAGCTGGTATACAAACCAGGCAAGGGAAGTGAAGTGGCTGATGCCTTAAGCAGGAAAGCAGAGCTAGCTACCATCACAACAGCCCACTGCGACATCCGAGAATCCATCAAGGAGGGCTTGTCACATGATCCGGAAGCAAAAAGGTTTATGGAGTTAACTCACAAGGAAAGACCCGACACTTCTGGATTGAAGATGGTATCCTGCTCACTGCCAAAAGGAGGGTCTACGCTTCGAAGTATGGCAACATAAGGTGGCAGATCATGAAAGAAAGCCATGATACATTATGGGCCGGGCATCCAGGGCAGTACCGTAGACGAGCTCTTATTGAGGCAATCTATTATTGGCTAAGAATGCGAGACGATATCGAATCTTATATGCAAACTTTTCTTGTTTTTCAACAAGATAAGATAGAACAACATCATCTCGAAGGTCTTTGGAGCAACTCCCCATAGCCGAGCTACCGTGGGAGAGCATTACCATGGACTTTATCACAGGCTTACCAAAGTCCGATGGATACAACACCATTATGGTTGTGGTGGATAGGTTCTCAAAGTATGCCACATTCATATCATCCACACCTGGATGCACAGCTAAGGAAGCAGCCTAGTTATTCTTTAAGAAAGTGGTGAAGTATTGGGGGTTGCCGAGGCATATCATAAGTGATCGTGACCCACGCTTTACTAGGAACTTTTGGAGGGAACTATTCCAAATACTTGGCATGAAGCTGCATTTATCCACAACTTTCCATCCACAGACCGACGGCCAAACCAAGTGAGTTAATGCCTCGTTGGAGTGCTACCTTAAGCACTTCGTAAGCTCGTATCAAAAGGAATGGGCCAAGTTGCTTAATATGGCCCAATTTTCATACAACTTACAGTAGAGTGAAGCCACAAGGAGGACACTGTTCGAGCTTACTACGGGCCAACAGGCGCAAACTCCACACTCGTTACCGACAGCATTTGAAGGAAAGAGTTTGGGTGCTTATCATTTGGCCAGGGGATTCGAGGAGCAGATGGACGCCGCCAAATCTCACCTAGCAAAGGTGGCCAAGAAAATGAAGAAGTGCACCGACTAGATTCGACGTCCCACAAACTACAAAGTCGGAGACCTAGTGTTGGTGAAGTTCAATCCAAGGCAGTTCAAAGCACTAAGGGGCCTAAATCAAAACTTAGTGCGCAAGTACGAGGGACCATTCAAGATCCTTGCCAAGGTCGGTAAGATATCATATCGAATGGAGCTACCATCGTGACTAAAGGTTCATCCTATCTTCCATGCTAGCATCCTCAAGCCATACCATGAGGATAAGGATGATCCAAGTTGAGGACAGTAGAGTAGGGCACCCATTACCATCACTGCCTCGCATGATCGATACATAGAGGCCATCATCAATTACCAGGAAAAGCAGAAGAGGGGACAACTGGCTATCGCAATGTTCTCTTTCCATTGGAAGGGCCATTCACCAGAGAAGGCCACTTGGGAGAAATACGAAGACTTGTGGCAATTTAAGGACAAGGTACATCAGTTCTTACAACAGAAACAATGCCTCGTGGTCATCGCATCATAAGGTGGGGGAGAATGACACGTCCCACCTAAATTCTGCTCCAAAACGGCGTTGGAACGTGTCCGCCGTCCTCTGGAGGGCTCCGAAACTCTCTAGAATTGTGCAGAAGATTGAAGAGAAGACTAGAGAGGCCTGGAAGGTTCCAGAAACTTGTAGATTGTATAGATAAGTCTTACACTTGTAAATATCTTATATATTTTGTAGGAAGACTCTAGAGGATCAATCCTAGCCATAGGATCAAATTAATCCTAGTCGTCCATTGAGGAGATGGAGCAGTATAAATACCTCTCCTTGGCATTCATTTTGCACCAAGAAAATTTCTAAGCATTCAATCCTTGTAAAGCATCCTCTCAAAGCAATCAAAGTCTTCTTTCTTCAAAAGCTCTCTTGTCTTTCAATATCTAGCGTTCCTTAGCGATCGTAGGCAACAGGCTTACTAGTGTTTGCAAGATCGTGTATGATTCGTGAGCAAACTAAGTAGTGTCGCATGGAAGTTCTAGCGTGAGTTCTAGGTCCATGCCAACGCTTCCTCAGTCCCTGAATTCTAAATACTTTTTGAGTGAGTATGAGGGACTTCTTTTTGTGAGGACATTTGTACTACTTGAGTAGCATATGACTATACCAGTGATTGTGGACCATTGATGCTCCTTAGCTTGTCATAGTTGGTTTGCCAGATATTTCATTGTGTTCTTGTTTGCTGATTGACCTTACAATCTTATTTTGAAAATGATAGTTTCGTACCTACATCAGAGGAGTTAATGTATATGTCATTAGTATAGTTGTTATGTATTTCTTATTTGTCTGCGTAGATTGAGTCGTCGCTTGTGGACAAGCAACAATTCTAAGTTGAGGGTGTTGATGTGCTGTTAAAATAAAACACATTTGATTCCTAAAACAACGGATTTTGTAAATTCTTAATGCGACTTTTTATGGTTTTTATGTGTTTTTTGTGTTGTTCTCGTAGAAAAGTTAAGTTAGCATGATTTTGAAGAAAAAGTGCAGATTTTTGCTGAATCATAGGTCATACGAGCTCACCTACGAGTCGTAGACCAAGTTACGAGTCATAGGGTGAATTGTAGCAAGAAACAAAAACCAAAAATTAGAAAATCTGCTAAGTGGAGGTCACCCCTATGAGGCCATCGTACGAGTAGTAGGTCTCACTACGACTCGTATGGGTGGACTCGTAGCAGGAATCAGAGAGCCAAAAATATTGGACCAAAAATTGGAGGCCTAGACTACGAGAGGAACATACAAGTCTTAGCCCAAGTAATGACTCGTACCAGTAGTTGTACCAGCTTAGTCCATGATGCCAAGATCTTGATATGAGACCCCGATTACGACTTGTAGGTCACCCTACGAGTCATACTTGCGAGGCATACCAACTGCCAACTATCTTTTATGTAGACTTTTTAAGGTTTATTTATACACACCATAAATACATTAAGTTAGGGTTTCATTTCATGTCAGATATCAGACATTGTAGACTTAGGAATTTGCCTTTGAATATTCTCTCAAGAATATTTTAGGGTTCTTAGTTTAGTTTATTATTTTCTTTCAGAAAACCCATTTTGGGATTGCAAATCTTGCTTTGTACACTTTGTCAATCTATCAAGCTTTGTGTTTTCAATTTGTGGTGTCTACACTCTTCATTGTTATTTGTAAAACTCTCAACTATGTCTTGTATTTGCATTCTTATTTATTTTTCCTTAGCCATGAGTAGTTAAGCACCCACAACTTGGGGTTATGGGAACCATGGGTAGTTGACTTGAAATAACCAAGGTTTATTGCATCTCTATGGTTAGGGTTTTGCATGTATTGTCTATTTCCCTTCATTATGATTGTTGTTTGGTGGTGCCAACACTAAACCCTACCTATTATCACGATCCCGACCAAGGTAGTGAGGAATAGGAAAAGGGAAGTAGATGACAAGATTCGATTGATATATTCTTGTCTAATCAACCAAACCTGACAAAGGGGAGGTTGACTGGGACAATAGGTAACGGTTAGTTGGCACGCTATGGTGGCCGACCAAGCGCCATGGTGAAATTCGCCATCATATTCACAAGAGTGCTAGAAGAACCTAAGTTGCCATCCTGCATGTGAATTTTCCAATTGTAGTTACGTTATCTAGGGAAATCGAGTCAACGGGGAACACAATTCCCAAGTTATCTCTAAAATTGAGTGTTTTCTCACATCATAGTTTAGTGTTTATTTTACGTTGTTTTTGAATCACAAACCCCCCACCCCACCCCACATTTAGAGATTGTAGTTATAAATACTTGAAATGATTAGTAGTGAAGTCTTGTAGTCAAGCCCTAAATTCTTTGTGGATTCAACCCTAACCTTCTCTTAGGTTAATTGCTGACAGCGACTGCTTTCTTATTGGAGCGTGAACATCATCAGATATTTATCATTTTTATAACAAACCATTGATAGTGAAAGAATGGACTCCAGAAATGGAGTTTTCAAAGGAGGAATTACTAACTGATCCAATATTGATCAGATTACCAGGATTGGACTTCAAATATTGGAGTGCTAGAGCACTAAGTAAAATAGGGAGTCTCCTGAGGAAACTATTGATGGTTGATAAGCATTCGAGAAACATGGACTGAGCTATGCAAGAATATTAGTTGAGGTGAATGTGGGACAAAATCTACTAGAGGAAATTCTCTTTAGAAATGAAAAAGAAGTCATAATTTCTCAACCTGTTACATATGATTGGAAGCCTTCATTATATGATCATTGCAACAAGTATGGGCATGAAAAAGAGGATGGCAGGAAATTGAAACCAACAAAGGGCAAGGAAGTTGAAACAATAGAAACCAGGAATGAAGATTAGGGACCAGAAAAAGGCAAAGAAAAAGAGATAGTGACAAAAAGAATTGGAGGGTATCAAAAAAGGATTAAACAAGGGACAACAGAGCAACATCATGTGAAGATAAAATAGTTTTGAACAATTGAGTAGCATAGAGAATCTGGATGCAGTAAGTAATGTAAACAAGGATGTCAGAACCAACCCCTTTTGGAAATGGTTAATCTTGTCTACTGGAATGTGAGAAGCCTAAATACCCTTAGTAAACAGAGGGAAGTTGCTTACCACTGTAATAAGCTTGATTCAAATCTAGTTGGTTTGGTGGAGACAAAAATAAAACAAAAAATCTACAAAAAGTGGTAGAGTCTATGTTTCCTGGGTCGAAGTGTTATTGAAATCATAACTCTCATTACAATGGGAGAATAATGGTGGTGTGGAGGGATGATATTAGTAAAGTAGCTATACAGAGTGAGACAGATCAAGCAGTAACATGTTGGTTAAAAATAAGTTACTGGTGAAGGAATTTTTATGCACATTTGTCTATGCTCAAAAAAGAAGGGAAGAAAGGAAAGAACAATGGGAATACTTGACTCAATGGGGTAGTGGAATGCAAATACCATGGATTAAACTTAGAGACTTTAACAATATGTTGCATATCACTAACAGAATAGGTGGGGCTTTTGTAACTTTTACTGAGGTAAAAGAGTACCAAGAATGTATAAGAGCCTGTAAACTGAAGGAAATGGAAAGGAGAGGACAAAACTACACTTGGGATGATAAGGGAATTATCAACAGAGACTTTTCAATAATAGACTCGTCATTCAGCAATAGGGCATAGGAGGATGAAATGCCAAGTTGTGCAGCAACATTTTTGAATGAAGGAGTTAGTAACCATAGCCCCATACATGTGAAAGAGGAGGGAAACAAGAACACAAAGAAGAAGGAACTCAAATACTGCAATATGTGGAGTTCAAATGAAAATTTTCAGAAGATGGTCCAGGAATGCTAGCAGAAAGAAATAAAGGGATGCACAATGTACCAAGTGGTTCAAAAACTGAAGATGTTGAAAAGAGAGTTCAAGAAGCTCCATTCTAAACATTTTAGTAAAATTATGGAAAAAGTAGACAAGCTGAGGGAAAGATTATCTGAGGTACAGGGGAGATTGCAGTCGAATTCCATGGATAAAGATATACAAAAAGAGGAGTTAGAAAGTGGAAAGGAGTTCAAGAGGACAAGTTACTTAGTAGAATTGATGTTGGTCCAACAGAGCAAAGCAATATGGTTGAGATTGGGAGACAACAACACAAAACATTTCCACTCAATGCTGAAGCAGAAGAGGTTGAAGCAGATTATAACCCAATTGCAGGATGAAAATATGCAAGTTCAGACACAACCAGAACAAATAGCAGGGATCATTGTTAGGTATTTCTCTAAACTCTTAGGGAAAATGGGGATGGGGAGAGGCAAAAGGCCGATGAAAGTTTCCTAAAACGGGGGCACACTCTAACAATTCAACAACAAATGGGCTTACTAGAACTAGTTACTACAAAAGAAGTGAAAGAAGCTATGTTCAGTATTAAGATAACCAAAAGTGCAGGGCCAAATGGGTATAACAATGGCTTCTTTAGGGATGCCTGGACTGTAGTGGGGAAAGATATTACTTGTGTAGTAATAGAGTTCATGAAAAATGGGAAAATTCTGGGTGAGATAAATACTATTGTCATTACTGTAATTCCTAAAGTACAGAACCCTGTATCTGCTAGTCAGTTCAGGCCCATTTCTTGTTGCAATGTAGTGTATAAAGTGATCTCTAAGGTCTTGTATAATAGATTAAAGAGGGTGTTTCCATATTTGGTAAACCAAACCCAAGCTGCTTTTGTAGAGGGTAGGTCACTTGTTCACAATGTGTTAATATGTCATGATCTAATGAGACACTATAAAAGGAAGACCACTCCAAGATGCCTGATGAAAATAGACCTGAGGAAAGCATATGATATGGTGAGCTGGGAGTTCGTGGAGGAAATGTTGCAGGGGTATGGCTTTCCAAAGAAGTTTAGTCAACTGATAATGAGTTATATCATATCAACAAAGTTCACAGTAAGAATAAATGGGAACAATTATGGTTATTTTGTTGGGAAGAAAGAGCTCAAACAAGGAGACCCTATGTCCCCTCTAATCTTTGTTCTGGTATTGGAGTATTTGTCAAGAATTTTAACTAAGATGGGGAAGCTTCCTGGTTTCAGGTTCCACCCTATGTGCAAGAGATTAAACTTGAACCACCTAATATTTACTGATGATTTGATGATTTTTTGTAAAGGACAAGAACAATCAGTGCAAAAAATTAAGGAAGCATTAGAGCATTTCTTAATGACAACAGGTTTAGTAGCAAATACTGATAAATCAAGCATCTTTATAGCAGGAGTTTCTGAGGAAGTTAAGGCAAAGTTACTGAAAATCACAGGCTATTCTGAAGGAGGATTCCCAATCAGATGTATAGAACTTTCACTATCCCCAAGAAAATAGATAAAAATGGAGTGTACTCAGTGATGACAAAAGATAACAGAAAGGTTAGATCAGTGTCAAATAGGCATCTTCCCTATGCAGGAAGACTACAAGTTATTACATCAATATTGTTCTCTTTACATAATTTTTGGGGGCCTATATTTATACTAACTCAATGTGTGGTGAAGGAAATAGATAGAAAATGTAGGGAATATTTATGGGGAGGATCAGAGGAGAAGAAAAAGATTGCACTAGTGTCTTGGGATAGAATTTGCAAAGCAAAGAAACAAGTGGTCTTATGCTCATGGATCACCAACATTTGGAGAGAGATACAAAATTGGTTGGGAGTGAAGGTGCAAAATAATGGAGCCAAGGAACTGCTGCTGAAACACAATAAGAAAAGATAGGCAAGAGAGAAAAAGGAAGTGATAGTTGTTGCATATGAAGTTGTTATATACCACACATTGATGGCCAAGAATGCAATGATGTTCAAGACGATGAGGCAAGAAGAAGAACGTGTTATACAACAAGTGAAGAACGTCATCAGAACAAGAGTACATATAGCAATTGACACAAAACAAAGGCTGAAATGTACACTTATACTTCAGAGGATATGTAGGTAAGTAGGAAGGAGGAGGGATCTATTTGACTATAGAATATTAATCTGTTGGTAACTAGAAGGAACATAAACATTATAATGTAACTGCTATTTGGTTAGTAATGGCAATATTTCACCGTTTTCTTGCTAAAAAAATAAATACATTAAATGAAGTTAGAAGATATTTCTAATAAAGCCCTGCCCACTTAAACTTGAGATAACGTATGTATACACTAAAAAAAACTCCTAAGTCAAGCCTCGTGATATACTTTAATTATTCTTTTCCCATAGTTCATGAAAGGAGTCTACTAATACAGCCAAAGCTTTTCAATTTGAGAGATCTACATAATTTTTTCAGTTCCATACGCTTTATTCAACTAAAATTTTAGGAGACATTTTAAAAGATTTGAACTCTTTTAGTTTCTTTTCTCATTTCCTTCGAATATCCCTTTCATTCCTTAACAAAGTTGTGCCATCCTTGAAACACCAATGTTTGTCTCTCGTCCTCGAAAACATGTTCTTCGATTATATACACTTTCGCTTTTTTTCTTAACTCGACATCCAAAACTCCTACTTGGAGTGATTCGAGTTTTTTTTAGTTCAACCAAATCTGAAATATGAACAAGAAATTAGAAATATGGTCAACATCATTTAAATCGACAACATATATCACAAATTTCTGGTAGAAAGCAAAAAGATCATAAAAGGGGTTAAAAATATGAAGATAACTTCAATAGGATAAAGTTATTACCTAAAACATTCAAACAATCATAACCTATGTATTACTATTATAATATATTTTTAAAAAGTCCAATATAAATAGATCATGAATATGAAAAATTCAAATAAAAAATTTTAACAAGCAAATCCCAAAACCACAAAAACAACAATAGTCTTTTGATAAAAAAAAGTCAAAAAGCTACCGATTTTTTGAAATCATTTCTCACTCATTTTTCATTCATTTTTCCATTATAATATATTTTTGGAAACTATCACTCTTTTAAAATCATATAAATAGAAACTGCATTCTATGAAACTTGTCAAAAATTAGCCAACCAAAAAAGGTTTCAACTTGAACTTATAAAACATCTATCTCAAAACAATTTACATGGAATGATGAATCATTCAATCATGCTCTAATATCAATTGTAAGAAAATACAAAGAAAGAACAAAAAATTGTGTGCCTTCAAATTCGTAGCAGATTGTTATTGCTACCAAGAGAATCTTCCCCAAGTCTTCTTGGATTTTTGTAGGAAATCATGGACAATATTCACAAATTAAATATATTTTTATGTGTTGATCAAATTTAAGAAATGAAGATAAATTCTCTTTTTTTGGGTTTTCGTCTTTTTTTCTTCCTTTTCTTTTCGGGTAACTTCTTTTCAGTCATACATTCAAAGAACAGAAGACCCCTTTTCCTTTTTTTTAAATTGGAGATGTTGAGCGGTTATAAAACTACTCCTCTTCTTTTTCAAGAAGAATTTCAATAGTAACCGTTCCTTCCTCCTAAAATGGAGAACAAAAACAACTTATTACTGGATAAAATATGTGTACTTTGAAAGCAATAGGGTGCAAATATATTGAAATTAGTCACTTCTCAAGGTTCCATGATACTTTCAAACATATATAGAATAGGTTTGAACAATTATCACCTAACTGTTGTACCTTTATTTATATCACATGAATGATCCATGATTAAAAAAAAAAAAATCTTAGATACATGTTTGAAAGTATCATGGAACCTTGAGAAGTGACTAATTTCAATATATTTGCACCCTATTGCTTTCAAAGTACACATATTTTATCCAGTAATAAGTTGTTTTTGTTCTCCATTTGTTGATTGTCAATACTTACTTTTTCTAGTATGAAATGCTCAAATTAATTCCAACTAGTGGATTTCTTTTCATTATATTGTGGGAGAATAAAGCTGCATGAACTAACTGGAAGTTGTTTAAAGGCAACAAAATTATGTAGATTAATTTAGCATTTTGCACAAAGATCCGTACAAGCATACACCAACTAATTTTTGTTACTAAAAACATGTAGCCAGACTTTTGAAATACTTCAATATAAGAGTATCCCTGTACAAGTTGCGGAGTTGGCCAGCCCATCCATCAGAAGTGCCAAATCTGTAACGAGCATGTCTTTCTGTGATTGTGTTATTTTAACTACTATATATTACTTGGCATGAAACAGGAATAGCTAAAGTCCTAGACTTGTTGCATAATAGAGTGATCTGGGGGATGATGCATCTCCTCAGCCTGTCCATCACCATTTGCCGGTAACTGAATGTCTAAAATCTCTACTGTCCGATTAATCTTTTTTCCTGATTCTTATGGCTATATCTGCACTGACGGGTCGTACCGCCCGAATTTACTTACTCTTTTCTCTTGCTTCTCTATCAGGTGCATCCCTATTTCTACACCAAAATACAGAGTTGTAGACAAAAAAATTATTACACAAAATTTCCTACTGTAAAAAATCTAAATATTGTATAAATTACAAAAGATATGGATGAACCTTGATTATTCTAAGGGAATGCGAATTTGCAAATTATCCCTTACCTTCTCATTTTCCTGCAACAAGAAGAGCAATCTAGATTGACCCGCATCACCATGCATACCTGCTTATTGTCACAAGATTATCAATTAGAATTATGTTACAAAAGTCATAACGTAATTACTTTTTTGATAATAGAAAGTAGCTCAAAAGTTAATGTTACCATGCCTGACATGAAACAAAGGTACAATGTTGGGACAAAACTTTTAGAGATGAAAAGTCAATAGAAGAAAAAGTGGATGGTATATGAACCTTTTTATGTGTACGTTTTTTATTTGTAATTTGTAATAAAAAATAAATGCCTATGCGTATACTACCAAGAGGAATCAATGAATTAATTTGTCGGTCCGGTAAGAAGCCTTTGGAATGAGGTTACGTCATACCTTAGTTTGTCTTGATTTTGTTATATATTCCACCACAATTGCAACCAACTGGGCATTTTCATGGGTAGGTGTTACCTAATCTTATGATTTATCATAATTACGTTCTTTTCTTGCACGTTGTTGAATTATTCTTAATCTCAAACCACCATTAAGAAAACTGACTTGTAATATTTGACACATCTCCTTCCCAATTACACTATAGCTAATTCTCAGTACTGTTAAGTTTTAATTATCAGTGTTAGATTAAAAATGATTAGTGTTGATAAATTTAAAGGATTTAATACGTATGAAGATATATTTATAGGACAACTTTAGAGCTCATCTCGTATTTAAAGGACCATTTATGTCATTTTATAGTGACTTTATGTAACAGTTATACATTGTGTGATATGGGTAAAATATAAATGACATTATTGAAATAAAACAAATAAAAGTAACCTTACTGAGTCATTTTTATAACTTGAGGCATTCAATAGCAAATATAACCTTAATAATAGCACAAGGAGAATCCCAAATTTCATTCCTTTGAATCAAATTAAATCAATTTCGAATCCTCCACCCATTAATTTTTTTGCTGCCTTCCATTTTTCGCCAATGATTCATTTCATGGAACTACTTGTAATCGAGATAGAAACTAAAAGGAAGGTGAAAATAATGATATTTGTCTAAAGACTTCGGAGAATAATAGAAAAGAAAAGAAGAGAAGATTAGGGTTGTGTTTGGTAGGTTGGAAATTATTTTTATTGAAGTTACTTTTTAAAAGAAAATAAGTGATTGTGCTTACTAATTTCTCATATTTGGGAATAAATATAAAGTATTATATATATAATATAGGCAATCGTCGTAGAGGTTGAAGGTTGGGGTCAGGGTTGCGTGGTGCAGCGGGGTAGGCGGAGGTGACAATTAGTATCAAAAATAATTTACGAAATTTGTTTTTCTTAATTTTATAAAAAAATTTATTTTTTTTATTTTTAAAATAATAGTTACTTTTCAAAATAAAATATTTTAATCAACCAAACAGGAAAAATATTCGATTGCAAAAGTTCTTTTCAGGCAAATGATTAGTTAAATCAGCTCATACTATCTCAGAGATATAATGAAAAGATTTAAATTATTTATTAATTTATATATATCATCCTTTGTAAATGAGTCCGGAATAAGGTACAATTAAAAAAAGAAAAAACATGTGGGGTAACAAAAGGTGGAGTTTAGTGTTGTAATCAATCAGGAGGTGCAAGAAGAGAGGAAGAAGCGCATGAGGAAAGCAAATCTTGAAGCTGCTTCTTTTGTATATTCACATGTTAGAGTCACCTTCTTCTCCACCACACTTATCAATATAGATTTCGTTTCTCCTGTAATTGATTTTCAAAAATAAAGAACACTCAAAATAGTGCTTGAACATACCTAAGCTTACTAGAGCGAGTTTTGATTTAAAACACACAAAATGGCTAAATATACCTTGTGAACACCTAATTTTTTATCAAATCTAAAATTTTTCACCTTTTGATGTTTTTAAATATTTATTTTGGGTTAAAATTATATATCTTATTTTTATCTCATCTTAGTAGGTTAATTTAAAATAATTTTATTCTAATTTGTTTTTTAAAAATATTACTTAATGGAATATGTTTTTTTTTTCAATTGAGGTTTTAACAAATAAACTAAAATTTTTAAATTATAGTTTTGAATTAGTTATTTAACTTTTTCTATGTTTTGTTAATTTAAAATAGTTAACTAATGTTTCTATTCTTGTATATATATATACACACACTAGATAATCTTAGGCCTGTTAGCGAGTCCAATATCTCTTATTATTTTATCCAGTAAAAACATTATTCACAAAATGTATTATTATAACAATTTAACATACATATTGTTGGCATGAATTTTTTTAAATATTCACATTTATATTGTGAATTTTTTATGATCTAACGTTTTAATTTTTTGCCATTGCATAACAATATTAATTTATTAGGATTCGAAGTTAATCTATTTATCAAATTAAATTAAACAATATGATAATCAGAAATCATTGTGTATTATAATATCAAAGATCAATATTTCTTGGTAGATTTTGTTAACATGAATTTATATTTTTACCTTGGTTATAATCTATTTCATCTTTCTATATATAGAAAGATGTTTCTAGAACTATTCATTTTTCTTGATAGCTTTCTTGATAGATTTTTTATTAGTATGAAATTACATTTTCATAATTATCTCGACAAAAAAATAATAATATTAAGTTAAATTGAAAAATAAAATAAGTAATCTACTATAATTAATTAAAATTTTGATTTGATTAATTTCAAAGTAAAATAATGTTAAACATACTCTTATTTATTTTTTATTATCCAAATTTCACTTGACAGTTTCAAATTTAAATTAAATTAAATATTTAAATTAATACATTCGAAATCAAATAAAGTTCAAATTTGATTATATATCTAAATAAAAAGCTACACCTTTATAAATTAGTAAATATTCATAGTTTACTTTATATACAAATATATCATCCATCATTTTATTTGTAACCAAAAAACCACACAACACACACGACAAAGAGCAAAAGAAAGGTACTTACATTTTATCTTTCACACACATCTCATATACACTTAGGAAAAAAAAAAACAAAAAATACTCATCTCATTTACTTAAGAAAAAAATTGTGCACCAAAAAAATAACTCTCAAAAAAACGCAACTGGAGAGAAAAAATGGAATTTGAGTTTTTCTTTCACGATTTCGAGTTCGTGATTTCTATTGTAGTCTACCATTTGTAAATTATTCTTTATAAGAGATAGCACTTATCTTTTTTATCCAATTTAATATGATTGCAATACATTAAAGTTATTATTTCATAAGTGTTTGACCCATTAATATTCTTTGACATTGTAATATGAATTATGTTCAAATCTTTCATATCAGTTTTTGCTTAGATATTTTATATTATTAAATTTAATGTAAAATTATTAAATAATTTATTTCATATTGAATAAATCCATTGTTCAAGTGTATTTTTATTTTCATAGTCAATTATTTTTATGATGATGTTTGTATTTACGATTTAATAAACTTAAATGATGAAAATAATCCATGACTGATCCATTATGTAAAATATGGGTTTCAAATTAATATATGTTTTTCTTTTAACTTTAATGACTAAATTTAAAAAAAAAAAGAAGAAAAGATTATCCATAATTCTTAACATGTTTATACTAATGTTGCATGTAAAATTTTTTTATGAAAATATATTTTGTGTTCTTAATAAAATTATCTTCACTTTTTTTTTAAAAAAAAACATAATCAAAATTTATAACTTTTTTAGCGTTTCATTTGAGTAATGATTTTCTTTAGAATACAAATTTAACAATTTTATCTCAATCCATATAAGTCACAATGACTAAAACTTATTAAAGTTTTTTGGACTTTCTAAAAAAAAATTTGAATTTTAAATGAATTTTGTAATTACTTTTTTTAAAACTGAACTTAGGAGTCTGATTAGGCCGATATACAACGATAGGTAAACACTAGGATTTATATAACACTAAACAAATGTTATTGAAAAATATGAATAAATGAACTATTTGTGGCAAGGTTAAAAAACGCTGCTATCAATACACCACGCTGATAAAATAAGACGGTATTAAAGAGTTTAAACTAAATCAAAGAAGATGGATAAACGATATTTCTGTAAAACTCATAAATGCAATATATTTAAAATTATTTTAAGCCATAAACTTGTTAATAAAGCGGTCATGCTAAAACCACGGGGCTCGAGCGGTGCCTAACACCTTCCCCTCGATAAATGGAATTTCTTACCATGATTTTTGTTTTCGTAGACAGAAAAATAAAGTCATTTACTTTTGATTAGAGTTCAAAAAATGTGACTTGGAACACCAAAATTCAATTTCAAGTGGTGGTTTCTGAATAAATAATAAACAATCCCTTTTCAAAATGTTATTTTAATTGAAAAACTCTTCTTTCCTGAAAAATCATCTGGGCACGCTTGAAAAATAGGGGAAATTATTTGGATCTAAATTATAAGGATGAATATATACAGAAGTATATTTTGGTCTTTTCCACGGATGATTATTAAATTAAAAAGGTAAGGCTTAAATTGACAGTAGTATAAATGGCTGCAACTAAATTAAAGTTATTTGTGCTTTAGAGCGGAAATTATTAGACAGACTTTTGCAAACCAATGAAAGAAAAAAGGGAAGAAATTTGTGCCAAAAATTCCGTGGAATCCAATGCCAAGCCAGTGGTGAGTGGTCCAACAAAGCAAGTTGTATGAATAGTGACTTGTCGTCGACATACGGCGTATGATATGTTTTACTTTTACATGTACCGTTAGCTTCTATCCATCAAGCCCATAGACGGTTGGCCAGGCCGGGTGTTTAATTAATACACTTGTTTTGAACATTTTAGATAAAACCCAGCAAACAATTTGAAATAATACACAAGAGTATGGTGGGTTGCGGCGATACTGATACAAGTTAAAAAACGTCACCATAATTAAGTAGTAAGAAAAGAAAATGGATAGAAGAAGTTACCTTTCATCTTCGACATGAGGTGAGCCACCCTCTGCTGGCAGTTGGTGCAGCGGTAGTCCGCCAAAAGGACGATTTCCTGCACCTAAAAAGGGAAAAGCAACTCTACAAAATGTTGTATGGGTGAAAATTAAGTAGATGAATCGGAGAATATAGATAGATAGATGGTTACAAGTGGTATGGACAAGGATTCAATAGAAGCCAGTGTAACTCCAGGATTTGGCATCCTCATCCACTCATCATCTTCTCTATTCTTCTTCCCATGCATCTTCTGTTCAAATTGTTTCTACAACATACATGGATTTTGAGATTTATTAACAGCAAGGATAGACAAGTCCCATCTTGCCCCAAGATATCTGCTTATTTGTGTATTCCAAAAAACACCCTATACGTGCCTTCACATAATAAAATATGCTTTCATTCCACTTCAATATATATGTATACCTCTACCATACCCGCTAGTTTCCATTATCCATTCACGTCTATTCGTGTTTAGGTAAGATAATTAGACCCCAACCTTCTTGATCGTGGATTCAATAACATCATTACCCTTGACGCGAAAGCTCCATTGTAGTTACTAGGGCCCACCCCCTTAATCATTATTTATACAGTCAAATTATTGAAATGTTGTTATATATATGGATGTATAGATTATATTTAGCGATTATAAGGAAAGCTATGCAAAATTAATTTATTTATTTTTGTTACTTTTTAGGTTATAAATGAAAACAAAATACTTGTTAATTTTAAAATCTCAAATATTTTTCAATTTCATAGATTAAAAATTAAATGACTAATATATTACTAGTTAATCCATAATTAATACTTCTTCTATCACATTTTATGACGCCCTTTCCTATTTAATCCATCATAAAATGAATGTTATATTATTATAATTAAAATCATTTTAACTTTGAGCACTACAAGAAAATATGTCTTTAACGAGAAACTTCAGTTGCTAAAAGTATAAATCCGGTTGTTATTGGTCTGGCGATCGATAAAAATCTCGTCGTCACCGGTCGTTAACAGCTTCGTCGTTAAAAGTTAATGATCAGATTAAATCTAGTCGTTAAATAACTTTAACGACGACAAAAATCCAGTCGTTATTCCTTTTTTCAACAAGATGTTACCAATGTTTGAACTCGTGACCTTCTAATCACATGACAATAACTTTACCAGTTATTCCAAGACTCTCTTTAGTTCTAATTATTAAAACCTTAATTATAACCACAAATTAGATTAGCAAAAGTGCATATGTATATACACACAGAGAGACATATAAATAGGTGCACATATGAAAATATATAAATTGATTATGTTCATATAAAATTTCATAGTTAACTATAAAGAATGATACTGCGTAACACTAAAAAAATATAGGCATATAAATTATATGATATTATATTGTTTAACTCTTATTAAAAGCAAAACTAGAATATCTTTAAATAATTTTTTAAATATGAAATACATTCTTCTTGTGCTTCAAAATTTTTGTTGCTTATACTTCTTTACACTTGCTTTGAGAATGAATTCTTCAAACTGCATGATTTGTCAAAAGACAAGTGTAAAAATATCATGTTATAAGGTTATTCATAACACTCCTAGTAATTATTATCTTCTTTTTTCTTTTCCCTAAAATCAAAGATTAAACACAATGAAATATAATTTTTTTCTGTTCTCACAACTAAATAAAAAGAAAGTTAGATTTTCTAGTTCTAGACATAAAGTTATTTGTTTTTTATTTTGCACCTTAAGTTATTGACTTTTTGCACATCGATTTATGGATAAATCCCCCAACTTCTTTTAGTTTCAGTTTTATACTAATGGTATTCACCTAATATAAATAATTCAATATCATTAAAATTATTATAAGATACAAATCAATTATATCATATTAAATTTTAAATAATAATAAAAATTATGATTTCAAAATTAATCAGTAGTTGATTATATGTCATGTAAAGCTTTTTAAATATTCTGCTTGTAAAAAATTTCACTTTATACTTTTCTAACTCAAACGAATGATTTTCTTAGTATACACCTGTTAGTTTCACAACCAAATATTAATAAAAGTCAACACAATATATATTTTTTATTAGAAAAAATGTTATTACTGAATATTGATTCTTAAGTCTATTGATCGAGGTGATTTTTATTAGAAACATATTATTACTTCTATTTTTAATTTTTTGTTTCATTACATTTTTTGTTTTGTCCTACTTCATCTTGCATCTTTAAAAAGGTCAAGTAAAGATGAATAAATTGTCTCTCAAAATAAAAACATATATAGAAACTAAATAAAGAAAATATTTAAATTAAACAAAAATTATGCCAAAAAGATTGTAACTAAATGCTTTTATAATATTTCAAAATCTTATATAATTGACTATAATAAGAATGATGGACAGAGTTATTAGAAAATAATACATTAATATTTTTTTATTAAACTTTTTTAATTAAATAAGTAAAATTATAAAAGATGGAGAATTCTTTTCAGAATGGTGGAATGATTAACAAAACACCACTTGTTATACTTATAACATGATTTGGTCTGATCCTTTTGCACTCATATTAATTAAAATATTTTTACACTAACTAATATGTTTTAACAACGGGATGTTATGCTTTTTAACTATCAAATTTATCCCCTTGTTATGTTGGATTAAAATTTATCTTTAACGACTGAAAAAAATAATTTGATCACTATAAGTGTATTTACAATGACCGAAAAGAAATTTGGTCACTGTAAGAGTATTTATAATGATCGAAGAAAAATTTGTCACTATAAGTATATTTATAACGACCGAAAAAAATTTGGTCTATTTATAATGACCAAAAAAAAATGTTGGCCTCTATAAGTGTATTTATAACAACCAGATTCATTTCCCTTCTGTAATGACTCTCCGGGTCATTTATATGGTTTTGATGTTATTTATGTTGATTTGAGCATGTATATAGTGACTTCAGCACTATTGGGGAGATTATTGATCGGCTTATTCGGGAGTTATGTGGATTTTTGAGTTAACCGGGGAGTTATATCTGCAAAAATGAGTTTTTGAGTAAAGTCCTAGTAACCGAACTAGAAATGGAATTCTGGCGATTCCATTAACTCCAGAACGGTCGAATTAGGCTCAAGCCTTACACCCACGTACAACTGACCCTTGTTCTGATGATATGGAGAGTTGGGCTTTATGATGTTTCTATGGGATTCTGTGATGGTTCTGAGGGATTCTGTGATGATTTTTCGGTATGATTATTGTGAATGGTGTATCTTCAGGGCTTATGGGGGCCTATTTGGAGTACAAGCATAAATACTAGGGCCTTTCCCCCGTGTACAACGCCTCAGTTAAGGGCACTTGTAGTATTGGCCTACACAGTCTTCGTCAGTTGGTATCAATATTCAGTACCTGGGCTGGTTCAAGTTATCATTGCTCTTCACTTCAATTGGTTCTGTCGTGGTTTGAGGGTTCCCAAATATGCTTGTGCGTTTAGCTAAGTTCATTTTGCTACACTGTTGCAATTTTCTTTATATTTTGGCTTTATAAATGGTTATTATATCACTCGGTTGGCCGATGATGCCTACTGGGTGCCTTTTCTTATACTCACCCTTACATCTTCCCATGGTGCAGGTGCTGGTGCGGCCCGTGATAGCTAAGTTGGGGAACTTCAGGAGCACTTAGGAGTTTTTTGGTGAGCACCGACAACATTGGCTTTTTCGTAGTCTCCTTTGTGTGTATGGCCATCTTTCACATCCATACATCGCCTTTGTATAATAGAGTTTTGTATTTGTAGGTGCACTCCTAGTTTTGTATGTTTTACGATTATTCATACATAGATCTCAAAATCGGTTCGTTATTTCAAAAATTTAACTTTATATTTATGATAAGGAGGTCAAAATTAGGTGGAAAATGGTCCAATCCCCATTTAAGAGAGAAAGAACAGCAATTTCAATTTTCGAAAGTGCAAATTCCAGTGAGGTTTTCGCGTTGCTTCCGTGACGCGCCAACGGCGTGCTTATGTACAGTTTTGCCTCCGCGTCCTCTTTGGGACGTGGAGATGTGTATTTTCCCTGGCAGTCTAATCAGACTGAATAAGATTTGAAGAGCTGTCACGATCATTCACATAAATTTCAGTGAAATACTGAAGTTATCAGTGTGATTGATCAGACAAGTACCAAGCGCTTTCGGTAGACTTTTTTCATTTCCGAATTAGCAGTGTTTTCTTGTGCAGTCCAATTATTCTAAGTGTTGGGCCCAAATTTTTCCAAGCATGCTTTTATCTATACTTAGCAAAATTTCAACCTTATATCATACAAAACATTTCCCAATATTACCCAAAACACTTAACCATATTTTCACTCCAAAATTCAAGACTCAAAACCCTCATCCGAAATTTTCAAACTTCATCAAGAACTTTCCCAAAGCTAAGGTTTGTGGTGTTGAACCATTGGATTATAACACCCCACATTTCACATGTAATAATTATAAGTGAATAAATCATGATATAGATTGGTCAAAGTAGTGTCAATTCTTGAAAGTGCTTGATTCTCGTGTTA
>JAPFFP010000080.1:13312032-13322549 GCA_026153255.1 Solanum medicagineum
TAAAGGAATCCTAATCAGATACTACAAAGGAATCCTAATCAGATAAGGAAATATATTCAAGGCATAAATCTAACAATATTATATAATCAATGTATACTTTTTATGACTTTTCGCAAGCTATATTGTATAGTAACTATATATTTGCTATGATTTTAAGCTATTTTTTTATGTAAGTAAAACATAACTGCATTTATCATAAATTTAGTATATCGTATATTCTTTAAAACCCCCCAAAAAAGAGACAAACACGAGTAAAAGTATTCAAGAAAGCTCCTTCACCAGAAGTAATTAATTGTTTCAAATGATTATTTTTGTAATTCTTGACCAATATAATGAACTGGATTAATCCTAAGTACAACGTTATTGATATACACGATTTAGATATCAACGACGAACTTTATTTTATTTCAGTTAATCCAGTTATATGTAACACAGAAACTGATCATATTCTAATTAATTTTGACCCATACATTATGGAGCTTATCTGGATATAGATGGCAAACATTTACTAATCAACTGATTTGGCATTTGGACGGCGTAACAAACATTTGTCAAATCGAATTCTACTCATCTTCATTATTGTTTCTTCTCATTATTTTTATTCTATTTGAATTTTATTAATTATAAAAAAACTATATAAAATAGACTCAGAGCCCATTTGACTTAATTGAAAAAAATAGTTTTGTATTTTAGAAATACTTTTTAAAGTGCTGAAATTTATTTGAAAAATAAGTGTGTTTGGATAAAAATATTGTAGCTGAAAAAAATTTCTTGATATATTTGGCACATAAGTGCCTGTTAAGCACTTTTTTTTAATTAAAAATGTCTGAAATACCATTCAAGCTGTTAATATTATACAAACTGATTACTTATTTTTCTATCTAAAAAAATAAAATAATGTAAAATAGATTTATATTTTAATTCATTATCAATATAAACTTATTATTTAAGTAATATTATATACACAATTTATTTTTATTTTCTAAAATATATAGTTTGGATAGATCACATGAAAATTTTAAGATGTCTCTTTTTTTGTGATCGAAATAGAAACATGATTGAGATATTCAATTGTCAAAACATACCAATTATTCCAATTTTCTCTTACTTTCTCAAGAAACTTCCAACATCTAACCAAGCAATAATGCTTATTCTTTCTAATGGCATGCACGTCGCTTCTTATTTCACATAAAAATTTAAGATATTTTGTCAAGAGAGACCGCGGCGAGAAGAACAACAATGAGAAAAACATTGTTGGACGGTGGTTTCAAAGAGTAGAAAGTATAGGTCTATGGTTTGAATTGGAATAATGAGAAGGGAGAGACTAGTTAGGGTTATTTTAGTTAAGGATATTTTTGGGAATATGAAAAAATATTTAGGGTAAAAACGTAATTCTTTTGTCAAACTATCACAACTTGTAAGCTAAAAAATAAAAAGTTGGGGTGACGTTGCTTTTAACTTTTAACTTATTTTAAGCAAATTTTAACTTTTTTTTTAAGTTGTTTTGAAAATTGTCAAACACTTTTATAAACTAAAAAGAGCTTAAAAGCAAGGTTTGACCAACTTTTAAGCTAAGCCAAAACAAGCTCACTTTCAACCCGCTGAAATGGAATTGACGTGTACCAGTTTGGGTACAATATGGAATATTTACTCAAATTGGACCCAACTTAAACTATTTACACTCTTGCCCCATTTTCTCCTTTTTTATTTTGCTCATGACGTCATCACGATGTCAACATGGTTGTTATGAAATAATCTGTGATACTTCGACGATATATATATACATATCTCCACAACGAAACAAAGTAGTTCTGAAAATATAACTGAAGAACAACCATAGCTCTCGAGCTTTTAAGAAATTTGACTTTTTGTTTTAGTTTTATTTCCCAATGCTTTTAATGTAAATTTGGTCGTGATCTACAAAGGAATCCGGTGTCTTGATTTTGAGTTGCTTTTTCTTCCGTGCTTGATTTTTAGCTAGAGTTAGCTAGAATGAGAGAGGGAATTCTAAAGTGATTGAGTCGATTAGTTTATTAGTGGGTAGATGAGTTACTGCTTCGTAGATAAAGGTTTCATTATCTTTTCAATGGGGAAGAAATCAAGATTTTAATTAATCCTTGGGTTCAAGAAGTTGTAATCATCTTTGGTCCTTGAAGTAAGTGCTTAAATCGTATGTGACAGGTCTTGATTGTAGGAATTTTTACACGTAAAATTCTTATATTATTATCTTTATGTCTTTCTTAGCTTTTGTAACATGGGACCTGGTTTGCTCCATCAATGATTAGGCCGTGGACTCGTCAGGTTCTAAATAATTTTTTGCGTGGTATAATTGTATAATTTGTGAAGCAGTCAGCCATATTATGATCTGGCAGTTTATTCCTGGAAGATAAACATATATGTAGCCTAACAAAGTTTGTGCGAGCATAAAATGATGCAGTACCAATTAATCCTCTTCAGTTCTTAGTAAATTAAAGTATTGAATAATAGGAGATATAATTAATCAACTTTGAAGTCAAATAGTTGACAATTTTGATGTTATAAATAGTTGTAAATTAACAAGAAAAAAATCAAAAAGATGGGAAAAGCAGTGATATTGGTGGTGAGACTTGTAGTGTTGATTTGCCTTGTGGCATCACTCATCCTCCTCCTTACAAGTGCTCAATATTCCGACAATGATGATCTGACTTCAAACTACGCTTTATCATGTGGTCAGATATTCAATTGAAATTAATTGTGATTGGTAGTGATTGCAGTTATATGCTGTCTGTTAAATTATATTTATAATGTGATTATATGAATTAATATGTTCCTCGAAATATTCTGCAACTTATGGAATTGAGCCAACTAGTTTCTTCAACAAGATTTTTGTGTCTGCAGGGCTTTCATTTCCTCACATGTTGCTCTAAAGGGTCTTTCCCATTGAGTTCTTCAAACAAACTTACTTTTCATCTACTATATATTAATTTTCTTTTAAGTGGCTCCGTGTAAATGTTCACAATATATCTTTACCTGGTATTTTGCCAGAAATAATGCGCGTTTTGGGAATTTTACAACGCATATGCATGGTTGGAATGAGAATAATTATACTTGTGAGGACGTTGGTATAAATAGAGAAAGAGAGATTTACTTATGATGTTAAATTGATTTATTTAAGGCATATATATGACAAGGTCCCTGAGAAGGCTCTATAGAGATGCTCGGAGGCTAGAGGTGTGCCTAGGACTTAGGCTAACGTGAGGACATGTATGATAGGCCAAAATTAGGGGGTGACAGTGGTTGAGGCTAAAAGCACTTCCCCTGGTCATGATGAATTGCACCAAGGTTAAACTTTTAATCTATGTTTGACAGAAGGTATAAAAATCCCTCATGTATTTGAAGCTTTTTATTCAGTGAATATCTCAATTATTATTCGTTTTAAATGGCTCTTTGAAGTTGTTTAAAAGTTAATCGCAATCTCCTTTTTTGTCCATCTGGCATCGAAGTGGAGTACAAACTCCGTGAGGGCGCGTGAAGACATAAAAATATGCCAAATCAGACGTTTTCAACGGTTATATTTTCCTTTTTCCTTATTTTTTTCCTATAAATTGAATATTTTCTCACTTTCTCCACCATTTTCATTTATCACCATTTTTTTTTTACCTTTTCCCCCTTTTCAAATTATAAATTTCAAATTGTAGAATTTTCTCTCCTTTGTTTGCTAAATTCATTGCATTATAATATGTAAAATATCGTACAAAATTTTGTTAGCATATTTTTAAAAAAGTATTTTTCTTTATTTGATATGTTGTGTATATTTATTTATATAAACTTTTTCTTTAAGCAAATTAAACTTCGTAAAAATCGGATGAATTGAATTGTAATATACATTTTAATTCATTTCGTTAAATCCATTTTAGCACAAATAATTCTTGAGTTGATTAATAGCCCATTAGCTTAATGCATTTTTACTCATTCCTTCGACACTTTTTAATATAATGTTACTAATTCTTGCATGAAATTACTTAGATCTTAAATTAATGTTTAGATAAGCTTTTAAAAAGAAAAAAAAAGTACTTCGGGGTAGTTATAAAGGTTATTGTTTAGAAATTAAAAGTAATTTTAAAAGATTGATAAAATAAACTATTTGGGTAAGCTTTTAAAAAGAAAAAAAAGTACTTTAGAGTAGTTATAAAAATTATTTTTAGAAATTAAAAATAATTTTAAAAGATTGATAATAACTATTACTAGTACAAAATCACGAGTTTAATAATGAATGTGTCTTTTCCAATTTCTAACTGCTTTAGTATTTAAAAATTTATAACCTAATCCAATTAGCTCATTATACAAAAGATATCTTTTCTGTAAAAAAGAAAAAGAACTCTAAAAAAATTAAGAAAAAAGAGGGGGAGGAGGAATAAACCACTTCATAATTAGTCTCACAAATCACAATTAAAATATTCTTATAAGTCACACAAAAAGTGCCCTACCATGGGAACCAGAAATACACATTATCTCCACCAAAAAAAATTCCATGTCAGTTGTTTTTCCACTTGTTAGGTGCATATATTACACGTAAGTGCCAGGTGGACAATAAACGATCAAACTTTTTAACGAGTTCAGGAGGATATTTAAAACGAATAATAGTTGAGTTGTTTACTGAATAAAAAGTTTCAAGTACGGGGCGGAGGAGGGGGGGGTGTTATGCCTTCTGCCAATCTATGTTTTCTTGCACTGGTTATGCATGAAATGACATGTCATATCTAAGATGAGGTGTCATGATATATATTATTCATCGATGACATTATCTTGATTGGCGAGACTAAGAGCATAATTAACAATAGGCAAGAGGTTTAGAGGCAATTATATTAGCATCTAAAGAGTTTAAGTTAAATAAAACCAGCACTGAATATTTGAATTGCAAGTTCAATGATATTGGCCTGATATTGATGTGGAAGTAAGGCTTGAGTCTTAGATTATCCTTAGGAGCAAATATTTCAAGTAATTATATTGAAGTATTGGGTGTTTCACATTTTAACCCAAACCTATGCTCGAGGAAATACTGTTTGATAGTTAATATATTTTCTAGAGTTGCATATCAAATTTTAATCTCACCAAACCTACCCATATGATTTAAATTACTATGAGTATTGTTAACACCCCACTGAAATCTACTTGTTTAACTATGCATTTTCCCCTGAAAGGACTTCTTCAAATTTGAGTACAAGCCAATGATTGAACTTGTTATAAATCTTAACTAATTAAATATAAATACATGATTAATTTTACAGCCTTTATTTTTAATGCTTCATGACATAACTTGCATTATTACTTGTCCATTCTTGCTCATTGTGTGGGATGGACCCCAACCTAGTTGCGTTTATACTTTAATATCCAAATTCGTTGTGAACGTCATTACACTTGGCATGGTAAGAGTCGAGCTTTTTTGTAAAATCTTCATTTGGGGTTAGCTTAAAGAGAATCTTCAGTAGCGTCCTCAGTCATATTCTAAAAGAAATGATTTTAAACATTAGACTAGGGCCTAATTCAATGACTAAATGATTGCCAATAAAACGTTGGAAACAATGCGGATTGTTAAAACATGAGATATGTGAACTTCAAAGGAATAGGAAAATCAAGTTCTCCTCCACCTGCGATGAAGTTGGACAACTGGCTCAATACAGTCTTTGCCTTCTGCCTTACACAGTAACTCGTACAGCCTTGAATTAAAAAGTCAAAATGCCAACTGAGGAACTCCAAACTCAAGAGCACATCTAAGAGCAGCCAATCACACTAGAGACGATAAGAGTCGCGGGGACCTCGCTAAGATCAAATTCAACATTCAAAGACCGCACAACAGTGGGTGTTTAAAATACATTACCTATCTCCTGTTCCAGAACCAATGCCAAGATAAAAGGGACTTCCAAGCATAGGAGAATTTTTTCCTAAAAGGAGCCACAACTCACTGTAGAACATTCAAGCCGGCTGATGATTTTACAACAAACTGCAGTTTCTTAGCATAATCACACACATATCCAGTATCAAGCTAAAATTTGACCAATGAACTCAAAAGGAGATGATACGAAAATAGCGTCTCAAACAAAGCACTAACACTTCACTTTATTCCCACAATCGACATAAGAAATTGAAGCTTGTCATTCACTTCTGCCAAAGTGGATGGGTTACGGAAAGTAGATGGCGGCTCAACTCCAGTAAAGATGTATAGCGCTTTTAGTTCATCTACCAACAAAGGTTGGGGTGCTGCTGTGTATCCCACGATTGTTCTCATTGCATTTATCTTCTCCCATATCTTCTCCTCACTGAAGAACTCCTAGCAATATCAAGCAAGCAAAAATGAATCCAAGGGGCTTTAAATACTCTAGTTAGCAGGAGTAAAAACAAGAAAATATGTACTAGACCACCAAGGAATGCAGGGAATAAAAGCAAATGAATATTACAAGCAGCTAGCACCAAGGAGACCAATATAAAAAGTTGAACATGGAGAACAAAGTGTCTATTTGCATCTTGCCTTCCACCACTGATAAAACTATTAGCAGTCCACAGCCCCCTCCTCTTAATACATAGGATATCATATAGAGTTCAGAGAATCGTGGCCTTCCCACATAGGGATTTTGAAACAATACTAAAAAACTTGAGGGATAAAAAACCAATATAAAATAAATGTTAGTTTGAAATGAAGAAACAGATTCTGAGGTTTGCTAAATAGAGAGACATTGACGTCGATTTTGCCAGAACCCAAGCATTTTTGTTAGTTCTGGACAGATAGAAGACATTAGCGGGGCCGCACTTCTCACACAATCACGTCCTTCTGCGCTCTTTACTTTCCACTTTCTATTCCCAGAGAAAAGATATTAAGAAGTTCCACAAAGAAATTGAAAACTCAGAATCTTCACTTGCTCTCGTCCTACTAAGGGACAACTGATATGCATCCCAACACAAAGAATACACTTTGATGACTACTGGGTATATCAACGAACCAATGCTGAAGCAAAATGGGCTAATACTGAGTTGTAGTGGAGCATCCCGCACATGACCAAAGTCAGACCAAGGAAAATAATAGTGATGCGAGAAATGAAAGAGCATTAATAACAATGAGAAGGAAAAAGCCAAGCCAATAGAAGAAATGAAGTAAAAGTTGCACCGTCTCTACTAAGAAAACCAGTGCGTTACAGTGTACTTGAGCTTTAAAAAGAAACAAGACCAGGTGACATGAAACAACTGACCACCCATACAGGGACAGAGAGAGCGAACACACCCAATTTTTATTAATTCATTTTAAAGGGGGAAAAAAGGACGTCCCTTACTAGCAGAATATTCACATCTAGCTGCAAGTCTCACTTGAAACTCATGACTTATATCATGATCCACGTTGAAAATGCTGGATTAACGGCCATTTGTTGATACCTTGGACTTGCTTAGTTCATACACTCTGTTGAACATTATTAACTTGAGAATTATGAACCTCCAATAACTTTTTAGGTTATCAATGTTCTTTATGATTTATCATACAAAGCATCTGGACGAAGACCATATGATTAGCAACTGATACTTTACATGAGAATTGGTAAATAATAGGTAAGTTTATGTAATTGCAGCTCCTTTTCTTTTTCCTTTTCAAGTTTTAGTCTGGTTTATTCGTGAATAGTAGCATTTCTTGCTAAGAAAAGGATTTTTCTTTCATGAGAGAATTAAAGCAATCAATAGTCTGAATAATTCCCAATATCTAATCAAGGAAATTTATTGGTAAGCATGCTAAATGAGTCCAGCCAAGTTAACCTACACATGCTTTTAAACTGATTGACCAATTTTTCCAGAGAAACTTCAAAGAATCAAGAGAATTACGAAACTTAGAAAGACAACCCTCTCCAAGAATCCCCATAAATTTCCGAAAAGCAACCTAAGGTGGAAGAACTAGACATAGAACTGACCTTGGCGTGTTTGGCCTCCGGAATCCCAGCTCCTCCAGAAACCTGATTGACACCACTGGCATTTGTTTTTTTCTTCTGATCAGTGTTCCCTGTTCTTTCAGATGGAAGGTTCCCATGGACACCAGGTGCCTTCCTTTGAACCTCTTTTGCAGCCACCAGGTTAACCTTGCCTTCCAATGGACGAGAAGCATCTTTCGCAACATGCTTGCCATTTGATATTTCTTTAGGATCCTTAGTCGAGTTTGCAGATTGCCCAACATCTATGCTCCGGGGTGTTTTGTCCATCTCAGCAGCTTTCTTGGCCGTTTTGGCAACACCACTTTGTTTGGCCTCGCCTCTTCCTTCTTTCGTCTCCCTTTTCACTGGTAACTGCTTCTCGTCATGCTTCACGTCAACTTCATCCCTCATCTCTTCCTTCTTTTCTATTACTTTCACATCAGTGTCCTGCTGCTGCTTGTTGCTCAACCCCTCCCGTTCCTCTGATATTGCAACATTTTTTCCATCATTTGCTTTCTTTTTTTTGTGGTGCTTCTTTGAACTTTTGCAAGCGTTTGGTTTCTTTGTAACTTCTATTATCTCTTTTCCTTCCAACATAACCTCAGATCCTTTTTCAGTTTTTGTTCCTTGAATCTCTCTCACAAGACTATCTACCTTCTCATCTTTGCTTTCCAATGGCTTCTCCACTACTTCCGGACGTGTAACCTTTCCATCTTCATTTCCCTCATGTCCACCTGAACTCTCTAAGGTATCTTCCTTCACTGCATCACCTACATATACTTCAACCAAATTCTTATCTGGCAGACCTGGTGTTAAAGTAACATCTCGTTCACCCTCATTTTCTCCCCTGGCTTCTGTGGCCACCAAATCCAAATCCTCAGTTTCCTTAATTTTTTCATCAAAATCCCAGTTTTCTGCTTCTCTCCCTCGTTCGATTTCCAAATTCTTATCCTTTATTGGTCCCTCATTCTCTCCTTCCAAGTATTCACCCACATCATCTTCATATCCTTCCTCTTTACCACCCTCATCAAAGTAGACCTCCCTTTCTTCCTCCGTTCTGTCAACATCTTCATCTTCAGCAATTGTAGGTCCTCCCTCATATCCACTGCTCTCCTCCTCCAAGAACTCAATCCTCATTTCAACTCCTCCTTTCGCATCCTCCATTTCTTTCTTTTCCTCCTCTTCCATCAAGACTCGTCCGCCAAAACCAGGACCTTCCTCTTCATCTTCAACCATTCCCCCATATTCCAACAATAGAGGTGGCTCTGATCTTGGAAGCAACTTTTCCATAAGCTTCTCAGTACAAGTATAGCTAGCAAAAGCAAGACCAAAAGGGACCGAAAATGCAAACCCGAGTGCAGATATAACAATAAGCGGAGGAAGAACCACTGGGGCAGAAGAGATCACAATGCCTGTAATCATAACCTTCTTCCCCAACCCCAATCCTTTGTTCACAATCCATCTTATATTACTCTCTTTCATTTCTCCCTGGTAGTCATCATCTTCCTCCTCTTTTAATGAAGTGTGCTCCACAATCCTCCACTCCACAATTTGATCTTCCATCCTACAAACAAACCAAAAATATTATTTAAAAGAAAAAAATAGCACAAAACTAAAGTAGTACTACTAAAATTCCCCTACAAAGCAATCAATTCCTAAAACGTACGCTATATCAAATTCCTTTTTGATTTGTCAGGAAATTCAATCGAAGTAAGCTACGAGAATTTGTATATGAGCACTCCTCCCCCAAAAAATATATTTCCAACTAGTGCGAAAAAAAAGATTTTCTTAATTCATTAAGAGGTTGAAAATATGAAGGAAGTAACGCCAAGAAGTCCAAATTAACCATACATACACACACAATGTAATTTTCCAGAAAACGAGATTTGAATGAATGCCCTACTGTTTTTGGTACATGGAATAAGAAACTTTTATATAATAGTAGTACTTCAACAATGAAATAATAACCATAAAAGGAAGAAAAACGAGGAAGAAAACATAGATGGGCACTCACTCCAGCACATTAAGGAAATGGAGTAGTACATCTCACCTGAAAAACGATAGAAGCAACAATTATACAGCACTATTTGAAGAATGTCATGATGGGAACTACTAGTGCAGTTCTTTCTGTGAAGAGGTTTATTTGTTACTGAAGGATAGGTAGATAAGGAGGAGGAAATAGAGAGAGAGCATTGGGAAGAGGGGGAATGGTGGGAGAAGATGCCAGGCGTCGTAGTGGGAACGGGGTAGGTGCATGCAAACATGATGAGGCTATCCACGTACCGCTCACACTGCGCATCCCGAGGTGGTCTCATTTCCGCTACCACTCCTCCATTCATCAAAAACAAAAAAAACCCGTAATTTCAATTTTTTTACTATGCTACTATATTTTTTTTAAAACATTAAAATTATGAAAAAAAACTACAGATAAAATATTTAATTTGATAAATTACATACTTTCATGTTTTTTTAATAAATAAATATTTATGGTAATGACATTTTTAAAATTACGTACTTCATGAAAATTCTTTAGTCAGCAATGTTGATGTTGGTGTTAACATGTAGCAAAATATATATATATATATATATATATAT
>JAPFFP010000080.1:13323341-13345513 GCA_026153255.1 Solanum medicagineum
TATACACATACACAATATCTTGCTCCTTATACAGGAGCAACTCTGGCTGAATATTTTATGTATCGTGGACGACACACTTTAATCATTTATGATGATCTCTCCAAACAAGTGCAAGCTTATCGTCAAATGTCTCTTCTATTACGAAGGCCGCCCAGTCATGAAGCTTATCCAGGAGATGTTTTTTATTTGCATTCGCTCCTTTTGGAAAGACCCGCTAAATTAAGTTCCAGTTTAGGTGAAGAAAGTATGACTGTTTTATCAATTGTTAAAACTCAATCCGGAGATGTTTCGGCTTATATTCCTACTAATGTAATTTTCATTACAGATAGATAAATCTTTTTATCCGATATATATATATATATATAAACACTCTTGATACAAAAATTGTTCACCCATGTTCTAAAAGTATAAATATCTTTAACGAAAATACTGACTTCGTCAGTATTTTTACTAAGTCAATAATGGAGAGCTTTTATCGAACGGGGGAGTCTATATAAACGACATGATTTTATAATTCGTAGCAGACAATAATTTCAATTTTTTAAACAGGAAAATATATGTTCTTGACATGCTTCCATATAATACCAATGCTTCACGATAAAAATAAAAAAAGAAATGTCTGTCTAGATCCAACTATTAACTCTATATAATCTAAAAAACACAAAACAAAATCATCAATATAGAGAAGACACTCTTCATGTTTGAGAGTCTTTTTTTAAAAATAAATTTTATAAATTATCTCTTTCTTCTCTAATAATCAGTATTCACAATGGTCACTACTTCACAAAAAGTAACAAAACCTTCTACTGATTGCTGTTCTTCCGCCCCCGCCCTTATCCGTCGAGAGGCGACAGCAGCATCTGCTGTCGCGAATGACGGTTCCCAAAAGTGGACCGTCATCCCGTCTGTGGATGATAATAATCAGAAAAAAGCTACATCTGCTATAGCGGCATTGGCAAGCAATACTGAACAACCTCTTTCCTCCAATGCCTCAAAAGGTAACATATGTGCTTCCTCGTTTTTATTTGTTTGATTTAATAAATTTTTTGAAATTTTGTAATCTTCAAATAAAGATATATAAACTATATTAACCTATATTTAGATTTTTAAATTTGTGTTTTAAAATAATTTTTTGTGTAGTTATAAATTATTTTTATTAAAGGTAAAAGAAAATTTTTAAAGTTGAATTTTATCTAATTATAATAAGGTCATATTCTTTTTTACACAAATTAAAAAGAAAAAGTGTCATATAAAATGAAATTAGAAACTAAGGAAGTACTTAATTTCTAATTTATCATATTATTTAAATTTTTAAGATTTTTTTCAAGGTTAAAAAAAATGAATTGTTCAATTTCGAGGTGAATGTTTGATACTTTTTCCATATTTGTCGTTTCATTTATTAAACTTTTATATTTTCTAGAGTAGGACATAACTTACACTATATATTTATAGTTTTACAAAGGGTAATAATGAAAAATATGATATAAATTTTGTCTTTAAATATTTATCTTAATATGTATGTATTACTTCACAAATTAAATTAAAATGGGATAGAGGGAATATTAAGTATGATCTTTTCTTAATGCATTTTTCAAACTTTGAATTTTATTTATTGAAAGGCAGTTATACTTTCCTTTGTTCACTTTTACTCCGCCATCATACAAAAAATAAATATTTATTGGTTATTTATCCAAATTAGAAAATCAAGAGATAATTTATATGAATTTCTTAGTTTGCTCTTTTTATTGACTATAATAGGAATTTAGAGTATTGAATTTAATATAATAAAATTATCATTTTATTTACGAGTGCGTCAAGTTAATACCAGGAAGTAAAAAAATATTTAACTTATTATTTTTTAAGCGTACCTCAAAATTAAACATAGGCAAATAAAAATAAATCAGGCGAGTATTATCTTAGAAATACAACATGAGTGTGTTGAAAATAGTACATTCAATGTTAGGAGTATTTTTGAGAAATTCAAAGTTTTGACAGAAAAGATAAAGAGTTACTGTTTGTATATAGATTCAAAAGTTACCTTCTATCATGATACCATAAAGTCTAAATATATATAAAATTGAATTGTTGCTGCATCAAGGAACTCATCCCAACAAATTAAAAGTTGAGATTACATTATCGTCTTGATTGAAAGGAGGGATGCAACACGAACATGTTTCATATATCATTAGTTTTTAACACTTACCAATGCTTGCAGGTATCCAAATCATGCTAAAGGCTCAGACTTCCCATCCTTTGGACCCTTTATCTGTTGCTGAGATCTCTGTGGCTGTGGCAACTGTTAGAGCTGCCGGAGAAACGCCTGAGGTTCGAATTAGTAGATCATCAAGGCCACTCTGCCACTTACAATACTAGTTTTTACTTTTGTTGTTGTAAATTTCAGGTTAGAGATGGAATGCGATTTGTTGAGGTGGTTCTACAGGAACCAGATAAAAGTGTTGTTGCTTTAGCAGATGCATATTTCTTCCCACCTTTCCAATCATCCTTGATGCCAAGAACCAAAGGAGGATCTCTGATTCCGACTAAGCTTCCGCCAAGGAGAGCTAGGCTTGTTGTTTACAATAAGAAAACAAATGAGACAAGCATATGGATTGTGGAGCTCACTGAAGTACACGCCACTGCACGAGGAGGACATCATAGGGGGAAAGTTATC
The DNA here is from genome assembly GCA_026153255.1 of Solanum medicagineum. Classification (NCBI taxonomy): domain Eukaryota; kingdom Viridiplantae; phylum Streptophyta; class Magnoliopsida; order Solanales; family Solanaceae; genus Solanum; species Solanum medicagineum. The sequence continues at coordinate 13,326,013 of JAPFFP010000080.1, forward strand.
TCATCTACTGTTGTACCAGATGTTCAGCCACCCATAGTATGCACTTAAGTTCATGTTTACAACTTTGAAAATACTATACTGTTCCTAGCATTTATGTTTTAGAAAAACATAAACATTTGCTCCGTGAAACGTTTAATTTTAGGATGCTCAAGAATATGCTGATTGTGAAGCTGTGGTGAAAAATTATCATCCCTTTAGAGAAGCAATGAAGAGAAGGGGTATCGATGACATGGATCTCGTGATGGTTGATCCATGGTTAGTTGCCTTACTCTTCTCATATCGTCTCTAGTAATAATTCCGTCCTTTTCTAAAATTGAATGCATACTCTCCAACAGGTGTGTTGGTTATCATAGTGAGGCGGATGCTCCAAGCCGCAGGCTTGCAAAACCATTTATATTCTGCAGAACGGAGAGCGATTGCCCAATGGAAAATGGATATGCTAGACCAGTTGAAGGAATACATGTGCTTATTGACGTTCAAAACATGCAGATTATAGAATTTGAAGATCGAAAACTTGTCCCATTGCCTCCAGTCGATCCTCTGAGGAATTATACAGCTGGTGAGACAAGAGGAGGGGTTGATAGAAGTGATGTGAAACCCCTGCATATTATTCAGCCCGAGGGTCCAAGCTTTCGCATTAGTGGGAACTATGTAGAATGGCAAAAGGTATCCTCATTTTTCACGCTTAATTGCTATGAAGCGGGATAGTTATCAGTATATACCATTAGTCCATCTAGTGTACCAAACAAGGCTGAAGTATACACTATATGGATAGTTATATATCACATTGACATTGTTCATTATCTATGTGACAGTGGAACTTTCGGATAGGTTTCACCCCAAGAGAGGGTTTAGTCATCCACTCTGTTGCGTATCTTGATGGTAGCAGGGGTCGTAGACCCATAGCACATCGACTAAGTTTTGTGGAGATGGTTGTTCCCTATGGGGATCCAAATGACCCGCATTATAGAAAGAATGCATTTGATGCAGGAGAAGATGGCCTCGGAAAGAATGCTCATTCACTGAAGAGGGTCAGTTACTAATTTATGATCTAAAAGTTAGACGTTTTGAATCTTCTGGACTGTAGTTAATTGCTTATATACTACAACACAATATTTTTTTCAGGGATGTGATTGTTTAGGATACATAAAGTACTTCGATGCCCATTTTACAAATTTCACTGGAGGAGTTGAAACGACAGAAAACTGTGTATGCTTGCATGAGGAGGATCACGGAATGCTTTGGAAGCATCAAGATTGGAGAACTGGCCTTGCTGAAGTTAGACGTTCTAGACGACTGACGGTGTCTTTTGTTTGTACAGTGGCCAACTATGAGTATGCATTCTACTGGCACTTTTACCAGGCAAGTTAAAGAAATCCATCACAAGGATTGAAAAATATTAATATCTTTTACATTGAACATTTTACAACTGTTTGTACACTATATGAAATTTCAGGATGGGAAAATTGAAGCAGAAGTTAAACTCACAGGAATTCTTAGTTTAGGAGCGTTGCAACCTGGAGAATCTCGCAAATATGGCACCACTATTTCACCAGGGCTGTATGCACCGGTTCATCAACATTTCTTTGTTGCGCGAATGAATATGGCAGTTGATTGTAAGCCAGGAGAAACACACAATCAGGTATCTAGTTAGTGAACGGAATGGTCAATTATAATTTGCAGAACAGTAACATGTTTTTTGGGGAATCTGAAAGTTGAGTAATCATAATTGTTCTTCTAGGTTGTTGAAGTAAATGTCAAAGTTGAAGAACCTGGGAAGGATAATGTTCACAATAATGCGTTCTATGCTGAAGAAACATTGCTTAGGTCTGAATTGCAAGCAATGCGAGACTGTGATCCATTCGCTGCTCGTCATTGGATTGTAAGACTCTTTACTTCACTATCTTACCCTTAATTTTAGTTTTGTCTTACACTATGAGTACTCTTGCTTTATCCGTAAAGCTACTGATTTAGATTACCTAAAGTTAACAAGTAATAGTTGCTATTCAACTGTATCTTTCGAGAGGTTTCAGTTCATGAATGGTGTCTAGTAGTTCTTTGTTTCTGAGAGAATCGAATTCCTCCAAAATTGTGGCAACCAGCAATAGAATGTAGCTAGATGACCGAGGCCAATCAGTCTTGTTTGTTCCATTATAAATTCTTCTTCTTCTGAAACCTTAAACTTGACCATATCATTTTGGAGGAAATGTTGTTCAAGAAGACTGTGTTGTCTTGACTTTGGTTTCTATCATCATATGTCCTTTATTGACTCACTTATTGCACTATTGCTTGTTGTAACTGTTTCCTTATTAGTTGCTATGTTTTCTTCACATTCCTTTTTCCTTTTTGTGCCTTACTTTGATTTTATGTACTCGAGCTGAGAGTCCTTCAAAAACAGCCTCTCTACCTCTGAGGGATTAAGGTTTGTGTACAGTCTACCCTCCCTAAATCCCACTTATCGGATTTCACAAGGTATGTTGTTGTTGTTGCACTGAAATTGAGCACCTAGATTCTGTGGACCTATTTTTGACTAATTTGTTCTTAAGTTATGCTTCTCCGATCCTCCAACAATGTCATTTGCACCCTTATGGAATCCTCCAAACATGTGTTATTTTTGGAGAATGCAACATGATGCCTCAACAGTTTCAGAGTATCCAAGCAAAATAATCTTAAGACCAGTTTGTGTTACATAAATTTGACTATATACTTCTGATTTTGTAGGTTCGGAACACCAGAACAGCCAATAGAACTGGGCAGCTAACAGGGTACAAGCTTGTTCCTGGTCCAAACTGTTTACCATTGGCTGGTCCCGAGGCAAAATTTCTACGAAGAGCTGCATTTCTGAAGCACAATCTATGGGTTACACAATATGCACCTGGAGAAGATTTTCCCGGAGGAGAGTTTCCTAATCAAAATCCCCGTGTTGGTGAAGGATTAGCTTCTTGGGTCAAGCAAGACCGTCCTCTTGAAGAAAGCGATATTGTTCTCTGGTTTGTCTACAAAATGCCAACAGTTTTCTTCTGGCAATACTTTGAAACATATGCATTCAAGTTTTGACCAACAATGTTTATTGCAGGTACATATTTGGAATCACACACGTTCCTCGGTTGGAAGATTGGCCTGTTATGCCAGTGGAACACATTGGCTTTATGCTTCAGGTATTTGAGAATGTTATGTTATTTATCTCTATTGGTTTTATTCTTTAGTTACCTTTGAACCAGTCCACCAAAGAGTTTATGATATGTGTTGTATGTAACGTCAAATGTTTATAACATAATAATTGACAAACACTATGTTGGAACTCAATATTTGAGCAAAAACATTAGCTTAAAGGAGAAAGAGTTATTCAAGAATGATACTCGTGTAGCTGTATCCTTAGCAGCATAGATATGCATAACAAAATTAATTCAGCATTACTAGTTATCGCTCTAAACAATGAAAAACTTGTATATTTACTAAATGCGCGATTCTTAAACAGTGCTTCAGTGTTTACTACTATCTGTTGCTGCTTATTTCCTGTTTGTTGGTGCAGCCACATGGATTCTTTAACTGCTCTCCAGCCGTTGATGTCCCTCCGCCTTCTGGATGTGACTCAGAAAGTAGAGACAGCGATGTCACAGAAAATGGTACTACTGTAGCAAAACACACTCCCACTGGTTTGATGGCCAAGCTTTGAACCACTTTTTTGCATGACATAATGATGAGCCCTCCCTCTCCTACACACAAAATAAAACTTCATTTTTCTTTTGATAAGAGTTGAAAAATGGGATACTAGTAGTCTAGTGTATGACATGTTTAAGCAAAGAAAGCCTTGTTTGTTGTGTATTCATCTTAAACAATAATATCACGAGAAAAATCTAATAAAAGCAGATCGTTGAGTAGGTATGGGGTACCTTTGCATTTCCTGTATAGTTATTCTTAACCATGTTGTGTATTGCATGGTTCTCGAGACAAGTTCGGAATGATTGGTTGAGCGTAGGCCAATCTGTTTAAACAGTCACAGGCTTGCTAAAGTTAAAAATGTAACTTCGCTTCTCATGTGAATTTTGAGTGATGTAACAATTAAACCTCCTTCCATTTAAGTAGTATGTCTTGGGAGGTAAGTTTAAAGGTTAATTTGGTCTTTCAAGTTTTAAAAGACATTATATTGTACATTAATTTTATACTAAAGTATTTCCTATTTTTAATAGGACTAGTTTTGATGGACCTATTGCATCTGAGTGCATACTAAAAATTTAATATATATATATGAAAATATCTATATCTATTTATAATATAAAACTTGAATATAGATAAGGTGATGAGGCACCTCTCTGTAGCTTCCAATCGAACTACATCTACTTATTTCCCAGTTTTGAATTAATTGTGATGAATAGAAATAAAAAAGTCATTCTTAAAATCTTTTAATTACATCTCTTAAATATACCTTCTCTTCTTTCCCCTTTAATTTATTGCTTGCTTATTATTGTACTCGTTTCTCGATACGTGCATTGTACGTATATCTCATATTTTTTTTAGATTCGTTAAAACGATAAATGCTATAAAATATATGTAAAATAAGTAATAAAATCTAATAATTACATATTAAAAAGTACAATACACATTCCTTTTAAGACTTTACTCATACATAATTTTTTGAATTCTTACAGAGTTCAACGTGAAGGACCTTAGAATTGTTGTTTGAACTTTCTGCCCTTTCTTAAAATACTTTTCTTTAGACAAAATCGTCTTTTTCACTATTTTTCTTAATTTATTATTTAATCTTTTATTTACTTAGTTTCAAGATTCACTTTGGGATTAGAATTTCTTTATATTTAGAATTCACTCTTAATTTAGGACCATTTTATATAAATAACTGTCTAAGCTATGAAGGAAAAAGGAAAATATTATTGTTTTTCTAATAGTTAGAGGACTTTGAAATTAACTAAAATTTTGATTATTATTTTATAAATAAAAGTATGTAATACAACAAATTTAAAAAGAAAAAAGAGTAATTAAAATTACGTTGGAAACATTAAACTATTCCATTTATATTTAATAGTCTTTTTTTTAAATTAAATTTTAATCAATTAATTATTTAACTCCTAACTATTCAACCCCAAGTTATTACTGTATTAGTCTTGTGGTACGCTCTTTGCGCGCGATCAAAGCATATAATTAAATTTAATTATGAAATAATTCACTACAAAAGTAATTTTGATAAATTTTTTTTTTATAAAGATCCTATATATAGAGATTCTATCACTAATTAGAACCCATGGTAAATTAGGATTTTCCTTAGCGACTACAGAGTATTTTCTAGATTCAGATAAGGAAGAAGTAAAGTCTATCAAATAAGGAAGATTTAGTAGTCTTTCCATGCTAGAAGTCCTTATTTAATCACTTCTTTCCATATGTTTGAAAAATCAATATTATAAATATAATTACATAATAATTTAGAGAAAAATGATGAAAAGATGATTTTATCTAAAACAGAATCTTTTAATGGTGAGTGAAAAGTTCAAACAACATTCTCAAGGGTCTTTGCATGTGTGCATTGTGTTAATTAATCATAGATACTTATAAAAATAATATACTATTATATGTATGTGTTATTATTAAGTAAATCTTTAAAAAAATATATATATTTAAAGACATATTCCTCTTTAGTTTTAGATATGTTTCTCTTTAAAAAATTATTACATATCACTCAATATATTTAATGTAAGAGTTATCTTTGAATAGAAGTCTTAACCTAATCAATTTTATGAAGATTTAGTTTAGTTTGTTCATTTTATATTATAAATTTAGTTGGATACAATTTTAGTAGAAATTAAATTTATTAATAGTTAAAATTTTAGCATATTTTAAAAATATGTTACATCTATGATGATAAGTCTTAAATTAATATATAGTAGTTCTTTAAAGCGACGGCTAAATGGTGTATGTTCCTAATAAGTAATATTATGTAGTAGTTTTCTTAGTGTTCAGTAAGAAGAATTAGTTCTATATTTTAATTAAAAAATAAATAAATATACGATACATTCCGCTTTTATTTATTTATTTTGTTTACTATAAAAAAATTGATGTAAATTCTTATTTATGTAGTTTAGGAAATCAAAAAACAATTATCACTTAGTTCCTAATTTATCTTTGTTATTAATTAACTATAGTTATTTCTCAATGCATTTTTCAAAATATTGAATTTATCATATTCAAAAAGAGGTAACATTATTGCTCTATTTATAACAATAACATGCTTGATCCGTCTTTAAATTTAATTAATTAGTGAGTCTTATCAGAGATTTTATTGCAGTTTTTAATTCTCTCTCTACATTTCTTTGCTCTGACTTCTCTCTAAGTAGACACCCAACGGTAATATGCAAACAGGGGAGCCTCCACCCCTACCCCCCGATCCTCCTGCTACACCCAAAGGAAAATTGGCAGCAAATACTACGTAACCACAACCCACCACCTCACTGGAGCAAACAATTGACAAAACAACTACTATTGACACCCTCCCTCTCTCAATTTATACTAGAGAAATCGACAATATTTCAAAAGGGGGCGACGACTCGGAGAAGCCTTCAAACAACCCCAAAACACAACTCCCTCAAAATTAACCCAAAGTATCCTCCAATTTCGACAGGCCACTAAAGAAACCAGATAACAAAATAAAAATGATTGTCGATCAACAATACCAAGAGTTGTCCCAAAACATTGACAATAGAAATAATGCTTCTCAAAATCAAGAAAACAATAGCATACAAATGAAGACGACGATTTCGGACGGAAAACTTAATAATCCATCTGGTAGTAGAGGAAATGAACAGTTATTCTCTAAACCAACATTTGCGGCAGCAGTTCAAGCCAAATTATCCAACCTCACTGAAAAATCACAAGAAGTTGATATTAGGCGTGGAACTCACCTAGGTAAACCTGCGGTCTACTTTTCTACCGAGTATTATTTTGTTAATATAGCACAAGAATGCAAACTTATTGAAAAATACTATAAGGGTAAGCCTACAATGGATGAAATCAGGAAAGTCATTATTAGACAATTCCAGTTGATTGGGTCGGTAAAGATTGCTTTCTTCGATTATCGACATGTTTACTTAGATTTCACTAATAAGGTGGACTACGATCATGTTCTCTTTAAATAATTTATGGACATTGGTGATTTCCTTATGAAAATACTCAAGTGGATTGCGGATTTCAAACCTGATAAAGAAACTTCTATAGTTCTTTGTGTGGATTCTATTCCACAATTACCATGGTATCTGTTTAAATGGCATATCATTTCTAAATTGGTAAGAGATGTAGGAGTAGTCATTACTCCTGATCAAGCCACTTTCTCTAAGTCTCGTGGTAACGTTGCTAGGATAAAGGTTGAAATAGATCTTCTAAAGCCACGACCAGACAAAATCTGACTATGATTTCGTAGATTGGATGGGTAAGTGGCTGGATATTGAGTATAAGAAGGTGCCAAGTTATTGTCTTTATCGCAAGATCCAAGGGCATCTCGAATCTCAATGTAGGAACAAAGCAAAGGACGACAGATTTAAAGCTCAAAAGGAAGAACAAAATAGGAAAGAAAGAGAAATCGGACAAGAAAAAAATTTGAGATACAAAGATGGTCTTCTAACAGTCACTCAGAGAAGAAACTCAAATAACAAGAGAACTAACAATTATCATCAACAAGAGAACAATAGGGATCAACTCAGAAATCCTAAAGTGAACACCAATAATACTTCTAATTCTAATAAAGGCATTAGCATCAATGAACCCAAGGAGAATGCCAACACGAATACTTCCAAAGAAGTGCAAGAAAAAGGCAAGGATAAAGTCTTCTTAGATTGTTCGGTCCTAGAGAATATACATTTGAATCAAAATGTTGAGGCTAGAAACAAAAAAAGGAAAGGAGGTAATAAAAATCAAACCACCAGACAAGATCCAAATTACAGTTTAGAACAAATAATTGCAAGTCAATTGTCACAAAAGAAGAAAATCACAAAAAATAAGCAAATTGTTCAAAATGTGTGCGTACAAAATTCAAAACAGAAGGCTGCTCAAGACAAGTATCTCAAACTGATAAGTGGGACTACTCTGAAAAGTAATCGAAGCATTGAAACTGAAGTGCATCCCAAGCATGGAGAACAATCAAACAATTCAGAAAATGAATATAACAGCTCATCCGATGAAGATTATGTTGATCAACAAAGAAATTTAGGTTATAGTGGAGAAGACGATAGTATGGACAGTGACGATAGCAATAAGGATGAGTATGCTGATGCATTAATAGACACTTTCAGCTCTCGATCTTTAGTGGATATTACAGTAAGTGATGCTTTTGATGAGAGCATTGCAACTGTACATTTATCGCCAAGAGGAGAAGGTAGAGGCAGATGAAGAAACAATACTAGAAGGGGCAGAAATTTAATAAGAGGTAGACGAGGCAATCGAAAATCTCAAAGGTCTAGAAGGACCTCAAATGACTCTAATGCGCTCAATATTGATCATGTTTAAGTCTCTATATTGAAATATTAGGAGCATCAACTCTGGTGGTGCTCTAGGAAGACTTAAACAATCTATTAATTTGAAAAAGTGCCATATTGTTGCTTTAGCTGAACCTTTCCAGAAGATTTATAAACTGGAGAAATACAAAAGAGTGTTGGGTTTTCAAAACGCTTACTCTAATAGCAATAGCCAGTTATGAATCTTTTGGGACTCTAGTACTGATTGTGTTATTATGGAGGAAGATGAACAACAGGTCTCTTGTGAAATTAATGTACGGGGCTCTATCATTTTAATTACCTTTATCTACACTAAATGTGACGCTGATATGAGAATGGATCTTTGGAATAAACTAAGGAGCATAAGTGCATACTACGATATTCCTTGGATGGTTTGTGGGGACTTTAACTGTATTGTGGATCCAATGGAAAAAAGGGCACACCTTATAGAATTTCTAAGAGCTTAAATTTCATTCAATACATTATGGTGTAATCTTTGCAATGCAGGCTACTCTGGATCTCCATTTACATGGTGCAATGGTTGGGCACCTGATAGAAGAGTTTGGCAGAGATTAAATAGAATCCTCACTAATTATAAATGGACTAATTTCTTTGACTCTACTAATATCATCCACCTCCTAAAAACGGGTTCTGATCACTCCCCTTTATCCATTACAACTTCCAGTAACAATAGGGACCATACAAAATATTTCAGCTTCCTAGATTTCTGGACAGAAGAACCAGACTTTCTAGATGTTGTACAAAGTACCTGGAACATTGAGGTAACTGATACACCATTGTGGAAATTTCATCTCAAGCTTAAGAATGTTTCGAAAGTCTTGTCTACTTGGTCCAGAAACTCTGTTGGGAACACTTTCAATAATATCAAGGCTTTGGAAGAAAGAGTGACAGATATGAAGGCCAAATCAATTATAGATAATTCTGAATCTAATCGTGCATCTCTTAATCATGCTAATGCCGAGCTTATTCTTGCTTACAAGAAAGAGGAATCCGTCTGGAGACAAAAATCTGGCATAAAGTTGTTCTTAGAAGGGAAAACTAATTCTAAATTCTTTCACTCCGTGGTTAAAGGCAAAAAAAGAATAATTATCAAGGTAATTGGATTACGGGCGAAGACAATATTGCTCAAAAGGCCATAAGATTTTATGTAGATCAATTCTCTAAAGAAGAAATTGTTAAGGATAGTGCAATTATGGAGTGTATTCCAAAATTAACCACCGAGGAAGATAACTTTAGCCTGACCACTCCTCCTTCAATGGAGGAGATGAAAGGCATTATATTCTCCATGAGTACACAAAGTCCTCCGGGACCTGACGAAATTTCAAGTAAGTTCTATCTCTCTTGTTGTAATATTATAAAACATGACCTGTTCTTAATGGTGCTTGATTTTTTTTGCTGGTACCCTTCTTCCTAGATATCTTACCTACTCTTGTTTAGTTATGATACCTAAAGTTGAAAGCCCTCAATAGCTCACCGATCTTAGAACCATTAGCCTTACTAATTTTTCTATCAAGACTATTTCTAAATTGCTTAATCAAAGATTTGCTTCGTTGATGCATAAATTTATTTCTCTTTATCAGACTGGTTTATTAAAGAAAGGTACATCTCTAACAATATTTTTTTAATCCAAGAATTGATTCACAATATTAATGGTTTTCCTAATATGGGCAATGTGATTATTAAACTTGATATGACCAAGACCTATGATAGAGTAGATTGGGATTTTCTGTGCCTTATGTTGAAGAAGATGGGTTTCTCTAACACTTGAATTGATAGAATCAGGAGACTCATTTCGAATAATTGGTATTCTATTAATATCAATGATGACAGACATGATTTTTTCAAGTCTAGTCGAGGATTACAACAAGAAAATCCTTTATCCCCCTCTCTTTTTGTTATATGCGCTGAGCTTCTATCTAGATTATTAACCGACCTCCCTAATGCTGGTTTTATCCCTTATTCTGTTGATAAAAAAAAGCATTTGATTACTCATCTTTGTTATACCAACGATACTATTCTCTTTTCTTCTGTAGACCTGCCTTCTATTAATATGATGATGAATAGGCTTAACATGTATAAAAAAATGTCTGATAAGTTAATTAATAAAAACAAGTATGATTTCCTTTTATCTGCTAATTTTCCTCTGGAGTATATTTTGAATGTGGAGAATGTTACTGGGTTCTCTCAATTACAATTTCCTTTTCAATATTTGGGATGTCCCATATACAAAGGAAGGAAAAAAATTGTTTACTTTAACATTTTGGTGGCCAAAGTTTCTAACAAGCTTGAAGGATGGCAAAGTAATTTTCTTTTATATGGTGGCAGAGCTACCATTAACAAGTCTGTTTTATATTCGATTCCCCTCCATCTATTATCTGTTTTGCATCCTTATAACGGTGTCCTCCTTCAAATTGAGAAGATTTTTAGCAATTTTTTGGGGATTTGAACATAATAAGAGAAAACTTCATTGGAAAGCTTGACAAGATCTTTGTTGTCCTACTATTGAAGATGGTATTGATTTTAGATCCTTAAGAGACTTCTGTAATATTTTCTCTGCTAAGATTTAGTGAAATTTTAGAATTAAACATGACCTGCTCAGAGAGTTTCTCCAGACTAAGTACTGGAAGAGGAAACATCCAGATATGAGGAAATGGTCTTATGACCAATCCCAAAACTGGAAAAGGCTTATGGACATCAAAATCCATGTCGAACAATTCATTTTGTGGAAGATTAGAAAAGGTAATGTTTCCTTTTAATGGGATAATTGGATAGGTAAAGAAGCCTTGGCTAACCTCATTAATTTTAATAATGTTTCTAGAAACATCAAAGTACATGATTTTATTACTCATTCAGGCTGAAATATCTCTAGCCTCGGTGAAGAACTCCCTGACATCATTACCAATGATATTAAGAATATCCAAATTTATCCTAATAAGGATGGTTTGCCTATTTGGACTACTGATCCTACAAGTGTTTTTCCTTGTTAAAATACATGAAATATTATGAGAGATCACAAGCCTCATTATTTCACTTCTTCTATTATGTGGCACAAAAAAGTCTCTTTCAAGATATCTTTCTTTATGCTTAGAATGTTGGAAAATAAAATTCCTACAGATGTTGCTCTCAAAAGATTTAAAATCCCTATCCCCTCAATGTGCTCTTGCTGTAATACTCACGTGGAGGAAGCTACTATGCATCTCTTTGGTAGGAGTCAAATTGCTAATCAAGTATAGTTTTACTTTTGTGGGAGTTGTCGTATTCCTTTTAAATCTGAAAATATTAGACAAATGCTTATGTCTTGGTGGTTTGCTAAAACCATGAATAAGATTCATAAAGCTTTCATACAATGTTTGCCTATTAAAATTAGCTGGCAAATTTGGAAGAACAAATGTAGTGCTAGATTTGATAAAGTTAAAATGTCTGCTAACGCTATTATTAAATAGGTGATCAGGACAATGCATATGCTTATTAATAGTCTTTTTCTGTCGTTAATAATTCTATTGGATGGCACGAACTGTGTAGAGCTATTGAAAATGCTAAGCAAATTATCAAAAATAAGATGATTTTATAGCAAAGACCAAATAGTGGTTGGCACAAACTCAACAAAGATGGCTGCAACAAAGGTAATCCAAACAGTGATAGAAGTTTTATTCTTGCGTATATGAAAAACTATGGAGTATGTAGCAATAATATAGCTGAAGCTAATGCGATTCTTCGAGGAGTGTAAACTTGCAATGTGAAGGGCCTCGTCAATGTAATTGTGGAAGTTGACTCTCAACTGATCATCAATATAATTAATCACAAATCGAAGATTTCCTGGCAGCTTTGTCATGTTATTGATCAGATCAACCAACTCTTCAAAGGAAAAAACTCTTTTTGTGCACACTTACAGGGAGGGAATTATGGTAGCGGATCAACTGGCAAATTTGGGAGAATCTACTAGGGAGAATCTCATGATAGAAAACTTTCATTTGCTATCTGCTTCTATCAAAACATTGGTGAGTTTGAATCAACAAGGAATTCCTAACTTCAGATTCAAACAAAGGAATAACCACTTTGTGATTTAGGATGCTCATCTTGCATAGTTAAATAATAATGTCTTTGTGCATAATATCCACTTGTACAAGTGGTAATTGTCCTAGGAAGAATGTCATGCTCTTTAAGTTGATACCTAGTATGAACAAAGAGATTGTCTACCTCATTTTTTTTTTTGTTTTGGAGGTTATGGTTTATGTCCTCCTCCATGTACTTATTTTCTTTTATAAATTTACAGGTTGAGGTCAATGCTTGAACCCTCACAAGCCACTATAAGTGGACTTTTGAAAAAAAAGTGAGTCTTATCAAAATCAATCGTAAGATTATCTAAAATAAATTGTTGACAAAAATAATAATAAAAATAATATATAATCTTATAACTGAAAAAATTATAAGATGAAGACGTATTACCTTACTTGAGATATTACTTTACTTGAATAGATGAAACTTGTGAATAGATGGAGATAGATATTACTTTATCTGAATAGATAAATTTTGTGATGTTGACAAAAATAATAATAAGAATAATATATAAATTTATAACCAAAAAAATTATAAGATGAAGACGTAGTACCTTACTTGAGATGTTACTTTACCTGCATAGATGAAACTTGTGAATAAATGGAGAAAAATATTACTTTATCTAAATAGATAAACTTGTGAATAGATGGAAATGTTAGTTACAAAATAAGAAAAAATTTTAAATAAGGAAAATCTATTAGATTTAACTTACTAAACTAAGGCCATAATATAATTTAAATGAAGTAAGTTAAGTTGACATAACAATTAATATTATTTCCTTTCAATTCAAAAAGTGTACAAGAAAGGAAAATGAATATGAAACAAAAAAAGTGAGTGTGTACTCTAAGTAAATCTGAAAATCAAATTGAATTTTGAGAAAAAACGTAAAATAAGATCCACTACCACTTAACACAAATCAATGAAGGGAGGTGAGTGAATCAATCATCAATCCAAGCGAGAATAAGAAGATGTATGAATCAAAAGTTGAAATTGCAGTGTTTTTATAGAAGTAGAGAAGTCATAAATCAAAAAGGGAAATAAATAATATTTTATCATATTTAGGACAAAATCTTTCATTATATAATTAGGATTCATGGTGAAATTAGAAAAACTTTTATTGAAATAGTAGAGTCATAAAGGAAAAAGGAAAAAATTTAAGACAAATCAATTTATTATGAAAAAAAAGTTAGACAATCCAATTAACGGTAAAATATTTTCAAACAATTAATCTATTTTACTTTTATTTTTAATTTTTTTAAAAAATTATTATTGAAAGTACGTTTTCCCCTTAATTTTTTTTAAACCAAAGTCCATTACACGTTTCCGCTACTATTTTCATATAACTAATTAAAGAAAAAACTTTTTAAATTATTATTTGAAAACATGTTTTCCCCTTAATTTTTTTTTAAACCAAAGCCCATTACACATGTATTTCCCCTTTTCACTTACAAACAATTTTTTTTTTTTTTTTGTAATTATTATTTACAAGTTTCCATATGTTTTCTCCTTTTTCCTTCGAAAAAAACTTTTTGGTAACTATTTTTTGCCTATTTTTTTTAGATCAAATTATTTTATTTGAAAAAGAAGTTTTTGTGTAGGGATTTAACTATAACAATTATTTTTAGTTAGAAAAGGATCCTTTGTGTAGAGATTAACCGAAAATCTTCTCCATTTAATTTTTATTATATTTAATATTATTAAAAAAATAATAAAATAGTTCTAAAAAGATGGTGAAAAGACTATTTTGTCCAAAGAGGAGTCTTTTAATGAAGGACAAAAAGTTCCAATAACATTATTAAAGACATTCACTCTTTTAATATAATATAGATATAGATTGTTGGATTCTTCATACAATGTTAGTATAAATAAATAAAAATATAAAATATAGAAGATATACTAAATTTAGTACTATTAGCTGGATATATTATATTAATTTAACATCCAAATTAAGAGAACTTAAATTCCATTGAACTTCGAACTCACTTAACAACTGCAAATCATACCCAAGGTTCTTTTTATGAAGAGAAGAATAGAAGACTTAAGGATTGTATAACTTACTTAAATCTCGTAGTGTAAGTAGCAAATTACATTCCATGCCTACTTTTTACTAATTTACAAGAACCCATAAAATATGAGCATAATATGTTACTATTATCTATCTTGGTATATTTATGAATTATTGTAGTTTAGTTTTGAGTGATACATGATATAGTGTTGATTTGAAATGTATCTAATAGTCGATATAATAAATTGATAAACAGATTGTGCAACTATGTCTTAAAATGTTATTCAAAAGTCTGTGTTTGAACTTTAAAGTATGAAAACATCTTATAAATAAAACTAAGACATATTTAAATGTGTTTAATTAAATATTGTCTTTAATAGTAGCACTATTTAGAGATAATATGTTGTGTATCTAGTACTTTCTATTATGTATCATATACACGATTTAATAGATGTATTACTACAATTCATATTTATTGGTTCGGATATATAATTGCAAGTTGTTCACATTTATCATAAACTAAACAAACTCTTGATAATTACATTTACATATCACTATTTATGTATTTAATATATACTTGGGTTTTAAAAACATGACATTGATATGTATAAGGTAAATTATTATGTATCAAGTATATTTTTTGGTCTTAAAAACATTATTATGTAGTCATGACATGTTTTTATGTATCATTTTCTTAATTGTCCATTTGTAATCACAAAAGACACCATGAACAAAATGCAACAACATGGTATGATTAAGATAAAATATTTAAATTAAAAAACATTAGACATCCATACAACTTTAAGGGTAATACTCTAAAATATAAGCAATAATATCTTGTTAAAAAAAATAAATTAAAGGTGTCATGACTATACTACTATGATACATAATTGTTCTACATTAATCAAATCCTTTTCGGTTAGTGGTGTGAAATAATTTTTAGAATTTGATGGATCATCTTTTTTACTAACATAACTCATTTGGCCTTTTTGCTATTATGTTTTCATAACAATGTTGCATATCTTGTACGAGGATAATCAAATTAAAAACTATCAAATTTAATCGAAATTTCCTCGCTAATGTACTTAACAAACATATATATATACACACACACACACACTCGAAGTCGTTACCTTAACCACAAGGAGGGGGATGCCGATGGCAGGTTAAGTGACTGAAGTGAAGTCGTAACAAGGTAGCCGTACTAGAAGGTGTAGCTGGATCACCTCCTTTTCAGGCTTGTTGGGTATTTTGGTTTGACACTGCTTCACACCCCCCAAAAAAGGAAGGGAGCTACGTCTAAGTTAAACTTGGAGATGGAAGTCATCTTTCCTTTCTCGACGGTACATTATGATTTATGTACCAACATTATTATTGGATAATCTTGATATATAACACACAACTGATTTGGTACTGAGTGTATGTACATATATATGCTTTCAAATTTAAATAATACTTAAAATGTGCTAAATATAATACATGGTAAATGAGGTATCAGGTATTATTTATGTATCAAGTTCATTTGCATTGAATATGATGATCAGTAATCAAAGATTCAACAATATTAAAATTTATATATCAATACATTAAATATAAACATGTTGTATTGCATAAAATAAAGACTATTACAGCAGTGAGTTAACAAAGATTAATTTAAGAATCAAAATAAATGAGATACATTCAAAATATGTACCTTTGATAAGATGAAGGTGATACGCTAGACCCAATTTTTTTTTTTTTTGGGCATTTTTATCCAATAAATTTAGAAGTCAAAGATGTATTCTTCTTCTGACTTTGATTTCTCCAATTTTATATTCTCCACGAATAACATATAGTTTTTTTGTTTAGATTTATTTCCAATAAAATCTTCATACATCGTCAGAATCAAATATACAATGTACATCATCTTCAAGAGTTGAAACTAATTGATTAATCCCAATTCTAAAAGATGCAGCATTATTCATATGTATCAAAAAGTTGTAGATGAAAAAGCTAAAAAATATTTAAAAAATCGACAACTGATGAACTAAAAGAAAAAAATGGATGAAGAAGAATTACCTCTTCAATAATTTGCAATCGATGAATTGAAAAGAGAAAAAGATTTGAAATTCAAACATAGAGTGATGAAGGTAACTAATGATACCATTGAATGATTTTAGGCATGAAAAAAGACCAACAATCGTGTACTTTGGGACTTCTCGATGATGTATCTGGAAAAGGAGAGTGTGAGAAAAAGAGAAATTTTTGAAAAATTTTCAAATGGCAGAGATTTTTAGAGAATATGATAAATTAAATTATGTATTTAGGTAATTTTTTCTAAAAAATTTATAAAATTGTGAGAAAATCCTTCTATTTATAGCTAATAAAGGATAGTAAGGAACAAGTGCTTATTGTGCCTTAGAAAAGTTGTTTTCAATACAATACGATACAATATAACACAACAAAACACAATACAACACAATACAATACAACACAACACAACACAATACAATACATCACTTTTCTTTTTTCCTAATACTCTAATTCTGATTTTCCAATAATGTCAAGGACAAAACGAAACTTAACATCATTTTTTTCAAACCTTCCAAATGCTTCATTAATTTTATGAGTTGATACAATTTCAGTGTCACTCAAGATGTTGTGTTTTCCACAAAAGTCCATCATTTCTGGAATCTCTTTTATTCTTCCTATGATGCTTCCTTTCACTGTTCTCTTCCCTCTATATTGATCATGAAGATATTTTCTTATTGAATTATAGCTATATACTCTCTCTATTCATTTTTACTTGTCATTGTTTCACTTTTCGAGGTCAACTTGACTAAATTTCAAAACTAAATTTAATTTTTTGAAATCTAACATTTAAAATGTTATAAATTGTAATCCTTCTCATATTAATATGATGAAAAAATGCATCTTAAAATATCAGTTAAAGTTCATATTGTTTGACCTCGAAAAGTTAAATGGTGACAAGTAAAAGTAAACGAACGAAGTATATAGATAAACAATAAACAAATTAAGTAATGTAACACGTACCATATATCAAGGGCAATATTGAAAAATCCAAAGGCTTAGAAGGTGCACCCACCATTGCTAGGGTTCCATTTACCTTGAGCAACTCCAAGTAAGGCCCAAGGGAATGCTTAGTTGATATTGTGGCCACAATGAAGTCTAGGCTTCTCTTCCTCATCTATGAATTGAAATTTTGCCTTTGTGAACATTTCAATAAATTAGTTTTGCCTATAAGACAGAATTCACGATATCTCAAAATAGTAAACCTATTTATTTCACCACAAAATTTACTTTATAGCAAATGTTTGATGGGTAACAGAGACAAAACTTTTGTTGTCCTTTAGGCCTAAGTTCTAACTATAAGTCAAAACTTTAGTATATTTAATAGCAGTGAACTTATTCTGACCACTAATTCTATCTTATAGGCAAAAGCTAGAAGTTGTGTCTGATGTACAATAAAAGTTCATCCCATCGAATTTCTTTTAAGGTCATTATCTAAAGATTTTATCAAGCCAGGACAAAAATTCAAGGTTGAACTCTTTTAGGAACACGACGTGTCATTTCCTAATAAATTATTGTATTTCTTTTGTTCTATTTTATGTATATAGACCATTCTTTGCTTTTTATAATTTTTTTTTAAAAAAAATCACATGTTTTTACGTTTGAAGATGATATTTTTAACGTTTCATTTAGACATACTACACAAATAAATATTTTAATCTTAATAACTCATTTGGTTGACTACCTGAACTTCACTTTGTTGGTGGGGTTCGATTTCCCACATTGTAATCCCTTTCTCCTTCCTCTACCCTCCCATCCACTCTCCCTCCCCCGCAAAAACAGGGGGGGGGGGATTACGCAACTGAACAAATCTTTACCAATAAATAACATAACTTAGCTACACTTTTATAATATTACTTTAAGAACTAACATTTCAAAACTTTGGTTATAAGATTTGGCAGGTCCCACAAGTCTTTTTGTATAAGACCTTTCAACTTTCACTTTTTCTCTCTCTCCTTCTATACAAGAGCTTATTTTCTTACCATAAACAAACCTCCGATTTTCTCTTACAATCCCTCATCACTCGTCATCAACAACAGGTATTGATTTCAAAATATTTCCTTTTTCCAATATCCTCAAAAATCTTGTATCATGAATTTTAGTTTTTATGTTGTCACTTTTAATTTTCATTTGAAAATTTTAAATTTCAACTTCCTTATACAAACGTTCCCCCCATTTTTTAGTTTTTTCCCTCATTTTTCAGTTGATTTTGCTACATAAACAGACATTATGGTCGAAGATCATCAACTAGACAGATAGCTAGAGGTAAATATTTACATGATAACATCATAGATGATTCGCTATCTTTTTTGTTGGGTATTATTCAAGAGGTTGAGGCGTTGCAAGTCTCTTGCAAAAGCTAGGGCTAGTGAAGAAGCGAGATCCAAGTAGTGGAATGATCGTATTTCTAAATAGAACCAGCTCCAAACGAAAAAGGACATCAAATGAAATTGTTTTCAGTAGTGGTGATTCAAAAAATAATGACGAATCAGAACACGACAATCAAGATGAAAACGAAATTGAGGAAAATGATATATATTTTTTGTTCGTTTTTGTCACAATGTATATAATATGTAATACAATGTTATACACAAGATTTTTATACAAACAAGTTTTTTATTGGGGTTTCACTGGGTGTTGTATACAAATCAAGACTATGTACAAACGAAAACATATTAAGTTTTGTATAAACATCATTTTTTTGTATAAGTTGTGTATTTATACAATATATGCATATGCAGTTTGATACCACAAGTTATACATGATATTATACCTATTTTTTATCTTTTTATACAATGTGATATATATTTATTTGTTCGTAATACATTTATCTGGAACAGTGTTTGGGGTGGGGTGG
>JAPFFP010000080.1:13355309-13387608 GCA_026153255.1 Solanum medicagineum
CTCTTAAGCGTTAAATGCACATATAGCCCATTAACACGAGATTCAAGCACTTTTAAAATTTAGCGTCAATTGGTCCAGATCATGTCATGTTCCATTTGCATTGTGCCAATATTGTAAGGTGTGGGGTGTTATAAAGACATATCAAAAATTGACCTTAAGGGAAATGCAATAGAAGAGTTATCCATTTCTCGACTCAGATGTCGCTGCAATCTTTGATGAACTCCTTAAGATGAAACTCTTTGAGTTACCAAAGATGAAACGACCAAATGAAGCGAGGAGGAGTGATGATCCAAACTACTATAAGTTCCATCTGTTAGTTGGCCATCCTATTGAGAAATGCTTCATCTTCAAGGATAAGATCATGGACTTAGCTCGCGAAGGAAAGATTGAACTTGAAGATGAGAAATCAAGTTCAAATCAATTCATGATCTGCAACTTTATAGAAGGAAATGATGTCCCAATGATGAATCTGACAAGAATGATTAAGTTTGTAGATTTCGATCCCATTCTTGTCGGTGGGTAGTTGCCTCTTTTTACACTAAATGATGTGGCTTCTATAGGGGAAGAATCAACAAAAGAGGATGGAGACCGAGAAGATCATCTTGATGAATATAGATGGACTCTTGTGACTCAACATAGGCGTCATAAAGAAAGTTCACATAAGGAATCAACTAAGAAATACGTTAGGGGAAAGATGGTAAAAAGGCCTCAAATAAAAAAGTTGATTGAGTGCTCGAAGGAGGAGGAAATGAAGGTGCATCAATACCAAGAGTTGCGTCGACCGATTATATTTGGAGATTTTCTACCAAGCTGGTTCCCCACCAACTCTACATATGATGGTGCAAAAGATCTATGTTGTAATATTGACGAGAAGGAAGCAAAAAATGCAACTTTGTCATATCCATCACCCAGAGACCTTCTGAAGTCAACTCCTGAGGTCGAGGACGTATGTGTGGCCAAAATTACATTCTTCGAAGATGATCTTTTACTTGGTGACACACCTTATAATCTCCCTTTGTTCATGGTTGGCTTTGTGCGTGAATAGAAAATAAATAGAATCCTAGTAGACGGTAGATCTGGGACCAACATCCTTCCGATTCACACAATGAAGGAACTTGGGATCTCAACAACGAATCTTACTGAAAGTCGCTTAATGATCTGAGGATTTAACCAAGGGGGACAAAGGGCCATAGGGGCTATCAAGATGGACCTCGCTATTGGAGAGTTACAACCAAGTGTGTGGCTACATGTAATTGATGCGAAGACTTCATATAACATCTTTCTTGGAAGGCCTTGGGTACATGAGAACAAAGTGGTTCCATATACCTACCACCAATGTTTGAAGTATTATGAGGATGGAGTCATAAAAAGAATTCTTGCTGATGATAATCCCTTAAGTGAAGATGAAACACACTTTGCTGATGTAAAGTCTTACTTGAAGAGATATGCCGCAAAAGATGATGGGGTTGCAACCAAAGCAGCTGAAGTCCCAAATAAGAAGGCTGAGGTACCTATTGCCAAGATTAAAGTTGCAAACAAGGGAGACTCGAAGCTTAACAATCTAGACAAGAAACCTAGCGTAATTGGTGCTTCTTTAAGTAAAACAGTGACACCCATTCTCTTTTATACTCCAAAGGCCAAGGAAAGTGAAAAATACTCTCTTAAGCCGCACAAAGATGCACTAAATGGATTTATCCTTCCTGTTAAACAATTGATGTAATGAAGTCATCCACAATATTATTTGGAAAGTTTGTGGCTCCTAAGTCATTGCAAAATGATGCACTTCTAACGAAGCGTACAAATGAAGATTTTGACCCTAATACTTATCGATTGTTGGCAAAAGATAGATACGATCCTAATGAACCATCAAAATTAGGAAAGCTTCAATCAGAACTCTCTATAAGGCAACAACGTAAAGGTCTAAGATACGAACGGCATCCACTGGTTCGTATTTTCATTAGAAGGGCTAGCAATAACTATATCACTGCAGATAATGAACTCATCCCTTCTAAAAAAAAAGCCTTCTGTCTTTGATAGAGTTGAAGGCTTGAAGGCTCAACAACGAGAATTTTCGTATTTGAGAGGTTAGGGCCTTTAAAGAAGAAAAATAAGCTTTGAAGAAATTCTGGGGGTACTAAAGTTCTACTTTGGCTAAATGCAAAAATTTTCCTAAGGATTTTCAAAGTCTGATCCCTTCTAGAATGAGGTGGCAAGTGAACCTCGTGGTTTCAAGTAGAGAAGTATTGAAAGCAAAATCAAAGTTCTAGTTCACACCAAGCAACATGATGAAGATGAGGAAAGTGTTGGTTCTTCATATCACATTACTGCACAAGATGAAAGGTGTAATTTAACTCCAAGTGAAGTTGATGAAGACTTGGAGGATGCCTCATGGTGTTATCATATATCTTTTAGTGATAGAGCACCTCAAGAAGATGAAGATGCTAAGGATGCGCCACTCAAACTCGAAGAAGGAGTGAAGGCAACGGTTGATGCGCTAAAAGAAGTCAACCTCGGCACTGATGAAGGTCCAAGGCCTACCTTTGTGAATGCTTTACTTGATGGTGATGAAGAGAAGGCCTATGTTAACTTACTCAAAGAATACAAAGACGTATTCGCTTGGAGTTACAAAGAGATGCCTAGGTTATACTCAAAGGTAGCGGTCCATCATCTTGCTATCAAAAAGGGTGCACGTCCTATCAAGCAAGCTCAACGACGCTTTAGGCCTGAACTGGTTCTCATAATTGAAGCTGAGGTTAACAAGCTTATTGAAGCTGGCTTCATCTGTGAAGTTAAGTATCCTACATGGATCTCAAGTATCGTTCTCGTTAGGAAGAAAAATAGACAAATTTGAGTTTGTGTTGACTTTAGGGATCTTAATAATGCATGTCCCAAAGATGAATTTCCATTGCCTATCCCAGAGCTTATGATTGATGCCACTACTATGTACGAGGAAATGTCTTTTATAGATAGTTCATCCGGCTATAATCAGATCCATATGTCGCTAAAGGAGAGGAGCGTATCGCATTTCGCACACTTAAGGGTATTTACTACTACAAAGTGATGTCGTTTGGCTTGAAGAATGCTGGAGAAACATACCAAAGAGCTATACAAAACATCTTTGATAATATTATTTACAAAAATGTTGAATGTTATGTTGATGATTTGGTGGTGAAGTCAAGAAAAAAAGATGATCATTTGTATGACTTGAGAATGGTGTTTGATCTACTGTGAATGTATCAACTCAAGATGAACCCTTTAAAATGTGCATTTGGAGTTACCTCTGGAAAATTCCTTAGCTTCATCGTATGACATCGGGGTATAAAAATTGATCAAGTCAAAGTAGATGCGATTCTAAATATGGTCGAGCCAAGAAACATCCATGAACTGAAGAGCCTTCAAGGGAAGCTAGCATGTCTCAGGAGATTCATATCAAATCTGGCAGGGAAGTGCCAACCATTCAGTCGCCTCATGAAAAAGGGAACCATTTTGAGTGGGACCAAGCTTGTAGCATTGCCTTCAAGAGCATCAAGTCTTACTTGACAAGACTGCCAATTTTAGCATCTCCTGTTCCTGGAAGACCATTGATACATACATATCAACTCAAGAAAGATCAGTGGGTGCACTTTCAGCCCAAGAAAATGATGAAGGGAAGGAAAATTCTCTTTACTACTTGAGCAGGATGATGACGTCAAATGTGTTGAAGTACTCGTCGATCGAAAAGTTATGTTTGGCCCTAGTTTTCTCAATTCAGAAGATGAAACACTACTTTCAAGCTCACATCGTCCATCTCATTTCTAAAGCAAATCCCATTAAATTTGTGATGTCAAAACCTATACTCAATGATCGACTGTCAAGATAGTACCTCTAATTTCAACAGTTTTATATTGTATTCATTCCTCAAAAGGCTGTGAAAGGGCAAGCATTGCGGACTTCTTAGCAGACCATCCAATACTCGATTGGGAGCTAAGTAATGAATTACCAGATGAAGATGCAATGGTAGTTGATATTCAACCACCCTGGAAAATGTATTTTGATGGCATCTCACATCGCGGAAGAGCTGGTGCTGGGATGATATTCGTCACTCCACAAGAGGAGATCTTGTCGTATTCCTTCACCTTGATGCAATGTTGCTCCAATAATATTGAAGAATATCAAGCATTAATACTCGGGCTTGAAATGGCAGTCGATATGAAGCAATTACAATTGCATATTTTTGGGGACTCTGAATTGATGATAAATCAATTATTGGCTAACTATGAAGTCAAGAAGTCGAAGTTGCATTCCTATCATAATTATGCACAGAATTTGATTGGATAGCTCAGAGACATGACTCTTCAACATGTTCCAAGAAAAGAAAATAAGAAAGCTGATGCCTTAGCTACTTTGGCTTCAACATTGACCTTGCCCAACCAAGCACAAATCATTATTGGTCAAAAAAGGATAGTACCACCAGAGGAGGATGAGAATGAGGGTGAAGAGAGCAACCTCGAACATCTTGTAATCATTTCTGAGGCTGAGAAAATTGATTGGAGACAAGCTATCATTGATTACTTGTGCTACAATATACTTCTAGAAGATCCAAAAAGAAAGGTCGAAATCCGTCGTCGTGCTCCTCGATTTCTTTACTACAAAAATACTTTGTGTCGAAGATCATTCGAGGGAGTACTTTTGCGTTGTTTGGGAGATGAAGAAGCAACTCAACTCATGCAAGAAGCACCATCTGGAGTTTGTGGGTCACATCAATCTGGGCCAAAATTACACTTTCACATAAGAAGAATGGGATACTATTGGCCAACAATGGTGAAAGATTGTTTGTATTATGCTCGAAGATGCCAGGCATGTCAACTTCATGTGAATTTTGTGCACCAACCTCCTAAAGTACTACATCCAACAGTTGCATCTTGTCTATTTGATGCTTGGGGACTAGATGTGGTCGGACCTCTACCAAAATATTCTGGAGGCCACCTGTACATCTTGGTGGCGATAGATTATTTTTCAAAATGAGCTGAGGTTGTAGCCCTCAAAAAGTTAAAAAAGAGAATGTTACAAATTTCATCAGGGTGAACATTATCTATCATTTTGATATTCCTAGTTATATAATAACAGATAATGGAAAGCCATTCACCAACAAATTGATGGATAAGATCTGTGATCTTTTTGGCTTTAAGCAGCGTAATTCGTCTATGTATTATATTGCTGCAAGTGGACTGACCGAAGCATTTAACAAGACATTATGCAACTTATTAAAGAAGGTCATCTCCAAATCTAAGAGAGATTAGCATGATAGAATGGAAGAATCCCTTTGGGCATATCGGACGACTCATCGCACGCCAACTCAAGTAACTCCGCACTCTCTTGTTTTTGGAACTGAAGCAGCCCTTCTGCTTGAACGCCAAATACCATCATTGCATCTTGCCATCCAAGAAGGACTTATTGAAGATGAAAATGCTCGTCTATGCCTTGAAGAGTTAGAAGCTCTCGATGAGAAGATGTTGGAAGCACAACAAAGCCTTGAATGTTATTTTGGCCAAATTAAAGCCTTACAAAGTTCAGGTTCTTAAAATATATCATGAGCTAGCAACTAATTTGATCATTTAAGACATCACTTAAGCCATGGAACATAAGCTAATACATATGGAAAGTAATGAACGTACACTTAATTGAATGCATGATAAAATACTTAAACTTAGAATAATGAGGCATTGCTAGGCACAAGTAAAATAGTAATACCTTTAGGAAACAATGTACTTCTTTAAGGAAAAGGCCATCTTACTAGGATTGAGAGACTAGTAATCATAATGAAGAACACCTTGCATACTTGAAGAGAAAATCATACCTTTATGAAATACCATTAGTGGTATTAAGGGACCATAAACATATGTGATAGCAACTTTTAATCGACATAAACAATGTGAGCTAAATCATAGAGTCCTGATATTTCCCCTACACCAGAAGAAGGGGGAGATCACTTGCCAAGGTGACCCCCTAAATGCCTAAGTGGATCTACTAAAGCTAACTAGTGAGCAAGCCTCTACTAACGGGTGGTATAGAAGTCAACCTTTACTAGCAGGTGACCCCTATTTCCTACGTGGCACGTAGTTATGGGACAATGGTATTCTACTAACGATCTCATGCCTCTTCTAACGGGGAGCTTCCGCAGTCTTCCCAAGGTCCACTCAGTGCTAAGTACAACTCTCATGGAAGTATAAGCATGAATCATACAGTCACTTAATATGGAGAGGTATTCTACTAACCCATCCCATAAGCATTTAGAAAGTTACTCATCATCATAAAGATAACTCCTAAGTTTTGTGTATGCCTCTACTAATAGGTATCATCATCTCATAATCATAGTTAGATGAGAAAACTCACATTTCAATCGTTCATTCATTCTTGACTTCAATACCACTCTAGGAGTATGTAATGTCATGGGATATTTCATGATGCGATGCAATAATACATGTAAATTTGCTTTAAGATCTTGAAACTTGAAGAAAATATGCATAGTCATATGTATCCATGATAAATAACCCATACTTGAGGTAACCCATAACACTACAAGAAAATCAGCCTTTAACGAGGGAAAATCTAGTCGCTTAAAGTATAAATACAGTTGTTATTAGTCAATAATGATTGGTAAAAATCCTGTCGTCATCAGTCGTGAAAAACTCCATCGTTAAAAGTTTAATGACCGAATTAAATCCATCGTTAAAAGTTTTACGACCGGATTAAATCTGGTTCTTCAAAGTTAATGACCAAATTTAATTTGGTCATTAAAAAAACTTTAACGACGACAAAAATCTAGTAGTTATACCTCTTTTCAGCAACTAAATTTCCTTTCACTAATAGATATTCTAGTTATTAAAAAAAAGGGGGCAAATCTGATGCACTAAAGCTCCTATCAGCGAAGGGCTCGACCACAAAGGTCTATTGTACACAGCCTTACCTTACATTTCTGCAAGAGGATGTTAGAAAGGTTTGAACTCATGACCTTCTGGTCACATGACAACAACTTTACCAGCTACTCCAAGGCTCCCGTTCTATTCTAAATATTTAAACCTTGATTATAACAACAAATTAAATCATCAAATGTGCATATATATATATATATATATTATACACACACATACACAAACACATACGTACGCACATACAAATACGTGCATATATGAAAACATATAAATTGATTATATTCGTATAAAATTTCATAGTTATTTATAAAGAATGATAATATTGTGTAACGTTGTAAAAATATAATGTGGTTTAGGGTCATAATAGACCTTTTTAGATTAAGCCTCGTCTAAAGGAATTCCATCGACTAGGTGAACCGATATAAGGGTCAACTTCAAATAATAATATCTCCTTGTACAAAACTAATTAGGTAGCC
Source organism: Solanum medicagineum (assembly GCA_026153255.1). Taxonomy (NCBI): domain Eukaryota; kingdom Viridiplantae; phylum Streptophyta; class Magnoliopsida; order Solanales; family Solanaceae; genus Solanum; species Solanum medicagineum. The sequence continues at coordinate 13,362,697 of JAPFFP010000080.1, forward strand.
CATGATCTACCAAATTAAAGGCTTTTAAATTAACTTACCAACACATCTAATTTCACCTAATTCTGAGTTCAGAGCAAGAAATTATGCCCATTTTGGCAAAACCTATTAGTGCAGGAACACTTTCACGAGAGGGGTTCACGGACAGTGAAAAGGTTCATGGCCAGTGAAGCCATCAGTGGTGCTATCCAGATAAGGTTTTAAGACTCATTTCAGTGAGGTCTCTTTGGTATTTTCCCCCAACTCTTAGTGTATTTTGGACCTCCTATGATTCTAATATCCTCCTAAATCAACCCCTAACATTTTCTACGATTCTAATATCCTCCTAAATCAACCCCTAACACTTCATTCAAGCCTAACACTTAGTGTCTAAATCAAAACTCTATTCAAGCCTAACACTTAGTCTCTAAATCAAAACTCTCCAAAAATTGTCCAAGTCTTTGCTCAAGATTTAAGCTAGGATTCAATTGAGCTTTCAAGACTGAGTTGATTTCTTCTCAAACTCTTCTTCCTAATTTAGGTATGTGGGATTCATCCTTTTTGGTTTGATTCCAACCTTAGAGCCCAAAATCTCTTTATCTATTTTCATGACTTTAAAGTATGATTCAAATATGGTTTTCTTGTTTTGACTTCAAAATGATGGGATTATGATATGGGTGGTACTCAAATGATGTTTTAAGAATGAATCAAGTCTTATTCTATTTATTTACATGACTTTCATGGAATTTGAACTTACGTGACCTTATGAACTATGAATTCATGCATGTGTAATTTTAATTATGATTCAAATATTTATTTCCTCATAAATTATGCATGTTTCCATCTCATTATCATGGTTTAAGCTTGAATTTCATATACCCATACTCTGTTCTCACTTCTCATGCAAGATCATGCATACACAAGGCTTTAACATGAGGTTTTGATTACGGGAATGGTTTCAACTTTAGTTAAGAGGGTGATGATTATGATCACTATGATGTCTGTGATTTGGCCTTAAGTGTTCTAGAGTGTGGATACACTACCATGAGCAAGTTATGAATGATCTATTTCTATGCATGTTACTACATAATGAATTATGATTTGGCTTTCAACTTTCAATGCACATGATGATGATTTTGCTATGACTCATGATGATTCGTTGAAATGTGAGTCTCTGATATAGGCAAGGCATGTAAGGTGTATCAAATGTGAGTCACTAAAATAGGAAAGGCTCGTAAGGTGATTCAAATGCAACTCTCTAAAATGGGAAAGGCCTGTAAAGTAAATCTAATGTAACTCTCCGAAATGGGCAACACCCGTAAGGTAGAGGCTACATCGGGGTTCTATGCGATAGCTAGCATATATGGCATTCATGCATCATGTGTGTGCATGTGTGTGCGTGTGTGTGTATATATATATATATATATATATATATATATATATATATATAGCCTTGTTCATCCAACATTTGAATACAGGTTTGATCATGTCCATTTTACATTGCATGCCCGCATACTTAGTATATTCAAATGTACTAATACATACTCTATGCTTGCATTATATCACAATACAAGTGAAGATGATCTTATTGTCCATCTCCGTGGCTAGATCCAATCACTTAGACAATCCTGATTGGGTGAGTTCTCATGCTTCAGGGACAAGGACTGCTACTTCTTTATCTCTTGTTATGCTTATGTACTAGATTCAACTTTTCATTTATGTTTATGGTGAGTTGGAATTGTTGGACATGTCATGTTGACTTCAGATTTGTATTTCTTTCATGCTTTGTGTAGCTCCTAATTATGTCTATGTCATTTTTCACTTATTGTTATTTCCTCTATTGTTGATGTTGTATGCTTATGATATGCTAAGGAGGCTAGTTTGAGGGTTCCTTCGGGGATCTCATTCGCCGTGTTACGACTAGGCCCCAGGTTTGGATCGTGACACATATACCCTTTCTATTGCATACCCCCATACTAGTACATTTAAAGTACTAACACATATTTTTTGTCAACATGATTTAACCATGTAGGGTACCATGCTCCTTCTCCACGTGGCTTTGGATTGTTGAAGACAAGAGTTGGATCTAGTTCAAGGACAATATTCTAAATTTTTTTCATGATTGATGTATTAAGACTTTGGATTATTTAGTTGTATTTCTTCTGCTACATTTTACTTGAGCGTGAGCTTGAACATATCTTAGCTCCCGCCAAGTCTATGCTAGAATTATTGTTGGATAAAGTATTAAGAGTCTATATTTTAAGTTTTCTTTATGGATTTTACGTTGATTCTCCCTTAGCTCCACTTCCCATTTAAATTCCACTTTTATTTTTGTTCAATTCCTATGAAATGCTTGATATATGCTAAGACGCTTAGGTCAGGTGACTTCGGGTTTCTCATTCGTTGTGTTACGACTAGGCCCTAGGCTTGGGTCGTGACATAAACATTATGAAATTCCTGTATTAGACTAATTCATAAAGCAACCCACCATGAACTTTCAAAACCCTAATTTAAGTAGCTTGACATGGAAACATCTCATAAAACATCAATTTCTTATAACATAATATCAATTTATATCAAAATATATCATATGATAGTGAATAAATCTCTGAGAGATGCATTTGAAGCAAAACCCTAAATATCCATGAATTTTACATAAATAGAATTAGGAGATTTAAGAAAAAATGCTTGTGCTTCATGGGTGGGAGATGCCCATGAATGAAATACATACCTAAGATGAAAATCTTTGAAGCAAATTTGAGCTTGGATAAGAAATCTTGAAACTCTAGCTTGAGCCTTCAAAGAGCCTTAAAAGTAATTTAGGAGTTTAAACTTAGAATATTTTGGAGAATGATTTGGAATGGGGAGGAATTGGATAGTATTAGGCTGATATGGGTATTTTAGTAGTCAAACAACATTGTTTAGGACTTAGGGTGCGAGGAAAGGTCAGAAATATCCTTCATTAGAAATTGTTGGGAAAACCACGAGTTTGATCTAAAGGTCGTAGACCCATCTACGACTCTTAGGTAGGGATTTCATTCTAATTACACCTTAAAACTTTAGAAGCCTAAAACTTTGATCTTAATCTACGAATCCTTATCTACAGCCCGTAGTTCCTTTTGTGGGTTGTAGATACCCTCCTAGGTTCATCCAACACTTAGCAAAATGTTATACTCTCAGCACTCAAACCACAGACCCTATTTATGGCTCGTCAATCATACCATGACCGTAAGTGATCTCGTCCTGTTGAACCTTATTGCAACATTCTTTGAACCTCAACCACAACCTTAATTCACTACTCATCGACACTTTTACAGTCTGTAAAGACCCTTTGTTCATTCAACCCTAACTTTCACATATTCATCAAGTCCTTATCTCATCCACGACACCTATCTGCGACCCATAAATCTATTCATGGACCATAGATGGGGCTCGTACATCTCTACACTAGCAATCAGACTTGCACCTTCCTTCCATAGTTTGACCTTTTTAACATGCGGGGCAATTACAATCTTGGAGAAAACTGATGCATCTTGAAATTGATAAAATAAATCATCTATATAGGAAAATGATACTTATTCTAGATAATGACTTTGTTTAGCGAGTGGTAATCAATATACATTTTCATACTTCCATCTTTCTTCTTTACAAAAAGTTACAAGATAAAGAGACACTGAAGCAAATAAACTCTTTATTAAGTGGATCCTGCACATTGCATACTCTCATCCTTCTTCTTTATAAAAAAAAAATAAGAGCATCCTAAATAGACATTCGGACAAACAAACCTTTTACTAAGCTGATCTTGCAACTAATATCAAAGTCAATTAGCCATATCTAAAATCAATAACCCTTTTGAGGTTTTATACCTCATGAACATTAATAAGCTCTATAAATAATCATTGAATCACCAACAAGAGTGAAGATATGGATATGCACATTAAGTAAATTTCATATATTCAAACCCTCGATAAAATATGTAGACACATAAGAGTATACTCAAATCATCCAAAGTTTCAGACTTAGGCTTCTCAATACGTAATTGATCTTTTTTGCGAAAGTTCAATTTTTAAACTTTGAAACTTTAAACTTCAACAATGGTTGAACACCAATTCTTTGTTGGGTTTTGAAAGAAAAATTAATAAGAATATATTGTTAGGAATAATAGAGTTTCATAATGAAGTAAGGTGGAAAATAAGTATTTTTGGTAATTCGATTGAGATAAAGATCAAGTGAATTATTAAGATGATTTTTAGAACGAAAATTCAATCCCATTGAAAGTGGATTAGATGAGTCTATTCAATTTTTCATGATGCCAAACAAAAGGTTGTCTTTGGCCTGAGTTTGTGAAAGAAAAATTAATAAAAAACTATTATTAGAAATGATCGAGTTTCATTACGAAGGAAGGTATAGAATTGAGCCAATTTAGACGAGTATTAAAAACCTTGGCTAAATTATATATGTAATGCAATTTTATCCAATATTTCATATTAATATTCTAAATTTATTCTTCATATGATTGTTTCGTGACAATAAGAGACTATATGATCTATTCAAGCTATTTATTATTTAAATAATCCAGTACAATATAATTCAAACATACCTTAAAATCCTCTTCATTCTATTTTGTGAGAAGGAAAGAGGAACATCAAATATGTCCTATAAATCCATGGAATTTATGCCTTTTATTTTTGGGTTTATGTTTCACTCCATATTATGTAAAACGTCTAGCCTCACACCTCACCCTTTGAAACATCAATACAAAGCATGCCTAATAATTCTTTTCTTGTATTTTCATTATAAATATTAATTTCGTTAGAAGAAATGAGGATATATACACCCATAGATTTAAGAAGTTTACGTTCTACTTTTTGGGATTTATGTCATGTTCTGTATTACATAGAAACATCTCGTCTCACACCCCTCCTTTTGAAATACTGATACAAAGCATGCCTAACAATTCTTTTCGTGCAATTTCATTATAAATATTAATTTCGTTAGAAGAAATGAGGAAATATGATATGTCCACCCATAGATCTATAAAGTTTACATTCTATGTTTCGAAGTTTATATCACGTACTATATTACATAAAATATCTCGCTTCACACCGCGCCTTTTGAAACACCAATACAAATCATGCCTAACACCCCTTCCCTTGCAATTTCGTGAGAAATATGAGGGTTTCATGAAGGATGGAAAAATCTTCCAAAATAAGTTAGGAATTTTCCACAAAATTATCCCATTGATTTTGAAAAATTAAAATTAGGCAAGTCATTCTTTCAACCAACAAGGCAGCAACCGCGTACATTTTCCACTTTTCCTCTTTTAGCGTCTGTCACATTCGTTCCGACTTCTGGCTCTCTCTCTCTTTTGTCGCCCACCTTACATATTCCTTACTTCTCCTCTCCATCTTCTCCACTTTCAACAAAAACTTCAACAACCCTTTACTCTAAATGCGAAGAAAATGCAATGTCCCAGCAATTCCTTTCGTTACAATGTCACACAATGCGAGTGCAACCCTGGCTACTTGTTTAACTTCACAAGTAGAAGTTGCTACTTGTTTGATGGATGGGGTCCTGTGCAGAGTGATTCCGGGGTTGATTATCGCTCTGTATCGTTCCCTGGGAGTGGTACCCTTTTTGATTTTGATTCAATTAGGAGGCTTACTCAATCGCAGGCTGTGTTTCTTGAAGCTACACTTATAATGTTACTTTCATGGCTTTGTTTCTGTTTTTTTGCTCGTTGTGCTCCGCTTGGTGATGGGCGTTCGATTTGGTTCAAGATCCGATGGTGGATTAGTCGGCTTGATATCTGTTTTGCCTCCCGTCACTGGCTTGTATGATTTTCTTTCTCTTTCTTTGTTAATTTCGTTTTTAGCATGGAATTTTTATGAAGTTGCTGGATAATCTTTATTTCATGAAGGCATAGTTTAGGATATTGCGAGTACTCCCTCTGCCCCAATTTGTTTGAACTGAAAGTTAATTATACCATTTGTACTAGTTGGACATAGATATAGAGTAAAGTCCTGATTTTGCTAACTGAATTTACTAAATCTTGCAAACCATTTATGGATGTTATATGTGACGAGCAGTTTTGGAAAAGAAGTAACATATATTTTGTGTCGTTAACACGTTTTGAGCATGTTCAGTTGTCTGATATGGTTTATGTTGAGTGGGTATGAAGATTAAAAAGAAGAGTGTGACAAAAGTAGGCCGATAGGAAATCCTAGGACAGGCAGAAGCTCTTTTTGATGTAATTGACTATCTGTGACAAAAAGCGCAGATAGACTATTCTCTGATGTAATTGTTTTTGCTACGGGGACTACTTAAAGTAGTATACCTGTGGATATATATAATAGGAAAGTTACCTTTCTCAATAAAAAAGTAGGCCGATAGGAAGAGCCCTTTCGTCTATTAAAAAGAAGAGTGTGACAAAATTAGGTCGATAGGAAGAGCCCCTTTTGTCTATTATAATTTTATATCTTGCTTCTTCGACTTGTAAAACACCCCACATAACTCTAATTTGTCAACATCTATTTAAAACAAACATTTTAATGACAAATAGGACCTTGATTTAGATTTAAAACTAAGCAGCAAGCAGGATATTTGTTTGTCGAATGAACTCACCTTCCAGTTCTGGTGCCATAAAAGCTAACTTCTTGTGCTTAAATAATGATGCTTAACTGTCCTATATTATTTTCTGCATTTTTCATTCTCAGAAATTTGTGAAAGCAAGCAAAGTCTGGAGGTGAATCATTGATTTGAGTGACTATTAGGACGCTGTAGTAGATTTTGTTGAGTATGAGACAAAAATGATTTTCTATAATAGTTAGTTGCAAAAATTATTTTGGATGTTTTGCTTCTGTTTCATGGAACTGAAAGGAAAACTGGGAATATGGTAATGGAGAAAGAGCAACATGGCTCAAGCCAAAGTTAATGTGACTCATTAAACTCCTTTTAGGCACCCTGTGGCCTAAGATAGATATTTCCACTTCCAACTCCTAATGAGAACGTAAAAGGAAAAGGGAAATAAGATCATGTGTTCCTATCCATAACAAGAGAGACAGAACAAACATCACAAATCTCTTGCCATAGCTGCCTCTAAAGTATGACACAAACATGATCTAATAAAAGAGAGGTGGAGATGATGGAAAAGAGCTAGAATCTATATTCTAAAAAAGCTTCTTAATGTTGGTTTTCTTCAATAAAACCTTGCTTACTTATCAAAGAGAACTGTAAAAAACAAAAAGAAGTTGATGTAGAATATAAGTATGATGACTGTTTCATCTATTTGTTTGTTTATTCAAATTATTGCCATTCCCATTTTTAGGCATATAATATTTTTTGTGGGCAAATGCTATTTTCTGCTTTCTCAAGGTGATTTATTGAAGTTATTTCAGTATAGAATTTTCTTGAGGTGTTCCGCACTTTTGGGATTAATGATGGAATTGATGTTCTTATGTTCAAGAGCTGAAAGCGTATCACCAGTTAATATCCCGGGTAGTAACCAGGGTTGTGGAAAATCTCCGTTAGCCCTTTATTTTGAGAATTGTCTTTTCCATTCTCTCAAGCCACTTGCTTGAGTGGTTGAATATCAGTTGCATTCTCCTGGGATGCTCATTTCTAGTATCACCTATCAAAGTAAAGCAACGGCATTAACAGTTGGAGGGTCACTCTTCCTCTTTTTTTTTTTTTTTTTTTTTTTTTTTTTTTTGTGAAGACGATAAATGTGGGAGGGTCACATTTATCTGCTGTCTCATTCTATCTTTTCCTTGAATTTTTTTTCTATTTTTTTATTTTTGGAGAAAGTTTACATAGATATTTCCTTTAAATCTAAGGTTATTTCTTAGGAGAGATCTTGGTTTCCAGTCTTATTTTGCTATTGGTAAGGAGCTCATACTTCAATATTCTATGCCACATTCAACTAGGATCTATTATCTTTGTGTGAAGCCATTAGATTTGCAGTTCCCAATCTTGTGTCTCCACTAAGAAGTTCTGTTTTTTAATTTCATCCTTAATGTATGCATCATCTCAAACTTTTCACTGTGTCCCCTTTATTTTTCACAGTGTGATCCTTTATGTATGCACCAGGTTTACATGCTATCCTTTGTTATTTTCATAATTTACCCCCTAAGATGTGCATTGCTATTCTATTTTTAGTTCTGGATACTGCAAGAATATATGTTTTGTCTCTATATTCTCTTTCTACAGTATCTACAATTCCTTTTTCATGTAAAACAGATGTCCAACAACTCAAAGTTTTCCACTACTTTTCCCATTCAACTCACTAACTTCATCACCTGCACCTGCCTCGAATAACGTTGTATTCTCTCTTGAAAACGGCAGTTCGTTTTCCTAGTCATTGAGAAAGTTTACTCTGTCAAAATTGATGAAGGTCCTGTAAGTCAAAGGTACTTTGTTGTCATTTAAGCAATCTCTAGATTGAGACCCAATTTCTTAACATTGGATTAAGACGTGTTTAGATGGAGAGTTATGATAGTTAGGATTCATTTAACTGATCTCAACTAGATACTTAAGCAATCCTTTGAAGATGTAGTCTTTAGCACAATCCTCCACTATGTAGTCCTTAAAATGCATGCATCTGGATAAAAAAGGAGTTGGAGTTGTTGTATGGAGAAAATAGATAGATAATTGTATATTGCTACAATGTCACCGAGCCCTTGATGTTTACTATTCAAATCTACACATTCATAACGTGAAATGGTAGGGCGAATTGAAATATGATGCATATATTAGTGGCACATCTTAATAAACCAAGGGGCTTATAGTTTAAAAATGGTACACAAAAGGTTTCACTGAATCACACGTGGAGATGCTTATAACACATAACACATATAGAGCTAATGGTATTTCATTACTAATTGATTGAGCAGATAAGGCCAAATAAAAAAGGATTGTGTGCAAATGGGAAAATGTGCATACATTAAGGGTGCAAACTGAGAAGAAAAAAAGTGTCTCTAAATAGGCTATTTAAATTAATGGATAATTAGAATTGTAGCTCAGGGACTGGAGGCCAGTTTGCACCAGCACTGGATATGGATAACGTTTTCCTCAACTAAATATGGGAAGTATTTTGTTTATTAGGAATAGACTAAATAGGGGCATTTTCTTTGACAGTTTTTAGAGTGATGGTGATACAGTTTTAGAGGATGGCAAAGGTCAATTAAAGTCATTTTAGTTGCTTAAGCTATGTGTCAAAATGATACTATGCGAATTGGGTATATCTATTACTTCAAAGTTGGTACCTCAATTTTGGTGAGCTGCAGTCTGCTGTAGTAATGGTGTAGATTAGTAAATCATCAGTTCATTTTCTGCAGGATTAATACATGTTGGTTTTGAGTGTTAGGGTAGTCAGTAGTGCAGGGACTGGTTTAGATCACCCCCTCATATACATATATTTAAGGACATCTCATTCTCCAGCCTCCTAAACTTTTCCTATCTAAATAAATCTTTTTGTCTGACTAAATAAGAAAAGTTTTCTGTGCCAGTCTTTAGTGTCATTGTTTTTCACAAAAGGAGCTCATACTTCTATGGTATTGAGATATAAGCAATGAAGCATAAATTGATTAGTATAGGGTCTTGAGTACAACTCAATCCTCCCATAGCCGCTTCCGCCCTTTTTTCTTTCACGGTTACTTTTTCTTTTTCCTTTTTCTAACCATGTAAGTCCAGGTTTTCTAACGCTAATAATCTATTCAGTTGAATGAAGGAATGGTTTTATCGATTTCTTTGGTCAGTTTCATTCTTGCATGGTCATTTCTCTTTTGCATGATTGCCTCATTAACTTTTGTATCCCTGCCGTAGGTACTGATATATTAACAAATAACCTTACCCAAAAAATTTCTCTTTCAAAAAAATTTCTCTTTTGCTTGATGTTTGCATTCGTTTATGGAGTTGGGACTTTATCTGAATGATACATTAAGATTTAATTGCTCAAGTCGTATGTGAGAAAGCTAAATATCAAATGGAGTGGTGCTGAAAAGTCTAGGTAATATCGGTGTAGCCAAAGGCGTGCTTTAAGTGCGCTTAAGCCCTGAAGCGAGGCTCAAGACGTGTTGAGCACTTTGCCTCACTTTATGTGCGCTTCAGTGTTGTTATCAAGGTTCTAAGGCAAACCTTTCCTTGTTAATGAGCCTCTTCTGAAGTAGTACGCTAAGCAATTGATATTTCACTTTATCAGCATTATTTTCAATTTATCTGGTCATATATTTTTCATTCATGTTTATAATTATTAGACACTGGGTATGTTGTTGTTGTTGTTGTTTATAATTATTAGTCTTGGACTAAACATATATATTTGTACTTTTTTCCCTTTGCGCCTTTTTCGCTACAGCCCACGCTTTATTTGCGTTTTGTGCTTAAAGCCCCAACAGACCTTAGAGCTTTTTTGCACTTTTCGCTTTTGATAACACTGGGTAATATCAATATATGAACCAGAACATGTGTACAGTATGGGTACAATGCGAAGATGATTTAGAAAATTAGAGGTCTGGACTGCCTCTAATGGAGTAGCTTTGCCACCATCTTTGATCTTCTCAGGGAAGCTTCTACTTTAAGCCACATGTTCTCAGACTTGAAGTAAAGAGGGTCTGAGTTCCAATCTCCACATTCCAACATAAGAGATCTATGGTCTGATAAAACCCTTGGAAGGGAATGGTTCTTCACAGAAAAAGATTGTTAATGATGTACAAACCATATAAAGATATTAGACCTCCTTATCATTTAACGAGTTATGTTCATTGTTCTTTTGGTAGAATAAAATTTTCATAGAGGCCGTAGGAAGATTGTTGATTTAACCTCAAATTTCTCCTGTGTCCCTGTAGTACCCAACGCTGGCAAAGCAAAACTAACACTCGGCTTTAACTAAACATAAAATGCAGATTCATTTTGATAACTGTGGTATTTGGGTCATCTTACGTGCATTTCAACTAATCCTACTGATATTTGCTACCTCTACTAGTACAGATAGCCGGTAATTCTATCCACCTGGGCTTGGATAGATAGGAAGAAATCATCTCGTGTTGTGTTTTTCCCCTACTGGAATTTGAATCTGAGGCCTCATTGTTCTATATCTACTTCGTTGAACACTAGGCCATGCCCTTGGGTGTTATAATATTCAAAAGCTTGAGCCTCAATATTAGTTGGCTCCACAGGTGGTCTGGTACACTCGTCTTTCTCCTTCCGAGAATGGATTGTGACAAGATCCGGAAGAGGTGTTGTTGGACCTTGTGTTCTTTTGGGATCCCAATCAAGTCTAATTTCTCGATCTTCATGCCAAGTATTCCCTGCCTCAAGAGGGCAATTCTTGCAGCAGAATCAATATACACATTCATAGGCTGACCGGAAGAATCATGTAACCATCTTTGAACTTCATGGAGTTGGTACAGTGAGTTCTTAATTTTCCACTGCAATAATGAATCAATTACCCCACATGCCTTGGCACTATTCATGATAAATCTCAGAACACCATACATGCACTCAGAATGGCAAGACCAACTAGGGGCTTGCATCTAAGTGACTTAGAATGTGCATTGGCCATAGTCCTCTATTATTAACCTTCTCTGCATAAGCTTGGTAGTGTTCTCTTGAGAACTGAATTTCTTATGGATAATGATATGTTGGTAATTTTCCTTATTAGCTGGTCTTTAAGCTGCCATTGTGCATTTTCGGAGAGAAAAAGGTGGCATTTACAGCATTTTAGTCTCGAAAGACAGATTTTCATGATTTAAAGGTGGTTGGCTTGAAACAAAGTAAAAAAGGAGAGTTGGAAGTGATAAAACAGACCATTGCCCGAAAGTGATGCTGATGCAGCAAATGATGTGGTTGCAAGTCTTCATGTGGCGCCACATCACTAGTTCACATACTGCAACTTGAGGAGGAATGGATGCGGAAAAAAACTTGATATGTGGACCACTGGTGTGGCCGCAACTCCTGATGCGGTGACGCATCTCACCTTCCTTTCATCACAAGTCAGACACGGCAAATTCATTGTGTTACCCAATGTGGTAGATATATGCAATCACATTGTCATATGTGTGTGTGAGCCTAGTTTATTCCAAATTTTGTTCTGAATTTTTAGAAGCTATAGATACCTTTTTTTTTAGGATTTATTTAGGACTTAGGAGTTCAGTTTTTATCTGGTTTTTGAGTTCTTGGAGCGAGTTTTTTGTTAAAAACGCACATCCCCTTTGAATTCATGATTGTGATCAATTTGAAAACAATCTTTTGGTTCTTGATGCAAGTTTTCTACTTCTACTTCAGTTTCTATACTTTCTATGGTTAACTAACCCCGTATCTGGGGTTGTGCAACCCTAAAGGGGGAGTAACAATAATATAGTTGTCTTGTTAGAAATTCTAGACGGTATTTCTTGGTGTATGATTAGTTCTTTTGTTTTTTATGGATTTTAATGGAAGGCTGCATTAGAACTCGCTTGTATTGTATACTTGCTTGGAAAAGAGTAAAATTTTGTTGAGGCGAGTTGTAATAATGTTCTTGAATTAAATTTTTTTAGTATAATTTGAATTCTATTTCTTAAACACGTTGTCATTACAATAATATCTTCACTTTTAGAATGTCAATCTTCTGTGTATGCCCTGGTTGGTTGTATCATATCTGATACCATATCCAATAACAATAGGCAGCTCAAATTTAAGATGCACTTCACAGATTATATATCTTAGTTGTTGAAATAATAGCCTTTATTTTCTTATTGTCTTGTCTGTGGTATGACAAATCAAGTATAACTGAGCCTACTTGTCATGTGGTCGTCTTGTTATGCCACCAATTGATGTGTTTGATTTTAGCAGTTTTCTGTGTTTCTTGATAATGTAAAAGTATACTTTGTTTTGTAAATACTCGAACACACCTCTTGACAATCTTTAGATTTTTGTTGTTATGTGCACCATTTTCATGTAGGATGACCAGAAGGTAGTCACGAAGCGGAAAACAGAGCTTGGTGGAACTTTTTCGATAGCTACTTGGATACTTTTTATTGGTCTGTTTGCTGCGTGAGTACATGATGTTTTCTCTCTTTAATTTCTAGTGTTTCACTATTTCTTCCAAGTATCTGGCCCCTTTTTATCTAAAAATAAAAAAGAAACAGCCTGTTTTTCTTCTGAATAATATTCTTTGCTTGTTCTCTGCTTCTTTGTCTTCTATTCCATCTATAATAGACTCTTTTGTATGCTTCTACAGTTTGCTATACCATATAATAGCGAGGAGAACTATTGAGATGCACAATGTGAGAGCAACAAATGCACCTGATTTAGCTGCGTTTATAAACGATTTGGAGTTTAATATCACTACCATCTCAAGTATGAGCTGCTTACACTTACGTGGCCTCGGAACAATGGTAACGGGGAATCCAGGCTTGATTGACTATCGATTTGCTCCTCTGTCAACATTTGCCAACTATTCCTGCATAAACACAACTAAGGGACCAACCATCATGCTTAAGTGCAGCCGATGTCCACTTAGCCAGGACAATGCCTATGTTTCATGGCAATTTGTTGATCTTCCAAATAGTCCTGCAGCAGCTGCTGGATTTCAGTTCAATCTAACAGCAAAAGATCCTAAAAATAATAAACATCTTAGTTTGGTCAGTGGAACACTGAGGAATGGAAGCAATTTTGACAACAAACCAGTTACCTTTAGAGGGTTGACACCAAATATATTGAAGTTCAATTTTTTCCCGAGATTGTACCATAATTTACATGACCTAAAGCTCATCCAACCACTACTTCATGAGTTTCTCCCAGGTTCATCTTTTAATGAGATAAGTCAACTCCAAGCATCACTCGAAAACCCTAATGATGGTCTAATCAACACGACGTTGTATGTCAACTTCCTATCTTCGTATATTGTTGAGATCAAGAATCAAAATGTTCTGGGACCTGGTGAGCAACATCGTCATCTCTCAAAATAATTTCTATTCTTTGCTTTCGATGTTTCTCTGGCTAGTGTTTGAATCTTCTGACTTTTAAATTTTTGTTCTGTCATATACTTAGAGGGATAATAATGCATGTGCTGTATAAATACCTTTAGCTATGAAGTTTGCAAATATCTTTCAAGTCATACCTTTGCGAGAGATGCTCTTGTTTCATCATTTTGGGAAATAGAACTATAGTAAGAAATTATGAGTTTATGACTGGACCATGAAATATGTTAATGATGTCTTGTCATTCTGAGGAGAATTACTACATGTTTCCAAAGTTCATTTATACTGAATCTGGCAGCTCTTCTTTTGTAACTCATCTTCTACATATTTTGCCTATTAACTGATCAACTGCTTACGATTCTTTTTTAAGTTTGTTATTTGTCTTAAACACTGATATAGGTGAAAGTTTTGTTACCTTTCAAAATGGAAAAAAAAAAAAAAAGAAGAAGATCTAGGCAAGTGCCTTCAGCAGTTTTGTGCTTTATATAATGATTGATCTGTATTTTCCTGAATTTCCTCATCCCTCTCTCTATTCTCTTTGCCCTCATGTTTTCATCTTTGCGGAGAAAGCTATGGGGGAGAGGGAGGGGAGTTCTGGAACTAGTGGTAATTTCTTCTACATGTACATCTTATGCTGGAACTAGGTATTTTGTGTTCTGCAGCACCCACAGTGATATTCACTCTCTGGTATAGTCCTAGCTGACTGGTCCAGATCTTATGCCAATTTTTTCAATGCCAAAGTTGTCCCCTAGCATATATTTTCTATGTGATTCATGAGAAGCTCAGTTTCTCTGGCTAATACAGAGTGCATAATTAAGAGTGTGCAACCTGTTAAATGTGAACCGTGCAAATGCCATTGCTGCATAACAGTGTAGGGCCTTGAATGGAATGTTGTTTTATTTTGCCTATCTGAGTCTACAGATAAAGTTGCTCAGAAGTTATCGAAACCACTGCTTCTGAGCACATGAAGGCATGGTACTCGTGTTGTCTTCAGGGGCTTTTCCACTAAAGGAACTTGATCTTTGTTATTTTTCTAAAATATAAAAAATAGACCAAGTACTAAAATTCCTATGGAATTCTATTTTATATAGTTTTAGTGCTTCAAGCTAGAGGAATTGAAGCTTTAAGTGTGGATGCAAAAATAGCGAAAGTGGGAAAATGATGGGATAATCAGATGGAACATTTAGCTTACCTGAAAAAAAATTAAAGGGGGACAAAGATAGGGTAATCAGATGAAGACTTATTGCACTGCTGATTTTCAGGCTAAACTTGCTAAAAAGAAGATTGAACGGGCCATTTCACACTTTAACTGGTATCTAGGATATGACTCCAGACACACCAATATAATACTCTCTCTGTCCCAATTTATGTGATACACGTTAACTCGTACAGAGCTTAAGGAAAAGACCAAGCCCTGTGTCTAAAATAAGCCATAGATATTTATGTGGCTATAAGACAACTTAGTAAATAGTAAGGGCAAAATGGGATGTTGAAAGTTAAATCGTTTCTATATGTAGAAAGGTATATTCTTTTTGGAATGGACTAAAAGAGAAGTGCATCGCATAAATCGGGATAGAGAGAGTAAGAACAGAAGACTGTAATGTTGGTGTGCTTCAGAAATCTGTTGTATATATCAAGTGTGTTAAATGGTTTGTTTCATTTCAGAAGTTCTTTGGGCTATGTTTTGATAATATCTTCCTCTCCCAAGAGTGCAGTAAGCTTCCTTGCAGATGTTGGTGGCCTTTATTGCTTCAGTATTGGCCTCTTCTTCTACATTTTGGTGCAGGTACATTCATATTTTCATTTTTTTTGTTACTATTATATGGATTTCATTTGTAAGCTATCTTACATGGACTTGTTTGCATGTATACATCCAGTATCAGGTGTGTGTTACTACCCTCTAACATGCATCTTCTGTCGATTCTTAGTGTGTCACTACCCTCTAACGTGCATCTTCTGTCGATTCTTAGTATATTGTGACTAATCTGCATAAAGTACCCATACTCATGCCACACCCATTCAACACAACAGTCTAGGCAAATGAAGTTTCTCCGCAACATAGTTGCAAGTGTGGTTGAGAACAATGAGTTTACGAAAAGAGACTTAATTAACAATTTTGCTGCGGAAATTTGCTGTATTATAAGTTGTTTGTAGTTTAGGTGCCTGTGGTAATGCATGGGGCTTCTTGGGCATGGATCTCTTATGGTTCTGCTTTAATGTGAGGTGGTAGAATTCACATTTTACAGCTATTTGTCATAGAAACTATTTGAGCTTGATTTCTTGATAATTTCCATTCAGTTTTCTATGTTTTGGAGGAAAGTTTGTCTTTTGATGTACCTCTCAAATCTGCTAGGTGCTAATTTCTTTGTGAAGCGTCAAATCAGAAAAGAAAAAACAAATGTTGGGCAAAGTTTTTTGTCCGACACTGATTTTCTGGGTGCCATTTCAATTCTAAGCAACCAAAACATTCAAGATCAAGACACAAATTTTCAAATTTGCATGGAAGCTTATTTACCTCTAGATTGGAATGTGGGTTGGAAATTAAGATTGATCTAGTGGCCTGAACTTAGTTGTGATGGAAAAAAGGAACTCTGAAGGTAACTGAAATCATAAAACCCGTGAAGGAAACTTAGGGTAGAAGGTACCCTTTGGGGTGGCCCAGTGGTTTGGGCTTGGGGCTTTTATGTTGGAGGCCTCAAGTACTGAAACCCCTTGCCAGTGAAAGCAAGGGGTTTGCCTTCTGGGTCGAGCTCGTTGCACCGGGTTTGCCTAGTGCGGGTTACCTCTCCCATGTGGTTTGCAAGCTACTGCATAGGAGCGGGAGTTTACCCTGTGTGCACCCAAAGAAGAGCAGCTGTGGGTTCCCCTTGTCATCAAAAAAAAAAAAAACCTTAGGGTAGAAGGTTAGCAGGTAGTGTAGTGTCGTCTTGCTCAGGGTGGTGGGTGTTTGCGATGGTACTTGTATTATTGTAGCCTTGTTTTTTGTTTTGTATCATTTTTTATTGTTGTATCCTAGTATGTTATTATGGTATTTAGATTAGAACATGGTTCCATTGTTGTTTTGGCCACTTGTGCACTGTTCCTTGTTATTTGCTATATTCTCTTTATTGTCTCTTTTTATATCGGGATTTGTTGCACTTGAGCCGAGGGTCCTTCGAAAACAGCCTCTTCCTCCACTAGGTAGTGGTGAGGCTTACGTACAATCTACCCTTCCCACACCTCAATTGTCAGATTTCAGTTGCTATATTGGTTCTTCTTTTCATGGAAAATTTTTCTTAAAAATGTGTGCAGGGTGTGATTGATCCTTATGTCTATCCTTATTTTTGTTGATACTCCTATGTTACAGTGTGAATACAGGATAAAGAAATTGCGCAATGAGGATATTGTGATGCGAAAGGTTAGAAGTCGCCGAAAAGCTCAAGACCGCTGGGATAAAGTGAGTATATTCTCTTTTTTGTTCCTCTATTGAAGGTTTCCAGCATATCCTTAATGCTGAAGAGTACAACATTACCAATTTCAAAAAAAAAAAAAAAAAGATCACATGTTGTCTTGCTGAAGACAATCTTTTTTAGTTAGCTTTGCCATTCAGCTACCCTGTCTAACTTCCTTATCCTTCGCTTCGACTTTATTTTTCTGATAGTTGAGGAAATATGTGATGTACACATACGCTCCTAACCAATTGGAAGAGGTGTACGACATGAGAAATGATGGTTGTTGCACAGGTGTCAAGATGGAATCAGTCCACAGAAAGAGCTCTTCAGTTAGACGAAGAGGGTCAAACAGATTAGATACCATCAGTTTTAGCAGAAAAGTTGGCTTGCCTAGTGAGAAGGTGCAGCCTTGCGGCCTCAACTCCTTTATATCAGTATGTTTACATCTACTGCTTATATACAAATTTAATGGAGATTGTAAACTTTTGCCGTCCTGTTTGCCTTTCCCAGAGAGCCACTCCAGAGAAGAGTGATACTCGAACTGCGACACATTTTTCGTCTGAACTTGCAGCAGACCACCAAAAGAGTACACATCTGAAGGAAGAAAGAGTCAGTTGCCTATTTCTTTATGATATTTTTGTTTCTTGAGTTTGCTTTGTCTCAACCCAAGCCCATGAACCTGTTCACGTGATTGGTGCCATCATGCCCTCTCTTTTACATGATTTCGACTTAACCAAACATAGCAGAAGAGATATCTAAATGGTGTACATGGATGTTTTAGCTCTTCTATTTTTAACAACACCCCTTCTTGTTTTGATGTGAGGAAAAGACCAAGTGTGTCATAGTTACTTCTCTGGTTTCATGATTTTTGCTGTTATATAAGTGGTATCAGAAATGAATTGCTTTACTTTTTAGAACTTCCGAAATATCTCTGCTATGATTGGGAACTACCTGTTGGTAGGTATTTAGTTTGGGGGGTAGCATTTCTTTCACTCTTCAGAAAGTGACCTTGGACTTGTAGAAGTATATTGGAAGTTGAAAAGAGAAAAGGTAAGTCATAGTCCCGGCACAATAAAATATGGACTGGAGACCTTTTAATGGTGTTACAGTTTGTGAAGTTAGTGATTTACCATTTAGCTTTTTCATTTTTGAAATGTTGCCTCATGGTTTTAGATTTATTTATCGGCCGCCTGTATGTTTTATGATCTTTTCCTGCTTTTGTTAGTTCTACCTATTACTTGACAATATGCAGTTCTTCACATTCTGCTCTTATACTCAATTTTAATTATTTCTTGTTACTTTATACAAAGCCTAACTACGCTAATACAACTTGGTTATATCCACTTTGTTTCTTCCCAAAAAACTGGTTAACTTTTGCTTTGTCTGTAGAAAGTTGTTAACTTGCTTTATATTTATGTGACTTCAGTTCCCTGAAAATGCTGTATCTCCAAACTCTAAAGGTAGTAAACTGGAAGACATAGTTGTTCCAGATGTAGAGAATGCTCTCCAGGCTCCAGCTTTTCCTGCAGCTAATGATGT
The DNA here is from genome assembly GCA_026153255.1 of Solanum medicagineum. Lineage (NCBI taxonomy): Eukaryota > Viridiplantae > Streptophyta > Magnoliopsida > Solanales > Solanaceae > Solanum > Solanum medicagineum. The sequence goes on from JAPFFP010000080.1 coordinate 13,381,598, forward strand.
AACTATTCCACCTCCGCCATTAAGTAAGTCTAGAACCATTGTATTAGTGTTTATTATGTTTTCCATCTTCCATGCCAACTTACATGCTGACTAGTTAGATTTCGTGATGTCTGATTTTAAGCTGCTCTTTCATGTCATGGTTCAGTCTATTTATGTTTATTCAAATTCCCCATGCTATCATCAAGATCACTATATTTGGTCAACCTTTCTGGGTTAAATACTGTGAGACAAGTATAAAAAATTACATGTCAAGTTTATGAAGCCTACAATGGATGATATTGATCTCTTTGATTATGATATTGTATTTTAAGATTAGAAACATGATTATGTTGGCGACTTGTAACTTCCCGGTAGTTAGATATTTAAACCATTTTCTTGTTCAGAATTTTTTATGGAAGTTCTTTGAATTCTATCCCTGTTTCTGAGAGTGGTTCCAAAATGTGGCAGTGTGCATGGAACTTCTGCGACAATATGCTATGTCCCGTTTCTTTGTGTGGTGGTGAAGTCATAGATCTTAGGACCTCTAGAAGAAAGAAGTGCAGTGTGGAAGCTATATCTGAGGTTGCCTAAGTTTCTCAGACTCTCCAAAAATGTTGCCACACCCGTGTCGGATCCTTAAAAAATACACTATTTCCGAAGGATCCGTCGTGCACCCACTGACATTTTTGAAGAGTCTGAGCAACATAGGAGGTTGCAGCCTATATTGATTGTGAATGGAGTGATAGGCGATAAATTAAATGGTGAATCATGGTGCTTGATAGTTGGTCTAGCTTTGGGTGTTTAGTTTCTTTTTGCAATTAAGCTAATTGGAGGATCATAGCTTAGAGTGTCAACAAACTGTGTGTCAATAAGCTATCCTTTCTAGTTTTCTGGTTCTTTAACTTCCCATTTGAGCAACCAACTGCGCTAAATGTGGGTAGGGTTTTCCTTTTTACCAAATCAGAGCTGTCGTAAATGAAACTGGAGTCTCTTTCTGATTACTGAAATTTTTTGATGATGGAACATCAGGATATTTGTTGTCGACTTTATTTGTGGAGATGGTGTATAATCTGATACACCATATGAACTAATGAAGTATTTATAAGGCTTGCACACTTTTGTTGTCCCTTAGAAGCTTCTCTCTTTACATTACCCATTTAATTTTTCTGAGAAAGAATGCTAGGGTCTAACGAGTTAAATGAGATTCTTATATCAGTGATGCTAGATTATGTAAACATGTAGTGTTTGCCTAAAAGAGATGTCACTGCTTTTGTTCTGCAGAATTACAGGCTGCTGATCATATAAGTATGGCGAATCTCCACAAAGATCTCCAAAACCTCTATGAATATAATATGATGCTCAGGGAAAAATTGATTGCTACCCAGTCAATGCTTCATTCATTAGCCAACAAGGAGTCGACTTTAGCAGCTGATAATGGCGATATTATTACTAGAGAATGATTATGTTCAATTAAAGTTGTAGGTGTGTGGATGAACGAAGGCAAGAAAATAGCTGCTTACGTATCTGAACATTCAAAATTCTGTAAAGTTCTTTGAGTGCAGATGTTGCTGACTTTGCTCTGTGGAGTAGCTGTTGATAATACTTTGTTAGTAGAACAAGTACTGAATGCAGTACTCCAAAGGTGATGAAGTACTTTCTTTGTGCTGCACATTACAGATTCAGATGCATTATTACGTGATGATCATCGTAGTGGCTGAAGCTGATGTCTTCTGTTTGTTGTATAATTTCATTACAGTTAGCAGGGAGTATTCTTTTGGGAGCACGATCGTGTTCCTTGGTAAGTTAAGCATGTGAATGTACATTATGTAGGAGTAGGACAAGGATTTTAAGAAAATTTGATTACAATGATATTAGTGTGCATTGGAGACGGTAGTTATTAAGCCATGTAAATGTACTGCAGAAATGCATTGGTAATCCTTATTCTTGTTTTTCTTTAACTACTTCCAATTTTCTTAGTCATGGAACATTTACTCTTGATTTTATATATACGTCATTGATTCACCTTCTGGTAAATAAGGATGTTTTTGTAGCTTTCTAAGTCATGGAACATTTACTCTTTCCACACGTACTAAAATAAATTTGAATCCTCTGGAGGGTCTAATTCCATATTCTCTTGTCCAATTTGTGATGTCCTAGTCCAAGATGATGTAGCATTGTCCTTTGTGATGTCATATGCACAAATAACTTTGAAGTATAACCATGAGTGTGTGGCCCCACATGCTAAAGGTCTGAATCCAAAAAAAAGAAGTGTAGAACTGAGTTTTGGTGCAGGGATATACCAGTTCATTTGCGACTCGTGGTTTAATTTGTGTCATGGATAGGCCTCGTAGATGGGTCGATACTTGGTGAAATTTTGAAGTCTAGGAGTGGTTGGAAGAAGGGGTCTACGACTCATAAAAAGGACCTACGGCTCGTAGATAGAGGCTTGTAGAATGGAGGATCAAATCAATTTTTTGAAGTTGGGAAAAAAGTGTCACCTGATGAAAGCTTATAGGAACCATAATCCAATTGACGAGTCATAAAAGGGTTTCGTGGTTTGGGTTCCGAAAGGGTGAAATTTTCTAAGTATTGGGTGGACTTATGAGGGTGTTAAAGATCCGTACAAAGAACTACAGACTGTGGAAGGATGTTCATAATGAGGATCAGAGGCTAGTTTTTGAAGCTCAAGAAGTGTAACTAGACGAAACCCCTGACCTACGAGCCAAAGATTGACCTATGATCTGTAGATCAATTCGTAGATGATCCATGACAGTTTTTAATGAAGGATAGTTTCAACATTTCTCCGCACCCTAAGTTTAAGACTACGTTGTTTAATGCCTAATTATACCCATATCAGTCCCATTACACCCTCATTCTTTTCCAATTCTAATTTCTTCCAAAAGTTTCTGAAGGCTCTCAACTCTCAAGACTCATAGAAGCCAAGAAACTAAGGTTTCAAGGTTTTCTACTCCAATATCAAGTTCCCCCCGTAAGTTTCCAAACAAGGTTTGTTTTGTGGCTTTCTTCCACTCAAGAAACCCAAGTATTTTCATTATTGTACTTAGAGTTTCAAGCTATGAGAACCTTTTTGAGTTTTTGAAACACCCCTCATGTGCTTTGGAATGCCCCATAATCGTAATTTTCATATATCTCAAAAATCGTGCGTGATTTCAAAAATCTGAGTTCATATTCTTGATCAGGGGGCAAAATTGAGTGGGAAATAGGTATAAACTGGATTTTAGAAGACCTATAGGAAAAATAATTTTCACTAATTAATCGATTTTTAGTGGCTCTGCACGCCCAGGTTGCGATGCTCCTAGGACGCGCCACTGTGTAAATGTTGGCATGGTTCGCATCTGGCGCGGACCAGTGCATTTTGTGCCCGATTTTTCCAACTTAGTTCAAGGGTATTTGGCGAATAACCCAATGCCCATTTAAACATAAAGTCCTACATACTTAGCCATTTTCCAACTCTAGAACCCACAAAATCCTCTCTAAAATCTCTCCAAGACTTTATCAAATTCCCCATTCAAATTCAAGGATCTCCAGAACAACTTTGGATTTCAAGGACCCAATTTAAGATTCAAGTCTTCTTCAAGTTCACTCCAAGAAAATCCAAGTTGGAGGTATGTGGGTCTTCATTCATGGGTCCTTTCACCCATGGAGCCCAACCTTCTCATTTTATGAAAATTGCATGATTTCAAGTTGTATTACTTATGAGTATCTCTTCTTATGAATCATGAATGTAAATTATGTTGGGTTTTCTCAAGTATTGATTTATTATGCATGAATATTTATTTTAATCTCATACCATGAGTTGATTTATATCTATTAAAGTTATGCATGATGTGAACTATGAGAACTATGAATTATCGTGAATTTTGAGATGAATTTCAAGACACCCAAAATGAGGGTTTTGACTACATCATTGGTGAGTTGATTTGAATTGATTTTACTCCTTCTTGCTATACTCTTGAGTTCCGCGATTTTGAGTAAGTGTCATGAACCTACCATGTATTTGATTAAATTACATGACAAGAATTCCTAAGTTGTTGATGGACTATTGCATGATTTACAAGTCAAGTGATTACATGATGATTATGGGCTTTCAAATATGTATTAAACTCATGAAAAGTATCTATGATCTTATAAGTGACAAGTTGAGCCCTGTTTCAAGATTTTATCCTATTGTGAGCCATTCTTGTCAAGTTTAGGGATCAAACATGATTACTAATTACCCTCATGTTCAAGTTAAGCTCACAAGAAGAGGTCAATCATGTGAATGAGCTACTCATACATGATTCATGTCTCTTACAAGCTATGCATATTATGATTAAACTTGTGATTATTCAAGTATTCCGTGGGATTAGACTTAGCACCAATTGAGGCTTAAGATGGGTGCTCGACTCAAGGGGTCCCTATATAAAGTCTTTAGTCTCTAAACTATGTGCCACTATAAGATGATATTATTTTTCCCTAAATGTGCTTTACTGGTGGATCCATCTAGTTCATATTATCATGTTTGGTTTACCTTGCCAAGTAGACCACACCTTATCGAGGGTGTCATGCCTCGTCACCTTATGGAGGGGTTTTTATGCCTCGTCACCTTACCAAAGGGGTGTCATGCCTTGGATTCCAAATAATGGCTAGCTTGGTCTATGTCGATTAAGATCTCCTCCCACATATGTATGTTGTGCATGCAAGTTAAATGTTTTACATACACATTTTATTACAAGCGTTGATCATACATGCCATATGGAGATTATATATTCATTGATTATGATTATGCATTTTGAATGTTATGACCTATGTCTTTGTTGCATTGCACCCTGCACATTTAGTACATTCCAAGTACTAACACATACTCTATGCCTACATGATATCACCATGTAGGGACCACAACTCCTATGGATCATTCTCTTCGTGGCTAGTTCGGTTTATTTGAAGAAGGCTTTTGGTGAGTCCTCAACTTCGAGGACAATATCTATTTTATTCATGCTATGTTGAGACTTGATCCTTATGTTACTTATTATTATGAGGGTGAGCCCGGGAAGTGTCTTGGCCCCCACACCATTCTTAAGTAGAGGTGTTCTTGGATACAATGTTTGTATATGCTTATGAGCTTGACTATTTTTATGTTTATGACTATAAAAACTTCCCTTAGTCACGCTTCCCTTTTTATAATTGACTCTTGTTATTGTCTTATTTCGTTTTCACAACCAAGGATGTGTACATGATATGCTAAGATGCTTGTTTGGCATGTCTTAGGGCTTCCTGTTCACCGTATCACGTCTAGGCCCTAAGCTTGAGTCGTACAGTTTTACGATATCATTTTAAAAGCTTATGTTATGATGATGTATTGACTATCATATGATGTATTTTTGATATGAAGTTATGCTATGTTATGAAAAGTGGGATACTATGTCACGACCCAACCCAGGGGCCGTGACTAGTGCCGATAGGGCACCCAGACAAACATTAATCCAAATTACCAATTATAGCAGTTAAGAAATATACCGAAAATTTGGCAGAATTTCCTCTGTTTTACTGACTAACCTCACCTGGAAACAACGAACCCAACAACAACAAATATCCATATACATACATATGCGGGCCGACAAGGTCACCGCAGCGGTAGAACCGCCCAACAAAAGTACCATACATACGTAATCATATCACAGGTAATGCCCCACACCCACATGTATCCACAGACCTCTAATCATACGAACTGAATCATAGGACGGGACAAGGCCCCGTCATACCCTCGAATATACATGAAAGCAAAATACATAAAATAAGTATACGTGTATATACCAAAAGATCTGCTGCTGAGGCAAAGGGAGCACTTCAACGGTGGACAGAGATCCTAAGGAGATGGCTATCTAACCTGTGCGTCGGTACCTGCGGGCATGAACGCAGCCCCCCGAAGGAAGGGGGTCAGTACGAAATACATAGCGAGTATGTAAAGCGGAAAGTACGGAATGTAAATGAAAGTAATAATCCAAATAAAATATATGAGTCAAACCTGAATG
>JAPFFP010000080.1:13394538-13409555 GCA_026153255.1 Solanum medicagineum
CATCCGACCCCCCCTCACCCCGCAATGAGCGGGAGCCTTTTGAGGCACTGGGGTATGTTGTTGTTGTTGTTGTTGTAGGAATCCTAGATGCCTATCATAGTATTTGTTCTTGTTAAGAGAGGGGATGCTAGTGTGTTCATCAATCGCTTCCTCGGTATAGTTTGTATAGTAGATGATTCAATATTTTTGATGATAAATTCTTTGATTTAAATACTGGTTAAATTCAATGAGGATGATAATGATTGTTTAACAATTTAGAGTTTTGATCCTAGAAAAAAATGAGATCATCAATAAAAATAAGATGAGAGATCTTAGGTCCGTTTTTACTAGCAAAATAATAGTCGAAATATTGTGTTAGACCTATTGATCAACATTTGTGGAAAACATAATTATAAGAGGACGTAAGGTCTTCTTATCTAATTTTTATGCTAAGGTGAATTCTCGATTATGTTGCAATTGATCAAATCAAACACGTGATAAGTTTGATTATGCTTTCAAAAAATATGAAGTAAATAAGGGTGGTTCAGATTAGCATGACATTGTATTTTTGAACAGTCGCTATAAAAATTTATGAATATTGTAACAGTTATTTAATATTGATTTTAAATACTCATCATAGTTAACTCTTAATAATGACAATTTTATTAAGAAAAAATTATGTAACTAGACAAACATATAGTCTGTATTTACATTATACCACCATGTTTTAAAAAATTAAAATTTATAGCTATAGTTGGGAGTTTTTTTTAAAATTTTCTCTCTCCTATTTCTATTTACAATTTCTTGTCAAATATACAAATACATATGTATATCAATTGCATATGTCAAACTATTTAACAGATATATATATTCAACTCGACATATATACATATACAATTCACCTTTCTCCATTCTCTGCCCTCTCGCTCGCCTAGTATCTCTTCATTCTTCCAATCTCACTCACCAATATACAAATACATATGTATATCAGTTACACATATACAATTATTTGACAGGTATACATATGTAATTCATTTTTCTCCACTCTCTGTTCTCTCTCGCTCACCTCTCTCCTATGATATGTAGCTACAAATCATAATTTTAATAAATTATAACTATTTTTTTTAACCTTGTTTTGTTTCAAGTATTTGCTTTTTTTTTTCCTGAAAAAATCATCTTTATCAATAGCACTTGAAATATTTTTGATATGATATTTCACTAAATATACCTTCGATTTTAAATTGATATTATGTCTAATTTGAATTTTTTTATCTTTTAAAACATCACATAACTAGTGAACAAGCTCAAAATTTCTGCTTCACCAGCACTACGATTTTTTTTTGTTTGATTAATGCATTTTTGTTTTGTACTAGTTTTTTTTTTTCCTCTTTTAACTTCTTTTGCGAAGTTTCTTCTACATTTTGATTGTATTTTAATGTCAAATAAACTTGCTCAATTTGTTTTTCATTTTGCTTTAAGTTTTTGTACATTGTTCATTTGGCTTTAAGGTCTATTGGTTAACTTCATTCTAAAATAATTTATCAAAAATATTTAAAAATTTATAGTCAAACGTTAGCTAAACTTTAGCCAGGCCATATTTGTTGATACTTAATATATATGCAGTTTTCTGATTATTTGTATCTTGAACAATTTACAAAATTGTACATATAGTAATTCTACAACTTGCAAATTTTATGTGTAAATATAAACAATAACAACATACCCCAGTGCCTCAAAAGGCTCCCGCTCATTGCGGGGTGAGGGGGGGTTGGATGTACGCAGCCTAACCCCTATGTTTAAAAACATAAAGCGACTGTTTCCAGATGACCCATGAGGAGCGTCGAAAGTTGTATTGACTAACTGCTACTTCACAAATGAAAGAAGCGCAGACAGTTTAAAAAGCAAATTTTATGTGTAAATATAAATACATGATTTATTCGATTTTATTATTCTTTACTGTATTTTTTATTTTAAAAGTAAATGGTTTGTATGTTTTAAATTGAAAATTGAGATTTTATGATGATTAACTTATTAAGATGACAATTATTTACCATCAAATAATTCAAGTGAAAAAAATACCAAACATGTTAACAAAATTCTTCTTGTTGTTGTTAGTTAGAATGCTATTAAAAAATAATATTGTTAGACGGTTATCTATCTTGACCCAATTACATAAAATAGAAAATCTCATAGTAACTAAAAAGTATAATTGAGAAAAAGTTATAACCAAATGCAAGATTAGGTGAAAAGCAATAAATCAAACACTTGATAAAAAATATACTTTGCATTACTAATCCTTGTATTATTAACCACTGCGTTATTAATCTTTGTACCAACGATCCCATAATTTAAGAGTAGTATGAGAAAAAAAAAAACTAAAACTCTTTCGATTTACTAAAATAGATAAATATTGTTTAACATCTATCTTTAATATAAAAATCAAGTAAAATGAAATGAAAAAATATGAGTTTTTCCTTTTAATTATTTTTAGAAATGTATAATTTTCTAAAAGGGGCATGATCAATGTTAATGTGCTCAACTTGTTTTGAAATAGAGAGAATGAATACTTTCTTGTGAAAGAAGATTAAATTTGAAATTCAAAATCTCATAGTAATTTGACATAAATAAATGCTCTAAAAGCTTGCAAGGAAAGCTATTGTCATTAAAGTTTAGTCTTATGGTCTTATCTACAACCAAAATCCCTTTTACAACACTTGAAAATAGAAATATACAAAGGTAAAAAAGAGAAAGCTAGCGGTACTAAAATTAAATTTACTATACTAGTAACTAATTTTTGGTTTGTTTTAGTAACAAAACAAAGTAATCATTTCAAAAATCTTGTTAAACACAAAGATAAAATATTTAGAGCATTTTAAATTATGTAGCTAAGCATCTCAACTTGTTTCTATATAGTGTCAGTTGAATAGTTCAACTTATAAAAGGATCATCTAGATAGTTCTAAAATTTACATGATTCATAAGAGATAAGTCTCAACGAAACATAATGAAGACTAATTGAGATGTCTAGATGTATATTTTCAAAAACTGAATCATTTAGAGCTCGTTTGGTAGGATGTATTAATTAAAATAATCCTTGGATTAGAATTTAGTCCACCCTAATATAATGTTTTGTTACACAATGCAAACATGGCATACCTAATCCATGGATAACCTAATCCACCGTATGTGGTCTTATCTAATACCAAGGAAATCAAGAGATTACTAATACCGAATTTAATAATCCTTGGATAAGAATGAAAATGATTTAACTACCCTTTAAAATAAAGGCTTACAATTTTTAATAAATTATATGTGTGTGTGAACATGTACATTGCCTCATTCATATAAAAAGACAAGACAAATAATCTATTTATAAAAAATTATTTAATGGTACATTGCATACAATTTTTTTAATAAATAGTGAAAATAAATATAGGAGTACCAAAGATCAAATTTAAATTGAATTTAAAATACGAAGTAATATTAATTACAACCAAAAAATAAGTCATGCCACTCCTACGGTAGTAGTGGTTTTTTATTTTGCCAAAAAATTGACAATTTATATTAACATTATATTTTTATCATATATTTTACTCTAATTATATATTTTAGGATTCCTTAATCTTTAAACTATTTTTTTCTTATCATACATTTTAAAAATCTTTAATTATTAATTATTCTAATACTTCTATTTATATATTTTTGGACTCCTCAACTTTTAACTATATTTTTCTCTTATCATATATTTTTGGACTCCTCAATTTTAAAAAGATATTTTCCTCTTATTATATATTTTAGGACCCCTTAATTTAAATATTATAAAGATAATCAAATAATAATTTAAGAAAAATATTAATAACAATTTTATCTATCATAATGTCTTTTAATGAAAGATAAAATTGTGTCAAGTTAAATGAATATTTCTAAAAACATGCATATTTTAATATAGTATAGATAAATAAGGATTATGATTTTTTTAAAGGGAGTATGATTCTTTTAAAGAAAAATAACAAACATGGTGACAAAATTGCTTTTGCTCTAGCTAGTTAGAAGGCTATAAAAATAATATTATCCGACAATTATCTATATAAAATATAAAATTCCACAATAATTCAAGAGTATAATTGCAAAAAAGTTTTGGTAGAGTTTTAAACCAAACACAAAATTAGATGGAAAGCAAATGAACCAAACACTTGACAAAAAATAATTTCTGCACTATTAATTCCTACATTACTAATTCATACATTATCCATCTTTGTACTAAACGGCCCCTTAATTTATTTGTCAAGATCAAGTTAAAGTGTCTGTCTATGTATAACGATAAAGTAAAAATTAGAAATAGTGATACTCCATTTTAAATTAATTTCCTTTTCAAACAATTTTTTTTTAAAAAACAAGGTGGGTCCACGTCCTCCAATCTTCTCATACACTCTTCCTCCCTCCATATTATTATTATCTTCCTCACCCGCTCTTCTCAATTGGCGGGAATTTTTCGAAAATTTCCCAAAAATCAAAAACCCTAATTTGCGCCAAACCCTATTTAAATTCCCAATTATCCTATATATATGTATACACACTTCACTAAAATCAAGGGCAAAAGCATATTCCTCTCATCTACCTTCTAGGTGTTCGACGAAGTTCCTCAAAGAAAGAGTTGAAATTATGTATGTGGTGAAGAGAGATGGGCGTCAGGAAGCTGTTCACTTTGATAAGATTACTGCTAGGCTTAAGAAATTGAGTTATGGGCTAAGCACTGATCATTGTGATCCAGTTCTTGTTTCTCAGAAAGTTTGTGCGGGGGTTTATAAAGGTGTTACTACTAGTCAGCTTGATGAATTGGCTGCTGAAACTGCTGCTGCTATGACTGCTAATCATCCTGACTATGCCTGTGTGAGTAACTCGATTTTGATTTGTGCTTCTCGTATTTTTGTTTGTGTGTTTTATTTAGAGGTGGGTTTGAGATTTGGACTCTGTGGGTTCAGTCAATTATGTTTTTGAAGTTACGGGTTTAGATTTACTGTTTATTATCCATAAGTGGTTGCAATGCGTTGAAAATTATGGGTCTCGTTTTATCTGTGTTTGTTTTTTCCCGTAGTTGCTTCTGGGTTCGTTTAGATTGGGTTGATCTTTAGAAATGTTGCTGAAATTTAGCATTTTCTTTACACAAATTTATGCTTTGTGTTGATAATTATTGGTCTAGTTTTTATCTGTTTTTTATTTTTGGCTGTACTTGCTTCTGGGTTTGTTTTGATTGTGTGGATCTTTAGGAATGCTGCTGATTTTAGCTTTTGTGTAAGTTAGGGAAATTTTGTGCGTCTGGATTCATTTTTTTTCTTTGATTCAATCACCTGATAAACTTAAATATATGGAGGGGCTCTACAGCTTAGGGGTTATGCTAATATTTGGAAACAGGATGTTACAATTACAACATATCCACTTGAAATACTATAAGTGGGGTCTAGGGGGATAGAGTAAAGTGTACATAGACTTTATCACTATCTTGTGGAGGTGGGAGGACTTGAGTGCCTTGATTTGGAAAATTGATATCTGGGTTCAGTGTTTGCTAGTTATTTGCTAAAGATGAATATTTGATCAACATCTCTTTTTAATTTTGTTGTTTGCTGGAATTTGTGTTCTTTTTTTGAAAGTTCAGATACTGGTTTTTATTTTCAGTCACGATATGTTGAATCTAAGCATTGTTATGGAATTGCTATTATTGTTTTGTTTTGCTCTTTGCATGCTTCTACTGTTCATGTTTTCAGTTTTGTCTCCCACCTTTTTCCCCTTTCTGTTCCAGTGTTCCCACATTTTTGTAATATGCATTTACTTTCTTAAAATATGTTGTTCGGAGTGGATTTCATTTGAATATTTGAGGTAGACTAAAATCTTGAGGTGAATTATGTAATGAAACAATAAAAAAGCAGTAATTAGACTTGTTATTTCATGCTCTTTTATAGTAAGCTTCTAAGCAAAATTCCCATACAAAAAACTGGCAGACATTAAAAGGGAGACTAAATTTATGAAATGACTTGGCTTAAAATGAGAAACAGTGAGACCAAAAAGTTTTTGTTCACTCCTCTGCTGTTATATGGTTTGAAACTTCTATGATGTATCGTAGAAAAATGTATTTTTTCTGTGATGAAGGTATTAATTAAACTGTGATTTGTCAAAACTCTTGAAAGTGCAGCTGGCTGCAAGGATTGCTGTGTCCAACCTGCACAAGAACACTAAGAAATCATTTTCTGAGACGTAAGTGATTTGATACTATGGTCATTGGTCTTCCATTATCTTTTATTTTCATATAAAAAATAAAATGTTGGTGTAATGATGCACAATAACATCGTTCTGGTTGTACTATTGTAATATTACAGGATTAAGGACATGTACAATCATGTCAGCGAGAGATCTGGATTGAAGGCACCACTGGTTTCTGATGAAGTTTATGAGATAATCATGAAGGTATCACTGCCATTTGGAATATCTCTTTAATCGTTATGTGGATCATTTTATAAAAAAGAAAAATCAAGATCAATGTTAATGTTTTAGGTGGATCAAGAGCTTGTTCATAATTGCCTGTTGAGACCACTTGTTAACAAGTTGCCTTTTTTTTCTCAGAATGCTGCTCGTCTGGACAGTGAGATCATATATGACAGAGACTTTGACTATGATTACTTTGGTTTCAAAACCCTTGAGAGGTCTTACCTCTTAAAGATTCAGGGAAAAATTGTAGAAAGGCCACAACACATGCTGATGAGAGTATCTGTTGGAATCCACAAGGAGGATATTGAATCTGCCATCAAGACATATCATTTGATGTCTCAACGCTGGTTCACTCATGCATCTCCAACACTGTTTAACGCTGGCACTCCAAGACCTCAAGTAGGTCAACATTCCTTTAATACCATGTTTTCTTTCTTGATTTGATGATTCAACTAAGTCATCATTAAGTTGTTTCACTATGTTGTAAAAATATTTGTTTCTTATCCAACATTGTCCTCCTGTTCATTGGTATTCTTGGTAAAAACTTCCTTGATTTGATGATGTATTCTTTTGGGACTTGCAGTTAAGTAGCTGCTTCCTGATATGCATGAAGGATGATAGTATTGAGGGCATATATGACACTCTTAAGGAATGTGCTGTTATTAGCAAATCAGCTGGGGGAATTGGTGTATCTGTGCACAACATACGTGCTACTGGGAGTTACATTCGTGGAACAAATGGAACATCAAATGGAATTGTGCCTATGCTGCGTGTATTTAATGATACTGCCAGATATGTTGACCAAGGGGGTGGCAAAAGGAAGGGTGTGGCCTCATTTCTGTGTTTGTTTAAGAATTCTAGAAGTTTAGGGTGTAGGGTCTACCTTCACTTTTCTCACTCTGTTATGCTGTGTTTAGGTGCTTTTGCTGTCTACCTTGAGCCTTGGCATGCTGATATATTTGAATTTTTGGATTTAAGGAAGAACCATGGGAAGGTATAGTTAGTACACTTTTATCATCAACTGTTTAATATATTGTTTATTGGGCCTGCACTTGCTCTCTGCCACTGCACTAGATTTTGCTGTACTCATTTCACATGGCAAAGCTTGTTGATATTCAGCAATTTGACAATACATGGATGATGTTTCCATTTTTTTCAGGAAGAGAATCGAGCACGAGATCTTTTCTATGCTCTTTGGGTGCCAGATCTTTTTATGCAAAGAGTTCAAAGCAATGGGGTATGGTCTTTGTTCTGTCCAAGTGAGGCTCCTGGATTGGCAGATTGCTGGGGTGAAGATTTTGAGAAGCTATACACGAAGTATGAACAAGAGGTAAAAACAAGCATTTCACTGAGGCTAATTGCACACCATTTATAGGGTGGATTAAAGATCCTTCAGTATTGATCTTAAAAAATATCCTTTTGTCAACTCAGGGAAAGGCAAAGAAGGTTGTTCAGGCACAAAATCTCTGGTTTGAGATTTTAAAGTCCCAGATAGAAACTGGGACCCCTTACATGTTGTACAAGGTGACTTTCATATGATTTTGTTCTAATTGTTTGTTGCCATGCTCTTAATTTTACTCAACCAATACTCTGTTTCTTATTGTAGGATTCTTGCAATAGAAAAAGCAACCAGCAGAATCTTGGCACTATCAAGTCTTCTAACTTGTGTACAGAGATTATTGAGTACACAAGTCCAACTGAAACTGCTGTTTGTAATCTTGCTTCAATTGCTTTACCAAGATATGTTAGAGAGAAGGTTGGTAATATTGATATGTACTCTAAAACTTACTTATCCTACTTTCTCCTTGCCTCTTAGTATAGTGTTACCTTTATATCTTTCAGGGGGTCCCAAGTGAATCACAAGCATCTAAGCTTGTGGGGAGCAGGGGTTCGAAAAATCGATACTTTGATTTTGACAAATTGGCAGAGGTTTGATTTGTTTTGATTATCAACTTTTCTGATTTGTTTTTTCTTGACATTATTCTTGAATTTTCTTCTGTTTTCCATGTGAGACAGGTTACTGCATTAGTCACTTCAAACCTGAACAAGATTATTGATGTCAATTACTACCCTGCTGAAACTGCAAAAAGGTCTAACTTACGACATAGGCCTATTGGACTTGGAGTACAGGGACTTGCAGACACATTCATGTTGCTTGGCATGGCATTTGATTCCTGGGAGGTAAGTTCTGTCTATCATCTTTCCAAGCTGTACATTTGTGCAGTTTGTTCTGATCTTACACTTTGTCTATGTATAGGCTCAGCAGCTAAACAAGGACATTTTCGAGACCATATACTACCATGCATTAAAAGCTTCTTCTGAATTAGCTGCCAAGGAAGGCCCATACGAGACATATGCAGGAAGTCCTGTAAGCAAGGTATAAATCCTTTGGCTCCTAGATTTTACCGATGGGCATTTAGTGAATGGTTTGTTTGGTCTTCCTGTGTATATAGATGGTCATCCAAGATTAGTTGAAATTGTTGTTGGATTGCAAAGTGTCCTTAACCTAAAAAAATGGCATCTTCTTACTAGTTCAACTTTGAAGATATGGTACAAGTTTGAAGAGAACTTAAATGCTGAGACCCAAATTATACACACTACTGTAGAACATGAAATGAATGCCCGATTTTGTTTTGATTTGGTATTATTGATTCGCATTGTTCTTCCACTAAAGACAATATTATGCTGCTCAGGGTATTCTCCAGCCAGACATGTGGGGAGTAACACCATCAGATAAATGGGATTGGGATGCTCTTCGTAAAATGATTGCAAAGAATGGTGTTAGAAATTCACTTCTTGTAGCTCCAATGCCAACTGCCTCAACCAGCCAAATTCTTGGAAATAATGAATGCTTTGAGCCATATACATCTAATATCTACAGCCGAAGGGTTCTGAGGTAATGCCTGGTGCAAGATCCTGCTGCTTCTGCTGATTTTCATCATAGTTGCTGCATATGATTTATCCATGTTTTTCTTTTTTGTTCTCCAGTGGTGAATTTGTTGTGGTGAACAAACATCTACTGCATGACTTAACTGAGATGGGGCTCTGGTCACCTGCTGTTAAGAATCGGATAATATATGATGATGGTTCTGTGCAGAAAATCCCTGAAATTCCAGATGAGCTTAAAGTTATTTACAAGTATGAACTTTCACTAATTTAATTACTCGTTCTGTTTTAATGTTCATTTTATTTCCAGTTATATTCTAACTGTTCACCAACTTTAGGACTGTTTGGGAAATCAAGCAACGGACCCTGGTTGATATGGCTGTTGACCGTGGTTGCTACATAGATCAGAGCCAAAGCCTCAACATCCATATGGATCAACCCAATTTTGGAAAACTCACTTCCCTTCATTTTCATGCTTGGTCTAGGGTACGTTTCAATTTCACATTACCAAGTTTTGTAGATCTTCTGAAACGTGCATAAGCACTAACAAATGGTCTGGTGGATTTTCGCTCAGTAGTTTAGGACAAACATCCAAAGAGATTTTTCTAGTGAACCTAGTTGTCAGCCTAGAATAGCTCGAACTCAAGAGTCTCAGATTCATCTTTCTTGTTATTGTAGGGTTTGAAAACTGGAATGTACTATCTACGATCACGTGCTGCAGCTGATGCAATCAAGTTCACAGTTGACACTTCCATGCTGAAGGTAGTAAGCAGTAACCATTAGTATGATTTTGAGTACCAGTATCATATTATTATGTTCTTTCTTACAAGCTGCACTTGGGCATTTCAATTTGCAGGAAAAGCCAAAGACTGCTACGGACGATGAAACTAAAATGGCTCAGATGGTGTGCTCTTTGACAAACCGCGATGAGTGTTTATCCTGTGGAAGTTAGAGCTAAATCGGATCATCATAGCAAATGCTTTTGTTGTGGATTTCTTCTATATCTACCGGGAAACATCTTCATGGATAAGCCAAACAGACCATGGCTTTGTAGAAGTTGAATGAAATGTTCACTAGATTAGAATTAACTATGTGTATATAGTAATATATATCTATCTGGTTATAGTATGCCTTTTTATAAAAAAGGAAGACATGTTTTTCTCTTGTATTCCTCGAGATAGAAGCAATGCATTTCTCTTTGCAGCAACTTTAGGATTTGAAATGTGTGCAAACAGCAAATTTTTTTTGGATATACATAATATGAAGAATCAATGCCAATGAAATCATTATTGTTATATGTATATTTGTACAACATATATCACACAATGTATATAATGTATTACAGAGGGAATAAAATTAAACAAACTATTTGGAGGAAATTGCAATAAGTAATGCTCTCTCTGTTTTATTTTGTGTAGTACCTTTTGACTTGGAATTGTATTTTAGAAAAAAAAAAATTTTAAAACTTATGATCTAAAATCATTTTTAGATATTTGTGTGATTGAGTATCATTTTATTAAGGGTAAAAATGATATCTTAAAGGTAAGTTGTTTTCAATTAGAGTAAGCTGACATTCTATTTGCACCTATCAAATAGGAAAAGGTATCACATAAAATGAGACAGGGGGAGTAATAATAATCTCGTGGTGAAACTTGTTTTGGACTTTGATGTTTTTGAGACAAGGTTTCGTTGGAAACAATCTCTCTATTTCTATGAGATAGTGGCAAGATTTGCGTACATTTTATTCTCCTCAGACTCCACTTGTGAAATATCATTAGGTACATTGTTGTAGTGAAATCGGTTGCAATTTAAAGGAAAAATAACAAAATTGACAAACTATGTTCAAATTGAGTAGGACTAATACAAAATACTCAGGGGTCATTTGGTTGGCAACATGTTTCCCCATGATAATTAATCTCAAGATAAATTAGCATGGGATTAGTTATTCCACCATATATATGGAATAACTTATCCATCACTAAGGTAAAAATGATGAGATAAATAGTCTAAGGATTATCTTATACCTCCAACCAAACATGGGATAAAATAATCTTACATTTTATAAATAAGTTTGTTGAAATTTTTACATTTTTAAAAATTTCTTACATTTTAAATAATCTTACATTTTAAATATAATTTTTTTAATATTTACTTCAAATAAGTTTGTTGAAATAAAAATAAATAAATAAATAATATGTCGACTGATAGTTTTATAATAACGTGAACCTTATTCTAATAAAACAAAATCTAGTAGACCACCTCTAACATAAATGGTCGGTTGAGATAATTCTTTGACTAATTAAACCATGATTAGTTACTTCTAATTTGAACACTATGTCATTAATCACTTTACTTCACATGTCCAATAATATTATCCACTTTAAAATAATACTAATCCACTTTAAAATAATACTAATCCACTTTAAAATAATACTAATCCACTTTAAAATATTTTTTTATTGTTAATTATATATGATTATGATGTCTTTCCGAGAAAAAAAAAACAAACTTATTTGAAATAAATATAAAAATTTCATTAATTGAACGTACTTTACACTTCTGATCAATGCATCTTTTCTATATATATCTAAGATATTAAATCGAATATGAAATTTTATTTATCCACTCACTTTAGAAATTATTAATCTTATATCCACACACAAGTGTTCTCTAGAATTAAGGAATTTATAAATTTTAGGTACTCAAAAATTATGATAAATGATAAAATATGACTACTAAATAATAGTTAGCAGAGCCTAAGGAAGAAAAAAAATAAACAATATGATCAGATCAAATAAAATCGACTATTATATAAAACAAGTTTTTTTATTCATTATGTAATGATAAGTTTGACAAAATGATTAAAAAAAATTTAAATAACAATTAACATAAATATGAATATTTTAAATAACAAAATACAATATATACGCTGAAATAACTAACAACCATAGAAACAAGTTGTTACGTCTAATGTTATTTTTGACACACGAAGAACAGAAAAAGTTTTTCGAGAAAAGATTTCTTATTTCTGGTCGATATTTACATTGAAATTCAACTAAATATAAATTCACGTGCAAAAATCTTATAAAGTATAAAACATTTTTTAACAAAAATAAATTCGTGTCCTACTCCCAGTCGTGAACTTTAATAAAAAAAATGTGTTTTTGGAGTATTTGATAAAGTTAGTACAAAGTTTGTTAATATTATGGGTCTGACATAGGTCAACTCTGGCCAATTCAAATACCTTTCTGTTGGTGTCAAGCAATCATACACATCTATTTTCTCCACAGTCTAGAATTCACATTTAGATTTTAAAATCATATTATATAAAATTAAATAAAAGAAAAAATATATTTCTTACTAATTTACAATGAATTCTTCGTACATAGGTTTAAATTCAAAATTTTTGATTAAAGATATAAGTACTTCGTTTATCTTGTCATAATTTTAATTTAGATATTTATATTTAAATTTAGATGCGCAAATCTAAAATCATCCATTTTTTTCACCTAATGTCCATGTTTGCATCGAGATCTAATTTATACAAGTTCATTCTATTAAGATAAAAAATATCTTTTAATAACTTCTTTATACATAAAATTTGAATTTAAACATTTTCATTAAAAATACAAGAATCTTATTTTTCAATAAAATATTTGCCACTACTCATTATCAAAAAAGGGATAAATCCCGTGATTTAAAGCTCTCACTATATGCCAAATCCGAGAAAATATTCGACTTCAAAGAGCTACTCATTATATAGGTATATCTAAATTAGACATTTTGAAATATTTGAATTATAATTACATATAGTTAAAATATTATTATAAATGTTTTTAAAAATCAATGTTATATCTTGCAGAAAAATTACAAGGCAGGCAAAAGAAAGAAAGAAAGAAAAAAGAATACCCTAGAGAAGAAAAAGAAAATTGCAGAAGTTAAACAAAATAAATTCTTTAACGAAACTTTATTATAAAAATATTAGTTATTAATAATACAAGATTATATGTCTTATAAAATAGTACGAGGTTTAAAGGAGGCAGAAAGAGAAAAGAAAGCACTTTTAGATGTCGAATATGGCACTTATTATAGGACCACTCAATATTGATAAAGACATCAAAAAGTCCCTTACTATGCTACCAATAATATTACTCCCTCTTAAAATCCGTTTGATATAGTAAATGAGATTATTTTTTCTTTAATTAAAGGTTTTAAGTTCGGATTTTATATATGAAAAAGATTTTAGCAGAGAGCGTTTTCTTTAAATGAGCCCTATGCATGAATTTAGTGTAGTCGGACTCCAACCTGAGCATTGAATGGGGGAACAAAAAAAAACTCTCCGCTTTAATTTGGGAAAACTAAGTTTGTACCCCGTTAAAACAAACTATTTACATCCATATAGCCCTTCACATTTTATACCCCCAACACTATTAAAAGTTGCCCCCTTAATACTAACATTCGCGCGCTGACATCAACACCCGCTTGTACGATATACCAATAGAGTGTACATATATCGACAGGGTATCACGCATGATTAAGCTCAGTCTTATATGATACCGATATGGTATCGATATATCGATAGAGTATCACAAAGAATATATTTTCTACTAATTTAAAATTTAATAAATAAGTTTGTAAGTTTAATAATTTTCTCTTAATTATTTTATTTATTGAAAAAAGAGCTCAAAATTATACGATACCAATAGAATATTAATATATCGATGGAGTATCACAAGAATATATTTTCTAATAATTTAGAGTTTAATAAATAATTTTGTAACTTTAATAATTTTCTATTCCTATACGATACCGATATGGTATAAATATACCGATGGAATATCATAGCGAATATATTTTCTACTAATTTAGAGTTTAATAATTTTTTATTTATTTCTTTAAAAAAACATAATGCTATATGATACCAATTTTTGGGTATCCATATACCGCTAGAGTATCACAAGGATTGAACTCATTCTATATGATACCGGTATGGTATATATATATCGCTGGGGTATATTTCATAGTATTTATGTCGTCAGACGCCAAACAAAAATAGGTAAATGGGTAAAAAGGTAATAGTTTAGGTCATGGGTCCATTAATTTAAATTGAGTCTATTAAAGTTAAATAATTTAGATTGAGTCTATTAAATGTAAATAATTTTAAATTAGGTCTATTTTATGTACTTTTTTTTCTAATTTTGAGTGATGTAATTTGACTTGACATAAATTTTATAATTTAAAAGAAGTTATAAATATTATATAATTATTATAAATTATTTTATTAAAAATAATTAAATATTTTAAAATTAAATTATTCCTAAATATAAAACGTGTCATTCGGTTGAGATTAATTAGAAAGAACAATCATTCGTATGAACAAATTGAGAGAAGTGAAGTAGGTGATTTCTTTTTAATTTTATAAAGTATTGCTTTTTTCTTTTTGTCTCAGTGTATAAGTTGAAAAAATCTATTTTTTTTTTAGTGGTTGTTATTTTATTACCTGCATTAAGTGTACATTTAAGTATCACTTTTTATTCTATATTTTTTATATAAATAAATATTTTAATTATTATTAATGAAATATTTTTTTAAAAAATTATAACTAAAAAATAAGAATTTGTTATAAAATGTATCTCAATTTTATTAGTAGCTATTTTTGTAGTACTCGCAATG
>JAPFFP010000080.1:13409655-13423828 GCA_026153255.1 Solanum medicagineum
AAACAACTCTTCAATACATCAAAAGAGTGACTGCAGATTTCTTTTGGGGGAGAAAAGGAAGTATCATTGGGCTTCTTGGGTTCCCACAATGGAATAGGAGTGAGAAATCTCAATGATGTTACAAACAATGGTGGAGATTCAGATCATGTAACATTACTTGGAGGTTGAATTCCGGCTCATGTTCGATGATTGGTTAGGCATTGCTAACCATACTTGTGATAGTTATAGGCTTGACACCCCTCGGCCAAGGGAGGCTGCACTCCTGATTATATCATCATAAAGAATGTCAAATTTTACTATAATGTTCGATATGACATTACGCTAGTAGCTCTACAACAACATATCTAATGGAATCCTGCAAGTGGGGTTGGGGAGAATAGAATGTACACATACTTTATCACTAACTCATAGAGATAGAGAAACTATTTTCGAAAAACCTTCAGGTCAATGTTTTTTATTTGTTCCATCGTATGGAAGTATATATACAATTTCACCAAGTCAACATACTAAATTCTAATGTGTGATTTGCTTAATGAATAGATGGTATATATACTTTCTATCATTAATTCACTACATTTTAAAAATAAAAAATAAGATTAAATTCTTTATACAATTATAATGGATTCAACATATACATCATACTTCATATCGAAACTAAAAGAATATTTGAATCAGTTGAGCCGATTGATTGTATGTGACATTGTTAACTACGAATATCTACATATGTGTGTGTCAAAAAATAGGTTTTGAAAGAATAAATCAAATTAAAAAAGAGGAAAAAAATACTTAATAATTTTATAGAAATATAACTAGAAAGAGCATATCGATTCACGAGAGCTCATAATCTTCTTCTTTGGCATGCAAGAATTTTCACTTTGACTAAAAGAGTGAACTTTTATATTGCATCTATCACAATTTAAATTTGACTTGTATTATTTGTTTTAACACAAAATCTTGAACATTTCTTTTTTAAGTTTACAATCTAGAAGCCCACCTTTCATGTCATTGTGGTCTTATTATTTCTACTTACAAAGCACGTGCCCTAAGTCAATTGGAATTAATTATTTTGTAATAATATTCAACAAGAATGAAAAATCCCAAGAAAATATCACATCACATACAATACAACTTCCAGAACTTCAAGAATATTTTCTTCTTAAATTTATTTAATTTCAATCTTGGTGTATATTAATAGGGCCATACAAGATTCTATTAGTAGGCTCATGATAATATTCTTTTCATATATGCCAATACAATAAATAAATTACGAATAATATTCAGGATAAGAAACTAAACGATCTTATATATTATCATAGACAAACGATAAATGACACGCTATCAGAAAATAATGAATAAAATTTCAAAGTTGTCAAAAATTCTAATAAATGATATTATGTGCTCCTTTGAATATATCCTATGTTTCAGAGAAGGATAAATTCATTGATGGTGGATGGTTTCAGAGTCAAATTAGGTATTACATCATTGAAAAAATATTACAACTAGCTTTTGACAAAATTTGTAAAGTTTTTACTCAATATTCTTTTGTCAAGGAGGCGAAAAAAAGATAATATTTTTAAATTATGAAAAATATTTTATAATAGTATATAACAATTTCACATAATAAAAACAATCTCTTCATAATCAAAATGACTTGGCCTCCTATAAACAGTTGAATCAAACATTACATTTTTTAAAGAAAAGGAAGTGGCCCAGCAGTTTTTCTAGAACAAAATTCACAACTTGTAATCTAAACAATTCATGACTCAGAGTTGCATGTAAACCAAATGACCATCAATATATATTTTTCACACAAATTATGATGCATAGATAAAAAGTACTCGAGTATATAAACCAAAAAATAACAAACTCTGATGGTAGCGTCATGAAGGGATCATTTTGAAAGGGGAAAAGAAACCCGTTTTCCTTTTGCTAATCCCTACAGAAAGCTGCATTTCGAAATAAACTATAGTGCTGACTCTCAAAATGTGAAATAACTGAGTAAATAAGCATTAAAGAAACTTGATATCTCTTATCTCTTAGCATCAAACCTAATTTTTTAAATCATGCGGAGAAAACATCGAGAAAAATACAAATGTGGGGGAAGAGAAATAACAGTGAGAAAAGCAAGCAGGCAAATCGTGATAGTACAGGCAGGAGTCAAGATTGAAAGTTTATGTTCCTGCTGTGCTTCTTCTTCAGAATAGAGTACTGCAAAAAGGATTTCAACTTTGTCACAGAAAACTTCCATACCAGAATTATTGTAGTTGATCTAAGGCTTGGTTCTACCTGTATAGTGCGATCAAGTCTTTTAAGCCTTCAATGCAGCAGCTTTGTGCACCATTGTTTCTTTGTGGATCTGGTGGCAACTCTTTTCGACAAGGTCAAGCAGCTTCTCCAAATTAGAAGCCCAGGAATTCAAGATGTCATTACTGTCTTTTGCGGGTTGGAAACAGACTATACCCATGGGTCTGTCAATCTTAGCAACCAATGCTTTCGATACAACCATTTCAGATAGGTGCTTCTCAGCTTCCTGAAAATTTAAAAAAAAAAAAAGAAAAGAAAAGATGAGAATCACCAGATAAATGTATGCTATGAGAGGTAAAAAGATCATGTGACGACAGCTGCAACATCTAGACAAGCTGTAATCAGTAACAATGAAGAGAAACTTGAATGTGGCAACCAGCGATTGATTTTCAGTTCCAACACTTCAAAGTTTTTTAGAAATTGCACTTCCAACACCTCAAAGCTGGTGCACAGAAGGTAAAATCTAAAAAAAAAAATATAACATTGGGAACATCCAGCAGCTCTCAACTGATGTATATCAACAGCATTTTATCTTCCAAACTGTAAGCCTGCCTTCACTATTTTAGCGAAAAGATGTAGCATATTTCTCACCATCAGCAAGAGCTAGAACAAGGAACTGAACCAGTTCTGAATTAACAAAGCTAGCGAGCAATGTTTTTCAGAAACACAAAGTTACATTGATGTAAGGACCCCAAGACTTACAGTGTCCCTCAGCCTTTGCACTTAGGTTAGACCACAATTGCTTAAATATCAGGATCTCTCCACATCCAACCAATAAAGTAAAACATGTAGCTACTTAAACAATACTTGAAACAAATTTTAAATTAGGAATAGCAATAAATTAAACATGCACCTGAATACTGAGGCACAACAAATCTGCCAGTCTCTTCAAGGTTATTCTTGAGTAGTATTTTGAGACGACAAGGATGTTCTGCAAGGAAAATAGTACTTAGAAAAAGTGAAACCACAATTCAAGAGGAGAATGGATGGTGCAGCATAGATCAACTTGACAGATGCCGTTATGACAAATCATCCAACAGAGAATTAAAAGTGAGGCCTCGGATATTACATGCTCTATAACTCTCAGTTTGAGATCTTCGGCAGCCTTGTCCCCCAAAGTGCCACCAGGCATATTCTTTTCATTTTCAAACTCATCCTTGAATGTATTCCATAAAGCAGTCCATTGAATAACCTCCATGGTAATCAATTGCTTCAGAAGCAGCCTGAAGCAAAAACAGAAGGAAGATGCCAAAATAAACATTAGCCAGAAGTTGGTTTTCCACTAGTGTAAAGGGTGGGAAAATTCCACATTTACTGAAATATAAGAGACTAGACAAGATAGTCCAGTAGTAGAATCAGGTTATAATACACACTCATTACTTGATATTTCTGTTAGAGTTTCAATTTTGAAACTTGAATTCTATTGCTCCAGCCAATTCATTGTGTGAGATACGATTTGACTAGACAGGAAGTTTAAGATTGCTCCGTTGACATTTCTACTACATTAGTAATCAAAGAAAATATTAAAGACAGTTGCTAAAAGCTAATTTGTTACGGAAACAACGGATGAATTTGTAAACAGGAAAAACTTAGATTTTTGAAGTTTCTGAAAGACATGCTATATAAACTTGACTTGTGCCAGAGGAAGCATAAAATAATCAAATGGTCTGTAACCACACGACAATAAATAATATTTCCACACTGAGGAGTTGATAGCAATTGGCAAAATTGTGAGTAATGTTACCCCACAACCCAAATATACAAATGCAAAGACAGTATCTCCATAAACATAGTTACTCGGTGTTCCCTTTATTACATGTAGCAACAAAAAACATAGTGCAATAAAATTGTTTGTACTAAACCTGAAATGAGGAATTTCTGAGAGATTCTTGTCCTCCAAAGTTGAGTTATGAAGACTTGATTGCATAGAATCATGGGGAGACAATACCAAGTACCAGCAAATTTTCCTCAGAACCTACATGAAATAACAGAGTTCAGTGTTGGCTGATCAATCATTATCTGCAATAAATCCTCTTCATGATTTGGAATATCAAAGACAATGAGAAGCTCCTCTACATACATTTATACATCTCTACGAATTAGAAAGTTCTTAAAAATAAAAAATTTGATGAAGAGTTCTTAAAAATAAAAAATTAAGCCTGCTCCATTAAGAAAGGGCCTCTTATTACAACTTAGAGTTACCAAAATAGAAGACATTGTATATTATTTCAGTGACTTCAAGTCACCAAAACAGAACATGCCCATCCATCCCACAGATTTTTCTCCTAATACTATAATCTTTTTTTTTTTTTGGATAACCGTGGTGTCCGGTGCCCGCTTTGCGGACCCGAATATTATTCCATGGGCCCTGACGCACGACCGGGTAACACATATCAGTGGCCCTGGGGATTCGATCCTGTGACCTTGTGGCATTTTTGCCCAAGGTTTAAGCATTGGACCAACCCCTCAGGGTTCTCCTAATACCATAACCTTGGGACTCTAAAACCTATAAAATAATATTACATTTATTTAATCTTCTGGAGAACAATCAATGGTCTATGGAAAGAGATTTAGCTGGACTAGTGACACTTCCTTCCCATTAGCCTTTATACTTCTCTTCGCATTATTCACACTTCTACATTTACACATTCTTGTTTTCTTCTTAATCTCTAATTATCGCTAAGGGTGTGTTCAGTATGAAGGAAAATGTTTTCTAGAAAATAAGCAAAACTATTAGCGTGTACGGTATATAATTGAGACAAATACTATGAGAGGTGGGTAGGGAGGTAGGGGTGCAGATGGTGGGGATGAGGCCTATTGAGGATAGGGATGTTAAAGGGTGGGGAGGACACAATCAACATGGCATGTCACTAGTAGAGCTTATTTTCCCTACTTTCACAAGGAGTCATTTTCAAGGATCTTGTTTTCCAAAATATTTGACCAACCAAACATGGGATAATTGAAAAACATTTCTGGAAAATGTTTTCCTTCATACCCAACACACCCCAAGTCTTGTGCCATGGTTTGAAATTTGTTTTCCTTTTGCTCAAGTAATGTTATATTTTGTTTTAACACATATCAATTAGCACAGATGCCTACTATACTTCAATAAGTGCTTGAAGTACGAAAAGGAAGCCAAAGTCCATTGATCAACACGGTAGACTTAATAAATGATAAAGCCCCCGCGCCCCCAATAATCATCTTTTTTACAGATTAGAAGGAAGCCTGACTAGCAGCATAAGATGAAAAGCCAGTCCCAGCTCACAATTATCAGATGATACCAGAGAAAAAACTAATCCTGTTCCTTCTTTTCTTTAATAATTTGTTTCCCAGAAAAGGGGAATAAAGACAGAGTGTAACTTTATGAATTTGATAAAGCTTTTGTAGCACCTCTACCTGATGTAGCAGTTAGAATATTCATCTAGGTGTAAATTAATTAAATGTCACCTAATTTCAAAGTTATGCAACAGTCACATGTTTCAACAGACCAATAATTCTGAACCTGCTTTACACTTGTAGAGTTGGTACCTTATATTGGTAAATCAATTTAGTTGTCACATTATTTTGATTTTTATTTTTTTGATGAAGTGAAATAGCATTTAAGGAATCCAGGGAAATGATATAATGCAGCAGAACAATTATTGTTATAGATATTTTTCTCTAAAGAATTGCTCATTAACCAACACTACATTTCATAGTTGTACTACTTTAACAATTCAAAACTGTTAATCCAGAGGATAATACCACAAGCAACATTTCTCAGAATTATAAAAAACAATGAAGAACGTGGGTATGCATGAAAGGGACCACTTACTGGTATCCACTGTGCTGGGTCTTCTTTCACGGAAGGGATCTCATATATAGCCTTGTAACAGCGACATATTTCAAGGTAATCATTGCTGTGTGAATAATACCTGCAATAGAAGTAGAACAAATGACTCCACTTTAAGATACAAATGCCAAAAAAAAAAAAAAAAAAAAAAAGAGAGACCTCAACTGAAACCATTCATTCATCTAGTGCTAGATCATTATAAATAAGCAAGCATCTCAGACCTTAGGATTGAAGAACTGCTAAATCAACAGCTAAGCAAATCTTGCAAGGATACTCCAACCTAAAATTCTTGAAGAAGTGGCAAGAGCTAGTCTATGAAAAAAAACTAACTTCCAATCACATCTGATCATTATTCAACTTAGAAGGACCTTTACCACTTCAAAACCCAGTATCAGCTTAGGTGACTCATTTATAGGGTGTAACTGAGCATATCATGTATTCTGAAGACAAGTTCAGATACTTCTTTAATCTTGAAAGGAAGTGCAAAGTCTCACAGTACTATAATTGTCTTCTAAAGTTTAGTCCCCTGCTCCCAATTAAATTTAAAGAACGGAAGTCCATTCACAAATAACAATGCAGAGAGAGAGAGAAAATATGAAACTATCTCAAACATGCAGCTCTGCAACACTTGCTTTCGTCTCTATTTTATTAACGGCAATATGAACCTTTCTATAAAAAAAAGAGACGTTTCTGACAAACCGCAGACAGCACTACCTTTAGTCCTTTGGTACAGTTGATGGGTGGGTTGGGGGGTTGGGGGAGTGGGGGCGGCTAGAATTCTCATAGACAATTCAAACATATGTAAAATGAAGACAGTCAGAATTCTTTTTTTCAGAGAACATGTCTAATCCATACTCAAGGTATGTAGACAAACTGCCAGCAAACATTGAAAATGAGCAATTAAGCAAGTTATGTGTCTTAGATACTGCATAAATCACCAAATAAATGCAGAAGTTGTAGGCTTCATGTATGAGTACATTAGCCATTCCAAGTTTTTTTAAGAAAATAAAACATGCTTATCTTACAATCATACTCGAGTTGCACGAATGTGCTGAATGCTTGATAGCAAGAAGGTTGTAACATTCATCAATTCTAGAGAAAGTAACTTGATTAACCCACATTTAAAACATAATCAAATGTACCTGATCATTAATTGATAGTAGATCTGCTTCAACTCTAGCAGTGACAGAATATCCGCAGCAGGCTCCTCGACCACGTTTTCACCCTCCTTTGCTTTCTTCTTTTCTTTAGATGGATCAGCTTCAAACACTCTGGGATTGATCTTTCTTGAGAGTATTTGCGCACGAACATAATCTTTATGATCTAAGCATAGACGAACCTGCAAAATTCAGCACCACACAGTTGGTACAAAAGCATGCTCTCATTTTAGTTTTGGGTAGAAAGAGAAGGAAGAGCTTTACCAAACAAAAAGAGAAAGAAAGGAAGAGTATCACATACTTGCTCAAGAATAAAGGCTATCTTCTCAGTTTTTGCCATCGCTCCAAAGGTTTCAACCTGTTAGTTAAGACATGGACACATTACATTCTAAGTGGAGGGAAAAATAAGAACAAGGACCAGAATATTGCAGTTAGACATCAATTGCACAAAGCAAAAAAGACCAAGAAGACACCAAAGTAAAGTTCAACAAACACTGACCGCAACTTCTTGCATCAAATCAGCAGCCTCGCCTATGAGTCCTTGTTCTTCTTTGATCTTTGCGAGTTTCTTGATCAAGCGAGCTCTCTCAATCTCAACATATATCTATATTCCAGAATCCCGATCATATTTGTTCAGTGGGAAAGAGAAACGGATTGCACTGAAGTCTTCATCAAAATGAAAACGCACTTACCTTTCCTGCAGACACACTGTTAAGCGTTTTGATGAGTTCTATCTTAGTGTCAAGATCTGGCGTCTGGTCAATGTACTGCATAGCTTGTTGGACCATGGCCTGTACAGCCTGCACAAGTATCCAAGAAAAAACACCAAGCACGTTATTATAAAGCTTAAAGTAGACAAACGAAAAACCCAGATTATCAGTGTCATCGCAACTTGACGGGGTATTGCAACGCCACATGTATATTTTTCATAGGAATAGGTATATCTACACACATAATACATGGAAAAAAGAAAGAGCATATCTAAAAAGACATTTCAAATATGGAATGGACAGGACTCAGGAGCTTACAAAATACTCTAGAATGCTTACTTGATTTTCTGACAGTACAAGTACATTGGTAGCCAATTGCCCAAGCATTCACAGATGAAGCCACAATATGCATGTTCCCAGGTAGATGGTAAGTGAAAACAAGTGAAGTAAATAAAATTATAATTAGGCACCAAACAGATGTGATCCAACTTCTTATTTAGTTTCCAGTTGACTAGGCCTCATCATGCTATGCAATTCCATAGTTCAGAGTTCTAACACTTTCTAGCATCCTTGGCCATTGCATCTCTCAGTAATTTGTATTTTCTGTTCCATAAGTTCTATACAGAAGTAGAACTTGGTAGAAATACCTGTCCCCAAGGCAAAAACATCCAAGACCACCCATGATCACTCATTCCCTTATACCCAAATTCCAACCTCCTCAACACAAATTTGCTAGCCATAGGAAACCATGGCTTAAAAGTTCCACACATAAAGCTGCTAACCCACAACTTGGTTGCCAACACAGGTTTCTATTTTTGTATCTTGGTCATAGTTTGACATTTTTCCTTGTATCTCACCCCTTGCCTCTATTTTTTGCTATTTGCTTGGATTTAGTTCCTAGCTTTTCTTTTGGACCTCTCCGCTAACATCACTAACCAAGAATGTTAGCCCTACATTCATCCTCTCCAAATTCATTCCAACAGAGCTCAAATGTGCTGCATCTTCTTTTTCAGACAAGATAAAAGCTCAAATGTGTGTTTATCTATCTTTCATTTTATTCCAATCCTACTAATCCAGTTTCAACCACCTATTTTCACCAACCATATATAAGAATACTAGATCTAGAAGTCCAGAAACCAAATATTGGCCTGAAATAATAATCTCCTAATAAACAACTTCATTTTTTTTTTAAAAAAAAAAAGGAATTGCGACGAAAACATCTCTAAAGTAGTTCATCAATAAAACAGGGAAAGTCTCAGTGCAACATGGCATTATGAATGATGTGGATATATTAAAGGGTTTTCTCGGTTCATAACAAGTTTTACAATTAACCATCTTTTCTTACCAGAACGTCTTATTGCTGGAATACATTAATGTAAGACTTACTCTTTAGTCTTTACTTTTTCTTTTTTAAATGACCAAGACCCTTCAAAGCTTGGGGATAATGGGCCCACCCTTCTACACTTCTCCACCTAAATATAAAGCTTAGTAGCATAGAGCAGGGCTGGAACTTGTGGCAAGTTCCTTGACCCTCTTTTTTACATCAACGAGGCAAAATCAATCCAACACCCCCTATCAAGTAATATCAATTTTTTTAGCAGTGTTAAGGTGAACGGAATGAGAGCTGGTGGTCCAGTATCACTTAAAAAGCAAAGAGGATGACTTTACACTCTTCCTCTAGACCTCGACCTATCCAAACTTCCAAACTTTTGCTACGTTCATGGAAGCTTTCATAGGAAATCCCACTTATCTTTTCAATCAAGTAACTAAAATATTAAGCACTACTCTGTCTTCTTGCTTCCCGAAAGTCCAAACAAGGGCAATTCATTTTGTACCAAACAAAGCATAGAAATGATCCTATCCTCTCACCTAGACCCCCTAGAGAAGAACATTAACCCAATGCCCTCACTTACTTCCCCATTAAAGGAAAGGCTGCAAGCCTGCTCAGCTAAAACATATGAAGTTTTGAATTACACAATAAGAAATCAGCACGACTGCAAGAGCAAGAACCTAGACAGAGTATTATAGCTTGGGCATATCATACATACAGCACAAACAACTATATTAAACATTGAAATGTATACATTCAGAGAAAGAACTCAATCCTTTTGGTACTATGGATCAGAAAAACAAAAGTGAAAAAGAAAAAAGAACTGTTGGAAAGTAAGTCCAATATTGGCAAACTGCTACATACAGTTTAGCTCCACACTTGCAAACAAAGACAACTAATACCTTGCCCTCTAAGTTCTAAACATTTCTTCCATCACCATATCACAAGTGGATTCATCAAATCAATTTTGCTGATTTACTGAGTAAAGTATTACTATATGCAACTCAATAAGTCAAATCATAACTTCAATTACGTGAAACTTCAAGATCTTGCACGCAAAAATATACTGATTTCCAAATTTTCACATAATTTAACAAATAAAAAGACCATATTCACAAACAAACCGAAACCCAAATTTTTAATTTTAAAAAAACAAACTTTTAAACAACCAACAAAATAAAACATATAAACATGCCTGTTTCAATTGTCCACGGCGCTTAGACAATAGAACAATCTGTTCATTTAAAGTTTTCCATGCGCGAGCTTCGAAGCACAGCTGAAGAATATCTGTAGCTGCTTTTCTAGTACCGGCGACATCTCCAGCTTGCCTCATCTGCTTCTCTACATTCAGAAGCGCCTCAATTTGCGCCTCCAATTTCCCATCACCTTTCTGTAAACAACAAAACACTCCAAATGAATCCAAAATCGAGCAACAATCATAGAAATCGGAAGAAAAATTCGAAGCTTTACCATATTGATTATTGAGATTTTGGAGTTCGATTGAGATCGATTTTCTGAAACCCTAGAAGAGAGAGACTCAAGTATGAAGAGACTTTTAAAATTTTACTTTTCAGTCTTTTTTATTAGTGTAGTTTTCTTGTAGGAACAGTTATGCTCTAGTATTTTTAGGGATAATTTAAATTTACATTTTTATTTATTGAAAGAAATAAAATAAAGGAATAGAAAATTTTCATTGTAGGTACATAGGGTTATCAAAACTATATTTTTAACCTATTACTTTGTGGAAAAATAATACTTGTAACTCAATAATACGAAACTATTTACAAGCAGTTATCTTCTTACTCTCATACTCATATTTTTAACTATTTTCACTCATTTGATACAATAAGAGTATATATAAGATTGATGGTATCAAGAAGGAACAATCAATATTTCAGTAAAATTATTTGATACTTTTATTAAAAAGGGAGAAACCACTTCATACCATCCAAGTATATGAATATCAGTAGAGTTTCAAATTTAATAAATAAGATTGTAATTTTAATAAATTTTTGTTTAATTATTTCTTATTTTATTATTTTTAAAAAAGAGAGCGATCTTATATAATACAGATAAGGTATTAGGTATAAATATATTAATGGAATATCACATAGAATTAACTCAGTCTATATAATATCACTTTAGTATCATGTATCGATAGAGTCTTATTTATTCCTTATTCATTTCTTAAAAAAAAGAGTTTAATCTTATATGATACCGATAGAGTATCAATATACTTAACAGAGAATTACAGAGGAGTAAGTTCAATTTTATATGATACCACTACAGTATCATATATCGACGGAGTATCACAGAGTAGTAATGCTAAGATCGTGTGTGAAATAAGAAAAAAAATAGTGGAATAAGTGGATAAATAATTTGGATTGGATCCATTTTTGATAAATAGTTTTACAATTAGGTTCATTTTGTATAGCTGTTCTTTACTTTATTTATGTGTAAACATAAAAAATATTGGGTCATTGACATAAGAATTGCGAAATGTGGAAAAAAGATAGCATTTGTTTTCAAATTGAAAATGTTATTTGAAAATTGAAAGGTATTTAGACATGAATATAAATTGAAGTTGTTTTTAAAATTTTTATGAGTGATTTGGTGCAAATTGTGAAAAAAAAAAACTTTTTGAAATCTTTCAAATTGAATTTCAAAAAATTATAAATATTTTATGAGAAAAAGAATCAAAACTCCTTGATGATAAGAGAATGAATGAAAAATCACTTGATTATGAGGAAACGAACATGGAAAATGGATAAATTGAATGTTACTTAAGATAGAAAGGTATTATCAATTTGAAATTGTGCTTTGAAAGTGAACTTCTTTGTTATACAGACTTAAATTTGAGAGGTAATCTTGATAATTCGAGACACACTTCTAATTATTTGATTATTTCTGCTTGGAGGCTTTTTTAATAGTCTATATTACAAAAATATATAATTTTGTTCACCGTAGAAGCTAAACATTTGTTATGATTAAAAGTGTCAAAGATTATTTTGGATAGAGGAATTTACTCAAGATCTTGAATTTGAGCATTTAAGGTACATTTTATTCTCTGATAATCAATGTGTTATTTGTCTCACCAAGTACCCCACTTATTTTCAAAAAGGAAAAACTACACAACAAAACAAACATATACTATTATTTAGGATACTCAGCTATAGTTTAAACTTATTACTGTTCATAGCTATATTATAAATTTTATAGCAAAAGATTAATTATATATACATTTACCATATTATATGGCGTATATCAAGCAAATGTCTAGTCATATTCAATCTTTCTCTCTCTGTTTCCCCCTTACCTTTTCTCTCTTTACTGATTTCAAATCAAATCAAATTCTACTTTCATTTTATGCCCAAAATTAATTTTAATTAACCAAAATTGTGCCACGCCCCGAGTCTACATCCTAGATGTGACTGACACTTGGAAACCATTGTTGGTCCCCAAGCAGACTCTTAGCCTAGTTAACTTACTCAATTGTAAACTTTAACATGCATGCAGAAGTTTTACACGATATATGAACCTTTAGAATATTTAATAAACATCATAAAATCTAGATTATGCTTTATGCAAAGGCTGAAAATATCTCTTTATACAAATAGTTATAATGTTTGAAATTTCTGAACGAAAAGATTAGACTGACTCACTAATTCTATCCATGAAGCCTTTACTATATTGAAGATAGGTGTCGCAACAAGACCCACAACTACCTAACTATAAATTTAAAATATATAAACTAACTAACTAGAGTCCTTTGAAAGCGAAGAGGTCTCACCAACTGCTTCTGGAATGCTGTCTTATGGATTGCCTCTAACTATATGGATACCTGAATCAGTACGTAAAATGTACGGTATGTAAAATGATCAAATCAGAAAAACTTAGGATTCAATACTCTAAATCATAGGCTTAAAGCTGAAAATAAGTCAATAACATAAATAATGCATTATAGCAAAATATCTAATTCAATGCATAAATAAATGTAACTCTGTCTATGTCTGAAAATCATGTATATTGTAACTTGGGGAGTTTCTCTAACCGACAACCATCATTATGAGTTTCGTGATGATGCAACGTACTAGCCTACATTGCAAAAGTCATCCCATACTTTATTGGGGTAGGGGATAAAGTGCTGGGGATCCATATAAATTGGGTCATCTCAGTGACATATGAGGAGCTGGCTACATAGTTTATGGGGTTGGAGTTACCTGAACTCGTACCCAAATCGGTGCTCAATACTACTCCCAAAATATGCATTGTGCTCATTAACTGTAAAAATATCCCACTTTATGTGAAAACTGAAAATCTTTTACTTAGAGTCTTAGCTCAACATATTTCTATAAACTGGTTTTTTTCTTTCCCAAAGCTGATAATGCTTTCTCATAACTGTTAATGTTTTCTCAAACTTTGAAACTTTGCAAAATACCTGACTGAACTGCTCATTTAAAACTGACAGGTTATGCTCAAAAGATAGTGTAATAAGTAGACTATTTGTATAACTCATGCTAAAATGTTTCTTTAATCAACTCATACTTTGACTGAACAACCTTTCATGAATTTCATAGAGTCATAATTATATGAACATAATGTCTTATCATTCAAGCTTAACTTGACAAGAGACTAATAGTAAAACGTAATATGAAAAATAATTATAGAACTAGTTAGGATTCTTGTAATTGTAGTATTACTTCAAGAATTTGAAGGGATGTATTCAACACTGAAATTCATAGCATGATAATATAAAATAACAAGGTGTTAGACCCCGTAAATTAATTAAGTCAAAGCAAGTGCACGGTGCTTAATTGTGGTCGGAGGGTACATTTAAATT
>JAPFFP010000080.1:13437864-13452444 GCA_026153255.1 Solanum medicagineum
TACAAAATTTAAATTTTTTTGTAAAATAATTTTTAAAATTTTTTTGTAATTTATGTAAAAAAAATTTAAATTTTAACTTTTTTGTAATTTATGTAAAAAAATTAATTTAAAAAATTATATTTTTTTGTAATTTATGTAAAAAAAATTAATTTAAATTTTTTTGGTATTTTTTGTAAGTTATGTCAAAAAAAAAATTAATTTTTTTTTTAAATTTTTTGTAATTTTTTTGTAAAAATTATTTTATTATTTTATTTTTTTTGAAATGCCACGTGTAAAATAAAGGGTATGGCGTGTACACGATATGCTTACATGGACAAACGTGACATCTCATTATTGGCTGAAAAAACACATCAGCGCGACTGAACCTCACGCGCCACGTCAGCAACTGGTATGTGCCTACTTGTTAGGAATTGTCAAGTTTAGGATCTTATTTGTGCATTATGAAAGTTTGAGTTTCAACTTAAATAAAGGTGCTAACTTTAAGGTCATTTTTGGGTATTATCCCTAATTAGAATCATTTTTTTGGTGGAAAAAGTTTGCTTATTGGAAAAAGTCTTTTTAATATTTGGTTAATTCTTTTTAGGGGAAAAGTTTTGAATGTCTATAAATTGAGAATTTCTTTCTTATAAAAAAATAATAGAATAATATCACTAATATGGTCGTTATTGAGTTTTATTTAGGAAAAGATTCTTTTCTTCATAAGTTTTATGTTTTTAAATTAATAGTCATTTTATTGTGATCTCGTTTGCTTGAGCAGTTTTAATGTGTATTTATATTTTTTTTGTGGTTTTTTTATTTTATTTCTTTTTAAAAAAATATATTTAAAAACTGTAAGAATTTAATCTAAATTATGATAATTAATAGTTTAAATTATTTAAAAGGCATATAAAAAATTGATTAAATCTTAAAATTTTATCAATGCTATCTAAAATGGGACAGAGAAAGTAATATGTATTTGAAAACAACACATTTTTTTGTTATAAATCTCAACAATTAATATCTTAAAATATTTAAAAGACATATACAAAGTTGACTTTTGAAATTTTGTCAATGTAGATAAATTAAGACGGAAGGAGTGACATATATTATTCAAAATAACATAAATTTTTTTATAAATCACAATAATTATAATTTTAAATATTTAAAAGAAATATAAAAAGTTTAATTGATTCTCAAAATCCTATCAGGGCTACATAAATTGAGACGAACGGAGTAATATGCATTATTTGATAGCTATTTTAAAAAATACATAAATAAAATAAATAACAACTTAAAATAGCTAAAAGTTGTATTAAAATTACTGACTCTCTAAATTTTATCTAGATAACATAAATTGACAAAAAAATAATATATTAAATCGGTGCAACTCATGGATTTGTCACTGATACTTATTATTCTATGTATTATTTGAAAACTACTTAAAAAGTATTATAAATCAAATAAGTAACAACTTAAAAAATTTAAAATTGTGTTAAAATTACT
This sequence comes from Solanum medicagineum, assembly GCA_026153255.1. Lineage (NCBI taxonomy): Eukaryota > Viridiplantae > Streptophyta > Magnoliopsida > Solanales > Solanaceae > Solanum > Solanum medicagineum. The sequence continues at coordinate 13,439,347 of JAPFFP010000080.1, forward strand.
GACTCTCTAAATTGTACCTGGATAGCATAAATTGAGGGAAAAAATTGTAAATTTGATCCGTGCAACTCACATGTTTGTCACTAGTACTTTTTTTTATTATTCCAATCTATTGTTTGAGAAACTATTTAAAAAATATTATAGATCAAATAAATAACAACTTAAAATATCTAAAAATTGTATTAAAATTACTGACTATCTAAACTTTATATTGAGGAAAAAATACTCCTAACATATATTGAATCCGTGCAACTCACGAATTTGTCACTAGTACTTACTTATTATTCTATATATTATTTTGAAAACTGCTTAAAAAATACTATAAATCAAATAAATAATAATTTAAAATATCTAAATATATTATTTATTCTCTAAATTGTATCTAGATATCATAAATTCAAAAAGAAAAATAATATATATTGGACTCGTGCAATTCCTGAGTTTGTCACTAGTACTTGAATATAGTATTTGAAAACTATTTGAAAAAATACTATCAATCAAATAAACAATAACTTAAAATATCTAAAAATTATATTAAAGTTACTAATTCTCTAAATTTTACCTATATAATATAAGTTGAAAAATTAATATATATATTGAATCCGTGCGAGCACGAGTTTGGGACTTATAAAGTTCATTCTATGTACCAACTACCAAACATCCCCTACCAAATAAAGTCATCTTTTTTGCTCATTGAAAACAAAAATAAATAGTAAAACTCCAATTTAAAGCGGCCATAGGGAGGAAAGCGTTACAATCTGTTCTTTGAATTCTTACTCTTTGTCTCTTCTAAGTTGTTGAAATCGAGATCAAATTATACACATGACAGTGAAGATTGATAGAAATGGAGACACCTTTTCACTTGCAAACAAATTCAAACATGGATTTAAGTATCATTGGGTCACTGTTCATGGGGTTCAAGTTTCACTTGCTGCTGCTGCTACTCTACTGAGCATTGCTACTGGTATAGTAGTAGCAATGAAGGACGGAAAACTCAGAAGCATCATTGTGGGGTCTGGGAAAAGTAGTTCAAAAGATTATTTCACTGTACCGGGGTTGCAAAATCTTGGTAACAATTGCTTCTTGAATGTTGTGTTACAGGTAAAGGTTGCATCTTTTCTTGATTTTTGTTGATAAAAGTTAGGTTTTTTACTTTTTTTGGCGATTAGCTGTTAGGGCTTTAGCAAATTTAATGTGGGGTTTTTCTAATTCAGTGTTTCTTGAATTCTATAAATTGATTGGTTTTTGATGATTTTTCTTTTTTGTATATGTTGATTTTGGATTAGGCTTTAGCTAGCTGTAAGAGCTTTAGCAGATTTCTTGAGCATGTTGTGGAGGAATGTGAGTGTTCATCAATGGAAGGAAGTAGAGACTTGCCAGTTGTTGCTGCATTGGCTTGGCTTATTGATGGTGAGTTTGAAATCTGACATAGTAGAAGTTGGTCTGTTAAAGAAACTTGTATGAATAAAAATTGGGAAGGCTTGTATATGTCTGGATACCATGTTTACTATAAGAAATTAATGAATAAATGCCTAAATAAGTTCTTCTTAAATGCAACTGTGGATATTAAATGAAAGCAAAGAAGAGCTTGTGTTGGTAGACTTGATATCTAGGTAGAGTTTATGGAATAAAGCATGAATTTTAAGGTAATTTAATTGCAGTCACAACATAGCCATTGGAATCCCACTTTTAGGATCTAGGTAGGGTGGTCTGTAAGGTTGGTGAAGGTAGAGTGACTGTTACCGTAGATTCTCAACTCCAACAAATCACTTAAAAAGATAAGTATGTAAAGCAAATGCAACAACAAAAAAGCTATGTTGAAAACACCGAAGAAGAGAACGATCACAACAACAAAAACAACAACATACGAGAACAAAATAATATGATAACTGTGGCAAAGGGAACAAACATGTAAAATTAAAATCAAAGATTAAGATAGTAGGAAAGTAATAATAATAATACTGAAAGAGACTAGACGATGCTCAACCTGCTACTTGGTCTCTATATCGTCCTATTTAGAGTCATGTCCTCGGCATGCTATAGCTGAGCCATGTTTTGTCTAATGACCTATCCTGAAGACTTCTTTGGCCTATTTTTACCTCTCCTTATACCCACTATAGCCAACTTCTTGCACCTACTCATTTGGACATCTGTGCATCTTTTCTTCACATGTTTGAACCATCACATCCTCATCTCCCTCATGTTTTCCACTACTTAGGTCACTCCTATCTTGTCTTGAATAGCTTTGTTCCTTATATCTCCTCATATGACCACACATCTATCTCAACATTATCATTTTTACTATTCTCATATTCTAGACATGCGAGTTGTTTACAACATTACCACTTTCGAAAAAAAAAGAAGACATATGAGTTCTTTACCAACCAACATTCTTCCTACACAACATAGTTGGTCTGACCACCATATTATAAAACTTACCTTTACGACTTGGTGGTACATTTATATCACTGAAGACATTAGATGCGAGCTTTCATTTTCCTCACTCTAGTACAATGTGCAACATCTTATGTTTCAATCCTTACTTTTACATTTGTCACGTGAGTTACTTCACTGAAGTTGTACCCTAAGTATTCTGTATAAGTCTTGCTTAACATGAACCCTTTTGACTTCAATGTTTGTCTCTGAACCGCCAACCTTTTATTAATTCCGCCGGGTATCTCATTAATCAAAACTATATCATCTGCAAATACCATACACCACGGCATCTCTCCTCGGATATGCCGTGTTAGTTCATCCATCACCAAGACAAATAGAAAAGATCTAACTGCGGATCCATTTTAGTAAATTATGGATTGATAAAGCACAACTGAATGTTGAAGTATTTGAGTTTAAACCTTAATTTATAGTGTACAATAAAAAGACAAACACACCATTTTTGGCTGTAAATAGTTATATGTTAAATCATGTAAGTTGTCTTTTCATTTAAAAAATTATGATCATAATATACTATAAAGAACACATTAATCAGTGGCAATCTTAAAATCAATCTTTCGGAGAAACTAAACCCTTCCCTTCCATAGCTCACGAATCTTCCCTAGCGCCACCGATGGAGATGGTGGTCTTCATTATTTGTGAAGTTTGAAGATGATGAAATTTGAATCTGACGATTGTTCTGATTCCGACATCCATCATCCACTAACTCTACACATTTCTCCATCTTTCTATTTCATGTAGTTTTTGCAAACTTCTCTTCAAGGAAAAGTAGGAAAGGAAAAAATTAAGAAAAAACAAAATGGAAAGATTTAAAAAGTATGCTAAACCAAAAAAGCATCCTTGAGGAAAGTGGAAACCGTTGCTTGCCTTTATATTGTTGCTTCTTGATTAATGTTCTTTGGAAATTCCTTTTCACATATTTATTAATCGGATTTGCCTATATTTAGTTAGCTAATCGGTCTTCTAGTTTTACTGTTCCTCACTCTTGATAAATATTATAATTGAATTAATTATGTTGTTAAGTCTCTTCCTATATGTATTCTAAACTTCCACAACTATTTAAGACTTTCTATATGTATATGTATATGTATTATAAGAAACTAATAACACTGTTGATAAATAATAATTGCTTTCATTATGTTGTTAAGGCTTTTTTACTACAAACTTTTAACTTCAATAACGAATTAATTCATTAAGAAATTGATGGTACTTTTTGTATTCCTAATTATATTCGAAAATATAGCTGAAAATAGTTATTTGATTGAAGGCATTTTTTCACGTGAAGGATAAAATAATCACTCAACTTTTAATAGATAATTTTGTAATTACTAGGAGGTTCTCACTTTTAGAATAGCATAGCAGATAATTGATAATATAGAAGAGTGAACTTTTCCGCTCTTCCCCTTCCCCATTTGTTAGTCCTAATCAAAGAACTGTGTTTTTCTTCAAGAAATAAATGTGAAGTGGAGGAGTCCTCCTTAATACAAGTAATGTCTAAATGCTCAATGAGAAGATTGGTGTGATGTTTTGCAGAGTTATCTACTGCACGACAAGAAAGGGCTGTTCTAAGTCCGAGGAGATTGATGCATGCCATGACTAGTCATTTTCCTAATTTCAATCTAACTAGCCAGCAGGTAGTCATTTATTCACAGTATTGTGTACAATCATTACTAGTAATAGTGTGTTAACTTACACATTTCCCAAGTGTAGGATGCAGAGGAAGCACTCTCACATCTTTTATCTTCTTTAAGAGCCGAACTCTCAGAATCTTATGTTCGTGATCCCAGCTCTTTGGCAGATGTAATTACACTCCCTAATTGTAGGATTGTTACACAAAGGATGAAAGGAAAAAGTGAACAGGAGAGATGGAGGCAAAGTTTTCTTGGGCCTTTTGATGGGATTCTTGGTAGCGTTTTAACCTGCCAAAGTTGTTCGTTACAGGTTGAATGGTACTTGAAAGAACATTACAATCATATCATTTAATTATTGACTGTTGTATCTTTTTGCACATCAAAGAACTTGTTTGTTACATATACAAGGAATGTTTTGTAGTTGCTTTGCTGCGCAAGCCTAGGCACGCGGGCAATCTGTGATATTGGTTTCAAGTTGCTGCAAAAAGGGATAAACTATTAACTAATGCATAATTTCTTTTAAAAAAAAAATTTGACTAATTGATATCTATTTGTACATTGAAAGTGAGAAAAGGTCAAAACTTAATTGAAAAGGCCTATTTTACTCCCTTTATTTCAATTTGTTTCTCTTACTTTCCTTTTTAGTCCGTTTCAAAAAGAATGTCTCTTTCCTCTTTTATCAGCTCTTGAGTTTCAACTTTTCACATAACATGTTTTAGGCCACAAGATTAAAGGACATTTTGGTACAGTCAACATATCTTTATTTTAAGACTGCAAGGTTCAAACATCTCTTTTATTTTCTTAAACTCTGTGCCGATGTCAAAACTGAAAAACAAATTGAAACGGAGGGAGTATATTTTATGCCATCTTATTCGGCCTTTTTGATGATTTTGTCTCTAGTTTTGCTGGCTTTGACCTTTAACTTTCTTGGGGCATACGATCATGCAAGTTCTCTTTTTTTCTTATCAACATGACTCTTCAGTAGTTTTTAGTCCTCTACCCATGCATTATATGCCAAGTCTCTATCATTTAGGTCATTATTTTGTTTGTGGGGCTGTATGAGACCAAGTCTGGACCTTTTAGTTTGTAAAGTAAGCAGTAAATAAGTGATTTTTCAAATTCATGTAGGTAAGCTCTCTTCAGTTTTGGGCTCACACTTCTTTCATGGTTGAGTTATTCATATTGTGTTGTTTTTCTTCAGAGCTCTCTGGATTTTCAGTTGTTTCATAGCTTGCATCTTGTGCCACTATCAAGCAGCAGTGGGGTTATTGTAAGTTTAAAAATCAATGGTCATACTCTAATTTTTTAATTTGATTCCATATTCATGATGATGTATTCTGCAAACTTAATGCTAGATGCCTGGGTGTTCTGTGGAGCATTGCCTCAAGCAGTTCTTTGTTGCAGAACAACTTGAAAACTATAAGTGCAGCCACTGTTGGCATATTGCTGCCATAACGTTTGTCTCTTCCATGGATGAAAACGAGGTAATGTTGGTTTACAAATTGTAGTTTAGCATACTACATTAACCTTGAAGCTTGTGGCTGTAGTCTATATGTTCAAAAGAGCTTATATGGCCTAGGCAAAATTTCTATCACATCATATCAACTATTCCTCGATTTGACAGGAATTTGGTCAATGGTCCCCTCCATTTTTCTGTTTTTAACATAGTTATTGCCATCCTAGCATCTGTATAATTAGAAACAATTTGTTATCAGGCTATTGTTGAAAAACTTAAGCTGTGCAACGAGGAAGATTCATGTGATTGCAAACAGTTAGCATGCCTTGCAAGTTTTCGATGGTCAAATAACTTTTCACGCACTTTCAAGCAACTCAGTATTGGCCGGAGTCCTAAGGTATGATTGGTAGGATCATTGAAGAGTTGAAGGTGCTAAGATCAGGTTCTTCTTAATTAAACGGATTTACCATGTAGCTGCCAACAATTTCTTTTTTAGAAAAAATTGGGAAAATAAGGGGTTGGCAAGGAGTTGCATTTTTACATGCTTATATGCTACCTGGTCCAAATAGGATTCAATTTTAACACTTGGTGCTTCAGCGCTCCGTGATTTGATGGTTTTGTCATGTGTTCTATTTGTTGACTTTTTGGCATGTGCTTACTGTTGTGCCACCTTGCAGGTTCTATGTCTTCATTTACAACGCGCTTCTATAAATGTATTGGGAGAACCGGACAAACTTCAGGTACTGATATTTTTGCAAGCAGGTTATGTTCTTTAGATAAGTAAGTAGATTTTAATTGATAAGAATGCTGCCAGATGAAGTAAATTTCACTTTTATTTTTTTTTAAAAGGATACCCCCGATGAGGTTCTGGTAGACACCAGACAAAATAATGCATGGAAGCCTATCTTCAATGCAATTTCATTCACTGTTTTTTATTTTCCATTCACCCATTTCTCATCGTAGCTGGTTTTCCACTTCAATCGTTTTAGTTCCTGCTCCTGTTAATTACTTCCCCTCCTTTTTTATGTTCAATTGTTTGGCCATCTATTTTCAGTTGCACACTGATTTCTCTGCCTGCCCTCATTAGATCCCCACGAGATGCCTATGAACTTTTGTAGTCCGTAAGTTTCTATCGTCCATATCTGACCTAGCTGCTTTCTGTGTTTCCAGTGTACAATAGGAATCATCAAAATCCTCATCTGTGGAGTGGTCTCCATATTTCCTAGAACATATCTCTCCAAAATCGATTTGTATCCACTCTTGGTTAATGCATCACATGTCTCCATAATTATTTATCTCCGTCATTCTATTTTGTGAGTTTCGTTCATTCTTTTCCCATTATTTATCTCCGTCGTTCTAATTATTTATCTCCGTCGTTCTATTCATGCAAGAAGGCAAGAATTTGTTGTGGCCGACTCTGTTCTACCCAAGACTAGAAGTGAAACTTTGTCCGGCTTTATCACATGGCACACACTTGGATTGATTTTCAGCTTGCATGCATCATGTAGTTTGCCCTTTATTTCAATCATCTCTTAGTCCTGATTCATCCGTGTCACTTTTAGTGCCATCCGTGATTGATCTGTTTGTTTCTTGTTCTCACCAATTACTGTTTCCTGATTCCTGTCCCAGAAATGCCTCATCTCTTCTCTTTTTAGACTGATTTGAACCTTTAGTTAGAAGACTCTGGTCCTTTTGATTTCTTCCATGTCATCTTATTGCCTGTTTGGTCGAGCTTTCAAATTCTCCTTATTTAGATTAAATGTCTTTTTCGGAAGTGCTTTTCAAAAAAAAAACTTTTGAAGAGTAGCAGTTTGTGTTTGTTAAATCAAATCTTAAAAGTACAATATTTTGCAGTTATTTGTGCTTGGCTAAGGTTCCAATAGTGTTTAGGGGAGAAGCTACTTCTTTTAGCTTATGGAATACTACTTCTAGTGCTCACTCAAACACACTTTTTTTTCCCCTAAAAGCTTGGTGAAGCACCTCAATTTGCTAGAATAAGCAACAACATCAAATACCCAGTGTGACCCCCTAAATGGAGTCTGGGGAGGGTGGGGTGCACACAAACCTTACCCCTTCCTTTGGTAAGGTAGAGAGGTGGTTTCTGATAAGAGACCAATTTGCTAAAATAACCACTTTTTGAAGAAAAAGGAAAAGGAATTTTGGCTACTGAGAAGCTTGCCCAAACAGACTATTGGTCCCATGACTAGTTTTGTTTTATCTAGGCATCAGTTTGTAATGGACCTTGAGATTGGTGGATATGTCCTGTAATGTCATAAATCCATTTTGATTGAGGTGGATTATGTTTATTATGAACATCTTTTCACCAAGTGCTCTGTGTTATTAAAATCATCCAAATGTCTTCCCCATGTGAGCATTCGTCTGTATTAGCTTCTTGAATCACCAAAGCGGTGTGCACTAGTAGTACCCAATGTTCCTCAAGAAGTCAGAAACCTTTCCTTTTTTTGCAATATGCCTCTCACAAAGGACTATCCTCTTTTTGGCACAGAGAATAGTGGTCCTCTTTGAAACAGGCCACCTTTAGCTTACAGGTCTCACTGTCTCTCTCAAGAATCTATGAAGTTACCATTTTCCTGGCTGGCAATATTCTCCGGTCCATTGCGCTCACTATGTCATGTTATTTACTCTTTTTCTTTTTCTTGTGTTTCAAGTTGAGCTCACTGCTTGTCAAAAAAGGGTTGAGCTCACGCCTGCATGTATTCACATTAACACTAACCTAGCTATGTTTTTCAGATTTGCAATTTATCTAAGAGCATGACTTTGTATCCATTTACTAAAGAATTTTCTTGGGTAAGATATGTTTCTAATGGGAAACTGTAGTTGCCTATAAAAAAGAGAATATGTTATAGTAGGCGTTCTTTTTACAATTGCCAAATCACTGGGGGTCAATTGCGCATGGTTTAAACTTGGTGGATAATTAGTCTGTTCCTAACTCTACTTCGTAGGATTTGAACCCTGAGCACGCGTAACCCCACGCATTAGACATTGCACTCTTACCACTAGACCTTAGTTCTGGGGGCGTATTTTCTGTATCCTATTCCACAATTTGTTTTAAATTGACTCGTCCACTAGATAGAGAGGACACCCTTTTACCTTTGGCCGTCCCAAGATTATGTGATTCTTTGTAGTAGATTATTGAGCATTTATCAAACTATCAGGCAGAAAATCAAAGACGAGCCAACTTCTTGTTCACAATGTTGGCCTAATCAATTTCTTTTGTTTAAATGCAAAATCAACTTATTAATTGCATAGGACCAACTTCAGACTATCAGAACTACACCTTTTGGCTTCTACATTTTGATTGTAGCCTTGGACTTACATGACTTCAATTACTTTGTAATTTTCGTCTGAACCTAATGGACAACCTAATATGGAGTTGTTGTTTGGTATTCAAATCTTATTCTATACTTTGATGCGTTCTGCTGCGCTGTAAACCCTCAGTGTTTGAATTTTGTGTTCAAGGGCCATATTTCATTTCCATTGATTTTGGACTTGGCTCCCTTCATGAAGAATGGAGTGGGAGCAAAGAGTTGGGAAGAGAATCTGCAAATCAGGCAAATAAAGCCGCAGCATCAGCAGCAGCCTTTACCTTTGCCTATGTTCAATTACTTAAATCTGCAAGATAATAAGGAGATCTTGACTAGCATCACCCGAAGTGAGAGAAAATTTTCTACAGAAGTAGAAGATACGGCTGCTTTGTGTGGCTCAGATAATTTTGATGTTAAAGCATCAACGTCAAAGTCAAGTTTGCTTGAGACGGGAGACTACAAGGAGATCAGCTTAAATCAGCTGCCTCCACATTCTGGCAATCAGGTTGGTTGCTCTAGGTAGATAATCTTAATGATTGGCAACATGGTATTGACTCGTATTTGAACTTTCTCCCATGACATATCATATGTATAATGATTTTATCCATTCCATGACTGGAGATTTTCACCTACACTTGAAGTGAACGTAAGTTGTGTAGCTTTAGGTTTGTAGCAGAACTTGCAAATAGTACTACTCCTGAGTAAAGTACTTGTATATCTCTTGCTAGCCATCCAGAGAAACCCAGATCAGGCTTTGAGACCTCTCTTACTTACATAGTGGTTGCTTATTAGTTTTCTTAATGAATGACTGGGTTTATACTCTAATCTTGGGATAGTCTGAGGAATACAACAACAACAATGATGCCTCAATCCGAGGAAGTTGGGATCCACTATTTGAATCCTAATCATCCATGTCCGCTTCATTTAAGCCTTATGTAGTTTGAGGAACATTTAGAGAATCTAGAAGGGAGTGAGGGATATGAAAAGCAGTTCAAGGGTACGAGGTCCATCTTGTTATGATATTTTTGTAACTTCAGACTTGAAGCCATAAGTTCTCTTGAAATTAAGCAATGTTGTCAAAGACTGGTCAATTCATCTTATATCTGTCTTCAAACTGCAAGGCCAGACCTTTCAATGTGCGGTTGTAGAAAGATTAGGGAAATATATATGGAACTAGTTAGTGTTTGTTGGATGGCTTTGTTACTCTTAAAATGTTTTTCCATCTGTGGCTTATGTGCATTCATGATATGCACGACAAAGCAACTTAAATCATGCATGCATTTATGTATAGCATATTACAGTAGTTTCCATGTTTGTTAAAATGGCAGATGCGTGAGTATCACCTCCTAGTTACTGCCTATATCCGAGATCTACAGTTCTTTAGACTGGCAGCTGATTCCGATTTAGCTACTCTTGGATGATAGAAGTTCTTTATATTGTTCATCTAGAAAAGTTAGGGCGCATAAAAGAAAAACTTTAAAGTTGGTGTAAGTTTCAGTTGGCATGTTGGACATCAGCATATCTATCTTGTAGCCAGCCAAGTAATTCTCTTTTGCGCAACCCAACAGGTCCAATATCTCCCCTGTTTGATTAGATGTGCTCGTTGGAACCCCCTGAACTTCTATTTTTCCATTATTTTGACTTTTTACAATCAAAGTTCCATGTCAATTTTTGGTAGCAGGTAGTTTATTCAAGTCTGTCTTTGTTATAACCACTCGACAAAATCATGAAGGTGAAGTTTATGAAATTGGAAATAATAAGTTACAGCAGACGTGTTACGTGGCTTGGACTAGTGTGCTACTGCAATGATTCTACAGATGTCGGAAATTAGGTAGAGAGCATCGTTTTCACTGAACAAAAAATTATGAATCATGGTTCACAATAATTCATATAAATCTTTTGTCAAGGAAACGAGTAGAAGATTATCGATCACTTAGTGTTTAATTACAGTATTAACTTCTTAGGAACAGATGGATACCAGTATAGAAGCAGGGAAGATTTTCCATGTTATGCCTTACTGCAGTCCATCTTCGTTCTATTCTCATCCATTTTGCTGGGGCTTTTGCTTCATTGAACCAATATAGTCACATTCAAAGAATCAAGATGTCTACTTATAGTACAAACCCCGTGGAATAGATAGAGACTGATGTTGGGGCAGGGAGGACAACGTCGCTCATCTTCTTCTGTATCTTTTCTTTCAGTTGATTCTCTTGTGTATTTCACCAACACTAGCTCTTTTTGCTACACCATGCTTTCATACGTCATGTACTGGTAGTTTATTCGCGTAAATTGAATCTCACACGATGTTATTCCTCCATCCTCTTTTGTGTTGCAGGGTGAAGCTTTCCATATAATGCATTGCAAAAGTCACCAGTACCGACTGGACTCTGTTGTGCAGCACTTTGGAATTGTTGGTAGCGGGCATTACATTGTTTACAGACGAGTGACAGCCAAAATTAGTGAAGACAATGCTGCAGAACTACTGGAATCTGCTGTTGATCAGTGGTTTTGCATCTCAGATACCGACGTGTCTGCTGTTTCCGAGAAAGAGGTTCTAGATGCTGAAGCATCCCTACTTTTCTATGAAAAGGTTTCTGATTGCTGAAACTTTTTTGTTAGCTTAAATTGAATAAATTTGTGGTAATAACTCACAAACTGTGAGTCTTGTTAAAGGGCATTTTGTGTTTTTCCTGTAGAATTGGCTCTGGTGGACCAATTGAATTTAATCATATTTCAGTTTACTTTATGTTGTTTTCTTTGAGATGTCTTATTATTTCTGTCGTAGACATGACCTTAGGTAGAACGGCGTGACTTTAGATAGGAGGACGTGTATTATGATAGATTAGGATAGAAGATTAGTAGGTAGTGGAGTGTTGTTTTACTTTCGGAGGGTTTAGTCTGCTTGGTGTTTGTCATTGTACTAGTTGCATCAATGTAGTTCTGACTTTTGATATCTGTTAACGTCTGTTATTTATTGTGTTTTGATTATCGTACTATTTCATTGTTTTTATTCCTTTCTAGTAGGATTTGCTTAGCTTCCTTTGTTAGTTGCTATGTTTTTTCTACTGTTTTCTTATTTTTTATACTTGGATTTACTGCACTTGAATCAAGTGTCTCTCGAAAACCACATCTTTACTTCCACGAGGTAATGATAAGGATAACGGATGCTCTACCCTTCTTATATCCTACTTGTAATGGCTATATTATTATTATTTACATTTTCTTTCTTTGGCGATAATATTATTTTGTCAATTTTTTTAAATTATTATGTTATCTACAATTCAAACATGAGAAACTATGGTATCTATATATCTATATCTTATATATTATTAAAAAAGAAGAGGATAAAGACAGCCTATACATAAGCCATGTGGGATCTTAGGACAATTAATTAAACTTAGTTATTTGTTAATTCAATTATAAAAACAAAAAAATAACTTTAAATAATAATTCAGTTATAAAAACAAAATATAGCAATATATAACCGTTTCTAACATTAAATTTAAAAACTTTTACAATTTAATATTAATCACTATACAACATTGTAAAAAGAACAGATCAATTTTATTAACTTAATGTGGCTCCTAAATAAAATATTATTATAAAAAGGGAAAAAAAATTAACTACTTTTCTGTTTCCACTTAAATTTTGTATAATTTATGCTCTTTATAGTTTTTTCAATATATAAAATAGATTACCTTCTAAAGATTTTCACATATTTATTATAAAAATAATATTATAAATTAATCTTAAATTTATGTTGGTTGATTTAAAACTGCCAAATAAAAATTTACAAACCAACACATATAACAATATACTGCCAATATCAAGAATATATTTATTATTTATGTTAACACAAATTATATATTAATATTACTTTTTAGAAAAGTAAACCTAAAAAATAAAAAAATAAATGCAGCTAATTTGCCATTTTGCGCACAAATTCAGTTCCTAAATCAATACAAGACAACCAACATCCGTATCAAGGCATAGAAAAGATCGTCATGAGAAAAATATTTACTATTTCTCTGAGAAACATTTGAAGGTAAAAAGTTTTATGCTTAATCAATTTTTTTTAGGCTTTATTTAATTTATTTTTATTTTTATTAGGTTGTTTTTCATTCTTAAAATCTCGAAATTCAATTTTTGTTGTATGTTACTCTCTCCGTCTCAATATAACTGAATTTTTAGAGTATTTTTTAGTGTTCAAAATATTTGAATTGTTCAAACTTCA
>JAPFFP010000080.1:13452544-13478609 GCA_026153255.1 Solanum medicagineum
GATCCAATAAATTTCATAAAGAGCAACAAAATTGCATAACACTAGATAGCAAATGATATAAATGAATTTATATTGCTTTTTCGAGTGGTTTATCATTCTAATCGTTAAGGATTATCTTTCTGGAAATATCTTTAAATATGAAGAGATGAGATAATTATAAATATTTTTAATGTTTTTATTGTGTTGTTTTTCTAAAATAATATATCTTAAGAAATTAAAAAGTTCATCATTATTGAGTGCAAGCTATAATGTGAATTACTTGATGAAATCTTATACATTAAATAAGTACCTACAACATATTATAAATCTATTATCAATTTCTTCTCAAAAGTATTTTGTGTACTTTGTTTCAATAATGTTCGAATGATCCATTTTTTAAGATCCTATAAATATATTATGATCAAAATTAAATTTTAATATTACTGCATATATTATTTATTTATTTATTTATAGACGTTTTGTCAATCTTAGAACAACATAAGTTATGATTTTATTTTATTTATTTTTTAGTTAAAGTTATCTAAAATTTTATGTTATTTAACATTCTACTTTTTCAATCTTAGCACAAGATAAATTGATAACAATCACAAATTTAAGATAAAATTTTAGCAAATATGATTTTTATTGATTAAATAATCTAAGATTTTAAGTCACCTTAATAGAGGTTAAAAGATAAGTCTGGAGATGTAACATAATTAATGCAATGCGCTTTGAATAGAATAAGCAACAATTACTATATGAACTTTATGAAGACATGAAATACTTAATTTCCTTTTAATTACAGGTATGTGTTCAAGTCTCATATCGACAAGATATTTAAAACAAAAGAAAATAATTTTAAAATGCCATAACAAAAAAAAAAAAATCAAAACAATTAACGAAGAAAAAAAGACTTAAAAGAAAATATTAATTAAGTGATAGTTAAAAATGATTAAAAAAAAATCAATTAAGTGATAGTTAAAAATGATAATGAAAGCAAATATTGAATGTATAATTCAGACATTAATTGTTTTTTGTTAAAAAAAATAAAAGGAATAAATAATTGGATAGTTTTAAATATTGTGTAGAAGTAGAAGTTTATTGAACAGTTTTAAATCAATATTTTAGATTTGAATACCAATTAGTAAAAAATAATCATTTCTTAGAAACAATAGATTAATATATATAATAAATCCATATGTTGCAAAATAGTGTCAAATTTAATCATTAAAATAATTTTCAAAATTTCAATTTGATTATTTTTCAAAAAGATAATTATCTTCAAAATATAATTTTGAGTTGTTGAATAATTTTGTAAAAATCTGTTAAATAATACTGTCAATAATAAAAAATACTAAAAAACTATCACTACTTCCATTTATCACATTTAATCTCCTTATGCATAATTAAATTCTTACTCCTAGCATCTTCTATCTCACCAAACTGGTGATGTTGAAAGTGACAATTGCAATAAAATTAATTAAATTAAAAAATGCCACAAAATATATATAATTATCAAAAAAATAAAAAACATTAATAAATAAATAGTTAAAAATGCATAGATTAAATTAAAAAAAGTTGATCCAGATCAGGAAAAAAGCAACAACTAACCCACATCATCCTTAAAATTCCTCATCAACTTACCTTATTATCCTAAATCTCTCAAAACTCAATTATATATTTTAATTTTCTACCTATATAAACGGAAATATAAAAGTGTCATATCAGCATCACAAAAAAAATTAAATTAAAAAGTAAATTTAAATATTTCATATATGTATTTTGTAAAAATAAAAATAAAATGTCATCGATAAAAATATTTTTAATATTAAATTTATTTAAGATTTTATGTTATTTAACATTCTGTTTTTTCGATCTTAGTAGAGGTTCAAAGATAAATAAGGAGATGTAACAAATTTAATGTAATGTGCTTTGGAAATAATCAACTAGAAAATAAGCAGAGATTACTATATGACTTTATGAAGACATAAAATGCTTAATTTTCTTTTTAATTACATGTATGTGTTCAAATCTCATATCAACAAGGTATTTAAAACAAAAGAAAAAAATTAAAAAATTCCATAACAAAAAAAAAAAAACAATTATTGAAGAAAAAAAGAATTATAAATAATATTAATTAAATGACAGTTAAAAATGATAATGAAAACAAATATTGATTACAAAATTCAAATATTAATTGTTTTTCTAAATAAAAAGAATAAATAACTGGATAGTTTTAGATATTGTGTAGAAGTGGATGTATATTGAGCAGTTTTAAATCAATAAGTTAGATTGGAATGCTAATTAGTAAAAAATTATCAACAACAATAACATTACCCCAATGCCTCAAAGGCTCCAGTCCATTGCGGGGTAGGGGGGGTTGGATGTACACAGCCTGACATCTATGTTTAAAAACATAGGACGACTGTTTCTGGATGACCCATGATGAGCATCGAAAGTTGCATTGACTAACTGCTACTTCACAATTGAAAGAAGCGCAGACAGTTTAAAGAACATTTTGCTTTATTCCATCATACCCCAAAGCCAAAAAATTATAATTTCTTAAAATTAATAAATTAATATATTATAAATCCATATGTTGCAAAACCATGTCAACTTTAATCATTACAATAATTTTCAAATTTTCAATTTGATTATTTTTCAAAAATTAATTAATTATCTTCAAGATATATTTTTAATTTATTGAATAATTTTGTAAAAAATTGTTAAATAATATTGTCAAGAATAAAAAATAATAAAAGAAGACTAAAAAACTATCACTATTCCCATTTATCACATTAACTCTCCTTATGAATAATTTAATTCTTGCTCATAAAATCTTCTATCTCACCAAAATTTTGATGTTGAAAGTGACAATAGCAATAAAATTAATTAAATTAAAAAATGCCATGATAAAAAGTATATAAACAAAATAACTATAAAAAATATAGAGAACATTGAAAAAAAATAGATTGAATTGAAAAAAAAAAAATTGATAAGCAACAACTAACCCAAATTACCCCTAAAATTCCTCACCAACTTACCTTACCATCCTAATCAGTCAAAACACAATTATATATTTTACTTTCCTACCTATATAACTGGAAATGCAAAAGTGTCATATTAGCATAAGAAAAAAAATAAATTAAAAAATAAATTTAAATATTTTAAATATGTACTTTGTAAAAATAAAAATAAAATGTCATCAATAAAAATATTTTCGATTCATCAATTTTTAAATAAAATAAATTAAAATACTTTTTATGAGTACTTATCAAATTAGTGAAATATATATAAAAATTTAGGGTAAAAAGCATTCCCCGTTATATTTCTTTTATACATATGCAAATTTTCTAATCATCTTATAAAATCAATTTTAATGCAGTTTTGTGACAACTACTTCAATATGTATTTTAAAGAGTTCCTTGTATCCTTTTTTAAAAATTTTATGATCATGATATTATTTTATATCATTTATTCAATTCAAAAATAAAGATTAAAATTTGAACATAAAGCTCGATAAAATAAGGAGGTATTTTAAGGGATGTCATTCTTAGAAAAAAAAAAACATTCTTTGTAATTTTGAATTGTAACTATTAAAATTAGTTCACATGTAAAGATTAAATTTACTAAAAAAAATATTTAATTAGAAACAATTGTTATCTACATTGAAACAATAAAAAGATAAAGTCTATTTTTAAAATTTAAAAACTTTTTAGATAAGATACAATTTGCTCAAACTTAGGCAATTAAAAATAACTTTTGAATTTGAGTCGGAAGTTACATATGTATCTTCTAAAATTGAATTTAAAAAAACTCTATACTAAACAAAATTGAATATTGCCTCTTTCTTAGGGAGGTCACATATATGCTTTTTGTATTTATTTCAAATATTCTAATTGATAAATTATAAAAATTAATATTATCAATTTAATAATTTTAAATAGTGAACAATGCAATGAAAATATATAAAAGATAAAATGTTACACTACATGATTATTTGTCACTATTCATTTATATCCAATTATGGTAGATGAGATGAACACGTTCATTGAGGAACAATATTTTAGTTGATTTTTTTTATAAAAATAATATAATTTAATATACTTGAAGAAAGCATCAATCTATAATAATAAAAGAGAACCTTCAAGATTATCCACGCATCGCATGGGCATGCATAAAACTATTAACAATGTAAAAAGTTTTAAAGCATGCATTAATATGATTAAACACAATAGCCCATCAATTTTTTTTAATATTCTTTTCACCATATTGTTGGAAGATATTTTATAAATGGATATATTTTTTTTGAAAATTATATAATGCATGTTACCTTTTAATACACTAAACTATATCAATGCATGTATTAAAATTCACACCTTTTTATTTTACTTGTCCACTTTGACTAATCAATAGAATTTTATTATTTTTTCCTCATATGATTTTAGTATTAAATAACTTTATAAAATATTAGAATATTAGGAGTTAGAGTTAAAGTTTCAAAGTATTATTAATTACACCAGTTTGGTAAAATACATCTTAATAAAATCTTGTTAAGATATTTTCTAAATCAATACGCATCAAATAAATTAATATCAAATACTTTTTGTCCCATATTAATTAAATTTTTGAGGTAATGCACACATATTAAGAAAAGCATTAAAAGATAAAATTTACACAATATTTTCCACTATTGCCCTTTGTGAAATCATAAATATTTATATCCTACAAAATATAAAACTTCAATAAATGAAAAGACAAATATGGAAAAAGTTTCAAACTTTCTTTTTTAACTTTGAACAATTTAACTATTTTAAACATTGAAAAAAATCTCAAAAATTCAATTAATTTGAGACGAAATGAGTAATAAGTTAGTTACATGTAACCAAGAATTTAAAGAGCTAACATAAACATCCTCTGCAATTAATAGGTGGATTTAGGTCGATTAATGGTTAAAACCAAAATTAAATTAACTTAATTAGTTTTAAAATTATGAAAATCAAATCAAATCAAATATGTGCCAATTGGATGATAGTACGTGCATTTCGCACAATTCAAGTAAAAATAAAAACACTTCCAATAGTTCATATATGAAACTAAAAAACACTGCAATAAAATTTATATTTTTATAGGAATATTAAGGAAAAAACAAGAACAGAAAATAAAAGGGATAAAATAAGAAATATAAATCTGAAAATACTCAAATAAAATGCAGCCATTGCCCAAAATATAGATCACCAAACTTAGAATTACGATACATATTAAAATTTCTAAAATTATGTATTCGATTTGTTTCAATTTATTTATTCTTTTATCTTTTTAAAAGAGTTTTTTTCCTTTGACAACTCCTTATTCTAACTTTTCACATATGACATATTTATAATCAGAATATTAAAGAGTATTTTGGTATATTCTTATCTTTAGCTTAAGACTGCAAGATTCAAAATTTTTCTCTTCTTTACCTATGATCGCATCTGTGAAGCTTATCTCGTGAGCTGTAGCGGACGTTTAATTTACCAAGTCAAAATCAGACAAACAAATTAAAACGAAAAATATCAAATTACAAATAAGCGTCTCTCAAAATTATCATGTGAAGCTTTCATGTATATAATGTACAAAAGTCTCATGATCAACATTTATTCAATATATATATTCATCTTATTCCCAAATAAAATTTCTCAAAAACCTTACCCTCTATGATTATATATTTCCTATTCCTAGTTTTTCATAATACTACATGATATATAAAATTGTGACATGTATAGGGATCTAGATTAGACGTAGGGATTTGACAGAATTCAATTGCATATAGCTCTTGAACAAAGTATATATGTATGAGTACAAAAACTTACATATTCACTGACTCAAAATTTTGAATTTGTGACTCGATAATTCTCGAAATCCTAATTATGAATTGGAGGTTTCTTTCGAGGTGGAGTATAATCTATGTCTATTGGTACTGAATCTTCATACTTTGCTTGCTCTTTATTCTTTACAACAACTTGTTGGTTGCCACTTTTTTGAACTAATTCATAATGATCCACTCTCAAATTCCTTGCTACAAGAATAGAAAATGAAACCAAATTAGAATATGTTAAAATAAAAGAAAAGAAATTCTAGAAAATGAATTAAAGAAAGAGATAATTATATATATTTACCTTGACAAGTGATCAAGAAGAAGAAAGAAATGATCAAGAACAACCAATGAGTTCTTTGGTTAACAATAACCATTTTTATGAAAGTTGGAATATATATTTGTGTGTTTTATACAAATTCCCATGATTTATTTATGGAGAGACAAAAGATTGGAAAAATTGGGCAATCAATTTAAAGATGTCAAATCATGTTGCAAAATGTTGTACTTGGATAATAGTATGAGGGCCCTGAAAAAAGGTGACAATAGGAGTCAATATCAACATTTTGCATGAAAAATTAATCTTAATTTGCATGTAAAATGGGATTGCTTGTTCAAATGATTAATGAGGTTAAAAACAACTAAAAGACCACCCATATGCTTTGTCTGCACAAGAATAATCTTGGATTTTAAGGGAAACATACTATTTTTAAAATAATTATTGATTTTAATAATATATTTTTATTTATTATGATTTATAGCAATACATAAAAAATGTTATGATGAATCTACACCCAGGTCATTGCTGAATAGGCTGAGAGCATGTGGGCTGCATCACGTGTAGAAGGAGCAGAACCAGGTAGCTAAGTTAATGGCGAAGGAAGGAAACAAGAGTGGTCATTTTGAAGATACAAGAATTTTTGTAGTTTCTCCAATGTTTACGCGTAATCAGTTGGGTGCGGACAACCTACTTAGGAATTAGTTATTCTATGAAGAAACAATCAACAAATACTTCCTATTTGTGCTGGGATGTGGCCCAACTAAGATGCTTTATTTCTAGCTCTACGACGAGCAACTTGCTCCATGGCAATAGTCAAGACGTGCATTAATTATTATGCAATATATATATATTTCACAAAAAACAGTGCATTGTACATGCAATATAATTATATTATAAGTGTTGTGCTTGTATGGTAAGAAATTGATATAATGTGTGTGATAAGTAATGTATTATCCATCAATAAAACTTGTATTATATATATCTTAGAGATGGTTCTCTTTAATATATATCAAAACCGTGTGATAGATGTAGTATAAGTGTGCAACCAAAAAGTTATTATTGCTAATTTGCTATACATGATAAATATTTTCTTAAAATAGTATACCTATCTAAGTTATTTGTGGTTTCTCAAAAAATTAAAATGATTTAATATGTAATAGTAATCAGATAAAAAATCAAGTAATATTTTATTAACTGATTTCCTTGTTAGTTGATTTTCCTATTGAGAACCCACAAATTCTGTTGGTAACTCAAAATCACGACTTTAAGATTGAAATTTAGAGGTGACGGTTGCTTACCATCGGAACAACTCTCCTTGTGTACAACTAGGGGCGACAATTATGCGGATTGGGTCTAATTATTTGAATGAGTTATAATGGGTCAAGATACCAAACGGGTCAAGACCCAACCTAACCCAAACTTACTTGGGTCAAAACAAGTTGAATAACAGGTTATAGAGCGGTTCAAGACTTAATCTGACCTGTTATTTAGTAAGTTTTACTTATTTTATTTATTCTTTTTCAATATTTTAGTACTTAATTAAATTATATTTTTCTTTATTATGATTATATAGAACATATCAAATTGAAAAAATGTGTTTTGAAATTATTTTAACAAGATCTTTCTCGAATTAATTTGGGTTGCATATCAACTCAATTTTAAATGGTTTGAAATGAGATGAGTTAAGCTAATAATCAGACGGGTTATTAACCTACCCAAACTTCAACGGATTGAGTCTAATTGGACTTAGTTTTGCCACCGGTATGTACAACTCTCATTTGTAAGGGGTTGAAGCGAAAAAAAAGGAGGAGGAAAAATCAATTATTTCAGCTGATCATAAACAATATTTAACCTATATACTAATATTAATATTGAGAATTTTTATTGTGTTCACCTAATTTAACTGGTTGTAATAAATTATTGATCTTAACTTTTAAGGTAAATTATTATAATCGTTATCCTTTTTAAGTAATGTAATTGCATAAAAATTCCAACAAAGAAAGGACCCTTTAGAAATTTGAATACAAACATATTTAAACATTATAGGTTGAGACAAAGATAATTATGTGCTTTGTACTTATTATTATTGCTTAAAAAGTGCTCAAACTAGAAGAATTTATAAAAAGAAAAAGAGTTTGCTTAAATAATTAATAAGCAAGGAAAGATTATATAAAATGGACAAAAGGGACCCTCTATTATTTTGAGATAAGGGAATTGAAAAGGAAGTGTATAAAATTTCACATGGCAAAGAAACAACTAGTTGATTTTTCCTTGGGGTGGCTTGAAAATTAAAATATTATGTTCCCTACTAAGACAGACATGTATTTCAATTGACAAAATCCTTTCCATAGTTATTATAACTATTTTAGTGTGCTTATTTTAGTGTCAAATAAAAAATTATATATAAATTAAATAAATATTATTAATTGATGGCAAGGATGAGAAAATTTATTCAACTATTTGTAATATAAATATGTTAATAGTTTATGAATATTGTAATAATTTGGAGTTGAATAGTTAGAAGTTAAATAATTAATTGTTTAAAAATTAATATGAAAAAAAAGACTCTTAAATATAAAAAGAGTAGTTTCATGTTTCCAATGTAATTTTACTGAATTTATTTCTTTTTAAATTTTTTATATTACATACTTTTATTAAAAAAATATTAAGATTTTAATTAATTCCAAAGTCGTAAATATTAGGAGAAGAAGAATTCTTTTTTCTTTCCTTTCTTTCATAACTTAGATAATTGTTTATATAAAATAGTTCTAAATTAAAAGTGAATCTTGAAACTAAATAAATAAAAGATAAAATAATAAATTAAAAAATAATAAAAAAATAATTTTATCTAAAACAAAATATTTTAGTATATGACAAAAAATTCAAACAATATTTCTAAAGATTTTCACGCTTTTATTGCAGTGTTATGATTAATTTGTATCCCAATTATATAAAGGAGGTTAATTAATCCAATAATAATTGAACACATGTTACATCTCTCTTTTTCCATCAATAGAGACATAACTAGACACTAAAGAAGATATCAATCAAATCCATGTCAAGGTTTCACATCCTTAGGCAACAAGTTACTATTAATATGATTAAGCAATAAATTACAAGTAAAAAAAAAAAAAATACATACTCCATTATTTAACTATAATTTTAAAATTATACATAAAAACGTGTATATATTTATTAATTAATATGATAAATTCCTTGCTCCTTTTTAAATTTTCCAAAGGGTACTACTATTAACGTGCATCATCTTTTTTTTTTTTTAATTATAAATATTTGTATTTTTTTAATCTTTAAAACATTAAATGTAGTTAGGATTAATATTTCAGTTAATTTTTTGAAAGTGTATCCGATAAAAGTTTTTTGATCTTCAAAAGAAATAAATATTATCGAAAATTCATTCTTCATTTAGTTTTTATCCTCTTCATTTCCTTTTAGTTGTCATGATTTTTATTTTTAAAGTTAAATTGTATAAATTTTGACTAACATATTAAGATATACTTTTTTATCATATTGATATGTAAAAAGTTATAATCAATAATATTTTCTTGTAGTTTTTGAATATCTATTTTTTTATTTTAAAATATTAAATTAATTTAATCTAATTTTGCTTTGAAAATTAGTCAAAAAAATGTAACATGACAATTAAAAAAGAACGGAGACAGTATGTTTTAGGTTCTTGGAAGATACATGTTTTTATTTTCATAACCTATTAATTACTCCTTCTTAATATTTTTTTTTTCTTTTTTCCCTATAAATAGTATTGCATTTCTTTGAAAAGATAATCACTTCAAAAAACACTTTTCCTTGAAAAATATTTGAGGGACATTAATCAGAAGGTGAAATCATCAATTCAAGAAAAGAAGAACAATATTTTTGAAGATTTTTTTTTTTGGTTTTCTGACTTAGTTAAATCTCGAAGATAAAATTATTATTTATTTTTTCATCAGCTTGTGTGGATAAAACTCCAACTATATTCAAAAAAAACATACTAACATACCTCTAAGTCGAGCAATATTTTATTTTGAATTCCCTATACTACTATATATAATCATTCTTGTACATAATTAGCTCCTATTTGATGGGATAGATTATCAAAATTTCCTCACGCGTATCTAGGGCTGGAGCTAATACATGTCTTATGAGTTGGTTCAGCTCAACTCAATATCTTTTGTTTAAATTTTATATTTATGTTAATAAATTTATTGAATATGTTATTCAAATTAATTATCAATGGTTGAAGATCAAAGATACATCTAAACTATCTTACTTTATTGAATTGAACTATCGAGAGATGAATTTTCTACGTGAACTATTATGCAATAGTTAAGAAACAAGAAATTGAGTAGATCAAATATTTGTCTAGAAATGCTTTTGGGTGTGTTTGCTAATAAAATCTTTATCCACTTAGCATATATAACAACTTTATTTGCTGATATATCAATTTTTAAAATGATTTCTTTAAAATCCTAAACTCTCTTTTTTTAAGTGAAAAATATCGATGTCACGGTAGAGATGAGACTATGACTAGGAATTTAGAGAAGAAGATGATGGATGTCACAGTTGGAATAAATTAATTTGTACGGTGATAGTTCTAACTTTTAACCTAATATTAATTTCTTTATGTTTGCCCCGATGGAATCTTCAAAGAAAAAAGAGAGTGTACACACATCATCGGAAATTAGTCAAGGCATATTTCAAGCAGAAAACTCATACTGTTTTAAACAATTCAGGTATGAAACTCAAACAATCGAGATAGTTTAAGTACATTTTTTTACCCTTAATTTAGTTATTAATATAGAATCCAATAATTTTTAAAAAGTAAATTGAAAATTAATAAGAATCAAAATTTTGAATTCGCCTATATTATCGTTATATATGTGTGGACAAAGTTGGATAACGTCATGGTGAAGTTTTCAAATGTATGTGGGTAACTACCCTTGTGAGTTCACGTGATGAACGTAGAATATGAAGGGGACATGCACATATCAACAAAC
This sequence comes from Solanum medicagineum, assembly GCA_026153255.1. Classification (NCBI taxonomy): domain Eukaryota; kingdom Viridiplantae; phylum Streptophyta; class Magnoliopsida; order Solanales; family Solanaceae; genus Solanum; species Solanum medicagineum. The sequence goes on from JAPFFP010000080.1 coordinate 13,463,670, forward strand.
ATTTCCTTTCAATCATTTTAGGACCAACTTGACCTAATACATACTGCTTCCTTTGAACATCATGCAGTGAAAATCATGTCATCCCTACATCTTGGACAACATGACTAGGTTATACCTGCGGCAACAATAATATATTCGGTGAAATCTCATAAAGTGTGATCTGAAGAGAGTAAATTATGTACACAAACCTTATCACTACCTCATGGAGATAGAAAATTGGTTTTTATAATTTGATTTTTCTTTGGTTAGGAATGTAGTGCACCAATGGAAAAAATTGATCTCAAGTGGTTGTCATTTTGGAGTGCCAGCGGGTTGGGGGTAGATAATTACATAATAAGGAATCGAATCTTTTCCAATAAGGTGAAAGTTTAGGTACAAACCAATCAATTGAACTATTAAGTATTTTTAATTGTTCTAGGACAGGGTTACACTTGCCTATCAAGGGTAAGATAGGGGCCATCATGACCTATAAGATCGGACCGTGACATAATTAAATGATATTGTATAGAAAGGTCTCACCATAAAATGACTTCTTTATGAAAAATATATTCCAAAAAAAGAAATAATTTGAGATAAATTATAAAAATTAATTTATACCATGGTTGAACAAAAATTAAATAAATGAAAAATCCAAAGTTATTCAAGAGTTGCTAAATTCTACTAATAAAAAATAAGAAAAACTATCATTTACACAAACATCCTCATATTTATTAATTCTCCCAGTATTTTGAAATAATAACATATTATTTCTTGATTAATAATTTCATCAAACCAGATTTTCAAATTAGATACACTTAAACACATATATTTATACTATTAGATACATTTCGAACACATGTATTCTAAATACATGCAACTCATACTAGATTCATCTATTTGATATACTAAATATATTTTGAAAAACGTATACTTAGAGAGAAAGGGGAGGGGGGGAGGGGGGAAGAGGAAGGTAGAGAGATAAAGTGAGAGAGGTGAGCGAGGAAATCAGTGTATCCTAGATACATGAAAAAATCACGCTTGAATACAGTGTATCTGAAATAAATACATGAGAATCAAGCTTGAATACAAAGCATTTGGATGGGTGAGTGAGTGAGCGAGTGAGAGAGAGATAAGAGGCGAGCGAGAGAATCAGTGTGTCATAAATGCATGAGAATCACGCTTGAATAGAATGTATTTGGAATAAATCACACTTAATTTTGATGCAACTATCTAATTAAACGCGCCAGATACATGTATCTAGGAACCAAAATCTGATACAATTAATAATTTCGAAAACACACGAGAAGACACAAATTTAGAATGAAAAACAACATAATTAGGCAAACATATGGTATGTATTTATATTATATAACTATAGATTGAAAAAATTACAATTTATAGCTATAGTTAGGATTTTGTTGCTTTTTTTTCTCTCCTTTCTTCCTTTCTCTCGCCTCTCTCTCTCTCTTTGCAATTTCTTGCAGATATACAATTACAAATGTATCCCAGCTGCATATATACAATTATTTTGGTAGCTATACATAGTCAATTCGACAAATATACATATATAAATTCGCCTCTCTCCACTCTCGCTCGCCTCTCTCCACTCTCGCTCACCTCTCTCCTCCTTCTCTCGATCTCGCTCGCCTCTTTCCTCCCTCTCCCGATCTCACTTGCTAGATATACAAAAACATATACAAATATATATGTATGTTAATTATACATAAATTATTTGACAGATACACATACAATTTGATAAATATACATATACAATTCGTCTCTCTCCTCCCTCTCTCGATCTTGCTCGCCTCTTTCCTCCCCTCAAGGTCACATGGCAGAGGTTATATTATATAATTGTATAGAATATAGCTAGTTGATCCTATTGAATTTTAAGCCTGGGCTATTTATGAAAATTTCCCATTTCCCATTTAGAATTTGTGTTTTCGGCCATAAAAATTTGGAATGGGCCATTATATATAAGCCTTGCCCAACTGATCCGAAAAAGTGAATAAATAAAGAAAAACTGCAAAATGCAACCTATAAATAGGTGTAAGAGAAAAAGGGGAAAAAATTTCAAAATAAAAATATAGGCGCTGAATTTAGTTCGTTCTTGTTTTCTCAAAATCTCTCATTCCCGCTCACTATTTTGTATCTCCAGGTAAGCATCAATTTTCCGTTCTTTAATCTTTTTTATTTAGTTCAATTTCATTCATGAATCTGCTTGGAGTTTGAATCTACAGAGTAAGTTTTTTTTTTTTTGAGATTTTTCTTTTTTGAAATCGGAATTGATATGTGCATATCTGCGTTGTTGATTTGTTTGTATCTGTTGATTTGATGCTTAAATAAGAACAAAAAGTTAGCTTTTTAATCGAGTTTGAACTTGCGCTTCGGAATTCCGGTTCTCTGTTTAGTTGTTTTGAGAAAACCCTAGTGCTGTGTTTTTTTTTCTTTTTCTGGAAGAATAGGTAGAAATTAAGTGGAAAGGGAAGAAATTTGATGTTTGTGGCCGTTGTTAGTTTGATTGACTTTATCCCTTGGAAGATGGATTTGGGGATTTGGAAGTTGGAAGAGATTTAGTTGGAATTTGGTGTGAGCATATCTGTGTTGTTTCAATCCATTGATGTGATTCGGTTTTGATATATCTTGTTTCATTAAAAAATAAGGAATTACAGGTTTGGTACTTTTTTCTGTTTTAGTATTAAGCAGAAAGAGAAGAAATTTGATCCCTGTATCTCCAGGTTAGTTTAATGGACCTTATGCCATTAAATCTGAATTTGGGTATTTGGGAATTGGAAGAGTCTCAGTTGGAATTTGGTGTGAGGATATCTGTGTTGATTCATTCCATTGATGTGATTCAGTGTTGCTATATTTTGCTTCATAAAAAAAAAATAAATGAAACTTTGGTTTGGTACTTCTTTGGCTTTAGCTGGAAGAAGGTGTGGAAAATAAGGAAAAAGGAGAAGAAATTTGATGTATGCTACTGAAATTTAATATACTTGATCTTTGCCATTTATTTGAAGTGTTTAACTGGAAACTAACTTACATGTAACAGTGGTTGACAGGTTACTTTGAAGAGAAGAATATCACATCTAAGGTCAAATTTGAATGGTTAAGTTAGTTTGACTCTTGAAATTTTTGAAAAATGAGTTAGAATTATGTTAGCTACAAAAAAATGCCAGATGTTTTAGGACGTTCTAAAGTAGAAAGATTGTCATGTTAATTAGGATGACGAGAGTAAGATTAATCAACCCTCCCTCTTTTCTCTTTCTTTCAACTGAATATGGTATTTCAACAAAGTCTAAAGTATGTCCTAAAGAGGGAAACAAGGACAGGCATGGTTTAGGGTTGATTTTGCATTTGGGTCTCAGGAGGGTTTGTGAAGTACTTTAACTTCAATCTGCCCAAGATTTAACTAACCCTTTTTCACCATTTACAGTTGATAGGGAGCTGTACTAGAAGCTTTACTGACCCTTCAATTTAAGTTCAAACCCCGACTCTATAATGTATGAGATGTGCAATTTGTATTGGGCTGATTTAACTTTTGCTTCTGGATTTTACATTATCTTAGAGAGTACTGGTGAAGGATTCAAAATCAAACAGGGGCAGAGAATATTTCGAGTCTAGCTTAGTTGATGTTGAGACAGTTGTGAAACACGCTCTTTGTAAGAGCAACATTTGACAATTTGTGATACTAGCTCTAAAAAGGAAAAATGGGAGAGCTTTTGAGGAAACAGAAAGCAAAGAATATTCCAATGAACAGAAGTGTGCTACATGCAGCCAAGTTTGTGGCCAATTGGTCAATGAAGTGGGTTGAGAACCACGAGGTCTTAGGTTCAAATCCCAGCTGAGGCAAAAACACTCGATGATTTCTTCCTACTAATTCAAGCCTTGATGGATAGAGTTCCCTAGTACTTGTGCTGTTAGAAAGTAACAAGTACCGCGTGGAATTAGTCGAGGTAGGCACAAACTGGCTAACACCACTGTTATAATAAAAAGTGTGCTAGACGGTGCATTATTTAAAAGTCCTTTACAGTTTGTTAGGATTCAAATAGGATAAGAACCACTTTGCCAAGGCTCGAATTGATGAAGAGGTATTTGAATAGAGGGCCATGGAAGGGTTAGGAGAGAGTTCATGGAAGTTGGCTTTACACGAGATTCACTAGATTGTTCTCTCTTTGCAAGTTTAAAGATTTAGTTCCATCCTCTAAATTGAGAAGCTTTAGTCAAAAGATTAATTGGCTTGAAAGTGTTCTAGATGCTATTTTCACGTCTGATGTATATAAACTTTGGAGACCTGGACCTTATCCTGTGTTTTATAATAATTCTGATACCAAGCGTTTTTATTACCCTTGGAAACAAAAAAGTTTTGGCATGAAATTCAGAAGCATATTCTTTTTCTAACAGGATATGTGATACTTTTCCATACCTAGGGCCCGATCTTGAAACCTTTGATTAAGTGTGAATGATTTTTAACCATCCTACCACAACCCTTATTGATATTTAATTAATTATTTCCATGCCCAATATTGCATTTTAGTGGAGAAAGTATTTGGGTTATGAGAACTTGTACTGATGAGATAAAAAATGATAGGAAGAATATGATTCATTTGCGAGTTTGGTGCATAATTGAACGAAGAGATGCTTATAACCGTACCTTATTTATGTTCTTATTTCTTTTGTTGCTCAAGGAACTATTTGTGACTTCTGCTTACGTATTGCTACAGTGTGTCTTTGGAAAACCGGATGAGAAGAAGCATTGCTAGACCTTACGGGCGGTAACATTTGTGAGGCTGATTGCTCATTGCTTACCATTTGACTTTTGCTGTTCCTCATATAGTTGGAGTGATCAACATTACAAGAAGTAGATGTTGATTTAACCATTTGGTGCTTCTATAGGAACTGAACTTTTCAAGTCTGCTGTTGTTAAAGATTTGACAATGAAAATGTAATATAGAGATTTGTTGAATGACATGAATGAAATTTCTGAAGTAAGATTAAATGGCAATACTCAGCTATTAAAATTCTCCTGCAGAAGAGCAAGCTGCCATGAAATCTAGCCAATCTATGAAGAGAAATATAGGTGATGTTCATGAAAAATGTAGTGACAAGGAGATTATTGCGTCAAAGAAAGCAACACGTAGGATTGGTCGACAGAATCCGAAAGGAGCAGGTTAGGCAGCTGATATGATTTTGTAGACAGTTGTTTTCATTTTCCAACTCATTTACATTATGTTAGTTGCATGATCCGGGAGTTTGCTAGCTGTATGTTAGGTGTTCTGAGTGAGTTCCACTTTTGTTTGGCTTGTCTCTCAGCTGAGGATGTGACTTTTCTTCTGAACTTCTCAGGGGAATGTAGAAATCTTTCGGCTGGGGAAAATGACGTGATTTTTCCCTTACAAGCTGCTAAGGGATCTTGTCAAAAGCTTCCAGGAAGGACAACGTGTTCCTCTGTAACAAAGGGAGATGCTATAGAAGGGAGTCAACAGCTTGATTCTTATAAGAAGATTAAGCTACAACTTTTTCCAATGAATAAAAGTACCCGACAGAGATTGGAGAAGGCATAACTATGAATTGATGCATTAAAAGAATAGACTCTGCATAAAATGCACAAGGAATAACTTTTGATTGTTTTGGTATTTCTGGTAGGATGGCTGCAACCCGTTCCAGGAACTCACTTTAAGTGGTCAGAAGAAGATATCATCAGTGATTAAGCACCTTAATACAAAGTGGAGTACTTCGAGTTTGGGTTTAGGGGAGCTCCTTCTATTCCCTTATAATACTAATACAGAAAACATAGCATCACAGAAACGGTGGAGCTCTAAAGATACCAATGTTTCTGCCGGAGAAGTGTATGCAGCAATAGGAAGTCCTGCCATTTTTCGCTTAAGGTTTTAGATTTGTCTGATTTCATTTTTAGCATATAGTCCTTCAATCAAAATGTATTAATTTGTCTCAAATTTTCTAGATATGACTGGTTGTCTGATCTTAAGCTCAAGGCTTTTGAGGTACCTGATATCTCCCTGCCCTCTGGTATGCATTCACAATCAAGGGGTATTAAGAGAATCTTTGCTGCTGCAATGGACACAGCAAATGACAAAGCGGAGGGAGCTAAGTTGACTACTGAAGAGCTTATTGAACCAATCTGCAAAAATGAGCATGGAAATGTAACAGAGAATCAGAATATGGCTATGAACACACCAGTTGATCACATGGTAAGTTATTATGCCTGTCTGGTTTCTTCGCTTCGTCTCTTGTTCTGTAAATCTTTTCAGTCATCCAATCTGAAGGCATTTAGATTTTTGCTGATTCAGAGAACAGAATGAAAAATAATGCTGCCCCTTATATCCTGTGATTGTGGGAATCTCTGTCAGTTCTACTGATACTGCTAGATCTGCCAGTGCAAAAGCCTTAATTAATTCAGAAATGAGAGCCCAAAGCATTATCTGCATGTCATTACAGATTTTTCTTCTTATGCTAAATAAACTAATGTGCAGCGGTTTGGGGAGAAATAACTTGCAGGAAGTAAAAATTTGTCCAGTTTAGTATTTTCTTCATGTGTGTGTATTTGTAGGTATTCTATTAAAATATGTTTGATAGGCACATCCTTGTTTGGCATGTGAAGTTATCCTTAGTTTTCCAATTTCCAGGACATGTGTGCTCAGGATGCTCCGGTCTCTTAACCGAAAGCGGGTAGGTGGGAGGTGCTGATTTAAATATTAGTAGACTTAATTTCAGGGTTAATCGACTAAGTCTGGGTACAGATTTTGCAAATATTAAAGATTAGATAGATAAGTATCTAACTTTATATTTAAAACAAGAAATTAGAGATAAGAGCAGATAATTTATTTACTGAATGTCAAATGACAGAAGATGTTATTATACTTGTTCAATACCAATTCCTTGGGGTACATGGTTTTTCTTTAACCTCTATATTAACGGTCTTGTCTCAGTAAAAACTTCAGCTGTTTTATGCAATCACCACTGAATGTTTTTAGGCTAATTTTTCTTGCTCACTGGCAAAGAATATTCCTATTACAGATATCTTTTCTCAAGAAATCTTCCGCAGCTCTTTTCTACTTTGAGTGTGTTTGGTATGGAGGAAAACATTTTCGGAAAATGTTTTTCAATTTTCTCATGTTTGGTTGGTCAAAATATTTTGGAAAATCTTTTTTCTAGGATAACAAGCTCCTTGAAAATGACAAAATAACTTCTCTAATGAAAGTAGGAAAAACAAGTTTCATAATTAACATTTCAAATTCATCGTCTCTTCCCACCCATCTCACATCTCCAATCTGCACCACTTGACCATCCCACCCCACCACCCCTGAAAACCCACACCCTGCCCCATCCCTTCCACATAGTGTTTTGTTAGATTATATAAATGCTCTTGGGATAATATTCTTTTGCTTACTTACCAAACACTAGAAAATAAGGAAGAAACCCACTTATTTTCCAACTAGAACATTTTCTAGGAAAGTGGTTTCCTATGCATCAAACTTACTCAGACTCTTCGTTTCTTTAGGTACACTTCCAATTTTTTCTCACCAGCGTGTAGTGCTTGATAAAAACAAATGCTGTTGAATCAAAAAACTGTATCCTATTCTGCTCTGGCTTTTGAATTTATAGAGGCTTTGGTTTGTAGCTGTTGAGCTTCTTTCTTTGAGACTTGATGCGTGTTGAATGCAGTGAGTGTTCCCAAGTCGACCAGTGTTAGGAGCTTCCTGTTGAGTAACCCAAGGAATTCTTAATTGTTTCGGCTGGATTACTTTAATGCCAACTATTTGAGTCAAGACTTCTTTCTCAATCACCTTGTTGAATTCTTGTCTATCTTCAAATTAAGTCTTGGACTTCTGATTTTATATCTTCGAACTCTTGAGCCTCTCTTTCTTTGATCTGTCCTTGTTTCTTCTGCACATAACGTCTTCTATCTTGATATAGAGATTGGGCTGAACTCGTTCATCTTGTCTTGAGATGCTCTTTTTATCTCCTCTGAATTCTTTAGTTCTTTCTTCATTGTCTCAGTTTGTATTTTCTTGGCTGATTTTTCTTCCTTCTGGTTCTCGTTGACAGACCCTTACGACATCATTATTAAGAACTTCTCATACTTGCCCCAGAGCAGATTAGTAGTTGCTCAATTCATTTTACCTTTTCATTGTCATCCTTAAAACTTAAATCTAACATTAACTTCTTAAATTCTTAATTCAGTTTAAAATCCTTACTTCAAAATTATTGGCAGACACAATAAAAGATATACCTTTTCTCCTCTATCCCTGCGTTGACGCTTAACAAGGTGGACCTTTCTTTCTGTTTGATAAGTAGGCATATCAAAGTGGATTGTGATACATGCTTCCTGGGGATACCTAATCCACCCAATTGGAGAGTTTGTTCCTGAAGATACTCTACTAGTGTTATTTCTCAAAAGAAGATACTCTACTGGTGTTTTGGATCTTCTGAAAGTGAAGTTGGTGGGCTTGTCCTGCAAGCTGTCTGCAATCTGCGTGAACTATGAACTATCAAAAGAACCAACCTAGGATACAACACCTGTACTTACCTGTAGGCTGTAGTATGTCAAACAAGCTGCTGTAATGATAAACTGATAGTATGGGGGGTGCTCAATGCTTGAGATGTGGGCACAAACAAAATTAACATTCTTTATAGGATAAAATATGGACAATTAATTATTAAATTGCCTTCCAAACTTATTGCCGCAAAAGCTAGGGTGTGGTTCCCTCACCCCATATAGGAGCTAAAATCAGTTTGTTAACCACTACCCTACCCTCTGTGATTATATTTGATGTGTTCTAGGACTGGTCTAACTTTTGTTTTAGTCCGAAGAGGTGATTCCTCTTGAAGGACGTAGATGTACTTTTTTACTAGTGGAGAATGCTATAGGCATCTTAAAATTCAGTCCTTTATACTCCTATCTAGGTTGATGAAATCAGAAAACAGAATGTCCCTTCAAAGATGGAAAATCCGTGGAATGATATTTTGACCAATCTAAGCATTGGAGGATTGTTTTCTGAGGTATCTATGCCAGGAAAGATCAGAAACTCAGAAAATAAATTGGATTTGCAGCCAATGCAGTTAGTTTCTGATATTAGTTGCGGAGCTTTGCTGTCTGAAGTGTCTTTGCAGGGTAAGATGTCTACTGAAATGAAACAAGGGAACAGAGTGGAATTGCAGCCACCGGCATTTAGTTCCTATTTTAGCACAGGGAACTTCCCTTCTGAAACTTCTTCTCAGGGAAAGATTAGTGATTTCAATTTTGCTTCAAAAGAAACATCTGGGTTGAAGGAAACATCAGAGTGTGGCCACCACATTGAGTCCAAATTTTCATGGGATAGTCTCACTAACTTGAGCATTGGTGGATTTCTGTCTGAGGTTTCCCTGCTGGAGAAACTAAAAAAACATGACCAAAGAAGTGAGGACAAACCAAGCTCGATTGATGCATGCATGAATTCACAGCCTGAAATTTTAAAGTCATCATCTCATGAATTGCACTCGTCTATCTTGGATGCTGAAGAGACATGCCATGCATTTCCAGTGCGTAAAGCTTCATCAGGAAATGAAAACGCCACAATTTTGTGTGGAACAACTGGTCCTGACAATTGTCATGAGAATACCAGTTCAAAATCTTTCAAAGTTCCATCATCCTCCAATGCTGCCGAGGTTTGTTTACTGTAATCTTTCTGGTTTTAAGTTTCAAATAACTTATTTTGACCATCATTAGTTTTAGCTTTTGATAAAACTGCTTCCGGTTAAGGATCAACTCCAAGGCTGGAGCTTCCTGAACTTGTGTGCTTCTTCACTATTACATGACTCGTGATATTCTCATGGAAGGATTGACTATTTCTTATACATTCTGATATTATTACAGCGCACAACTCAAAGTGTGATCGCACAGGATCAATCATCTCAGCCGCCAAAGACAATCCTCTTTTCACGTTCACGGAGTGTTTTCAATGAAGATAGCAGCCTTGGCCTAAAGGGTGGCATCAAATGGGTACTTAACGCCTTTCCACTTTGCTTGTCCCATCTGAAAATTTTCTTCTTGTCCGCAGCAGAACTGAGCCTACTCCATTTCTATGTTTGCTTTGCAGGAAGACTCTTTGGGACCATTTGATCTTGGACAGCCCATTTTGCAACCCGTTAGTGGTGGGGACAGTGTTAGCCTCAGTGAGTTCGTTAAATAACAAAGTACTGTAGTCTGAATACCATAGAAGGAAATTTTCCTCAGCTCGAGGATCAAATTCTTGATCAATTGAAAGTAAAGATGATGCTCTGAATTGTCCATAAAATGTTTTAAAAACAATCTTGTTATTATATAGACAAGACACTTGCATTGTTGTTATGTAGTATGGCCTTAATTTAGGCTCTTCATTTTCTTCTTCACCACCTAAGACTAGGATATTGTACTACTTTCATATTGAGTTTTTCATTTTTTATAGACATAATAAAAGCTCCACAGTTTGTAAAAGCTATTAAAATTTTCTCTATCTCTTGTACAATCTTACCAAATGAGCTATCATAGTTCTTAGAATACCCTAGGTGACGCATTAATTAATTGTACATGCTATTATAAATTTTCAAATATATATAATTTTACAAATTCAACTGATGTGGGACACAATAAATGAATAATATGTGTTTAGCAAAGATGTCATTTAGTTTTTTTTTTCTTCGTGCCAAATATACGAGTGGAAAAGAAAAAATAATTCACATGGAGTTAATTTCAAAAAGAATATTATATTTTTTATAGAGATATAATTTAATTTTAAACATCTTAGTGTACTCTTAATGAGATAAATTATAATCACATAAGTGTTTATACCTTGTTTTAGACCATAGGTTAAAAACCTCACTTTTTGTATCTAATCAAATACAGTCAGATAAATTGGAACGGAAGAAGTAATTGTTAGCAAGTTTTATTAGTTACGATAAATAATATTAAACCCAAAGTATTATATTTTATCATATGTTTTAAATTATTTTATAAATTTAAATGTAAATATAATTTGTGAAATCACGAGATTCTTCAAGGTAGTCTCACTGTTCACGTAAGAACACAGGATTTAGTTTCAATTTTATATATAACAAAAATTGAAAACACATATAAAAAAAAATTCTTGAAGGACTCTCGCTAGTATATAGTTGCTTCTTGAATCTTCTAATCGAAATAATAAAATATGAATTAATTGAACCTAGAATAAATCGAGTTAGGAGAAAGAAAGCAGTCCTCGCCTCGGGTGAGCCTAGAAGTCAAGCAAGAATCGACTTCACACACTAAGAATATGTGAACAATTCCAAATTTGATAATGGTCAAAATCAAATCGAACCAATTCATATACAAGTCTATTCACTTCATTAATAGTTAATATGTGTTTTTTTAGTTTGTTATAATATTATCAGTTGCTTGTAAAATTTTTGTTCACAATTGTGTGTGGACGTTTTATCACTTATCAAATCTATTACAATATTAGTAAAGAAAAGAAGTTGTATTTTCCATGATGAAAAAAAAAAAGAAGAAACAAAAATGTAAATTAAAATACATATTGTCTATTCATTTCTTGATTAAAATATAATGCAATTTTAAGAAGTGGCATATGTTAAACCATTATTTCTCTAAGAGTATTAAATTTTCATTATCTTAAATAAGAAGTTATGGAAGGTTACGAATTATGGAAGAATGTTAGTACGTAGTTGAGTGTTGTTTTACTGTTTAACACGATTAGGCTTGTTGGTAGTCTAAAGAATCACGTCTTTAGAAGTATTAGTCTTATTAATGTAGTTTCTTTGCTTTTGATATCTGTTACCATGTGTTGTTTATTGTGTTTCAATTATTATACTATGTGTTATTGTTCCTTTTCAGAATGTTTGTACTGTTTTCCTTATTAGTTATCTCATGTTTTCTTCATTGACATTTTCTCTTTCTATATCTACTTTGATTTGTTGCACTCAAGTAGTGGGTCCATTTTGTAAACAACTTCTTACCTTCATGAGGTAACAATAAGTTCTGTATACATACTAGTAGTGGAGTCATCATCGAGCTCAAAGTATAAAAAGCAAATACGTGAAAATTAAAAGTTGAAAAACAAAGTGCGATAGCGAAGGAAAATAATAATCTTAACCAGCTAATTTCATTTGAAATCATGTTGCTTTTAGATTCTTCAATCTAAATATGTAAAGGCCGAGTTAAACATATTGAGATAGAGAAGCAATTATATGTCATTTTAAAAACTATCAAGATTTTTTGAAAATATGTAAAAGTTGAGTTACTAATATTATTATGCATATTCAGTAAACAAATAAATAGAATCATCAATTTTTTAGTTTATTCAATTCAATTTACGAGGCTTGCCATTTCTAAAAAAATAACTCAAATAATCTTAGTTTAGTTTTTATATCTTTAGAACAGAAGTAAAAAAATAGGAAAGAAATACCGTAAAATTAAAGACATCTTCTTAATATAATTAAATAAATATTGTTTAAAGAATATTCATGACTTTTGAAATTTTTCATTCCATTAAATTTAACTTACCTTATTTTATCTACATAAAATAAATTTTAACTCAATTTTAATCCTAACACGTCAAACGTTTCGACACAAACTAGACGATGTCCTTTTTCATGGCACACCATCAATAGTGCTTATCATTTAATAAACCATCTCTCGGAAATATGAAGTATTTAAGTGTATAATAAAAGATTATTTTAATATGAACAATATTAAAACATAATAAATAATACATAAAAAAGAGTATTGAAAATGAATTTTTGGACAAAAGAAGCAAGAGTTTAGACTTTCAAACTCATTTATTATATCTAAAATGAAACGACGCTTTTTATTTATACTAACTAGTCCAGAGAGAGGATCACATTGCCTGATTATTCATCAATACTATTTTAGGATGTTGCCATGTGATAATAATAAAATTAATGGCCATGATCATATTTTGATATTTCATAATTCTTTAAAATAGAGCAGAATTCTTGCAAATTCGATAAACTATTCGAATTACATTATAAGTTCAAGTTTTTCTCTATCAATAAAATAAAAAATATATATTCTTAAAATATTGAACAAACTTTACGTAGTTTGAATTTCAAAAAAATAAAACAAATACCCATAAATTAGGAAATGGAAGTATTAATCTTTCATCATCATATATTGAAAGACAAAATTAACTAAATGGAGATTAATTATATTGTAATTTTTTTCGTGGGTTCCATAGTTCTTGCAATTGATTACATGCATCTTGGACTACTTAATATTGAGGAATAAAGCACGAAATAAGATATCCATCTATCCTAAACTAAATATATTTTTATTTTTCATGCTTGTTCTCTCTATTTTGTATTACTTTTTTCCTCCCAAATTTGAGGAGACACACAAAAGAAAAAAGATGGTGAACTATTTATCAAATTCTTTTTAGCCATAAGCACAATGTTTAGAAGGAAAAAAAACTGAAAAATGACGGTGGATAATAAAATTTGCATCAAAATGAAAAAAATATCTTAATAATTGTAGTGCTTTATTTAGATGGTGAGTATTACACTCTCTATAAATTCTATGATTCTTTTTTTCAAATATAAATTCAAACGTTTTTAAGCTTGATCTTCAATATGGATGAACTTGCTCCTGAATTTGATCATCAAGGGACTTTTGAGTTTATTCTTGAATTTGGTAGTCTTGATCTTGAGTTGATTCTTGAACTTGAATTCATGAGTGTTTGAACTTGTAGCTTGTTGAGAAATTTATGGCGCTTGATCCACGAGTTCTATTTGGCTTCTTATTAGAATTTGGGTGTATTTTCTGAATTATGAGCACCTCTAGTTATAGTTGTAGAATGAAGAAGTTGTGATAAAGACAATCTTCATTTGACCAATCAGATTTATGTGACGTGACAATATTTGGTTAATCGAAATATGTCACTTGTACACACGTGATACATTTTTATTAACTTCTGATTTGACTAGGCATGCCATATTATTTTGACACGTAACATGATCATATTGACTTTTTTATCTGACTTGGCATGCCATGTTATTTGACACATAACATTAAATTGGGCATCTAGAATAAGAAGACATATTGGCCTTAACAATTACGCTCCTCATTTGTAGTTCAATTTTATGGACTAGCCCAATAAAATTGGACTTTGATTAAAAATGTCCTTACTTCAAGTCTATTTAGAGATTTTTGTTTTTTTTTAAAGACTAGACTTGATGTATTAACTTGATGCTTTAATTGAATATTATTTATAAAAATCATTGACCAATATACGTTATATGAAAGGAAAATACTTTTTAAGAAAATATTTTTCATTTATAGTAATAATAATAGCAATATTTGGTGGCCTAATGCTTGGCGAGATAAGTCCTACTCCAATACGATGTAAAATTAGCTCTTCGGCCTAATCCACACTCAAAAGTTAGTGTTGGTGTCACGCCCCGACAGGTACCCTAGGCGTGACTGGCACTCGGAGACTATTGCTAGCTCTCAAGCGGACCACTCAGTCTCTTTGCCATAGTTCAGTCAATTCATTAGCGGAATAGAAATGATATAATGATAATAAATGCTATCCTATCAGTGGGCTCATACTGTCAACAACAGTCTATCATAAGGAAACAAAATAGATAACGAAAATCTCAAATGTAAAGAAGAAAGAAAGAGGGAAAAGAACCCTCGACATCAACATCCACATTTATGTCTATGAAGCTTCTATGCTGTGGTCTGAAACGGTACCATGACAGGCCATGGCTACCAAATATCAAGTAAAAAGGGCTATCCAACAATAAAATAAATATCCTCCGAATGCTGGGGAGGATTTTGTAACACTCCAATTTTTTAAGCTAAGATGAAGTCATCCTTCATATGATATAAGATTTTAATTGAGAATTCTTAATTGAGCATAGATGTTAAAGTCAATTTCTTAGTATAGGAATAGAATGAGAGCTGAT
>JAPFFP010000080.1:13499534-13530671 GCA_026153255.1 Solanum medicagineum
GGGTAGAGGGATGACGCGGAGGATGAAGAGGGAGGGTGGAGGGCTTAGGGTGGCGACGGCGAGGGGCGATGGTGGCGGTGGCTTAGGGTTTTTGGTTTCTGGTTTTGAACGGGGAAATGAAAGAAGAAAGAGGAGTTAAGGGTTGATATTAGGGGCGCGTGTTAAATTTTTTTTATTTTTTTTTTGTTTAAAAATTATCAAAAATAAAAACAAAGCCCGTGAATAATTTGACACAGTGGAGGGTAAAAATTGGGTGTCAACAATGATAATTACACTTTGGCAAACAAACAGGAGAGTAGAATTACCAGGATGCGTAATTACTACCCTGGTAATTACACAAATTCCAACTACCAAATGACTTTCCAAACAAACCCTAGGGGATCTCTTTCCATTTATCATAGACCTGGTGGATAGAATTATCAAATAACTGTTGTTGGTGGGAGATAGCAGGTAACTTGTGGAATCAGTTGAGATGCACACAAGGTGGCCAGACGCCATGGTATGGTTATCAAAAACAAAAGTTCAAGTAGAAAATTCCCCTCAATGCAGTGACAAATGGAAAAACTTTGGTAAAATTCAGAGTAATAATGTCGGAAATTGCATATATTCAACATTGTTTTCTGAATTTTCACTTGCAGACCAAAGACAGAAGAGGTCAAGTTGTCATACCTTCTTTTGAGTTCCCCTCCTTTCCTCCACACGATGCTTTTGTCTCTTGTCCATTTCTAATAAACAGCTAGAACTTCTTGGCTTCTACCACCTGAATAGGTAAACAGCACATTAGATAACATTACATCTTCGTACACACACAAATCTTTCTTTCTTTTGGCTAATTTAGCTTTTCCTCTGTGGGAACACTCAACTTTTGAGTTAACCCAAACACTTCCAAAACTAAAAATGAGTTGTAAAGCCAAAAGCCGGTAAAAATAAGCCAATCCAAAATAACGACTAAGTATGATAGTTAAGTCAATGAGGGTAGAGGGCAGGCCTATGATCCCCGAGTTTCCAAGGGTGCGGTTAGTCCTAATGGGTGGCCAAAGATAGATTTCTCAGCCAAAACACTAGTGTCCCTGAATTTCTCTGTCTAATGTGCTGCATATTTTAGCACATAAGTATCAACAGATTGGTTGTGTAGATAAATACATAAGAGTCACAAAATGATGTTCTCTACGAAAAATCATCAACAGATTGGTGGTCTGCAGTTGGTGCTCATAAAATATTCATTTATCTTTGATAAAAGAGAAATCATCCAGGATCAATTGCGCATAGTTCGTAACTTGATGGCTAAACCATTTACATCACTGATTGCGCTCTTGCTGCTAGACCAAAGCCCTTGCGGCATGCTCAAAAATATACATTAGAAAGAAATGTCTAAAATTTAAGATTAAGGATGAGAGCCACCAATTATTCTCTCTGAACATTGTCCACACACAGCACTCCTGAAATTTTCTGACCACTTCCCAATGCAACAAGTGCCCCTCTACCCCCACCCCCTTAAGTTCTCAAGAATTTCAATTTCTATCAAGAGAATCAATATAGTCACCCAACTAATTTGAGATTGAGGCAGGCTTGCTCAGTGATGCATGACTCTCACCAGTTCATGAAGTAGCAGACTGTAGAAGAAAGAAATGCAATCAATATTAGGAATGGTATTGCTGATAACGCATTGCTTATGACAAATGCAGTGACACCATAATTCCCATTCATCCTTTCCATTTGAGAAACCTGTTTTGAGTGCAAATATAGGACAGATTATAAGAATTGTGTGGCTATGTATTATCATATAGGTACGTTGATTTTTCAAATGACAGGATACCTCCAATCGACATGAATGTCAAATAACCAAATTTGAAAGCTGCACATGCACATCTTGCCTGCATAATATCAAGTAGAGAAGAGGCAAAAAAAAAATGAGACTTCTTGTAGGAGAAATTAATTGTAAGGGATTGTGAGGTCAAGTTAAAAATCCCACAAGGAGAAATAAGTTACCTGGATGGAAGTATACTTGGTTCCAACATTAAAGTAGATGGTTCTGATGCAGATGGAGACCAGCAAGCAGATCACAACGCTCAGCCAGTAATAGCCAAATCCTCTTGAAATATTAACAGATGAACATTTGGTTACAGTGTAGAACAGCACAAAGAAACTAGCTTACCTACCCTTGGAATCTAGCACTGTTCCTTTCCATTACAGACACACACACCAAAAAAAGAACCTCATTTCATGAGAAAAGAAATTAGAGAGATGAAGAAATCAAAGATAAAGGTTTGCTACATTAAAACGTACAACTGCAGAAAGTTCTTCTACTTGCTAAGTAGCAGTACTGAGAACGATCATAGAGATCAACAAGACTTCGAATTGCTTCTGCCGTAGTCATCTTGTTTAGAGGATTGTCACCACACTGATAAAACTAATCAAAATAAGAAAGAATAAGTTAAATGAATCAAAGATCTTCTATCAAAAACCATACTAAATGATGAGAAAATTATCTATAGTAGAGTATACTCTTTTCAATATAATTAGCTTATGAGAAGGGCATTATTTCTATAAATTACTAACCTTAGTATAGACGGACGAAAAGTCATCTGACAGAAACTTAAATTACACTAAACAACATACCCAGTGAAATCTCACAATTGGGGAAACTTAAACAACACAAATAGATATAAAATTTGATAAATCATGAATAATGTACACACATATATAAATCCGTGTTAATTTTACTTAATTATGGCACATCTTCCTCACCCTTTTTGGCCTCAAATGGGCAATCCCTAACACTATCAAGGAAGTTTTGAATGCTGGAACCACTGGAAAGTTAACAGAACCATCAGAAAGATATGGTAGATGATACCAGCTTCCATCTTTTAGACTATATGGAATGAAAAAAAAAATAGAAGAAGTTTTGATGGCCTCTCAACTAGCCAATCTATGCTCAAAGCTAAATGTCTTTTGTATTTATATAGTCGTGTTTTCTTATCCCCAGTGGATTCCCCTAGTAGCTTTTTAGATTTTGTTTTCTATATAACACACTAGTGCTCACTCTTTTATAACTACTTTGCATCTTCTTGATGCCATGAATAGAATCAATTACTTCATCCAAAAAAAAATTGCTTAAAGAAAGACCAATAGAAAAGGGGCCACAATTTATTGCAATTAACAAAACAAAAACGCACGGTGTGTATTTGAAAAGTTATTCCTGCATCTCACTGGGCAAACATGCAAACATTTGAAGTTTGATTAGTAACAGGGGGATTTCAAAAGATATACCTTGATTGACCTCTTAGAGTTGCCCAACTTTGTCGCAACGGAGTTAATGCACCAGAGGAAATGATCTAATGTTTCGAGTCTTTCAACTACATGCATATAAATAGGATATAGGGACAGCATATGGGTAGACATGGTACACATTCATATATCACCAGTAATCCCCACACGAACAAGAGCCGTCTTTGAAATGGTGGAACCGGTTAATATCTCTAATAATGATCTCCCTAGAGACGATTTTACAAATGAACTTAAATGCTGTATGGCAGTCCAAACAAATACGAAGGTTCTTCTTCACTCTAATAGGAGCACCATGAGGTGTAGCAATCAGCCCAAATGCAACAGCGAGTTTCTCACTATGATAGGAAAGAAGAATCTCTTTTTGTCTCTTCTCTACATCATGGAGATCAATATCTACCATAGGAACATAACCAGCTTTAGCCATTAGCTGCCCTAACTCCTCCAGTTTTTCATATATTTCATCACTTCGCGGATGGCTTCTGTCTCCAACTATAAATGTGTAAATACTATCTTTGACTTCAATCCAACTCATACCAGGTTCCTTTTTTATTCCACAGTTCTTCATGGATCTTCTTACTTTTGCGACATCTCCCCACAACCCAACTGATGCATAAATATTTGCAAGGAGAACATGAGTGCCAGATTTCTCTGGTTCAAGATTAAAAAGCATCTCAGCAGCATGTTTTCCTACCTCTACGTTCTTATGGATTTTTGCAGCACCCAGAAGCGCACCCCAGACAGATGCATTAGCTTCAAAAGGCATCTTATTTACCAGCTCAATAGCATCATCTAATTTTCCAGCTCGGCCCAGGACGTCAATCATGCATGCATAATGCTCTTGAGTTGGTTCAATCCCAAACGAGTCTTTCATTGTTTCAAAATACTTCTTGGCTTCTGCAACTAAGCCAGCATGGTTACATGCATAAAGGACACTAACTAATGTTATGTGATTTGGAGATACACCATCTTTCAACATCTCACCAAATAAATGAAGTGCCTGTTTCGCATGTCCATGTTGGGCAAGTCCCCCGATCATTGCGGACCATGAAACCATACCTTTCTTAGGAACCTCAAAGAAAGCACAGGTAGCATCCTCTATACTTCCACACTTGGCATACATGTTAACTAGACTGTTACCTGCAAACACATCTGACATGAACCCAAACTTCAACACATGAGCATGTATTTGTTTCCCTTGCTCGTATGCTGATAGATTTGCACATGCATTTAGGAGAGAACTGCAAACAAATGAGTCTGGCTTGAGACCCATGTCCTGTAACTTCAGATACAGTTTCATGGCTTCCTCACCTTGACCAACTAGAGCATGAGCTGTTATAAGAGAGGTAAAAGATGGCAAATCCAGAGTAGAGCACTCATCAAAAATTCTAGCTGCATCATCCAGCTGGCTACATTTTCCATAAGAATCAACAAGACTGTTTATTACAAAGGTGTCACACAGAAATCCCGACTTCACAGAGAGTGCATGGACTTGCTTGCAGACATTGGCAGCCTGCAAGCCTGCAGCAGAATTGAGAATGGCAAGTAAGGTTGTCTGATCAAATCCAATTCCTTGGGTGAATGCCTGAATAAAAAGGTCTAGACATGCATCGTCTGCCTCATTCTGCGAGTAACCAGAGATCATAGCATTCAACGCAATTAAGTCCTTCCCGGGCATCAGATCATAGATCAACCTCGCATCCTTGGTTAAATCACACTTGCAATACATATCAATAAGACCAACACTCACAAATGGATCCAAAATGATATCTTTCTTTATCAAAAGAGAGTGTAACCCTTTACCCAACTCAGGGAGCTCTAGTGCAGCACAAGCCTTGAGAGCACTCGATAATGTGAACATATTTGGCCAAATTGCTGACCTTCTCATCTGATTCAACATATCTATAGCCTGGCATTGGCATTCATGAAGAACACAACCAGCAATAATAGCATTCCATGAAACAATGTCAGGTACCACAATTCCCTCAAAAGCTGTCATGGCATCCTTAAGATCTCCCCCCTTTGCATACATGTCGACAAGTGCATTAGACGAGAATGGATCATTATCATAGCCAAGCTTCACCAAATACCCATGTATTTTCTTTCCTTCAACAATATCTCCTAACCCCGTACAAGCATTCAGTATATTAGATAAACTATATTCATCCGGCCTAACTCCACTACCAATCATGTCATGAAACATGGACATCGCCTCACTAAAAAAATCATTTTGTGTGTAACACGAAAACAAAGCATTCCAAGACACAACATTTCTTTCCGGGATTTCCTCAAACAACATCCTAGAATCTACAAACTCACCACATTTCGCGTACACAACAACCAAAGTATTCACAACGAAAACATCAGAGTCGAATCCAGTAACCACAACAATCCCATGAAGCTGCTTACCCAAAAAAAGCTCCTTCTCAATAGAACATGCCTTGAGCACACTAGGAAACGTGAACTCATTACATTTAAGACCCAAAGAATGCATTTTTAAGAAACCCCATATAGCATCTTTACCTAAACCATTCTGGGAATACCCAGAAATCAAAGAAGACCAAGAAACCAAATCTGGTTCAGGACTTTCGTCGATCAGTTTCTGTGCACAACCAAAAACACCACATTTTGAGTACAAGTTAACTAGATGGTTCCTATATTTACTATGATTAGATAACCCAAGTTTGATTAAATGAGCTTGGATTTGAAGACCTGGGGTTAAAGACTTAGTTTTGGAAAGGTGTGAAAGGAGGTTTGTGTAGGAAATATAGTTGGATATAGAGGTCGAAAAGAGGTTGTTTTGAATCTTGAAAATGGGAGAAGAAAATCTGAATTGTAGGTGATGAAGAGGATTTCTGTAAAGGCGGCAAATTCTTGATTCGAAAACCATTGCCCAATTGAGGTCGTTTTGATCAGCAAGATAGCAGCAGTAGTTCCATTGGTAAGCTATATACTCCCTCCCTCCTATTTTACACCGAGGGAGTAATTTTTTTTAGGGGAAACTATTTATTTAAATTGGACGTGATTCGAGAATTTTAGAAAAATATAATAACACTAATATATCTAGTGAAATTTCACTAGAATCTAAAAAAGGTAAAATGTACAGAGACTTATAAATGTAGAGAGGCTGTAGTATATTATTTTGATGCAGTAGAAGGGGTATAATGCCTAATTTGACTATTCGAAGCATATCTAAAATACTCATATTATAGTAATAAAATATTTGAATTATAGAATAAAATGTATTTGAATTTAAAAATACTTAAGATTTTTAAATATATATAATATTGAGAATATAATGAAGTAGTTAGATTGATATAATATATGTGATTGCTTATAAAATTTAAATTGAAGAGATAAAAAATAATAAAATAAAAATTTATATTTAACAACTAACGAGTAAATACAATAAACATATCTGTTCTATATTAGTTAGAAGAATATTTGATAAGCTAAAAATATATAAAACATAAAAGTTACTTGACAATTACATGATTGTTGACGTATAGAGTTGATTATAAGGAAGGGAGAGGGGAGCTAGGGGTGGGGGAGGATGATGAATACATATCGTTGAGAAATGCTACAATAATATGATTTACTATGTTTAAACAAGATAGCACATTTTATAGGTAAAACTAAATTGAAAGACTGCAAATCATAATATTACAAGTCGAACTTTATTATTTTGCCAACCTAGTTGATATGAAGCATATACATAACACCCATAGTTTTGGATCCCTTAGAACAGATAAGCATGTCACAGAGTTGAGTAACATTATCGATCATTGAGCTCAAGTCAATTGCCAAATGGTTGAGACAACAGGAGTAACAACTTGGACTCAGCTACAAAAAATTGGAGTCGACCTACCAGCCTTGGTAGACAGGATTATCTTGGATACACGTGCCTGTGAGCTGGACAAGATGTCCACTGAATTAGTTGAGGTGTGCGCAAATTATTCAGACACCACCAATGTCACAAGATTTTATATCATTCAGCAGACTGTTGAGTGAAGAAATCAGCTCCACACTCGATGTCATCAGTCTTGCTGCTTCCGGATTGAGCCATCAATATTCTGTAAACTCTCTTTGAACAAATCTCTCCCAATTTTCTGTCATCTGCCAACATCCCTTCCACTCTCAAATCTTTCAGAAGAAATTCTTTCTCATGAACCTGAATTTTTCAAGAATAAAATGTGTTGGTAACTAACTTTGTACCCAAAGGATCAATAAAATTACAGGATGACATGTATCAACACCCAACCTTCCACTCGCTGTTATTTGCTTAAGAAACTAAAGAAGTATGACGAGCAAGTGGAACTGAATCGTATGAACTGAAATGTTACCTTAACATTTCAATATTTAGTATTATCAAGCTCTGGTTTTAACTGAAACGTATGAATGGCACCTTGCATAATATAATCCTTATTGAACAAGAATGAATTACATTACCAGAGAATACCAACTCCACAAAGTAATTTGCCATCTAGTAAATGACATTTCATACACTCCTCAGTCCCTGCAGATGAACTGAATATATGTAATCTATTGCTGGTTTTGAAGAAATTTTCACCCTCCATAGAAAGGTCGTCATATTATCCAACATCTTAAGTTGAATACACCGGTGAAAGGAAGAGGGATGCTGTAACAAGACCACTGCATCACTACTTTTTCTCTCCCTTAGCCACCGTTAATAGCCAGAATCATACTTGGCTACAACTTGGAGTTGCAGATTGTAGCAAGTGTTTGGAGTGACAATGAAAGGAAGTACTGTTCTTGATATTATCATCCCATATATGCAAAGCCATTAAAGTAATAATAGTAAACCAGAAGTCGCAGCGTGATATCAGTAAATGAGAAAACTTTGCCAAGGGGATGGAGAAAATTCAATTGCTTACTGATTTAGTTGGATCCATGTAAACACGCAAAAGAGATTTCATTGTGGGATATTTCTTCCATATGGCAATGGCGTGTCGTGGCTGAACCTTTGGAATAGCCACCAATGCTTTCAACCTGCAAGAGACAACAAATCCAATAATAACACCGCAGCCACCACTACCCTAGCATCAAAGGTGGGAAAATGGGTATATACTTCTAAAAGTGGCTAAGTTTCAAAAGTTAAGTGCTGAACTATCTTACTTTTACTACTAAACACACAATTAACCATTTTGAAACTACGGATCAAGTAGAAGCCCCATAGTACGGTCGAAGGTAGCCAAGACAAAACTTGCTAAATTAGGATCATAAATCAGACATCCTTGTTGGCGTCAAATGAAGCAGAAGACAGTACAATTCAGCAGTAAAGGATGGATATCTATCTAAATCAATCAGGAGTGGTGATAAAATAAGTACATAGAAAAATGAGACATAACCCCAAGATAGAGATACAACAAATTTGCAGATTTTGACTACACTAACTTCGAAAATGTTCCCTGCTTGCTTCAATAAGCTCTAAAAGATTAACGCAAAAGCTTAGCAACACAACGACAATTCAATTGGAAGGGTTCCCAAGGCAGTATAAGTTTCAATGCCCCCCCCCCCCAAAAAAAAAAAAAAAGAAGGAAGATTCATTATTATTTCAACCAAAGAAAGGTTCTTATTAAGAGAACAATTGAGCCCAAGAAAGTGAGTGGTTCACAGCCTCGGGAGTTCACCAGAAAACTTATGCAGTTTTTGTCCATTACACATGTTTATGGACATTGAGGATATCCAAACTTCTAAAATGGGAAACAGCACAAGCACTTACCATGGGCTCTTTTTTATCTGGTTCTTGTCAATGCAGTCCTTAGGAATAAGAGAACCATTTGCATTAACAGATAGTCTTGTTAACCTTTTTCTGTGAAAAACCAAGAACATCTTAGCAATGACACATGAGACCAGAAACAGTAAGAAAACGTTAACTTCTTTATCATCTCTATTTAATCTAGGCAGAGAGAACGGAAGTCCTGACACATCTGCATATTGAAATGTCTCAAACATCAACACTCATTCGAACCAAGAGCAGAAAGGATATAAACGACTTTTTCCATTCAACTGAGTAAAGCACTCTCCCTGGACACATTCCATTAGCAGTGGAGGATAAGTCCCTAGGAAATGAACCAGGAGTTGATACTCTTCCATTTATTATCTTCAAAAGCATTTTGCTATAAGACATAATTTCGCATTCCTTCAGTACTAATAACCTTTACACCACAATACATCCTCCACTTCTTCTAATTTTAAAACAAATTTATTTCGACAAAATTGTTTTTTTTTCCAAGACGTGATTGATTATCAAGACACCTAAAAACTAACATTGACATACTGTCATAAGTTGTTATGGGATATACATTATAGACGATGCACTCGGAGCTAAGTGTCCATGGCTAAGTTTCGATGATATAAAGCTAATCATAAGTGCATGTATGCAAACTTGAGACACTCCTTGAAGGTCAATGTTGACTTTTATTTTATATGCATTTATCTATATAATATGCTGTAGGAGACCAAATGGGTGGGAAATAAGGCCAAGGATGTAGATGGGTTTAAATGGTGGTGCTTGCCTAAGTGGCTTGACAAGTGGAATGGAGCAGGCATTTTAGGTGGGAAGCTTAGGGAGTTAGTGCTACAGGTTAGGAGGGGGAATGACAGGTTGATGGTGATAAGCCTAGTAATTGCAGGTCTCTAACTTTGAATGTAATTAGTGCGTATGCGTCTCAAACGGGCTTGGACGAGGAGGTAAGAAAGTGGTTACGGGAGGATTTGGACAAAGTAGTGAGAGGTACCTCGCACACCGAGAAGTTGTTCATAGGAGGAGACTCAATGGCCTAGCCATATCGGAACAACTTTGAGAGCATATATGATGTGCACAACGGCTTTGGTTTTGGAGACAGAAATAAAGGAGGAATGTCGCTTTTGGACTTTGCAAAAACTTTTGATTTCGTGATAGCTAATTCGAGTTTCCCGAAGAAGAGGATCACTTGGAGACCTTTTAAAGCATGGTGGCTAAGTCTTCTCATATCCACTTGAGGGATTACACCGGATTTGATGCTTTTTTATTTATATAAATGCTATCTGTAACATAACGTAATCATATATACAAGCAAATTTCTCCAACAAATGACATGCAAATTTTCTTTCTTAAAAATAGTAATTATTAGACTCGAGTATTGAACATGAAGAAACAAGGGCTTTGACAAATAAACTAATACTATAATAAATTTTGATGGTACAAACTATCAAATAGGATAATACTATTGATGGGAAGTTATGATCAAGAAACACCAAACCCTATATCTACCTTATGAATAACTATCAAACCTCTTTAAGGGCCAGCTGAATTTTTTAATACAGAAACTGTCAATCTCATCCCAAAATTCGAAGGAATGGGATAATAATCACTCATGAAGAATTCAGACTCAGTGATCCATTAATATGTAAATATTAGCAGATATAAAACATGTGTGTATTCTATAATTCTCAGATTATGAAGCATCGCACTAAGGGGTCATTTGATTCACGGATTCACTATACAAGGATTATATTAAAGTGATTGTTTTGTTTAAATTTGATGGGCAACAATAAAGCAATTGCAATGTGAAATAATGATGTAAGAATTTCTATTCAACCAACAATAATGTAGGGATTTTTACACGTGAATAACACTACAGAAATTGTTATGCAACAATTGCCTACTTCTAGGGCATTTTTCATTACAAAATCATATTCAGGTATAACTACTACAAGTATATTTATTTCACATTTTACCCCCACAGAATAACATACAGGTGCCCACATAAATTACACCACCACTAATGATACAGAGTTCATCGATTAACCAACTGTTGCATTAGCTATTGTAGAGTTCTAAACCAGAAAACCAAATGTTTTATTAGTTATCCAAGAACACATGTAATATGGAGTTTCATGTTAAAAACTAAATGTTAAAATAAGTAATTCATAACTTTATGTCAGGTTTATTTTTTCTCAGCGTACAGACAAAAAAATGATTACGGTGGCATTATTCCTGAGTTTTCCGTTTGCTCACCTACATGTCTTGTGAATGTGAAACAGCTTATTACCATAGGAGCACTGCATTAGTTAAATACTGAATGTCACTAGATATTTAGTTGAACTGTATACAACTGCTACTCAATCAAAAACTTGTTAGCATAATATCTCAGGATCCCCTGAATCTGGCACCACTTATTCGGTGCACAATTAAACTATTTATGTGTCCTAATTACCCCTCTATACTTGGCAATTTGGTAGTCTTCACCCCCATGGACGATCTCAACCCAAGGAGGAGGTGTGATGCACTCGCTGCCATGTGGATAACTTTTGTCCAAGTGGTGTTGTTATTAATAAAATACATTTTACCTTTTAAAATTATAAATTTTTCAAAAGCAAATAAGCAGAAACAAATTCTTGCTGTTTAATGAACTACTACAAGCTGAGCGTTGCTGAATGAAATCATTGTACCACCTGCCAAAATGTGGCCAAATATTTTCCTCCTGGAAGCAGCATACTCACTCCACTCTTTTTTAATTGTCCAGTTTGGACATTGCACTTCCCTTGAGAAACAATGATTGACATAAGTATCGTGCCATAATACCCATTTTTGTTGATGTTTATTCTTAAGGTTTTGGAAAATGACTAGGAGAATAAGTAATTAATGTTAAGGGTAAAACATGGAAAAAAATATGTTTTTGTCTTGATATGTAAAAGGTGACAAGTAAAAATGAAAATCTATTTTTAGTAAAGTGGACAAGTAGAAGGGAACAGAGGATGTAGTAAAAAAGAGGCCCAATCTTTCCTAATTAAGAAGTTTGGAAGACAAAAAGGTTGTAGTATACAAAATTCCACTTTCACAGTTCAGTTGGTACAAACCAATAGACTAGCCCAAATTTTATTTCAAACTACTACAAGCCTGACACTGATATTACAAAGATGGTCGCTTATATGGCAATTGTCCAAGAATACAAGTTCACTGAAAATATAACGATGACATACCTAAACTGACAAGAAGCTAGGCTGCAAGTCAGTCCAGCTACATGTTCAGCTAATTCAGCTTCATCAACGCAGTGCCTAGAATGCACCTTAACAAAGTTAATTGTTAATTTTGATAGAACCTGCTAAAGAAAAGAGGAATTCAATACCCAAGGAATAACACCACAATTTCAAGCTTAGACGAATAAATAATGATTTCTGATAATCAGTGTTGCTCAGACTCTTCAAAAATGTCAATGGTTGTGTGTCAGATACTAAGAAAGTTGTATATTTTGGATAATCCAACACGGATGCAGTGACAATTTTGGAGAGTCCGAGCAACATAGTCAATAGTTACAAGAATCGGTGTTGCAACAACCTCCTCTATAAGTGGTTGTTTCCAACCAGTATGATTAGCAGGGTCCTTGTATTGTCCTTGTTCCCTATCACCAATAGCAAAAACAATTATAAGGCACTGTAGCTAATGAATACGTTTCTGTTATTTTAAGTATTAGAGATCCTGACGCCTTGACCAGTTGTCTCTTTGAGATACATATGCGTGTAAAATATAATATGGAGCAAAAACCGGAAGACATTCAAAAGAAAATAAATTAACGAACTTAGCAATAACAACTACACCTGAATGCCAAGCTAGTCGGTTAATTTAATGAACTTAAAGTGAAAAAGAGTTTAGATGAAGGACAAAAATGAAGTTACCGTCAACCTTTTGTAGATGTATGCCAAAAGCTTGTTTGTGAGATAACAAACTGTATGAAGAGGATAAAGGCGTTGAACACGGGAAACATGACTCATCAATGATTTGCTATTCACAAGGTTGCAAAACTCTTCGGCCTCAAATATGAATAATACATACGGAACATCAATAATTTCAGATGAGATCTGCACAAAGAAATAAATCTAAGGACCTCAAAAAATTGCTAAAGCTAGAAAAAATACCTACACTTAGCTTTAGAGAATCAATTTAAAAACTTGATATTGTTGTACCACAAAGCATACACAATTTACATCATACATATAACAAGTAGAAAGCACAAAAGAATGTAATCAAAGAGCAGCAAGACAAACTTCTGCATAGTACAAGAAAAACAATTTGGCACATTTATCAAAGCCCCAACTCCAGTAATATACTCTTTCAAAGCCCAAATGGACATCTCATATTGTTCTTAGTACGAGTGTCGAATTATGTAACCACCTCATTTAAAAACTCAATAATTAGAGCCAGGACACTTTCATTACTGGTGTAGGTCCACACCTGCTCACATGCAAGCTTGATTCTTTTACTTGGTCTAGTATATGGAAATATGACAATGTTTTTGTTAAATAAGGTGAAGTATCATTCACAAGTTGTTCGTAAATATCATTTTCCATGTGATCACCTCATTTCAAAACTTTAATTGCTAGACACAGATTGAGAACAGTGAAAAGAAAAAAAAAACCTTCTACATTTCAAAAGTAAGGAAGTACTTATACATATAGATTTATACTACTTTATTATCAGAGTTTTTTCAGGGGATAACATACTAATAGAGTCTGTTGTACCAAAGAATAAGGACAAGTCCTTTCCCCACAAGTAAGTTCTTTGAAACAAAGGGTGGATATGACTTGTCTATATTGCTTCGATTTTCAAACTTTGAACTTTAAAGCTGTTACATAGCTTGGTTGATGTGAGATTTATAAGTATGCTTTAGAACTCCTTATGGTATCAGGTGATTGACATAGTATTATTGTGTTAATGATGAATGAATAGTAGAGGATATCACTTATATTGGTGAGTGTTATAGTGGAACGCAACTCAGTTTGAACATGGAAATGTGGACAGTCCTAAAAGCAAGGGAAACTCAGTCTAGTTCTTTTACAACCCCGGAATGACTTGCATTGGTGTCTTACCCACTAAGGGGCTGTCCCCATCCTAGATTGGGCTGTGAGTTGTGATGATTAATAACCCAAATATTTCCATAGGAAAAAAAACAAACTTCGCAAAAATAATTGACATCCAAATGGATATCACATAAAGATGCATATATTTTAGCACTAAATATAGTCAATTATGCATCTATTACTCTACTGGAAGTTAAATGAGTACAATAGTTAATTATATGACAATAGAAGCAACAATTAAAAGGTGGTCAAGTAGCTTAAAATGATAGGCTAATTGAAATCTGCCAAATTTCTGAAGAATAAGTTACCTTAGATAGTTTCTCTGGGACAGTCATTGACCACACAATAGACTTTTCAATTGGATTTGATTTAATTTGGTAGGAAAGACCTTTCTCCGCAAGCCTTGTTAGCAAATGGCCTAACTTGGTAACATTGCCATGTAAGGCAGTCAATTATATTCAATAAAGGACACATGGGGTGGGGAAGAAACTAACAGAGAAATGAAAAACCTACCTCCAATTGAGCCTAGTTCCACAACTTTAGGGTCAATTTTAGCTACAATAGATTTATGTGCAAACCTTCCCTTTTCCCACTTCTGCTTTTCCTTTTCTAGCTTTCTCTGCTCAGCAGCTTCAGCCTTTTCGGCTGCCTTTTGCAATTTCTCTTGCTGAATTATGAACATAAATTTGATTATATGCAATAATTACTTAACCTCCTCCGAATAAATAGGCTTCTGTAGGAAGGCTTACCTCTTTCTGATGTCTCTTTTCTTCCTTCAGGCGGAGCTGTTCTTCCTTTGACATCCTCATTTTCCCTGTTGCTGCATCCCCACTGCTTCTGTTACTTCTATTGCCTTTACCTTTGCCTTTTGGTCTTGAGACCTCATTTTTTGGCTCCAAGGAATCATTTTCTTCGTCAGGATGATCATGATCCTGTAAGTAAATTACACTATCAAAGTTTACATAAAGACAAGTCCTTTTGAGAATTTAGAAAAGCTTTAGACTGAGATACAAACATTACGAACGTGTCTTAAGCCCTATCCTTCACGCTAATTATTTAGGCATATCTGTGAATAGACTTATGATCTTCATATGCCTTTGCAGAACATGCACTCAAGAGTCTGGACATGAATCAGCTCCCCCAGGATGCACAGATCTCTAATTCAGATTAAAATATTCTACCCTTCTGATAAAATAATAAACACCTAAAGGTTGATTTTTAAACAATTCGAATATTCATCGTGTATGAGTAGGTGTATTAAAATGAAATGAGTGGTCCATGAAACAAAACTCACTCTGCTAATTTAAGCTCAACTTGAGTTCATTTATAGTACAAACTTAGTTTAATCAGACCATTTGACTAAATGTTGTTCATGAGGAATTTCTTCCATATTTTTTCTTTGGGAAAAGATAAATAGTTGAGCACTTAGAGTGTCCATTTTCCACCTCAGGTCCTCAATGCTCAGCAGATCTAAGCCTCCTTCTCAGTCCTTTCCTCACCTCTTTCTCCAAGATTCTCCTTTTCCCTCTCCCCATCAGTGATGTTTTTCCTGTCTTTAGGTATTGCCTAATTCAGGCTTCTCCTTCTCTTTTCTCCAGTCCAATCCAAGCCGCACCTTTTCATTACGGTTGTTGTCTGCCAATTATTCTTTTCTTCCAAACCCTTTAAACACATTTTTGAAATTGCACTTTATTCGGTACTTCTTTGATTGAACACTGGGAAATGAGATCAATTTGATAGCATTGATCGAGGGTGAACTTGAATAGAATTAATAAGAAACTTCGCTGAAAGGTTAAAAAAAAGCACAGTTAGATCTTAATTTAAGCTTGACTTCAAGATTTCTCTTGAGAATCCAGAAGCGACTGAACAGCAGTTTAGGTTCCAAGGATAAGGGAGTAGAGTTGAAATTGAATATTCCGTCTAGCTCACTTGTTCACATTCCAATCTACAGGAGTATATCATCCACTCCCATATTCCTGAAGAAAGCTACGAGGCATCTGTATTAACTTGTATAGTTGAACAGGAGTCAAATCAACTTTGGGAAAAGGCCTAAAATATCTCTTAACTATGCGAATTGGTACAAAATTATCTTTCATCTACCTATCGGACCAAAAATTCCCGTGACGTCAACCTTTTGGCTCTTCTTTGCCCTTATTTTTAACGGCTTAAATTTTAACCCTAATTAAGCTTCATTAATGACATGTCACTATCCTAGTGGTTACCCTAACATTTAATCAAATTAATTAAAGAGGCCCCAAAACTAGTACCTGCCCCACCCAAAATTCCCACGCCTAAAAATCCCCAAATCTTTGAACCACCAAATCTTTTAACCCAAATCAATCCTTCATCACAAATAATCAAAGCAAATGGAAAACAAATTGGTTCGAGGATGGATTTCATTTCTTGTCAAGCGATATTAAGAAAGAGCATCGGCTGTGATCTCAAATTCTAACATATATGGAATTGGAACAAATTAAATCTACAACATGATCACCTAAATATACGAAAAGATTACACAAGGAATGATCAGTTTTGACAAAGTTCTGACTGTGGCTCAAATTAATAAATGAATTGCCATGAAATTGGCAGAAAGTATTCTGCTTCCTAGCCTATGTGAAATCTATCTTCTCTCAGCTTTCTGAGATCAAGCTAAATGCTTGAGGATTACTACTCCGAAACATCAAAGAAAGGTAGAAATAGTTGAGGATTACTACAACTCTTTTTTCTTGCTTAATCTCCTCCTTGAATCAGAATATCCTATACTTCTTGCCCTATCTCCATCGTTAAGCATTGACTTTTGCCTCCGCCGAATATCTTCAACATACTGGCGCAATAAGGATTCCCTATCTTTTCTTGCCATTTTGAAATACCTGAGATCACCTTTTAGTAGTTGTTTGGATGTTGACCACGAATTTGCAACTGTTTTACCATCTTCCAACTCTTGTGAACAAACTTCAACAGTTATAACCTCAGCTAATAAAGCTCTAAACTCTTGTGCACACCGCTAGGAAACCAAAATATGGATGAAAAATGTTGGCCAGAAATTTTGAGTTCTTTGATCAGTGTCTGGTGAGGAAGAAAGGAGATGACCCTATGATTTGTTTGGGTTAAAAGGTTTGGGGAATGAAGAGCTTTTTTTGGGACATATTTGGGAATTTTTATGGGTGGGGATTCTGAGTAAAGCCGGCATGAGTTTGGGGGCTTCTTTAGTTTGTTTGATTATTAGGATAGTGACATGCCATTAGTGAAATTGCTAATTGCGGTTAAAATTTAAGCTGTTAAAAATAAGGGCAAAGAAGAGCCAAAAGGTTTACATCCAGGGCAGTTTT
Organism: Solanum medicagineum; assembly: GCA_026153255.1. Taxonomy (NCBI): domain Eukaryota; kingdom Viridiplantae; phylum Streptophyta; class Magnoliopsida; order Solanales; family Solanaceae; genus Solanum; species Solanum medicagineum. The sequence continues at coordinate 13,517,012 of JAPFFP010000080.1, forward strand.
GGTCCGATAGGTAGATGAAGGGTAATTTCGTGCCAATTCATATAGTTGAAGGGTATTTTATACTCTTTTCCTAATCAACTTCTTTTCAGCGATCTAGTCAGCAGTCGAAGTGTTAGAGAATTCTAAAGTTAACTGGACATGGCTTTTCCTTTTATTGTCTTCTTCTTTTAAAGTTATTCATGCAAAAATCACAAAAGCTTCTGTGGATGATGTGCATTCCAAGGAATGGTCCTACTATAATGCAACATCCTGATAAAAGCTGGCCTTCTTCGAGGCGAATAAATGCACAAGATGGGGGTGCTGTGGAAGGGGTTGTGTTTTTATTAATATTAATTAGAACAGTGGAATAAAAACAGCGAGCCTATTGCTAAGCAAACAAATAAGAAAACGCTGAAAGATAATAATTAACTTAAACCAGGCAAACACACCAGAGATGGATAGGCTTCTGGATAGGCTTCAGTCAAATTTTGATGAGAAACACCCTCCAACATTTGCATAAAATTGTCCGGACCTGTTCAACAGTTTTTCGTCTCAGTTGAATAGCCTAAAACTTAATTTCGGTCAATGATAAGTTTGATTCTATAATCATATTCACTAGTAGATTAAACAGCAGTAGTTACCAAGAGAAAAGGTGGACCCCAAAGGTCTGGAACTCCATTCTATCTCCTTTACAACTGCCTCCTGGGAACAAACTTTCTCCTCCTTCCATGCACCGGGATAACCATCAGTCTCAGATTCATTATCAGACTCCAAACAAATTACTCCATCAATTCCTGAAGGATAGCTTAAACTTAAGAAGAGCCGTAGGTTCAAGTCAACGAAAACAAACAGCATGAGCAAAAATTCCAAATGGCAATTCATGCAAATTTCAAGAATAAAATCGTTACAACAAAAGCCACCAAAAAGATGGTACAAAAAATCTCCTGAATTAAAACAGTCATGTGCAATGAAAGACGCAGGCAAAACTCTGAGGCTAAACGACAATTTCTTTTCTTTTGTAAAAAAAAAAAAAGTATTATGCCAAGAAAATAGGAAAACCAGAATAGACCACTAAAGAGAAGAATCTGCAAGTACGTCGAAGCTAGATTGTCATTTGCCTATTTGGTTCATATAAACTTAAATCTTTAAACCAATGTACCCATAATCTTTGGTTAACAAATACTAACAGACTCAAATAGCTCTTTAACCATCCCCTTTGTGCATCAGAGAAAAATGCAATGAGGAATATGCACAACTAGCTCAAAGTATTATGGCTGACCTCGAATGAGGCAAACCAAGAATCTTCCTTCACAGAAAATAACTAAATTATCAAACACAACTCATAGGAGTAGGCAGGATGATGCAGCACAAAGAGCAAACAAAACATCCACCCATCCAGGATATGATAAGCATTACAGAAGACCCTATTATTAGTTTGACATGATATATGTCCACGGGAAATGCAAACACAAGTTCAGACAAGAGTCAGGGAAGGGCTGCAGCCCAAGAGGATGTGATGTGGGCAGCCCACCCTGATGCAAGTATCTTATTCCACGGCCAAACCATAACCTATAGGTCAAACTGAGACAACTCTCCTGTTGCCCCAAGGCTCTCATCAGGAAAGACAAACACACTGCACAAAGAAAATGGGTTTGATTCTAAAGGGCTGAATATGACTGGAATATGGTACACTAATTTTCAGGCACACTCGAGTAACAGACCAAAGATATTGTAAATGCATTTCATGTTCTTTGTACAGTTAACTAGTAAAGTTAAAGAAGTAAAACCATATAAGAATCATTAAAGAAGGGCCTGGAAATGATTCGTTTCAATACATATATGAAAGCTTAAGCTTCAACTTGCTGCAGTACTGTCTTGAAGGCAAAGCAACTGTAATCGCATGATAGATCAGCAAAAGCAATGTTCAAGCTCATGGAGATGACTTATGATGACAAAGCAGTTAATATATACTAATACTCCATCCGTCCCATTTTATGTGGCACTTTTTCCTTTTTAGTTCTTCCCAAAAAGAATGTCACCTTACTAGAACTAGAAACACTTTAATTTTAAGATTCTCTTTTTACTCTCAATGAAACAATTTTCAGCCACACAAATATCAATGGATGATTTTAGACACAAGTTTCAAAAGTCTTCTCTTTTTTCTTAAGCACCATGCCAAGTCAAACATTGCCACATAAAGTAGGACGGAGGGAGTAGTGATCATCAAATAAAGAATATGAGTCAAGAAACTGAAGTGACCAAACTATAATGTTAACTAATGACAGAAGGAAAAAATAATAGACAAATAATATTCTCTCTGTATATATGCATCTGTCAAAAATAATAGACAAATAATATTCTCTCCATTTGTATACATGCTCAGCACAACTTTCCTATTAGTTGTAAAGTTTTTCTTTTTTGATTTGTTTCACTTAAGCCGAAGGTCTTTCAGAAATAGTCTCTCTGCCTCCAAAATAAACTAGAATCCGCTTTGTGGGATTTCATGGGGTATGCTATTCTTGTTGTTGCCCTATCCCCCTGTTCCAACTTATCTTAAGGTGTTTGACTAGGCACGAGTTTAAGAGAAAAAGAAATATTTTTTAAACTTGTGGTTTAAAACAAGCCATCAAAATTTTGTGGTTATAAATCATCTCATTAAGAATAAAATGAAAAGTTTGAAGTTGAATTGTTATTAGATATATACGATGTGATTTTTGGAGGATAATGGTAACTATGATGTCTCAAAACTTGACACTCAATTAAAAACTTCAAATTAAGCCAGTTTAAGGATTACCGCCATCTTTGTTGTGGTCTATAATTGAAGAAGAGCAATTCTGCGAATCAGCATTAGCTTTAGTGCATCTGACTATTGGGACACTATATTTTGGAAGCTCTGATGCTGGGGTTTCAGCAACAATGGATGGGGTCAAATCAAGACCTGAAGAAGAGCAAAATTTTGTCAACACTTGTTTCCCTTCTTTTTAATTGAAAAAGAAAGTCTACCATTGAGTGCATAAATCCCAGACTTCTTCGAAATAAGACTTAAAGGCACAAATTGCAATAGAAATCCCAGTGATGGAGAAAATCCACAAATCAGGCATTCCGCAATCACACCAAACAACGAAAAGAAACAAAGGAATATAGAAGTTGGACTGAACGTCAAATGAGTACAGTACTGGCAGAAACTCAGAACATTTCCAACATAGACACCTAAGTGTACAAAGACCCATTACAATGAAAAAAGAGCAGAAATCAATAGAATTTCAGTAGAAAGTGTCCAGCATAGTAGAATTTCAGTTGGATTTCTATATAACCACTAAAAGACTCAAACCCACAATTTACAACTAAAACTGATTAAGGTCAACCAAATTTCAAGTGAAATAAAGTCCACAAGTATCAAAGTTCAGAACGATTTCTAAATAATGACTCATATAAAATCCATAACACAGCACCCAAGGGTGCGGCCTAATGGTCACTGAAGTGGATTGAAAACAATGAGGTCTCAGATTCAAATACAAACATAGATAAAAAAAAACAGTGCTTTCTTCTCATATGTCACAGCCTTGCTAGATAGAGTTACTTGAGGTGTACAAAAGACAACCACAAATAAAAACACTAGTTGATTTCTTCATATCTATCTTAGACATGGATGGATACAGTTGCCTGGTACAAATTATTGGTGGGAGTTGATAAATATACCGTGAAATATGCCGAGAGAAGACACTACATTTACAAAAAATGATTGAAATGGAAAAGGTCCAAATGTTACATAACTTCACAATAATTTCTAAAATGAGACAACATCAATAGTAAAAAGACCAACTTAAACCAAAACTGTGTAATTTCAGATAAATTGCTGAATAATCACTCAAAATCGACTAACCCACAACTTTCACCAACTCAAATTCAAACTATGATAAATAAATATGAACTCACAGGAAGACTTGGGGTCCAATATTGAAGAGGAAACCATTGAGCATCTCACAAAGGAGACTTCAGGTTTGGTTAAATCAGACATGGGGGTATCAGCAACGAAGGAAGGAGTTGACTTTGAAGGCCTAACCGGTGTCGGATCATCGTCTTCGATTACCAGAACTGTGGGGTTCCAATTAGTAGACTTTTCGGTTCTTTGCTTCTTTTTGGATGGAATTGTCAGCGGCGTCGATAGATCAATGGTGTCGTTCCAACTGACGGAGTAACCATATCCGCCGTTGCCACCATCATCTTCGTCATCGGAGAGAATGTCGACGGAGATCGGCTGAGACATTTTTAAGAAGTTTTAATTTGAAGGGTCGAGGGTTTTAAGCTTTATCGTTATGGGCGGGAAAGGAAATAGGCTGGGCCAAAGGAGTTGGTAATACACTGACAGTAAGACTTTTCAAAATCAAATTCATTATGCCATAATTAATAAATTATTAATGCAAGATAGATTATTTAATTTTTTTAATTAGACAATTATTAATTTATTAAAAATTATCATATTTATATATTTTTATCTATTTCTCTTATCTTTATTATTTATAATAAAGAAATGATTAACATTGAAGTGGAATGGGTAAGAATAAATTATCACATGGGTATTTGAAAAGAAAAAGAAAAGTATCCATAAGATAAAGGGTTTTTTTTTTAGACATTTTAGAAAAAATCGTGTTGGCTTAGTTTCGAAAAGAAATAATGTCAGAAAAATGATACTTTGTTGGTATATTATTATCATGATAATATTATATAGGATCGAACATAATCCTCTATGATGTTATCAATATGATGTTAGCATGTAAGAGGATATATGAATATAAATAATTTGCTTCAATTTTTTTCAATTTTTTCATAATTTCTTTTATCATTGGACTACATTTAATTTGAGATAAAAAATGGTTCTCCTAGTTTTTTTTTATGGCACACGAGGCAAGTGATTATACATTCTATTTTACTTTTGACCTTTTTTTTGTGTGTGTGTGGCGGGGGTGGGGGGCGTTGATACTAATAATCTTTGCAATATGATCTAGTTTGAAATATATGTGAAACTGAATTTCTACTCTCTTTATAATATGAAAACTCTATATACACTAATGTCTTCCAAGATATATTCGCAATCAAGCATTTTAAAATATATTTCCTCTAGTCTATTTTTTTAAAAAAAAAATTTGCTAAGTTAGACACTCCTTTATTTATCCATCAGCAAATATAAGTTTTACAAACGTGGTCGAAGTCCAACACTAAACAATAAATACCCCGCCCAATATCTCCCCTAATCCTTAATATAAAAGCTACAACTCGACACTTAGGACTTTCTAAATTGGAACCTCGTGAAAAATTCGCTGCTCCTTTCTCTTCTTGTCTTCTCTAGTAAGTTCCATCGTCTCCCTCTCCAGCGTTCTGCTCGCTTCTGTAACTTCCCTTTTCTATTCCTCTTCATTTCTTGTTATTACATATCTGACCTCCCCTTTCCATTGACAGGTGATCTCTAACGGATGACTTTTTGCACATTGTTCCTGTTAAGATCTTCGTCTATGTATTTGTCATCAGGTACTTCTCTAGCTCTTGACCTTCTTGTCCTTTTTGTACTATTATATTTCTTATCCTTGTCCCTTCTATCTTCATTAACCTAGGTCTTCCCACTCTTAGATACATGAGTGAAGATTCGAGATTGTTCAGATTTCTCCATGTCAATTTCTTCAAAATCTATTCCCATTTTAGATTGAGAGATGTTTGTTTTGCTAGCATTTGATTTTGTAAGCTATAATTTATTAATACACTATATGTATTAGGCCTATCCCTAGCTAGTATGCCCCTTGATATTCAATCATTCTAACTATTTTAATTCTTTCTTGTTTTGTCTTTCTGCTTTCTATTGTCCTTGTATGTTTATCTTCCTTGTTCTGATCCGTAATGTAGATACTTGCAACTTGTTTATTTTTGCTATCCTCTTACATGCTCCTGTTAATTGACTTTTTGTTTGTATGCATATTTTACCTTGGTGTTCAATCACTGTAACTATTTTAATTCTTTCTTATTTTGTCTTTCTGCTTCTTGTCATCATGTATGCTTATCTTCCTTGTTTTGATCCGTAGTGGAGATATTGGCAACCTTTCTATTCTTTATATTCCCCTACATGCTCCTGTTAATTGACTTTCTGTTTGTATACATATTTTACCTTGCTACTCGCATGCCTTATTAGCCAATCTATCTGCTAGCTGATTTACCTCCCTAAACACATGTTGTGTCTATATGTTATTTCTTGCATTATCTACTGAATATATTGTAGTTGCTCCACCAAATACCATGGTATTTTTTTATTTTCTTTTAACCATCTTTATTATCACTAGAGAATTTGGTCCTATGATGACTCCTCTTATCTTGTGTTTATTGCAATGTGAAATAGCTTTCAATACTGTTATAATTTCTACTTGCATATTGCTTTTTATGCCCACTGCTTCTGCTTGTGCATACATCAATACCCCTCTATCATCTCTAGGACATAAACTATAGGCACAGGTACCTGGGTTTCCTCTACTCACCCTATCTGTGTTGCATGTAATCTTCCCTTGTGCTGGCTTTTTCCATTTTACTACTAGATAATGTAATTTAGACCTGTACTCCCTAAGCACCTGTATTATTCCTCTTCATTCCTTGGGCATGTCTATCCAGGGAGATTTTCTCTTTGCCAACGTCTCTATCAGCTTCATGTAATTCCTTCGTATTTTGTATAAGTGATATCTTTTTCATATCTTCGTGCAATTTTTCGCTTTCACAGTTCTCACATCACTAAAGCTGGAACAACTAAAAAAATATTTTTGAGCTTTATTGGTGCTGCTATTTTCCACCAACTTCAAATCATTTGCTGCAAATCTTCCTTGACCTAGCACAAATAGCAAACTGTCCCCATAATTTTTTAAGCTGTGGAGATTGTTAGAAAAAGATGTTGTATTGTTTCCTCTTCATATGTATCACAGTAGTGATATCTTGATACTATATGCATTTTAATCCTTTTTAAGTTGTCATCTGTTACTATCTTGTCGGTTAAGCATCTCCATATTAAAAAATTAATCTTGAAGGGCATTGCTTTTAACCAAACAAATTTTCTCCACTTCTATTTCACCTTCTTTTTCCTTATCATTTCATATACTGATTTCACAGTAAAATCTCCACTATTATTACCCATTCACCATGACTTATCAACACCTCTTTTCTCTATGTTTGGTTTGATCTCCTCTTTATTTACTCTACCATCTCCTCTTGGACAGCCAATTATAATTGTGGCATATCCCACTTTTCATTTCTTATAAATTGCTCCACTTCTTTATTCTCTTCTTGCACATTGTTTTTTTCCAGAAAATAAAGAGCTCCCTGTTTGGTCCAACTATCGAACCAAAAATTCACCTCCCCTTCTTTCAATTGCCACCATATGTTCAATTCAACTTCTTCTCTCACTACGATCATTTTCTTCCAAACATGTGAAGCATCCTTAGACTCTACAATTACAAGGTGAAATTTCTTACAATATCTTGTCCACATATAAGTATTCCACAATGTTGTGGTTGTCCTGAATCTCCACAATAGCTTGGCATATAATGCCTTCAGCAACCTATTCCTCCCTCCATTTGCGGGTAACATATTTCCTCCCATGCCACCCAATGCTTTTCTTTCTCTCCACCAGCCCTCCCCTAAAAAATTCTTGTAAAAAGTTGATGCAATATCTTTATTACTTTTTTAGGTGGATTTGTCACTGAAAGTAAATATATCGGCATTGATTGTAAAACATTCTGAATTAAGATATATTTACCTCTATACAATAGCCAATTTATTCTGCAATGCAAAAAATCTGTTTTGAATTTTCTTCACCAGCTTATTAAAATAGCAAATCTTCATCCTGCCATAAAACGCAGGACACCCTAAGTAAATGGAAGGGAACGATCCTTGTTTTATTCCAGTAATCCTCCTCAATGTGATCGCTACTATTAGAGGGGTGTTGTCATGGAGGTAGAAAAAGCTTTTTTCCAAATTGATCATCTGTCCTAAGCACATCTCATAATTTCACAACACTTTCATTATTTTGATAATTGAACATTTTTCCTCCGAATAAAACAAGACTGTTTCACGTATGAGAGATGATTAATCTTGGGGCTCCACTTGGGAAGCCCGAACCCTCTGAATGCATTATCATCATTTAATTGATTGAGCCTCCTAGATAATATCTCTGTTGTGATGATAAATAATGCTGGCGATAGCGGATTCCCTTGTTTCAAACCTCTGAAGGATTTAAAAAAATCAAATGATTGTCCGTTCACCAGAATGGTATACCAATTATTAGAAATCGGTCTCCAAATCATATCAATCATCAATTCTGAAAATTCAAACTTCCTCAAAACCTTAATTAGAAATACCCATGATACCCTGTCATATACCTTTGTCATGTTTAACTTTATAACAACATTGTGATATTTATTTCTCCTATTTATGTCTGATATAAATTTCTGTGCCAGCAAAATATTTTTTGTAATGCTCCATCTTTTTATAAACCCCGACTAATTTGCTGAAATAATCTTTGGCAGGACCAATGTAATTCTTGTATGCAAGAGTCCGAATATAATCTTGTTTGTGAAATTGATCAAACTGACTGGCCTTAAATAAGAGAAATTAAATATTTAACATTTTTCTTTTTTGGTAACAACATAACATTTGTATGTGTGATGTATCTCAGCAGCTTACTCCACAAAAGAAGGCTTTCGTCATATTCCAAATATCTTCACCTCCTATATCCCAGCAGGTTTAGAAAAATAATCCGGTATACTCATCCAGCTTACTTAAACTCTCACTACTTAACTAAAAAATGACTTCCTTCACTTCCTCCAATGTTGACATCTTTCCCATCATTTTATTCTGATCTTTAGTGATCATTTTAGGGATCACTTCTATCATGTCTTCATCTTCAATCTGCTCAGTCCTTGCAAACTGCCTTTCAAAGAAGCAAACCTCCTTTGCCCCGATATTTTTTGTTCGATTAATGACATCTCTTTGAGCCGTTGTTATTTCATGAATTGTGAGCCTTTTTCTCCTCCCTTTGGCATAGTTATGAAAGAATCGTGTGTTTATCTCCATCGCTAAACCACTTCATCCATGCTTTTTGTTTTCAAAACTCCTCCTCCCAGCATCTATATTTCTTGATTTATGCTTTCGCATGACTCAATTCTTCTATGTTCTTTTCAGTGGGATTAATCTCAAATTAAATCTCTTTTAAATTGATCTTCTCTGCAGCCTCTTAATTTGATCAAAAATATCACCAAATGTTTCTTTACTCCACCTTCTCATGGCTTGCTTGACCCTTCTCGTCTTTTCTTGAATTTTCATAAATGGCGATCCTTTGAAATTCATCCACCAGTTATCCTGTACAATCATCTTACAATTTGGATGTCTAGTCGAAAAATTAAACCTGTCATGACTTTCATTTTCGAATTACACACCAAATGTAATGACGCGCGATCGGATCCCTATCTTATTAAATGTGTCACTATACATGCTGGAAAAAGGTCCCCAAACTCCTAATTATATAAAACTCTATCCAATCTCTTAAAAATACAACGTTCTTCAATATGCCTATTCCACCAAGTAAATTAACACCCTATAAATTATACCTCTGTCAATGTACAATTACTTATGCATTAATTGAAGTTACAGCCTCTCCCGGATCAAAATCTAAATCCCCCTCCCTTCAACTTTTCCTTTTCATTGCTAATTAAATTAAAATCCCTCTAACTAGTCAAGGGTTTGTTATACCATATAAAACATTCATATTGTCCTATAATTTCAATTTTTTCATTCTAACACTTCACGCATAATGCGATGATCAGAATTTTCGTAGTACCCGCTACAAATTTAATTGAAACTTGTTGAACATCATCTTTAATCACCTTCCCGTTTCAATTCTCATCTCAAAAAATTCATATTTGTGACGAATAATTCACGAAAGCATGTTGTAGCCCTAATTGCACTTTATATTATTCCACTTTTTGTGGGTCCTAAAAGGGCTCCATTAATGCAATGTATTTGTATTGACGTATGTCTTTTATTTAGATCCACTAATCTATCAAAGGTTTTTGTGTCTTGACTGATCTATATTCTATATTGCAGAATATAACCTTCTCAATCATTGAGAAAAACCTCTAGATGAATGTCACGCCCCGGGAGGGTACTCTTGACGTGGCCGGTAGTTGAAGAACTATAGCTGATTCACCAAGAAAATCACTTGGCCTCATCATCACATTAACTCGACAGCGGAAGACAGAACTCGACAAAAGACTTTATATGAAAGGATAGAACATATAATATATGTAACTACTGTATCATACTTTCATAATAAAGTAGATTTAGAAACATCAACTCAATACTCCTTACTTATAGTCTACGAAGCCTCTACTCAACAATCTAGATGGTGCCATGACAGGCCATGAACACCCCAATCCAAGAAGAAATAGTACTAGATCAAAATGGCAAAAAATATAAAAAGGCTCCTCCTGAAAGCAAGGAGGGCTCACCAACTCTGGAAGTGTACTGAACTGGACCTCAATGATGCGCATGTTGAAGTCCTCTATCATCTGTATCTACATCATAAAAACGATGCAAATCCAACTGGATATTAGTACATGGAATATACTGGCATATAAAATAACTCAAGGAAAGTAAAACTCAACTCACTTCTCTCGAGTCAACATCTCATGCTCGACTCAATATGCAGTTTAGAGTAAATCATGTTTTAAAAGTATATTCGATAAAATAGAATCAGTAGTAATAAACTCAGTTTGAAAATGTCATGTTCAATCAATATTACTTGGGAGTTTCTCTAACTGACATACTCTCCACCCCATCATAAGTTTGGTGATGTACAATGAATTTGACGTCGTTGTAACATTTGCCCTTGGCTTGTCACAGAAAAAGACGATCAACTCTCTCATGGATCCAAGGTAAATGTTTACTTGCGAGAAAAAAGTCCCCAGACTAGCTGTAATGACTATCCTACACTAGCAATGTAGTTCTGTGGGTTAATATAGAAGTTTACTCGCTCCCCGCTCGGTGCTCGATACTCCTTTCAAGACTAAAACATACTCAACTCATCAATCAACTTAAAGCTCAACTCAAATTCAACCTCTTTGGGGTATCTCATCTCATTTTCTCAACAATTCAAGCAATTAATGAAATCAATCAACTCGACCCAGACTCAGACGATCATTTAGACTCACTCGAAGTGACTCATCATATAGTGCATGCTAGATAGTTACGTATAGGTAATATATGTGACTCAATGCAATATGCTCCTCATGCTCAATCATACTCAAATTACCCAACTCATGTACTCAACCTCAACCTCAACTTATTAATATGCATAGGATTTTATAAAAATTATGTAAGTTAGGGTTCATGCTATCAAGTGTAAATTATATGTATACATCTCATACCAATACTCATGCAATAAAAATTTTCTCATGTAGCATAATAGGACCTCATGATGAAAGTGACGATTTAAAGTTAAAGTAGTAGACTTTCTCAAACTTCAACTCTTTTCCAAATCTTGACTCAACATGATGAAAGAGCCATGTGAAGAAAGAAATTTCACACTTTGGTAACCCTTACATACCTGAAAGTAGAAGAAACAATCAAACCTTAACCAATCCTTGCACTTGGATTTAAGACCCTAGCTCCTCTTTCTCCTTCAATTCTCTCAAGGATTTCCACAAGGTGTGGAATGAAGAATGAATGCCCTTAGTATTGGTTTCAAGACCTTATACACGTCTAAAAATGTCTAGAGTTTTTTATTACAATGAATAGGAAAGGATAAAAATATCCCTCAATAAAACTGTCGACTGGGTTTACGAGACCCTGTCTATGACTCGTAGAGCATTCTACGGATCGTAGACCATCTCTCATTAATTGAAAGTCTGAAAATCTGAATCACTGGAAATTGATATGAGACCTCGTTCTACGAGTCATAGATCAGTCTATGAGTCGTAGTCCACTTGAACAATGGGATTGAAAATTGAACTCTCTGAAATTTATCACGAAACTCTCATCTACGACTCGTAAGAGGTTCTACGAGTCATAAACCCATCTCATAAATTGAAGGGTCCTAAAACTTTGAGTTACTAGAATTTCCTACGAGACCCCTTTTTACGACTCGTAACCCCCTCTATGAGTCATAATGTCTCTCGTAAGCCTGATTATGCAGTTTTTTCTCATATTTTTCTCAACATCTTCTACAGATTTACTCCAAATCAGGTAGAAAGAATTAGGGGGTCTTACAATAAATCCTTATTGCTCCTTGTTCTAACCTGAATAGGTACCGAAGGCTGATTCTTTTTAACTCCATTCTTCAAATTTGATATTTGTCTTGGTGATAAGTCCTCATCAGTTGTTGCTTCTTCAATGTCTTGATCTATCTCTTCATCCTTTTCTTTATCTCTTCTACACTATTTCTCTTCCTCTGTGAGTTTGAGATCTTCATTTGTTCCTCCCCCTCCACTGTTCAAATTTTCCTGCTCCTCCAGGTCATTATTACTTGGGTTTCCTATCTTACTATTTTATCTTATTCCTCATCTCCTTCCTCCTTATCCAGCGCCTCCTTATTCAATGTTTGGGACTTTGTCCCTGATTTCTCATGTTTCTTTTTCCCCCTTTTTAAGTCCTTCCCCTCCACTACTGTTTCTTTTTCTATAGTGTCATCTTCCTTTTCATGCTCCATTTCCTTCCTTCTTGATTTTGTGGAAAATTATCATCTACCTATTGTTACATAGAAATCTTTTCCTTCTCCACATCTTTTTGTTTATTCTCCCTTTCTTTACTCTTATTTAAAGCACCAGACCTATTGCCTGTTGTTAAACAAACTTGTTTGGCAAGAGTATTTTGGACTATATTCCATAATTTTTATTATTTAGTTGAGGGGTAGCTTTAAATAATTAATTTAACTTATGGGCTAAAGTGAAGATTCATTTAAAAATCCATATTATCTCATATTAATTAAAATAAGTAGTAGGATTGTTAATCAGAATACATAATTAGGTTTAAATTAAAAAAAAAAAACAAAGAGGCAGGGAAGAGAAAACTTGCGATTACGCCGTCCCAGTGCTGCAATTGTTTTCAGGTAAGCATCTTACTTTACTATATAATTAATTCATTAGGTTAATGGTTGATTTCTCATAAAGCAACATTAGGATTGAAAACAAATAAAAATTATTGGCGGCAACCAATCGTTACAGAAGCCGCATGATGACTTCTTTCTCCTGTTAGGTTAATTACTTCTCATTTTGATGTTGCTCTACTAATTATCTCATTAATTTGGATTTAATATATTGAAATAGACAATTAAATTATAATTATATTGTATTATATGAAAAATCATTAGATTATGTTATTAGGAGGCATTAAGACTTAACCCTAGGCTTGAAGTATAGGACCTTAAATTATAGAATTGGGAAGTTTTTGGGTCTAAACTAGACATATAGCAATGTGGGTATTAGTAGTTTGGACATCTTATTTGGTAATTTATTTAACTAGATTGTGGTGCTACGGATTCCAATCAGAAGGGGAAGGCTCAAGTGCTTGATTGATTGTCCTTGTTTAAGGCAAGTGGATTTCTTAACCTTTGTTAAGTATATAGAATCTTGTACTTCTTGTGTGAGGTGTTGAGAATGAT
>JAPFFP010000080.1:13536703-13548852 GCA_026153255.1 Solanum medicagineum
CCCAACCAATAAAAATAATCCAAGTAATAAACTATACAACTAATACAATTAATTAATTATAATTAGTTCCAATAATTACGCTAATATCTCATCGTGCAAGTCTATTATGAGGAGCCCCTTCCACTCCCCCTCGATCATCACACGAGGGAACATGACTCATGTGAAAAAAAAGAACCCTACCAATATTTTGATTTAGGATATGTACTAATGACAAAATATTTTGTTCCTATTTGGAAATATAACTTTTAAAGGAGGGAGATTCAACTGAACCCTTTTAAATTAATGTTTGTGGCTCCAATTTATCTGTATTTTTTTAAAAAGAGCGTAAATAAAATATAACATGATTGTTATGTAGACTTTAAAAGTTTATGAGACTTCATTAGACGAATTAAATTTTTACAAATTCATAAAATGTTTATAAAGAGATCAAATATGATCGAATTCTTCTTGACATGCATGTACTTAAAAAAAAAAATCATAAAAAATCATTCTATGTTGATCATATAAACCTCAAGAAGGTCATATCATCGTAATTCCTTGAATCATAGGAAAGTTTTTTTAGAAAAATTCAAGAAATAAATTTATACTCACAATCTTAATAAATAAGATAATTTTTTAAATTTATTTTGTAATTGTAGAAGAGTTTATGTCTTTTAGAGAATTATGACATGTCAAAGCAATTGATAATTACAAAATGAATAAAAGGATAATAGGGATTTGAATATTCTTTTAATGAAACCTTCGAAGAAAGTCAGGTCTTTATAAATTCAACTTTTTTTATGACATTTATTCATATTATATTATATTATTACAAGACATTTGGAAGTTGAAAATTAAAGAATCAATTGATTGACCACTTTGAATAAATTCAAATTTTCAAAGAATAACAGCACTACTTGAATAATTCATAAGAGACTAAGTCAATTATAATCTTTTTCCATAACATCATAAACTTAGTTAGGAGAAAAGATAAATTAAAAAAACAAAATCACTTGTAGGCTTAATGAATAATTATTTCTCCTGTTGGGGAGGTGATTAGACAGGATGTGACGTAATTTCATATTATCGAAGATATGATCTTAGATAAAACGGAGTGAAGGTCGCGTATTAGGGTAGAAAGTTAGAAGCCTTGGGTTATAGTAAGGTAGTAGTCGTGTCGTTATATATTGTGTTGTTATTTTTCATCATTTATTTTATTACTTTTATTGCCGCTGTATATTTTCATATGTCGGTCCATTATAATCATTTCATATCTAGTATTTTCTGCTTTTGGGGGTGATTTTTGAGATGAGAGTGTTTCGGAAATATCCTCTCTATCTCTATGAGGTAATGATAAAATTTGCGTACAATTTTTCCTTCCAGATACTTGTGGGATTTGATTAGGTATGTTGTTGTTAACATTACCTCAAGGTAAACTTGAGAATCATTTTAAAATATATATATATTTTAGATTTTAAATATATCATTTTATACGAATTTAAATTAATCAAATGAGTGATACAATAATATATATCCAGTAAAATTTCACAAATAAGATCTATGTAAATCTTACCACTATTGCTGAAAAGAGAGAGTAGAATTTTGTATTATAGACAGAATTGACAACTTTAACCTCAATTAATTCTAAACCCCAAAAATTATTATTTTCATAAACTAAAATAGTAGAATGATTGAACTAGAATAAGATAAAAGATATCAAGATGGATCTGCGATGTATCAGTTTAATTAATTTTTTTTAAAGAGGAAAAGTGGATTAATTTATATTATTTTCAGATCAGAAAAAAAAAAAAACTCAACACAACAAGGGGAATCTTTTCTATTATTATCTTAATTAATTAATTATATTTAACTTTATGGGATAAACAATAACAACTAATACTTCAAATTCTCAGATCTCTAAAATGTTTAAATTCACATTCTAACTCAAATAAATTTAAGAAAAGGAATCATTTTATTCCCTTGGAACCTATCTATCTATTTATACTATTTTAAAAATATGAAAACTCTTAAAAATATTGTTTAAAATTTTTATTTTTTATTAAAATGTTTTAGATAAAATTATTTTTCATTATTTTTTTTTAAATTATTATTTAATTATATTTAAAATATTATTTTTTATAATATATAAAAAAAGTAATAAAATAAGAACTTCTAGCCGTGAAAAAACTCTTAAATTTTCCTTATTTAATAGATTTCTACTTCTTCCTTATTTGAATCAAGAAAATTAGCTTATGAAATTTCTAATTTAACTTTTATAAATAAATAATTTAAATTTTCCTCACTTTGATCACACACATGGCGCGTAGAACAAGACTAATAATAATATACATGTAGAGTAAAAAATTAAAATTTGTTTAGATTTAATATTATTTTTATTAATGTCTAGATAATGTAAAAATAGATTTTCTAATTCTAAAGTTAAAATTTTATAAATAAAAATATAGCAAAAATTATTTAAGTTTGTTTTTCTTCTATTAATAATTAGAGAAATTAGGAAAGCAAAAGAGGAGCAGAGAGAAAGTTAAAAGACAACTCTTTCCTTAGTCCATGTTTAACTTAATAGTGCAAAAGATCCAAACTTTTTCCATTGTTTACCAGATTTCGTTTCTGTATTTATATACACATTCATGATTCAACAATACACATATAAACTGCCTTTCCAGTTTCCCTAAAAACTTCTCAAGGGAGCAGCTGCTGCTCTTCTTTCTCTTTTTGGCACTTTTTTGGGGGTTCATTTGGAAGTATGTATACTTTGCTGTTACGTTTCTTTGAATTTTAGTTGTGGGGTTCTTTCTTTTTGAGTTTTAATTGTTAGTTTGTGATTTGTTGGATGTTGGGTTTTGTGTGTGGAGGGGTGGGGGTGGGCGTGGGCGTGGGGGTGGTTCTCATTGGTTAAGTTTGATTTTCTTGAAGTTTGGATTTTTGGGTTTTGTGTATGTGTTTGTGGGGTGGGGGCTTCTCATTAGTTAGCTTTTGATTTTCTTGAAGTTTGAATTTTTGGGGTTTTTTGCCCTTAATGGTTAGTTTCTGATTACTTGGATGTTGGCTTTTTGTGTGTGTGTGTGTGTGTTGGGAGGAGGGGGGGGGGGTGTTGGCTTTTGAGTTTCTTGAAATTTTGGGTTTTTTTTTCTTTTGCGATTTCATTGAGTTAGGAATTGTGTGTTTATATATTTTGTGGTGGGGTTTTCAAAAGTTGGCTTTTGATTTACTTGGAATTTGGATTCTTGAGTTACTATCTTTTAGCCTTTGATTCTTCAGGAATTTGTGTTATGTGATCTTTAGGAGTATTGAAGTTTTTGTTTTTGTGATGATCTCTTATGTTTGATTGATTTTGCTCTGTTGATGGTTGGATTGGGATGTATATGTAGAAGAAATGGAATGAAAGGAGTGAATCCTCTTGTGTATTTCACTGGAGATTTCATAGTGGCAATTGATTCCTGATTTTAAGTTCTTTTTTCATAGCTCCAGATATGATGCATAATGACAAACTTTCTGATCTGTAATATACTAGTTCAAGCCATCATTTTGCTTGTGTGTGTGAGAGAGAGATGATCCGCTAATGATGAATGTCATCCTTCACCTAATATGGTATATTAAAATTTGAATTTGGAATATCTTATGGCTTCAAATAAGCATCATCTGTACATATCTCCAACTTCTCTTCAGAACTAAATTAATAGTAAATGCTTTATAGATTAATAACAAGAGCCAAAATAAAGGAAATTTCATTGGATCCACATCAGTGGGAATTCCAGTGAATGCTTAAAGATACAATGAAACATTTGATTTGCTTTTATTTATATATGTGCTTATTTCTTTTAAAAATATGCAGTATAATAAGGATTTTATGGATCCTTCCCTCTGTTTAGGTCATGATTTTGTTTTTGTCCTAGTTATCTTAATTTTTGCTTGTCAAATCACGGGTTTGGCAAACAAGTGTCATCATTTTCCTGTAAGTTTACTCCTTTTGGCACTAATTGAACTCTAGTTCATCACAGCTTAGTTGTTTCAAATGGTTATACATTGTTCAGGTATCGATGCATGAAATTGCTCTAGCATATATTCCCTGCTTTCTCATTTGTGCTTGTTTGTTTTTTCGTCTAGTGATGTATATATAGCCTTGAAACTGGGTTTGATTGGTTCTCGTGTTTGTTCTCTTTGTTTACTTAGCTCTCACTCCTTTAAGTGACATCCTTTATTAACATGAAACATTTAGATCTTCCTGTTTAGTCAGTAGAAGCACTAGCGAGGATCATAACTCGTGGTTTTGTACAAGACTGTTGAGATTTTGTGTTAAAGTAACTTATTTTGTTACATTCTGTTAGAACTTCTTGTTTATTTATTTTGATGTGTTTTTATGCAGAGGAAGCTTGATTCTTGGTGAGTTTTCTGAAGGGCAAACATTACAGATTTTCTATGCTTTAGATGCAGCCAAAGAAAATGTCCATGGCTGTCAAGGATGAGAAAAAAATGGCTGTTGATGTGGCAGCATGGGCATTCAATATTGTCACTTCAGTTGGAATTATTATTGTTAATAAAGCCTTAATGGCTACATATGGTTTCAGCTTTGGTACGTTGTGTCACTTTTCCTGAAGGTTTATATTTCCATTTTCTTTTTTGGAATTATCTTGCTGAATTTTCCATCTTTTGCATCCACTCATTTTAAATGGCTGTCGGTGCATGTCTTGTTTGTGTATGTTTCAACTAATGTCAAATTTTTTGTTCTACTGATCATGAGATTTGAAGTCTGAGTAGTTCGAAAGAAATCTTATAGAAAAAGATGATTTCAAAGAGATCTTACTAATCTTGCTAGCTAAGGCAAATTCATGCTTAAAGTAGGCTGCTTTTCTGGAAACTATGTATGCAATAAAGGATCTCAATGCTATGCAAGTAATATGCAGAGGAGAGGCGACCGATTAAAGATAAGGCTTGGTTTGCCTTGTTTCACAGCTTTATTCGAGTTACCCGTTAGACTCCACATCTTTTTTCTTCTTATCAGAACTTTAAAAAGCCATAAAGAGCTTTACAAACCAGCCATCTTTGTTCCAATGAAGCATCAGATCAAAGCACTAGAAATCAGTGAGAACCATTAAGTTTTTCCAGTCTCTTGTGGCAGTTTTGCAGAAATGTCTTTATTTGAGGGATTTTCATCTAACAAGTTCAGTATATCAATGTTCAAGTTACATTACAAATTCAAATCTTGAAGACATTTGAGCTTAACAAACTATCTAAAATCTCATCAGGGCATTTATGATTTTACATATCCATATTGGTTATAGTATGCACAATGACATCATTCTTCATACTTGTCTCAGCTTTTCCTTCAGTTTCGACCTTGCCAACTCAAAGATATCCTTCTGTCCTTCAACATGACTGGACACTAAGTATATTTGAGAACATACGCCAAATCTTTAGAATCTCTTATTCTATTTGTGTTTTTCCTCTATTATGTTAACATCTTTCTATTTGTCTTAGTGGCAACCGTGAACAAGAAAAACTAGATTGAATGGTAGCTAATCTGGAAATCTTGCTTTAATGTTACAGTATTATTTATGCTGCTTAGTTAATAGCGGATTCAGAAAATTTTGATCCTAACTTGCCAGCTGTACATTGTTTTCTTGTATAAAGAAGAAGTATGGGTTTTTTTCTTCTTACATCACCATGTTCCAGTTTTTTCATCAAACTACTGTTCTATGTCACTGTTGCTTGTTGCTGTTTTACGTCTTTAACCATCTTGTGTTTAACTTTTTGAGACCAAGCAAATTTATGAGCCGTCCAGGCGAACCATTTAAATGAATTTCTCATTCCAATGCTCAATAGAAGCTGCTATTGCCTCCTTGTACTTTTCAGTAGCTAGTTTTTAAATTTGGAGTTAATGGATTTAGACGTGTCTTTGAGATTAAAAGCATAATGTTGTCTTCTTTAAAAACATAGTTTCTCGCTAATCTTTTTTGAGCTTTTGGAATGAATTAGCTTGATACTCAATTTCTTACGTTATTCTGACTTTGTCTTATTGTTCCATCCAATTTGCAGCAACAACCTTAACTGGGATGCATTTTGCTACTACGACATTAATGACCTTTTTTCTTAAATGGCTTGGGCATATCCAGAATTCCCAACTTCCGTGGTCTGAACGATTGAAATTTGTTTTGTTTGCAAACTTCTCTATTGTTGGAATGAACGTAAGTTTGATGTGGAACTCTGTCGGATTCTATCAGGTAAGTGTGAAGAATCATCAGATATTTCTGCTCCACTTGTCTTGAACTTTGATCTCATATCTGTTTTCTGCTTGAACTCTGCTCAGATTGCAAAGCTAAGTATGATACCAGTGTCGTGCTTTTTGGAGATTGTACTGGATAATGTGCGATACTCGAGAGACACCAAATTAAGCATTTTATTAGTCCTACTAGGTGTTGGAATCTGTACTGTAACTGATGTAAGTGTAAATACAAAGGGTTTTATTGCTGCCTTCATCGCGGTCTGGAGCACTGCCCTGCAGCAATATGTAAGTTCTTGATACGAATCTGTGGTTTACTTTGGAACATCAACTGCCTTCACTTATGTATCTGCAACTTGCTTTTGTATATCTGGTCTAATCAATTGCATTTGCTGTCAAGTTAACGTTTTAGTTTTCCATGTCCTTTATACATTCCACTTGACTTATTATCGTGCCTGATGTATTTTCCTTCCGATGCAGTATGTACATTATCTTCAGCGTAAATACTCACTGGGATCATTCAACCTTCTGGGGCATACTGCACCAATACAGGCTACATCCCTGCTGTTACTGGGGCCCGTCGTTGACTACTGGTTGACTGATAAAAGGGTTGACGCATATAACTATACCTCAATATCACTAGTAAGTACATCAAAGTCCTCTTTATTTGGCATAAAGGAAACACCTGTTATATCGTGGTCACATAATGCAATTCACTTGAGTTTCTCATGCACTTCGAAAGGATAACATTTCGCCATGTAGGACGTGGATACATCTGTTTAGTGTTGCAAACTCAAATGTACTAACGAGTACGTCTTTAGGAGTCTCCATTTAAAGAAAATGTATTTCTGGGAACTATCAATAGCATGCATTGGTTGTAAATAGCTTCTGAAGGAGACGGAACTTGAATATGCTTATTTGTTGCTTATATTGGCTTAAGATGTTAAGACTTCTAGGTGCATTTTTAAGCATTAAAAGGTTGAGACTAGTGCATACTAGAGTCAATTGTCGTCGCCTTAGATCTTAGTGGTTTGCAATTATAATATTTCGGATGTTTTTTTCCTTATTACAGTTTTTCATCGTCCTATCGTGTATGATAGCAATAGGGACAAATCTCAGCCAATTCATCTGCATTGGAAGATTTACAGCAGTGACATTTCAAGTGCTTGGTCATATGAAGACCATTCTTGTCCTGATTATGGGTTTCCTCTTCTTTGGTAAAGAGGGGCTCAATCTACACGTTGTCTTCGGGATGGGCGTTGCAATCGTTGGCATGATTTGGTACGGTAATGCTTCCTCACAACCTGGTGGAAAAGAGCGGTTACCACCCCCTACTGTCGTCAAACCTGAACAAAAAATGTTATTATCAACAGAGCTCGACGAGAAAGTATAGGAAGTCATCAAGCAGTTCATGTAGTTACAGAAGTATTTAAGTTCAACTCATATGATTTTATATTTCACAGTCTAAATCCTTCCTCTTCTTTAACACTGAGATTTTCTTTTGTTTTGCTTTCTGTTGAAAAATTCGACTGCAAAGAGTTCATTTGATCAATTATTTTATGATCCTTCCTCTGTTCATTTTTATACCCATATTTTCATTTTAACAAAGTTTTAAGTAACAAATGTTTTGGTAGATTTACAATTTTTGTTACTCAGGGTGTGGTAAATATCGATTTATGAAAATAACCGGTCACTTAAATAATATATCTCTAGCTTAAATCGCACAATAAAATTATGGAGCATCTAATAGAGTTAAACTTTCGGGCATGGAAACTCCAAGAAAAGAAGGCGTAAGCTATAAATAGATAGAGTTGAATAAGTAGTCTCCACGTGAATGAACTCGTCAGCCACTAGACTCAACCTGTGCAATATTATTTGCATAGATAACAGGTAAGGAGTGAGCTATATATGAATATAACTCAGTAGGATCCTCGACTCGCTACTTTAATACATCTGAAAAAAGTGTTAGAAAATACAACTATACAACTAATATATAAATGATATGTATAAGAATATATTTCATAATATAATGTTAGCAAGTTCAAACAAATGTTCAAAAAGGGCGCTTCATGTACCAACTCAATCTATACTCAAAACTTGTCATAAACGATAGTGCAGGTGATCAGCCTAGCACTTCGACAAGTGCACGACAACATGTATAATGTTCTAAAGGTATACTACAAGAGTATGTACAAAGTCTCTACCCCTAACATATTGTGATAGCTATATGTCCCTAATAAACATATCCTGATAATGAAGAAAGATATCTAGCATCTCACCATATATAACTTGTAAAAATATTTGACGTTCCTCACAAAATGCCATATCTACGGCTGATCAAAGAACATCAATTTTGCCAAGCACATACTTATCTTATCATATGGATCAGGCAAAGAAAATACATTTTTAAAGCATATTTCAAAAAGCAAGTACTAAAGCTTAAAGTACCACTTATCTCGCTAATGACAAGTTTCACAGCCTTATACGACTAGAACAACAACTAAAACAACTCTCAATTGTCTCAATCTATACAAAATATTGATTAAAGATATCAACTACATTAGTTAGGATCAAGCTTCAATATCCTTAACTTTTAAAGTTGGAGCTAAACTTAATATCTCACGCCTTAAATCATGAATTAAAAATAAAAAAAATTTAATTTCACTATAAAAATTTAATTGATGAAAATTCTCATAAATGTATTAACACTCCATTTCTCAAAATAATAGTAAAATTCTGCATAAATAAATTAATGTGAAAAATCCCAAAAGTGACTTCAAACAAAACAAAGGCTTCCAATAGTTTGTGAAATTTTTACATCTTTACTTAGGCTTTTAGGCTTCACCTAGTGAATGCTAACATGCATGTTTGGTAAACATTAAATATGAGATAGATTCTTTCATTTTTAATGTTGTAATAATTTGTGGTCCCTTAAATATACTCTATTTGGATGCATGAATTTGGCTATTTTTTAATAAAAAACAAGTATGAGAATCAATCTCTCATTCAGTTCATACTCATGTTTTCATTCAAACAGTGATTAATGCTTCCATTTAATGGCTTCACCTTCGTCCTAACATATTTAACATCACAAAATTAAAAAAAATATTTAATTTAATATCATAAGATTCGAAAAGCTTTTTTCTTTAAACAAGACAAATAAATTAAATTTGAGAGAGTAATTCTTCTTAACAAATTTTTATATACTCTAATATAGTATAAATTTTGGTGTATATTACTTAATTCAAATCATAGTAGCTACTTTTATTGTAAAGTTTTCATCCCGCTCACTATTTTGATCGTCCCATTTAAATAATATTTATTTTATGTTTGTTTTGCATGAATATTTAATACTAGATAACTTGAAGCAAAATACATGTTTTTTTTTCTTCTTTTGCTTTTGCTTCTGCATTTAGGTGACTGAAATTTAAGTCAATTTAAACAAGTGTTTTATACTTCACATTTTAACTATTCTTGTGTGTTTGATACCATGAGAGTATATATAAGCTCTGATGATATCAAGAAGGAAGAGATTGTGCTTCAGTGAACTGCTTACTCTGATGGTATCAAAGAGAAAGAAACTACTTGATACCAACAAAATATATAGATATCATTAGAGTTTATAGTTTAATAAATAAGATAATGACTTAATAATTTTCTCTTAATTGTTACATATTTATTTCTTAAAAAAGGACCCCAATCCAATATGATGCCGATAGGGTAACAATATACTAACAAAGTATCATGAAGGATTAAGCTCAGTTCTATATGATATCATTATGGTATCATATACCGACATAGTATCACATAGTAGTGATGCTGACGTCATACGTGAAATAAGAAAGGAGAAAGCGAGGTAAGTGAATAAATAGTTTGACCTGAATTCATTTTTGACAATTTGTTTCACAACTAAGTCTATTTTGTGTAGTTTTTCCTAAATATAAAACGAATATTAATTTAATAAGGACCTCAAAAAGTGAACATAGTCTTTCTAGCAAGACATGTAAAGCCCAAATAGAAAATCAGAATATATATATTAGCAACAAGTAAAGCTAATGTTGGACAAAAAGCTCCATTCAATTGGACCTAAATACCAAAATGGCCCATTAATTTTGCATCATCCTATTTTATATCCAAATGATCATCAATTATCATTTCATCTATTTTTATAGTATACAATCTTTTTTCTTGAAAATTATTCAACTATCAAAAATTTAAATAAGTTGCTCATGATACCAAACCAAAAAAGGAGAATGCAAGAAGTTCAATCAATACTAATATCAATATACAACTAGAAAGTTCAACTTATGTTTTTTTGATTGGTTTTAGCTTATAAATATTTTGAGTGTTACCAACAGAGAGAGAAAATTTGACCAACTTATAAATTTAATTAAAGTCATTTAAAACTTAATAAGCGGTCCAAAAAATATCCATTTGCGATTTTCTACCAAGATAAGATAAATTTGGGCCATAAGATTATGTTGGGCCTACAATGTTCTATGTTTAAGATTTTGGCCATTTGTTGCACAAACTTCATTGATGCTATTCGTTATGTTGATGTTTATTTGTTCATCTTTATTTTTGTTCCTAAATATTATTAGTTATCTCATTCCCAATAACATATATTGGTCACTTTATATAGAAAACATATTATATTTGATCTACTTTTAAAAGTATATTATCTTGAAATACTGAAATAACAGTATAAGTTTAATATAACACAGGGATAATCTAACGATGATACAATGGTCGATGATTTTAGAAATTTAAGTAATTACAAGTTAAATATATTTAAATTTGAAATTTTTCAACAACAGAGCAACAAAAATACTAGAAACCCTGCGAAGACTTGTGCACATGAATAAATAAATTGATCGATCCATGAAAATAGGGAAGTGCACAAAAGAGCCTATTTTAAAACATAATCAAAGTTCATAAATTTTACAAGTTTAATTGTTTCAACGAAAAACTTTAGACGTACGAATTTAAAAAACTTCAAACATACACATTGAAAGTTTATCACTTAAAAAAAAAAATTAAAGAGAAGAAAACCAAAATTTTAGACGTATTAATTTAAAACAGTTCAAACACATACGTTTGTGGTTTATCATTTTAAAAAAGTACTTGAAGAAAAAGAAAAAGAAAACTTCAAAGTTGCTACACTTCTAACATACGCGTATGAAATTTATCATTTTCAAATAGTACTTAAAGCGAAGAAAACAAAAACTTCAGACGTATAAATTTAAAACACCTCAAATATACATGTCTGAAATTTATCATTTTAATAAGTCCTTAAAGAAAAGAAAACAAAGCTTCAAACATACAAATTTAAAAGACTTCAATTGTAACGTCTGAAATTTTTATCATTTTAAAATGCACTTAAAGAGAAGAAAACAAAAACTTCTACAAACTTAAAACACTTCAAATATATTTTAAAAGTACTTAAAGAAAAGAAAACAAAAACCTCAGAACAAAAATTTCAGACGTACCAATTTAAAACACTTCAAACATACACATTGAAAGTTTATTATTTTAAAAAGTACTTAAAGAGATGAAAACAAAAATTTTAGGCGTACTAATTTAAAACACTTCAGACATACACATCTGCGGTTTATCATTTAAAAAAGTACTTAAAGAAAAGAAAATAAAAACTTTAGACGTACTAATTTAAAACACTCCAAACATATACGTCTGAAGTTTATCATTTTCAATAGGTATTTGAAGAAAAGAAAATAAAAACTTCAAGCGTACAAATTTAAAACACTTCAAAAGTAACGCCTGAAATTTTATCATTTTAAAAATTATTTAAAGAGAAGAAAACAAAAACTTAAGACGTACAAACTTAAAGCACTTAAAATACAGACGTCTGAAGTTTAATATTTTTAAAAAGTACTTAAAGAGAAGAAAACAAAGACTTCAGACGTTACAAATT
>JAPFFP010000080.1:13548952-13599475 GCA_026153255.1 Solanum medicagineum
ATTGACTAATTATTATGTTTTTTATATTTTGATTTTTCATAAATCTTTTTTTACTTTAACAAACTTAAAAAATGCATGTTCAATTTCTAAATTAATTTTTTAAGAAAGTTTTATTTTAAATGCATACGATATTATTATGGAAATGCACACCTAAAAATATTTAAGCTAAAAAAGATGACAGATTTATTTTAAAAATGAATATTGAATAACTAAAGTTAGGAAAGAAAATACATTCAAAACTAATGAAGTGAAGGGTATTTTTGTAAACAAGCATAATATTCTTAAAATTATCCAACACACCAAACACTCAATAAGAAATAACATCAACATAACTTATCCCATTAGTACTAATCCCAACATAATTTATCCCATCATAACCTATATTCAAACCAAACGACCCCTAAAATTCTTAATAATGATGTCCTCCTCTAATAAATAACCTAAAAGTACTATCTATTGTAATTACAATTAAGTCCTCAATAAAATATAAAAACTGGTCGACAAACTCCACGAAAGGTCTCTACGACTCGTAGTGTCTTCTACGGCTCGTAGTTGGGGTCTTGTAATCAGCTCTTGGGATTTAGCACTTCTCTTCTACGTCACCTCTTTAAGACTTGTAAACTGATCCATGACTCGTACTTCATGCTCGTAGGCTTCAACTTCATCAAATTGTCCCTCATTGGAAATCTTCACGAAACCTATCTATACAACTCGTAGAATGCTCTACGACTCATATGCATGTCTTATTGAGCTGATCATCAAAAATCATCCGTCACTGAAATTTGTCACGAGACATCCTCTATGACTCATAAAAGGCTCTATACGATCTTTAGAGGGTCTTGTAAATCATTAAAAAATAAAAACTTCTATAATTTAGCCACAAATCATAGCCAACCTGTAATCTTGCAAATCTAAACACAAAAACAGATAAAGCCCATAAAGATTTTATTGAGAACACAAAAAATCCTAAGTTTTAAGCATCAGAAGTCATGTATTTTGACAAGACATCAGGAATGTAAAGTTAGGGAAGAAGAAGATGTAACTTCCTCGGGGTCCAGCTCTGTAGCTCCAAACTAGAGAGCCTCAACATCAACCACTGATGTTTTGTCAAACGGCTTCTTCCTTTCCCTATCTTCCTCGTCCCATACAAATTCAGCCTTAATCCTCCAGATGTCACTAGATGCCGATAGAGTCACCTCCATATCGATCTTCTCTTTTCTAGCCACCCCAGCTTGCGTACACGGTTGTGATGAGGCTTGGGAATAGCAATGTGATTTGCTCCTGTTTGGCCAGGGTGAGGATTTGTTGAGTGATGATTGACCCATGATTCAACTCTTTTCCATCCATAATGCAACCAACTAAGCTTTTACATGTCGAAGAATTGACTCATTCTAAAAAGGCATCAAGTTGCTGCTAATGAATTTGAACCAAAACTGTGTTAGTATGTTTATCTCCTTCTTTTCAATCATTACTACCTCCTCTAATCACGAGGGAGATGGAATTCTAATCAACGGGGCTAACCATTATTTTGATATACACAAATTTCTTGAGTTGCATTAAATCTTTCAAGTAGCTCCAACTTTGGAATGTACATCCTAGAATATCAATGGATTCGGTTTCATCGCATGGGGCTCACACACCTTAACCTCTACAGCATCAAGAGGTTTTAGTGTTGACTTCACCCTACTCTTGCCTTTAGGAATGGCTTTACAATAGGCTTCACAGAACTATCGGTCTAGGCTAGGCATATATGGATCTTGAGAATTGGACGAAGTCTGGAAGTTATGGAATTTAAGGACTTCCTAAACCTCTGGGCATCAATCAATTACCCCATCTATTGACACCTATATTTATTCTAGAATAGTTCTGTACCCTTCAGCCTTGAGCCTTGTTTAGATATCTAGGGGCTATTGTGTCCTGAATTTACTATGATGTTTGGAGTAGAGGGTCGTGAAGGGCTTTGGATCTGGCCTGACTTCGATGCCTTTTAGGGCTTGGCTCTGAAGTAGGCATTTTTGTTGATGTTTTGGACCCCACATCCTCTTCTTCTGAGTTGGTCCAAGTCATACGGAGGGATCCTTCCTTATTACTGTTAGAGTCCTAGTGATCAACCACCTTTCTTTTACCTTTCCCTTGCACCTTCCTATGAGGTTTCTGTGATCTTTGCTCTGCCCAATCGGGAGCTATAATAACTCCCCGAGTCGTCCTGGCTCCACCTCGAGTAACAGTTTCCTTGGCTTTGCCAATTTCTGCATAACAAGTAACAAACATGGTGTGAGCATCAATCATAAGGCAATTAGGTTCAATCATTTATGCATAA
Source organism: Solanum medicagineum (assembly GCA_026153255.1). NCBI lineage: Eukaryota > Viridiplantae > Streptophyta > Magnoliopsida > Solanales > Solanaceae > Solanum > Solanum medicagineum. Next base: position 13,551,273 of record JAPFFP010000080.1, read on the forward strand.
TAAAATCATTTTGGCTGGACAGATCTATTTGACAGCAAATCTTGATTGGGAGTTCGCCGAAATGGTTCGGCCGTCAAATATAGATTATCGTCCTTTGCAAAGTTTACAGAATTTAGATCGTTGCTACTTCGGCAATGATGGTGCAATTTTGAACCTATGGAAAATGGGTTCGGTGGTAGAATAGACCATCACTGAAATTTGAAGTGCTCAACAACAAACAAAAGTTAGATAAGGTGGTGTATGTGTCGAATCCAATTCGACAATCAAAATGACCATCGCTGAAGATGATTGGCAAGTCCAATGCCCATGCATTCAGAATTTGATCACTTTTCATGAAAACAATAGCGATAATCACGCACCAACGCACATTTTAATAACCAATACATGCTTATTCATTAATTCCTACATTCACATGATCAACATGGCTTTAAACTCTTTCAAATGATGACTTACCCTTAAGAATGATATCACCCAACCTATCATAGGGCAAGTACACTTCACTCAAATGTTTTTGGGGTTACTCAGACTCCACCCATAGCCCAAAAGAGCTATCAATACAAGAAGCATGTATGTTCTCTCAAGCATTCTGATGATCATGATGTACCATCTCACGTTAAAGAATTCATAGGGGATCAAAGACAAAGTTGAGTACAATACCAACTATCATTTAACATTTGGGCAGCACAACAATCACATTTAGCACTAGTCCACAGAATACATACCAAAAATTTCAAGCTATTCCGAATGAATCAAAAACCCTGTCAAATCACACAGGGTTTTTAAATCATCAGAATGTATCACATACATGATTTCTAGCAATTTTTGTAACAAAACATGATTATCAACTCACAAAAATCCTAATTACCTTCTTCAATGCAAAGTCTTCATACCCACAAAAGAAATTAAAGCTGAGGACCAAAAAAAATACCTCTTTGATGATGATTAGATCAATGAGAACCTTGTATTAGCTTTTGTTGATAAATTTTGTTCACTCCAGTAGATATTATTCAAGTAAAAGAGTAAAGTGATGTGTTCGCTTGTGAAAGAAGTTAAAAGGAGGGATATGAAAAGTGAAAAGGCCAAGGCATTTGAAAAGCCTTTAATAGGTCGGTCAAGCACGAGGAGTCAGCAATATCGACTCTACCCGCTGAACACGTTCGGTAGTATGCTAATTGTGCTAAGACTGCCATTTTTAATATATATCAAACATTAACTTCAGTCACAAAGGGCGGTACTTTTGACCATCACCTAACAAGTTTGGCAATCTATCGAGTTGCAATGAAGATCGTGGAATTTTCCAGTACCTCAAGGGTCTTTGTCTGACACCAAAGGAAGTCTACTCGTAATTGCAATCTCACTTCGGTGATTCACCGACTAGACCCATTAGATAGAGTTGCAATGAAGATCGTGGAATTTTCCAGTACCTCAAGGGTCTTTGTCTGACACCAAAGGAAGTCTTAATCATAATTGCAATCTCACTTCGGTGATTCACCGACTAGACCCATTAGTTTGCCCTTTTTATATTTCCTTTCAAATTCTCTCTTTTCAACATACATAAATCAACACCTATTATTTAAAATTAAAGTTTACCTAACTACCTTGAGTTGACTGCCAAGCAACACCGTAGTTAATGTTGTGGTATGACGTAGTCCTTTCATTCCCTCAAGTCACCCATGAACGGACGATCACTGATATCACATGGAGTTCTTTTGACTTGTTCAGAGTTTTGCAGATATTGAATACCACACCCTCATCATTTACCCTGAACCTTAGGTTTCCTCTTTCTACATCCACAACTACCATTCCTGTAGCTAAGATGGCCTTCCCAAGATAATCGGCATATTTGTGTCCACCTCACATCCAGGATCATAAAGTCAGTTGAAAGAATGGATTGTCTACCTTCAGCTACACATCATGAAGAATATCCACCGGTCTTCTGATGGACCGATCAGCCATAAGTAAATGCATAGTGGTTGGTGAAGGAGCTTCTAACACAAATTCCTCGAATATAGACAAGGGCAGAAGATTTGTGCTTGTGCCTTAATCACATAATGCCTTGTTGAACTTGTAAGCTCCAATAGTGTAAGGTATTGTAAATGCACCTAGGTCCTCTTTCTTCACAAGTAGAGCTTTTGTGAAGATAGAACTGCAATTGTGAGACATCTCGTTTATCTCACACTCAAGGGTCCATTTCTTTGACATAAACTCTTTCATAAATTTGACATATCCTAGCATTTTAGTTAATGTCTACACCAAGGGAACATTTATGGATAGTGAATTGACCATAGAAAGAAGTTTTTGAAATTTGGCGTCCTCCTCCTTCTCCTATAATCACTGAGCGAATAGAGGATCAATCTTGACCTGAGGTGCTTTAAACCTCATGGCTGCACTTGGATTTTTGGGGAATGTTTTCTTGACTTTCACATCATCCTAACCTTCTCTTGTTTGTCACTCTTAGGATTGCCAAGAGCATCACCACTTAAATCATAAGCTACACTCTCATCAATTCAATATTCACTGCACCTTCATCTTCTACACTTCAGTATAACCTTCTTCAACAAAGAGCGATGGCTTTGTGCATTCTACAACTTTTCCACTATGATTAGTAATATCTACTCATTGCTAACCAATGTCCTTAGGATTGGCAATCATGTCAATAGGCAAATTACTTTTTGGTCATTGATTGAGATTAGCCAATATGTTTCCAAGTGCTTGATAGAAGTGAATACGACATTACTGTTTGACTCAATTGTGAAAAGTCAAACTTCATCTCCTTCAACTCTTTGTCAGAGGCTTCCACCTTGTTCAAGATTCGAATTAGCATATCTTCAGTCCAAAGACTATCTGGATTCACTACAGGGTCAACAACTTTCACCCTATCATAGTGTGGAGCATACCTATTTCCAACCTCATCACGATCTCTCCAACCCCTAATTTGAGGTTGGTCGGGCCATGCACGATCTCGGCATCCACCATTACTGTTCCAACCTTGATTCTAGGGTAGCTTTGGAAAAGCCAGCCAAGGACACACCATTTGGTTGCCCATATAATGCACCTTCTCATTGAAACAACCTACAAATGGTGCACTGTCAAACATCACATCACTAGCAGCTCCCACAATATTTACACTTTTATGATTTCCTCCCATAGCATGCTTAGCCAAGAGGTCGAGTTGACTTAACATCTTAATAATTTTTTCATCCTTCTCTTGATATTTAGCATGTTGCTCTTTGGATGGACCCCTGTGACTTGAAGGTACAAGGTCATCCCTCGTGTACCATGCTCCGTTGATTTTTGTCATGCCATCTAGGAGGTCGTAAGCTTCAATGAACGTTTGTATCATAAGTCCTCCTCTCACTAACTGGTCAACTACCCTTTTATTAACTGCATCGAGGCTTATATAGAAGTATTGCAATATCATATGCTCCAAAAGTCCATGGTTAGGGAATTGAAGTAAGAGTTTTCGAAACCAAAGCCACGTCTTATGCAATGGCTCACCTTAAATCTGTTTGAAGTTCTCAATACTTCTTCTTAGCTTTATCATCTTTGGGGGGTGGGGTGCGGGAACTCTTTGAGGAACACATATTGCCACTCCTCCCATGAAGCAATAGATTAATGAGGCAACTCAGCTGGCCATCTCACAACCTCTCCTGTGATATAGAATGAAAACAACGTCAGTCTAATGGCTTCTTGGCTCACCGATACACCCTAAAAATGTGCTTTGAAATGCCCATAATTGTATTTTCCATATATCTAAAAATCCGTGCCTGATATAAAAAATCTGACTTCATATTCTCGATCGAGGGCATAATCTAGTGGGAAATGGGTGTATCCCAGATTTTAGAGGACCCATAGCAAAAAATAATTTTCACTAATTTTAGATTTCCACAGAGTATTTGTGCCCTGGCCGTGACGCCCTAGGTGCGCGGAGTTGTGTAAAATGTTCCTTCACGTGTGGTCCGCATCTCGAACTGAACGCGGACCAGCACAATATTTTCCTTAGTTTTTCTAATGCACCCAAGGGCATTGGGGTTATAGCTCCATGCCCACTGAAACGTGAAATTACCTATACTTAGCCATTTTTCAACTCTATATATCACAAAATCCTCTCTCAAACCCCTCTAAGACTCTATCAACTCTCTAATTCAAATCTAAGGATCTCAAGCTCAACTTTGGAACTCAAGGATTCATTTCAATCTCTAAGACTACTTCAAGTTCACCTTAAAGAATTCAAGGTTTAAGGTATATGGGTTTCATCCATTGGGTCCCTTTCACCCATGGAGCCTAACCTTCCCCTTTCATGAAAATTGCAGGTTTTCAAGTTGTATTACCTATGGTATCTTTTATTATGAATTATGAGAATAAATTTTGTTGGGGTTTTATGAAATATTGATAGATTATGCATGACTAACTATTTCAAGCTTGTACCATGATTTGATTATATCTATTAAGACTATGCATGTTTTGAGCTATGAAGCTATGCTTTATTATTAGCTTTTGTGAGGGATTTTATGGTACCCTACATGAGGGTTTTACTACATGTTGGTAGGTTGATTTGCATTAGGTTTACTCATCTTATTTCACTCTTGAATTGCATGATTTTGAACAAGTATCATGACCCCATCAAGTGTTTGATTAAATGACATGACAGGAATTCTCAAGTTATTGATGATCTATTACATGATTTACAAGTCAAGTGACTTCATGATGATTAAGGGATTTCAAGTATGTATTGAATTAATGAAAAGTATCTATGATGTTGAAAGTAACAAGTTAAGACGTATTTCAAGATTTTTACCTCCTATGAGCTATTCATATTAAAGAAAGGGATCATGTATGATTGTTATCTACTTCATGATCAAGTTAGGCTCACTATTAGAGGTCAAACATGTTTATGAGATACTTAAGTCATGTTATCAAGTCTCTAACAAGTCATTCATGTTATGATTAAAGTATGATTATTTCAAGTATTCCGTGAGATTTGACTTAGCACCGATTGAGAATTAAGATGGAGGCTTGACTCATGGGGTCCTTATATAAAGCCTTGGTCTCTAAACTATATGCCACCATAGGATTCTACATGATCTCTCTTATGGCTTTCTAGTGGATCCATCTAGTCATACCACACCTTGTCGAGGTGGTGACATACCTCGATCACATTGACAAGGGGGTGAAATGCCTTGATTATTCATTGTATGGCTACCATGACAAATAGATCACACCTTGTCGAGGGGGCGACATGCCTTGATTATCTTGTCGAGGGGGTTATATGCCTTGATCATCTTACCACGAGGGTGACATGCCTTGGATTCCAAGTAGTAGCTCACTTGGTCTATGTCGATTAAGGTCTCTTCCCACACATGTATTATTTGCTATGCAAGTTGAATGTTTTACAAGCATATTTTATTACAAGCATTGATCATACATATCATGTTTAGGTTATATATATCCATCGCTTATGATTATTCATCTTGAACATATTTGTTTATGTCTATGTTTCGTTGTGTTCCGCATACTTAGTACATTCAAACGTACTAACGGATACTCTATGCCTATATGATATTACCATGTCAAGACCGAAACTCCTTTTAGTCATCCTCCACATGGCTAGTTGGTACTTCGGAGATAAGCATTGGTGAGCCCTCAAGTTCGAGGACATTATCTACATTACTCTTGCTATTTTGAGACTTCTTTATGTTAAACACCTGTTATTATGATGGTGAGCCCGGAAAGTGTCTTGGCCCCCACTCCATTCCATGTTAGAGGTGTTGTTGGATATTATGATGTACTTATGCTATGAGCTTGACTCTTTTATGCTTTTGTGAATATCAAGATTTTCATTGGACACACTTCCCTCTTTATTATCTCTTGTTATATTTTGCTTCCGCGACCAAGGATGTGTGATTGATATGCTAAAAGGCTTGTTTGGGGTCTCTTGGGTTCCCATTTGCTATTTGATATCTAGGTCCTAGGCTTGGGTTGTGACAAACTTGGTATCAAATCACTAGGTTGTTAATGGTCCTTGGAAATCCAACACACTGCATCGATCAGAGTCTTATTGATGGTTGTGAAGCATGCCACAACTATGAATGGGAGGCTATGAGACATTTTAGCGTTGTTTCACTTCGTCATGGTTTATATCGTGCTTTAGGTGTAACTATAAGGCTTTTCTCCTATGGAATGCTCTTGTTTCCTTCTAGGTCATACTAATTCCAATTTGAAGACTAATGAGAGCCCATACACTTGAGGAGCAACTGGCCCCTCACGCTCCTCAAGCTCCTCAAGAAGGAGGAGTAGCCCAAGAAGAGTTCTGAGATGCTATCACAATATTTGGCTCGTGCTATGACCAACCAAATGAACCAAGGGGCCCAAGTCCCTCATGCTCCCACTCCGGCCTCTATGGTGAGGGATTTCACAAGAATGAACCCACTGGAGTTCCATGTATCCAAGTCGGAAGAGACTCCCCAAGACCTCACCGATGAGGTGTCTAAAGTGTGTGGCCCAAATTGGTTCACCCAATGGAAATCAAAGAGGAGAAATGATGACGCTATTCCTTGGTAGGAGTTCAATGCCGCATTCCTCAATCGGTTCTTTCCTATCGAGCTAAGGGAGGCTAAAATGATAGAGTTTATGAACCTTAAGCAAGGTTCTATGTGTGTGAGGGAGTATGCACTCAAGTTCAACAAGCTCTCCTAGTATGCTTCACAATTGGTTGCCAAACCTAGATCAAGGATGAACCAATTTATGTCGAGAGTGTCCGACTTGGTTAATGAGGAGTGTCGTACCGACGCGTTAGTGAGTGATATGGATTTGTCCTATCTCATGACATATGCCAAGCAACTAGAGGGGGAAAAGCTTAGAAAAGGAAGAAGTGGTGAATCCAAAAGTGCTTATTTTGAAGGTGGTTTCCAAGGATCCAAGGGCGACCGATTTCCTCAAGGCCACAGGTTTCAAGGCCAAGGGTATTCCAATGCTACTAATAAGTGATTTGCTAATGATAATCCAAGATTCCGAGGTGGTGGTGGTGGAATGTCTAATACTAAGTGCCAAAGATGTGGTAGAAACCATAAAGGCCCATGTTTGTGAAACTCTAATGCTTGCTATGGTTGTGGTGAAGTGGGTCATATGGTTGTTTGAAACGCCCCGGAAATGTGCCTCAAAAATGCCCATAATCATAATTTTCATATATATCAAATTTTGTGTGTGATATCGAAAATTTGACTTCATATTCTTGATAAAGGGGCGAAATCGAGTGGGAAATGGTATAACCTAGATTTTAGGAGACCTATAGCGAAAAATGATTTTCACATAATTTCTCAAAAACAGTGTCGGTCTGCGACACCTCCGCGACGCAGCCCATCATGGAGTAGTGTTTGCACTTCCTTGATTTTCCAGTTTTGGCCCTAAGACATTGGGGTCTTGGCCCCATGCCCACAAACTTGAAGGAACCCCAAACAAGTCTCTTAACATATCATTACACATCATTGGTTGCAGAAGCATATAAAAGACATAAAGAGTAAGAAAAGGGGCAAAGGGACTAGGGGAAAAAAAACTCGCATAACATCATAATCAAGAGACAAGAGTCATAGATACATAATATGTCCAACAAGCACCTCTATTACATAGATAAGAGCGGGGCCCAAGACAAAGCAATTGGGCTCACGCTCATAGTCAAAATAGAACATAAAGAATAATGTCTTAACACATAATAAGAGCAACATAGACTGAGGTCTCCGAAGTGGAGGACTCTCCAATAAGCTTGAGTAGTACCGATCTAGCCACGTGGAGGAGGAGGATGATCAACTTGGGCACCGGTTCCTACATGGTGATATCATGTAGGCAATAGTATGTGTTAGTACTCTAGAATGTACTAAGTATGTAGGATGCAATGCAACAAAAGATAGGCAACTTAATCAAAATGCATAACAATAGGTAATAGGCATAATATAACAATATGGTGTGTATGATTAATGCATAAGTAAATCATACTTAAGTAACTCATGCTCATATAAGATATCATATGTGTAGAAGAGACCAAGATAGATTTCCAAACTACAAACCCCTTGGTTGGTTGATGATGGTTTCACCCCATCACCCTGGTGGTGTGGTACAAACCCCTCATATGGTTGATGATAATTTCACCTTATCACCCTAGTGGCAAAGTACGAACCCCTTACATGGTTAATGAGTACAAATCCCCACCTCGGTTATCAAGGTGCAAACCCCTTGACAAGGTTATCTAGTCTCTTAGGCCCCTTGGATCGAGCAGGGTCTAATGCAACATTTTATATAGATTATATCGTATACATAAGCTTCTTTCATCATCATAACATCAAGAATATCATATCTCATGCTTTGGTCCTTCAATTCCTCAAGAAACCACAGCTGGATATTTTATCAAACACTTATAGGGTGGTATTGCTACTAAAAGATCATGAAATATAGAGATGAATTCATGCAAGAAAATCCATTATAAAACCATCAATCAACACTTGCAATATCCTCAAGCAATATACATCAAAAACCCTCATCAATACAATAGATCCAAGATTTATAGCTCAAAACATAGCAAAACGGTCACAACTTTACATAGCTTTAGCAAAGTTCCTAGATGTGTTCATACTAGTAAACCCATTAGTAAAATCAACTTTAAATCATGCAAATTGAGTAAAAAGGAGATTACGGCACCATGGGTGGAAGGACCCAATGGCTAAAACCTACATACCTTAGCTTTGAGGAAGCTACTGATGAAGATTTGAAATGGAGGCTTGAAGCTTGAAGGAAATCCTTAGTTGTGGATAAGGGTTTTGAGACTTGAATTTGGGAGTGAAAAATATGGCTAAGTATTTAAGAGGATATTGGGGAATGTTTAGGATGATATGAGGGTGAAATATGGCTATATATAGGTAAAAACATGTTTGGGAACACTTAGGCCTAAGACTTAAAAGTCTTGGACCGAACTAAAAAACCAGTCACAAAATAAAGCAGAGGCGCGTCATGGAAGGGGCACGCTTTGCTCTCTGGAAATTGCATTTTGGGAATTTTAAATTTTGATACGGTTGCTCTAAAATCAGGGTTAGAACCTTTTCCCCCTAATTTTGACCCCCTGAACAAGAATATGAAGTTGGATTTTTGATATCACGCATGGATTTTGAGATTTATGGAATATAAAATTCCAGGCATTCCAAGGCACATTTTCAGGAACTTTTTGGGGTCGTTTCAATATTTCTTGTTTGTGAACATTCATCCCCGAATGTAAAAGAGACGTACATGTAAAGAGTGATCATAAACAAATCAACCCCAACAAAATACCATTTTCAAAATCTCAACATAAGTATAAAATAATCATAAATTTGACAACTTAAACATGAATTCATATGAATGGCATTGGGTCTGAAACATAAGACTTGAAATCACATAGGGGACGTAGATTTAGTACCTTAGGCTTGAGTGGAGTGGAAGAGATAAGGATATCGCTTTTGCATGTCCGCTTCGGCCTCCCAAGTAGCACTTTCGACTTGTTGGTTCCTCCAAAGGACCTTAACGGATGCCACCTCCTTTTTCCTTAATCTCTTCACTTGCCTCTCCAAAATCTGAACCAAGAGTCTCCTCATAAGTCAAGTTATCCTCAAAAAAACCCGCAACATCAACATGCACAATAGCATTAAGATCACCGACACATTTTCTCAACATAGTGACATGGAACACCAGATGAATCAAATTCATTTCACTAGGCAAATTCAACTTATAAGCTACCTTGCCAACCCTCCTTATCACCTCATAGGGACCAACATATCTTCGACTAAACCCCTTTTACAAAACGGACTACACCTCTCATTGGAGAAATTTCCAAATAAACCCAATCACCAGTTTGAATTAAAGGTCTCTTCTTCTCACATCGACATTAGTTTTTTGATGACTTTGGGCTGTTTTCAACCTTTCCCTAATTATCCTAACCTTCTCAATAGCCTCCATAACAAGATACGGTTCCAATAAAGCCACCTCTCTAACCTCAAATCAACCAACTGGTGATCTACAGCGTCTCCCATAAAGAGCCTCAAAAGGAGCCATACTGATGCTAGAGTGATAGCTATTGTTGTATGCAAACTCAATCAAAGGAAGATGGTCATCCCAACTACCATTAAGTTCCAAGACACAAGCCCTAATAACTCAAGTGTTTGAATGGTTCTTTCGGCTTCGCCATCCGTTTGCGGGTGAAAGGGCGTAACAAGGTGAACTTTTTACCAAGACCCCTTTGAAAAGACCTCCAAAAGTGTGAAGTGAATTGTGCACCATGATCCGATATGATAGGCAAAGGAACCCTATGTAACCTCACTAACTCATGGATGTATAACCTTGGATACTCTTCAGCCCCATAGATAGTCTTAACCGGTAGAAAGTGAGCCGATTTCGTCATCCAATCAACCATCACCCATATAGAATCAAAATCATTCCTAGTCATGGGCAACCTAACCACAAAATCCATATTAATCACCTCCAACTTCCAATTAGGAATCTCTATGCCTTGGTTAGGCCACCCGGCCTTTGATGCTCGGCTTTGACTTGTCGACAACTATGGCAACTGGAAACGAATTTAGCAATGTCCCTTTTCATGCCTCCCCACCAATACACATCCCTCAAGTCTCTATACATTTTGGTGGAACTGGGGTGGATAAAATAAGAAGAATTATGGGCCTCATTAAGGATCTTCTCCCTCAAACCATCAACACAAGGCACACTCAACCTACCTTGGTACCTAAGATCCCCATCTCCCCCCGGGGAGAAAACCTCTACTTTGCCCTATTTCATCAAGGCCTTCAATTCAAACAAGGAGGAGTAAATATCATGTTTTGCTATCACCTCATCAACCAATGAAGATTTAGATCCATCAACAATAATAATACCATCACCCACTTCTTCCAACCTAACCTCCAATCTAGCCAATCGATGCACATCCCTAGCTATCTCCTTATCACTACCATCAACATGAGCTAGGCTACTAATGGACACCTGACTCAAAGCATCTACCACAACATTTGCCTGATCGAGATGGTAATGCACACTCAAGTCATAGTTCCTCCACGGCGATAAGGGGCTAAAAGATCTACTACTTTAATTCCTATTTCAAAAATAGATAATTTTGTATCCAACTGTATAAAGGCGGGCGCAGATCTATGAATAGGAGACGTTGTACTAGTATCTACAGGCCCTAAATTATCAACAGGCTCTCCGAGCACGTTAAAAATTCGTCCCAGAGTCGCTCCCCCGACTGGAACACTTATAGGAGCTCCTTTGTCAATCACGTCCATTCCTCTCGTTAGACCGTCTTGCTCATACTTCGGATCCTGCTTGGACGAAACGGAAGATATTGTCAATAAATAGAAGTATAGTCCTTAAGAAGTTCTAGCCACCTTCTTTGCCTCAAGTTGAGATCTTTTTGAGTGAAAATATATTGGAGGCACTTATGGTTGGTGAAACACATCAACTTGCACCCCATACAAATAGTGATGTCAAATCTTTAAATGCAAACACAACGACGGCCAACTCTAGATCATGGGTAGGGTAGTTCTTTCATGTACCTTGAGTTATCTAGAAGCATAAGCTATGACCTTACCACTTTGCATCAACATACAACCCAAACCAACCCGGGAAGCATCACAATACACCACAAACCCTTCAAGCCCACCCGGTAGTGACAATATAGGAGCGAACACAAGCTTGTATTTCAACGTTTGGAAGCTCCTCTCACACTCATTGGTCCACACAAACTTAACCTTCTTTTGAGTGAATTTTATCATAGGGGAAGCACTAGAGGAGAACTCATTCACAAACTTTCTATAATAACCTGGTAGGCCCAAGAAGCTCCTAATATTCGATGGGGTTAATGGTCTAGGACAATTCTAATCACATCAGTCTTCTTAGGATCCACCTTAAGACAAGCATCTAACACCACATGACCAAGAATCCAACCTCCTTCAACCAAAATTCACACTTTTCATATTTGGCGTACAATTTCTCCTCCCTCAATCTTTACAACACAACCCTCAAATGCCCCATATATGCTCCTTCCTACTACATGAATAGATCAAAATATCATCAGTGAAGACCAAAATAAAGAAATCAAGGTAGAGTTTGAAGACCCTATTCATTAGGTCCATGAAGATGGCCGGTGCATCGGTTAACCCAAAAGACATCACAACAACTCCTAATGCCCATGTCTAGTCAGGAAGGCTGTCTTGGGAATGTCACACTCTCTCATCTTCACTTGATGATACCCAGGCCAAAGTTCAATCTTAGAGAAAAAGCTAGCCCCTTGTAATTGGTCAAACAAGTCATCTATCCTTGGCAGAGGAAAGCTATTTTTTATAGTGACTCTATTGAGTTGCCGATAATCAATACACATTCTAAGGGACCCATCCTTCTTCTTTACAAATAACACTAGTGCGCCCCAAGGTTATTGGCTAGGTCTAATAAATCCCTTCTCCAACAAATCTTTCAATTGTTCCTTTAACTCTTTCAACTTTGCCGGGGCCATATGTAAGGGGGAATGGAGATAGGTTGAATATCGGGGAGGAGGTCTATACCAAAATCTATTTCCCTTTCGGGAGGAACACAGGGAAGGTCATTCGGAGACATCAAGGAACTCATTTACAACCGGAACCGACTCTATGGAAGGGACTTTAGACTCCACATCCCTAACCCTCACAAGATGGTATAGAAACCCCTTAGAGATTAACTTACGGGCTTTAATGCAAGAAATGAATCTACCCTTGACCATCATATCTTGACTCTCCCACTTAAGGACGGGTTCATTAGGGAATTGAAATTTGACCCTTGGGTTCTACAATCAATAGAAGCATAGTAGGCATGCAACCAATCCATCCAAAGAATGTCATCAAAATCTACCATGTCTAATTCAACAAGATCACAACATATGCAAATAGGACAACTTCTACAAACTTTCCTAGCAACAATAGAGGCACCAATAGGAGTAGACACTTCATATGACTCATGCAACAACTCGGGGTCAACATGGAACTATTTAGCAACAAAAGGGGTAAGAAAGGAAATAGTCGCACCCAAATCTATCAAGGCATATACATCAAAGCCGAAGATCTTCAACATACCAGTAACAACATTGGGAACCTCACCAACCCCTTGCCTTCCATGTAGAGCATAAAATCGATTGTACCTTGAGGCACCACCTTGAGGACCACCTCTACCCAATGGAACAACATTTACACCCTGGCCTTTGCCACGGTTTCTTGGACAATCCACCTTCTTGTGACCAAGTTCCTCCACATTCAAAGAATGCATTAGAATCCTTCAATCATGAGCCTCCATGGATCCTTCCACATTTAGGGCACACATCAATAGGAACCAGACCACCAACACCTTTAGGCCTAGGGAAGTCATTAGCAAACCCCCTATTAGTAGCATGAGAAGACCCTTGGCCTTGACGAAATCTAACACCCTTTTGGAACTTACCCTCAAATCGGGCCCTCATGGCCTCATTCTCGCTTCGTTTCCTCAATTTCTCCTACTCTATTTGCTCAAAATAGGTCATTAATCGAGACAAGTCCATGTCACTAATTAGCATGGCGGACCAACATTTTTCACTTACTAAGTCGGAGACCCCTATCAAGAACTTATTCATCCTAGATCTAGGATCGGCCACCAAATGAGGCGCATACTTTGAAAGTTGATTAAACTTGAGGGCATACTCCCTCACACTCATAACACCTTGTTTCAAGTTCATAAACTCCACCAACTTATCTTCACTAAGCTCAAATCGATTAAGGAAAGCCAACTTGAACTCTTCCCAAATCACCACATTACCAATTCCCTTCTCCCCCTTCCATTTGTCAAACCATATTCGGGATACCTCTTTGAGTTGGTACGCCGCCAATTGCGCCTTCTCATTCATCCCAATACTTATGATATTTAAGATCTTGTAGACCTCATCAATAAACTCTTGTGGATCTTCATCCACCTTTGACCCATAGAACACTAAAGGATTTATCATCACGAAGTCCCTTACCCTAGCTCCCGGGGTGGTAACATGATGGGATTGGGCCCCTTGATTGACTTGGTTAGCCACAACTTGGGCAAGCATAGTGAGACCATCCCAGAGCTCACCATTGACAGTTGCTCCTTAGGAGTTTGGGCCCTTCTTCCTTGAGTGTTTGGCATCATCATCATATACATACATTCCTTTTCATCATCATTTAAACATTATTTCATCACCATTTCATCATCATAAAGTTAATCAACTCATAATACATAAATTGGTCCTTCAATTCCTCAAGAAACCATAACCGGACATTTTATCAAACACTTTGAGGGTATGTAGTGCTAGTGTAAAACCATGAATTCAAGAGTGTTATCATGCTAGAAAATTCAATCTAAACCATCAATAGATACTTGGTAACACCCTCAAGCAATATACACCAAAACTCTTCATCAAATCTGACATTAGATCTTAGATTCATTGTCCAAAACATAGTAAAATAGTCACAATTTCATAAACTCCAACACAGTGTACAGTGATTTTCATAATAAACAAGAAACATGAGTAAATCAACTTTAAATCATGCAATGTTTAATAAAAGGAAGCTTGAGCATCGTGTGTGCGAGGAATCCATGAAAGAAAGCCACATACCTTAGCTTTGGAGATCAACCTGATGAAGATTGGAAATGGAGACTTGAAGCTTGAGAGGAAATCCTTAGATTCGGAGAGGGTTTTGAGACTTGAGTTTAGGAGATGAAATATTGGCTAAGCGTTTGAGTGAGTATTGTAGAATGTTTTGAATGATATAAGGGTGAAAATGGCTTAGTATAGGTATTTTCACGTATGGGAAGGCTTGGGCCCAAGACCCAAAAGCCTTGGACCGAGATAGAAAAGATGGCCGAAATTTCACTGAAAAATAACACTGGTGCGTCGTGCTAGTGACGCACAGGCACACTATTTTTGTCAAACTCTGAAATTTCATAATTCTCTATGGTTGCTCTATAATCAGTGTTAGACCCATTCCCCACTCAATTTGAGCCCCTGACCAAGAATATGAGGTTCAATTTTTGATATTGCACGGGATCAGTGGAAATTATGATTCCGGCACTTCCGAGGCATACTTTTGGGCACCTTTTGGGGTCATTACATTCTCATAGTCAGTTTGGATACTTCTAAGCTAATGGAATAAACGAATCTTTGATCTGACACTGAAAACTCAAAATGGTACAAAAACTCACTTCTTTGACAACTTAAGCTTACAAAAATGTCAAAACTCATATTTTTCAACTTTTAAAACTTAGGATTTCAATTCTAACTATACAGATAGTTAAAGTTAGGCCTAAGCAACTTAAGAAAGTATGTCAGTAATGCCCTAAATGATGTTTATGATGGTCCCCAAGATGAAAAGATAATTCTTACTTGGTGGTTCCTAAGTTTCCAGCTACTCTTGAGATTACTACATATGCTTGTAAGTATCATTATTTGGCTAAATTTATGTCCAAAAGAATTTTATGGGATTACTTAGCATCGATAAAGCATTGAGGTGGGGTTCGGCAAGGAACCCTAGAAGAAAACCTCTGCCCCATTAACTATGTGTCACTATAGGAGCCCTTTTAGGCTAGGCTAGTGGTTCCACGTGGGTCATTTATGTTATAAGATGATGCATGCTATGTGATGGTGTTCCACTTGGCAAGTGGACTCCCCATGCCAATGTAATGAGTTATGTTGGATTCCATGTAGTTGCTCACATGGTCTTATATGTTGGTTACTGTCCATTCCCATAAAAGAATGATATTGATGCCTTTGTTCCATCGCATGTGTTTCATTTACACATTTCTTTTACTCATATTGAACATTATTCCTTGTGCATGCTTAAGGTCATATAAATGTTATACCTACTATTCTTTAACTTATGAATGATGGCATTATAGTTTCATATTCTCATTGCATCTCACATACTTAGTACATTCCAAAAGTACTAGTGCATATTTGCCTACATGATGTCACCATGAAGGGACCGATGCAACTTTTTCACCTGCTTGTGGCTACTTCTACCTACACTTCAAGACTAGTTTTATCGTGATGAGCCCTTAGTTTAGGTATCGACCTGTTTCCTTTCATGCTATGTACTTTTTGGATATGATGTATATTTTTGGCTTTTTAAATTGGAGGCTTTTACTTTTTATGGTTAAATTGAGAATCTTTTCTATTTGAGGGAAAATGACCATTTACCCATTGCCACAGACTCATGTTCTGGATGGCATTTGATGGATCTTAATGTATGATTTGAGATGCTTCTTTCTCTTAAATGATGTCCTATAGATCCTATCCCATTTATTTCTATAAAATTATGAGTTTGTATGTATGAACGCTTAATATGCTAACATGGCTTACATGAGGTGCCTATAGGTTTCCCATTCGCAATGTTATGAATAGCCCCTAGGCTTGGATCGTGACAACTAACCTGGATCCAACAAATCTAATTTCTAGGCATTAGGACCAACAACATATATTAATATAAAACACCTATACAAAAACTTATGGAAACAATCACAAGTCACCAGCCAAGGGTACGACTATCGAGCCCCAAACTACTAAAGGCAAGCTAGGAGGAAGAGTTTGTCACAAAAACTATCACCTAGACCATGTCCAAAACTGTGCCAGCTGAACTAAGCCTCTCAACTTCGAGAACCTATACTGGATACTCTACTCCATAGTAAGCCTTACGCTAAAATCATGATTACTAACCCAGAGTGAAGTACCAAATAGCCAACCTACGGCTATGGTAGTCTACAAAAAATTAGACTATTAGATCAAACATATCATCAATAATAAATCCCATTCAAACTCAAGATTAATTATAACCACTATAAGAGTCTAAAAACACAAACTAAGGGTTAATCTTATTCTAAGGCCAACCATACTCCCGCTCAAAGGATATTACACGCTATTCAAGATATAACACAACTTCCACCCTAAATCAGAGTCTAAAAAGGAACTTTACTAGCCTAAGGCTTAGCCTAGCTAAGGTCGAATGTGATCCCTACATTGGACTAAACACCCCACATCGATCCATAACACAACCACCAACTCTAACTAGGTACCCTAAAGCATATGCACTTAGGCTTGACCGACGATCACAAAAAGGAGAAAGAAGGGAACGAGAAGGGATACAACTTAGTAATGACCCAAACTATCACGAAATGATACTAAACATTATTATGAAGACCCTAGTCAAGAACGAGGCTTGCTACCTACCTCGAAGACGATCACCGTGCTCCAATACTACTCCACGATAGCTATCCGCATTTGAAACATCTCCAATTATAGACATGCTGTCAAATTATCAATCTACATGGTAAAATAGATGTTTTCACATTAAGAGTATAATTTTTTGAGTAGAACCCAAAATCAGGTCAAAAATTGAATTGTGCGATCCAAATTCAAAATTCAACTCCATAATTAGGTTATCCACATAAATAGGGATTGGTACCCAAAAATGAGGCCTAATTCATGGCTCAAAAAGGAGGAATTTGAATCAAATAATATTTTCACAATAAAATATAATTTCAATATAAGGGACAACAGGAAATTCAGCAAAATTAACTCCAACGAAGCCTCAAATGTACTTTTTGATTACACACGACGTTTTCGCGTGGAAAACCCCATATTTTAGACCCAAATATCACTGAAAACAAACCTTGAATGCTCAAGTTATCATCACCTCAAAATTCACTGAAGTACTTGTTCAAAAACAGACCTACACAACAACTAATATCACAATTATTTTACCTTAATAGGAAGTTCCAATCTAACTTTCAAGCTCACAAACGCATTCCTTATGAAATTCCACACAAGTTACCTACGAAATCATCAAAAATGGACCTCAATTTCACCAAAAATAGTTCCTAAAGTTCCTCCGAAGTCCAACTAGAAAATGATACATCACTATGATCAGCTGTCAAACTACAACATATTTGATATCTAAAACTTGAGATTTTGTGTGTTCCCAATGTTACATTTATTGTTTTATGTGTTTTTTTGTTTGTTTTTTGTAGGAAAAGTAGGTTGGCACAATATTTGAAAGATTGCAGACTTTTTCTGGTTTTTGCACACTTACGAGGCTCTCTACGAGTCGTAGAGCCATCTACGAGTCATAGAGTTGGTTTCGTAGGGATTTCCAGTATTGAATGGAAGTCTAAAGATTTGAATTTCAGCCACACAAGACCTCTTTACGACTCATAGTTCACTCTACGAGTCGTATTGAGGGCTTTCTGGGAAATTTCTAGAGAAGGACCAAATGATGCAAATATGGACTACGAGAGGACAATATGTCATAGATCAAACTGTGACTCGTGAAGATCTTTCCCAGTAGTGATGTCAAAGATCCAGGAAACTGAACATGAAAGACTAACTATGACTCGTAAACCCAGTTATGAGTCGTAATTGTGAGTCATAATAGCCGCCTATTAGTTTTTCTAATTTATTTATGGACATGATTGTAAATACTATAAATAGTAAATTTTAGGTCATTAATCGCAGTTTTTCATAGTTTCTCATAGATTTTTAGAGAATAGAGTAGAGAGTACGAAATTGAAGCACTTTTAGGGTTTTACCTTGTATACACGAAATTGGAGAAGAGAATACACTTGTGGATTCATTGTATCTTTCAACCTTGTGATTCTCAATACAAATTGGGTTGGCTTGTTCTTCAATCTATTTGGGTAAGTGATTAATTAAATTTTCTTAATTCATAGTTTCTTTATCTTCTCATAACATGAGTAGCTAAACCCACAACTTGGAGTTGTGGGAATCACGAAGATCCAACCAAATAGACCCAGATTATTTACTATTCTTAGAATTCATATTTACATTTATTAACCAATTCTCTTCATTTTTCATGTTTTCTAGTGGTGGCGAACATTAGAACTCATCTAGTATTACCTTACCGATCCAAGTGGTAATGAATAGGAAAGAGATTGATTAACAAGATTCCATGATATATTTTCATCTAATCAACTGAACTAGACCTAGGGTACGTTGACTGGAAATATGGGTAATGGTTAGTTTAGAACACTATGGAGATAGACCAAGTATTATAGTGAAATTCGACCTTCACCTTTAACCAAAGGGTTGGAGAAACTTAAATTACCATCTTGCATATGCAATATTCTAGTTGAGAATGGTGAAATCCGGGGATGTTGAGCTAGTGACTCATGGGGAACACAATACCTAAGCTAATCTTCATTACTGACTGTCTTCTTTTTAAGTTAATTTAGTTTAATTTCTTATCAATCATTGCACTCCCTCTCCCTCATTTTTGGGAATTGATCTAGTTAATGTATGAATTGTTTATTAGTGAATCAATTTGGGAAGTCTCTGTATTCTCTGTGGCATCCGACCCTAACCTTAGTTAGGTTTATTACTTTGACAATGATCGCTTTGACCTTAAAAGAGAGGTGTATCTTGAGCATGATCAAAGAAAATGGTGTCGTTGCCGAGGAATACAACGATACATTTGTTGGATTCACTAGTAGTTTAATACAAGTGTTAATTTCTTAGTTCCCTTGTATTTTTTACTTTTGTTTTTGTTTTTGTTTGTTTAGTTTCTTTGCAGGGTATACAGGTATTGTACACCTAATACAAAGAGTCAAGACAATCCCTTAGCTCCAATTGACTTAGAGATCAAATGGGTTACAAGAAGAATGGCCCAAGAAAACGCTAACATCATGGGAGCTGTTGTGTTGCCGCCTCTACCAGCCAACTCAAAGTTCACTGTTTCTAATGAGGTACTCCAAATGTTGCAAAATTGTGGTATGTTTGCGGGCTTGCCATCAGTGGATCGATATGTTGCACAATGTTACATATGTTTGCAGGAGTGTAATGACAACATATCATCTGTTTATGGATGTTGTGGGACATCGTGTATTCCCATTGTCTCTTACAGGTAATGTTGCATTGTGGTTAGTTGAGCTTTTGCAAGGTGTAATACAAGTTGGTTGGAGTTACAAAGGTCTTTCTGAGCAAGTTTCTTCGTTAGGTCAAACAAGTTTAACTTGAGGGACCGAGTCATTAGCTTCATAAAATTCCAAAGTGATTCACTCATTTCAACATGGGAGCGGTTAAAAGGATGCTTGAGGAGTGCTCCGGACTATAGCATTCCAGACACCACATTAGTAGCGAGTTTCTATTGAGTACTGATTCTGAATAATCCAACATATGCAAATGCTCTTATGGGAGGTTCAGTCTTAGGGAAATCATTAGTTAGAAGTTGTTGAATAGATGGATAAGTTGGTTGATATCCACCGTGTATAGATAGACCTATACAAGAACAACCAATAGTGCAAAAGGAATTCGGAGCAAGCAAAGATAAATGCAGAAATCTTCCCAAATGCTTGATCAAATCAAAGTTGATCTGGAGATGCTCAAGAAACAGATGCATGATCTAAACACTCCAGAGAGTAGTCAGGGAAGTCACCACATAAAGGATGTGAGCCATGATGAAGAGAGCCAAAGGAGCAGCTGGTTAATGCTACCGCACCATCATTATAAGGGAAATGGAAGCTCTCCGGTGGAAGAAATGCTTGTCAAGTTGGTAGAAAAGACAGATGCACAAGAGGAGATGTTAAGAGAGATCAAGTTTGACATTATCAAAACAAACTATATAGTCGACCAACATTCGATGGCAATTCAATAGCCTAAATAGCTAGTCCGAACTTGTATCAACGCAACTATATCAGATTCAGAGTCGCATGATAAAAGAGGCAAGTCTGTGACAAGGATTCACAAAATCTTGAGGAAGTCTAAGTACTCAAGATTTCTAAGTCATACCACGATAATAAATCAAGCGCTATTTGGGAGGCAACAAAAGAAAGTTTTGATGTTTTAGCATAGTTTTTCCGTTTATTTTAGTTTTAGAATTCTAAGTTAATTTTTTGTTTGTGTTTTGATTGGTAACTTTGACATGGGGTTTGTTGCATATAGGGTGCAAGTACATTTTATGAAGAGCATACAAGTGATGACGTTCACGCTCTAATAAGAAAACGGTTACTGTCAGTAATTAATCTAACCGAAGGTTAGGGTCGAATTCACAGGAAATACAGGGCTTGACTACAAGAATTCACTATCAATAATTTCAAATATTTATAAATAAACTCTCTAAATGGGGGGGGGGTTGATGATTTAAGAATCAAAGTAAAAAATGAACGCTATGCTATTATGCGGAGGAACACTCAAATTTAGGGACAATCTTGGGAATTGTGTTCCCCATGGTTCGTTGACTCTGTAACCCTAGACAACATAACTATAATTTGTAATCCACATGCAAGATGGTAACTTAGGTTCTTTCAGCCCACTTGTGGAGGTAAAGGTCGAATTTCACCATGGCGCGTGGTCAGCAACCATGGCGTGCCAACTAACTATTACCCATTGTCCCAGTCAACCTCCCCTTGGTCAGGTTTGGTCGATTAGATAAGAACACATCAATCAAATCCTATCATTTACTATCCTTTTCCTATTTGTCACTACCTTGGTCAGGATCGTAATAGTGGGCGGGGTTTGTTATTAGCCACCACCAAACAACAATAAAAATGAAGGGAAATAAACAATACATGTAAAACCCCAATCACAGAAATGCAATAAATATAGGTTATCTCAAGTCAACTTCCCATGGTTCCCACAACCCCAAGTTGTGGGTGCTTAGCTACTCATGGCTAAGGCAAAACCAACAAGAATGCTAATAAAAGACATAGTTGAGAATTATACCCAAAGCAATGAAGAATAATAACACCATAAGTTGCAAACCACAAGCTTGATAGATGAAGAATAATTACAGTGTGATGCTTGCAATCCACAAAAGTGGGTCTTGTTCAAAATTCAAGTCTGGGATCTCTCTCAAATAAACCCTAACATAAAGTATTTATAGTATTTACAAACTTAACCCTAAAAATTATATAGAAAGTTAGCTGGCAGCAGGTACGTCTCACAGGTATGACTCTTTGGGTGACCTACGAGTCATAACCGGTGTCTCGTATCAGGCACCTGGCATAATGGACTTGACTGCTACGACTCATATGCTCCTCTCATAGTCTACGCCATCAATTTTTGGTCCAAAATTTTGGCTCTCTATTTCTTCCTACGAGTCCACCTATACGAGTCGTAGTGAGACCTATGACTCGTGGGGTGGCCTCGTAATGATGACCTCCACTTAGTAGATTTCTAATTTTTGTTCCCTACTTCTTGATACTAGATCACCCTATGACTCGTAACATGGAATAAGACTCGTAGGTAAGCTCATATGTGGCACTTCAGCAAAATCTACAATTTTCTCCCAAAATCATGCCAACCTACATTTTTTGCAATAACAACACAAAAACACATAAAAACTATCAAAACTCGCATTAAGAACTCACAAAATCCCTTATTTTAGCATCAAATGTGCTGTATTTTGACAACACATCAATAGGTTTATGACTAAAATTGCAGATTTTGCTAAGAATTGCATTTGGTGTAGTCCCTACTATAACCACCCAAAAAAGTGCCCAAAAATGTGTCTCAAAATGCCCGGCATTTTAAATTTCATATATCTCAAAATTTGTGCATGATATCAAAAATGCAACTTTATATTCTTGTTCAGGGGGTTAAAGTTAGGGGGAAATGGGTCTAATCCTGATTTTACAGCAATCAAATCACACCGTGATGCGCAGCTATCGCAGACATGTGTTAGTTTGGCGTCTAAGATAGGTCCGCATCACGAACCTGTGTATTTTGTTACCAATGATTTTATCTCGGTCCAAGGCTTTGGGCTCTTGGGCCCAAGTGTTCCCAAAAGTATTTTTAAGCCTCAAAACACTTAGTCATATTTTCACTCCAAAATTTAAGCCTCAAAACCCTCATCCGGAACTAAGGGTTTCCTTCAAGCTCCAAGCCTCCATTTTCAATCTTCACCAAGAACTTCTCCAAAGTTAAGGTAGTGATGAACCATTGCATCCTTTCACCCATGGTGCCTAAGTCTCCTTTTTACTTATATTGCATGATTTAGAGTTGATTTTATATGTGGGTCTTGTATATTAAGAAATTTACTTCACTGTGATTTGAGTTCATGAAAGTGTGGCTGTTTTAGCATGTTTTGAGCTCTAAATCATGGATCAAATGTTGGATTTGATGAGGGGTTTGATGTAAATGTCTTAGGGGTGTTTCAAGGTGTTGATTGATGGTTTTACAACAGATTTTCTTGCATGATTTTATCTCTAAATTACATGGTCTTTTACCCCCATGACACACCCTCAAAGTGTTTGATAAAATGTTCAGCTAAGGTTTCTTGAGGAAATGAAGGTCCAAAGCATGAGATATGATATAAATGATGTTATGATGATGAAATGAGCTTATGTATATGATAAAATCTATATAAACTATTGCATTAGACCAAACCTGATCCGGGGGGACAAGAGCCTTGGTAACCATGTTGGGGGTTTATACTCATCAACCATGTGAGGGGTTTATTCTTCGTCACCATGTTGGTAAGGGGTGATTACCATCAACCATGTGAGGGGTTTATTCTACGTCACCGTATTTGTAAGGGGTGATTACCATCAACCATGTGAGGAGTTTATACCACACAACCACCAAGGGGTTTATACCTTGAATAGCTAACTTGGTCTCTTCTACACATATGATATCCTATATGAGCATGAATTACTTATTCATGTTTTGCTTAAGCATTGAACATACATGCCATATTATATATTATGCCTATTGCTTAAAATTATATATTTTGATTATAATGCCTATATGTTGTTGCATTGTATCATACATACGTAGTACATTCAAATGTACTAATGCATACTCTATGCCTACATGATGTCACCATGTAGGAATTGGTACCCAAGTTGATCATCCTCCTCCACGTGGCTATCTCGGTGCTATTCAAACTAGTGGGTGAGCCCTCCACTTCGGGGACCTAGTCTATGTTTCTTCTAGTATGTATTGAAGCATTCATTATTACTATTTGTTTGACTATAAGGGTGAGCCCGGTTACTTTGTCTTGGCCCACACTCTTATCTATGTAGTAGAGGTGTTTGTGGGACAAGTTTTGTATCTATGGTATGACTTTAACTCTTGTCTTTTGACCATGATATTGTGCAAGCTCTTTCCTTATCCCCGTTTGCCCCATTCATTAATCTTTGAAAGCCTGATTTATTGCTTCCGCGACCAAGGATGTGTAATGATGCTTTATGAGGCTTGCTTGGGTTCCTTCGGGTTCCCCTTGGATCATGTCATATCTAGGCCCTAGGCTTGGGTCGTGACAAACTTGGTATCAAAGCACTAGGTTGATAGATCCTCGGAGTCCAGCACACTGCGTCGATTAGATTCCTATTCATGGTTGTGTGCGCCATGACTATGAATAGGAGGCTACAAGGCGTTTTAAGAAATGTTTCCCTTCTTCACGTTCTAAGTGGTGCTATAGAGTTGTTGTGAGTTTTTCCTTCTAAAGATTGTTCTTTTCTATGCTATTTCATGCCAAATACTAGAGGAAGACAGGCCCAAACTCCCAAGAAGCAACCTACCAATGGTGAGCTTCGGGATGCTCTTACAATGCTTGCCCAAGTGGTGGCCAACCAAGTCCAACAAGGCCCAAGAACCTCATGCTACTACCCTGGGGGCTAAGGTAAAAAACTTCATGAGGATGAATCTTCCGATTTTCCATGGGTCAAAGGTGGATGAAGATCCACAAGAGTTCATTGATGAGGTCTACAAAATCTTGAATATTATGGGTGTTGGGCCAAATGAAAAGGTGGAGTTGGTGGCGTACCAACTCAAAAGGGGTAGCCTAAATTTGGTATGAGCAATGGAAGGGTGAGAAGGGGGTGGGTAATATGGTACTTTGGGAGGAGCTCAAATTGGCCTTCCTTAATCGATTTTTCACTCTTGAGCTTAGGGAAGCAAAGTTGGTAGAGTTTATGAACTTAAAACAAGGTACTATGAGTGTGAGGGAGTATGCCCTCAAATTTAATCAATTTTTAAAGTATGCTCCTCATTTGGTGGCCAATCCTAGATCTAGGATGAATAAGTTTGTGATGGGGGTCTCCGACTTGATAAGTGAAAGATGCCGGTCCGCCATGCTAATTAGTGACATGGACTTGTCTCGGTTGATGACCTATGCCGAGCAAATGGAGGGGGAGAATTTGAGCACGAGAAAGGTCCATGAGGCTAAGAGGACCCGATTTGAGGGTAAATTCCAAAAGGGTGCTAAATTTCGTCAAGGCCAAGGGCCTCCTCATGTTACTAATAGGGGGCTTGCCAATGACTTCCCTAAGTGTCAAGGTTTTGGTGGGATGGCTTCTATTGATGTGTACCCTAGATGTGGGAAGGGTCTTAATGGCCCGTGTTTGAAGGGTTCTAGTGCATGCTATGAATGTGGGAAGCTTCGTCACAAGAAGGTAAATTGTCCAAGAAACTATGGTAAGGTTCGATGTGCTAATGGTCCATTGGAGAGAGGTGGTCCTCAAAGTGGTGCCCCAAGCCACAATCAATTTTATGCTCTACATGGGAGACAAGGGGTTGGTGAGCTCCCAGATATTGTTATCGGTACGTTGAAAATCTTTGACTTTGATGTGTATGCTTTGATTGATCCGGGTGCTACTCTTTCCTTCGTTACCCCTCTTGTTGCTAAAAAGTTCCATGTTGTACCTAAGTTGTTGCATGATTCATATGAAGTGTCTACTCCTATTGGTCCATAAGTTGTTGCCTTGTAATCTTGTTAAATTAGACATGGTAGATTTTGACGTCATACTTGGGATGGATTGGTTGCATGCCTACTATGCTTCTATTAATTGTAGATCCTATAGGGTCAAGTTTCAATTTCCTAATGAAGCCGTCCTTGAGTGGGAAAGTTAAGATGTGGTGGTCAAGGGTAGATTCATTTCATGTATTAAAGCCCAAAAGTTGATTTTTAGGGGGTGTCTGTATCATCTTGTGAGGGTTAAAGATGTGAAGTCCAAAGTCCCTTCCATTGAGACGGTCCCCGTTGTAAATGAGTTTTTTGATGTCTTCCCAAATGACCTTCCCGGTGTTCCTCCCCAGAGGGAGATAGATTTTGGCATAGATCTCCTTCTCGACACTCAGCCTATCTCCATTCCCTCTGTAGTATGGCCCCGGTGGAGTTGAAGGATTTAAAAGAGCAATTGAAAGATTTGTTGGAAAAAGGATTTATTAGACCTAGTCAATCACCTTGGGGTGCTCTGGTGTTTTTCATGAAAAAGAAGGATGGGTCACTTAGAATATGTATTGATTAGCGACAACTCAATAATGTCACTATAAAGAATAGATATCCTCTTCCAAGAATTGGTGACTTGTTTGAACAATTGCAAGGGGTTAGCTTCTTCTCTAAGATTGATCTTTGGTTTAGGTACCATCAAGTGAGTGTGAGGGAGTATGATATTCACAAGATGGCCTTCCGAACTAGATATGGGCATTATGAGTTTGTTGTGATGTCTTTTGGGTTGACCAATGCGCCAGCCATCTTCATGGACCTAATGAATAGAGTCTTCAAAGCTTACCTGAATTCCTTTGTTGTGGTCTTCATTGATGATATGTTGATCTACTCACATAGTAGGGAGGAGCATATGGGTCATTTGAGGGTTGTGTTGCAAAGGTTAAGGGAGGAGAGATTGTATGCTAAATATGACAAATGTGAATTTTGGTTGAAGGAGGTTGCATTCTTGGGTCATGTAGTGTCGGGGGATGGTATAAAAATGGATCCTAAGAAAACTGATGTAATTAGGAATTGGCCTAGACCATTGACCCCGTCGAATATTAGGAGTGTCTTGGGTCTTGCGGGTTACTATAGAATATTTGTGAATGGGTTCTCCTCCATTGCTTCCCCTATGACAAAATTGACTCAAAAGAAGGTTAAGTTTGTGTGGATCGATGAATGTGAGAAAAGCTTCCAAACATTGAAAGTTAGACTTGTGTCTGCTCCTCTATTGTCACTATCAGATGGCTTAAGGGTTTTGTTATGTATTGTGATGCATCTAGAGGTTGTTTGGGTTGTGTGCTAATGCAAAATGGTAAGTTCATAGCTTATGCTTCTAGACAACTCAAGGTCCATGAAAGGAATTACCCTACCCATGATTTTGAATTGGCTGTCGTGGTGTTTGCATTGAAGATTTGGCGTCATTATTGTATGGGTGCATGTTGATGTCTTCACTGATCATAAAAGCCTTCAATATGTCTTCACTCAAAAGGATCTCAACTTGAGACAAAGAAGGTGGCTAGAACTTCTCAAAGATTATGATATGAGTGTGCATTATCATCCGAGTAAAGCAAATATAGTGGCGGATGCTTTGAGTTAGGTGTCAATGGGTAGCCTAGCTCACGTTGATGGTGGTGGTAGAGAAATGGCTAGGTAGATGCATAGATTGGCTAGATTGGGAGTTAGGTTGGAAGAGGTTGGTGATGATTGTGTTGTTGTTATTGATGGGTCTGAGTCTTATTGATGACTCTTCCTTGCTTGAATTGAAGGCTTAGGTGAAAGAGAGAAAAGTAGAGGTTTTCTCCCAAGGAGGAGATAGTAACCTTAGGTACCAAGGTAGGTTCTGTGTGCCTTGTGATGATGGTTTGAGGGAGAATATCCTTGATGAGGCCCATAGTTATTCTTATTCTATTCACCTCGGTTCCACCAATATGTATAGAGACTTGAGGGATGTGTATTGGTAGGGAGACATGAAGAGGGTCATTGCTAAATTTGTTTTCGGTTGCCATATTGTCCAAAAGTCAAAGTCGAACATCAAAGGCATGGTGGCCTAACCTAAGACATAGAGATTCTCACTTGGAAGTGGGAGGTGATTAATATGGATTTTATGGTTGGGCTGCCCAAGACTAGAAGAGGTTTTGATTCCATTTGGGTTGTGGATGATAGGATGACTAAATCGGCTCACTTTCTACTGGTTAAGACTACATATGGGGCTGAAGAGTATGCAAGGTTGTACATCCATGAATTAGTGAGGTTTCATGGGATTAGTTTGTCCATCATATCGGATCGTGGTGCACAATTCACTTCACACTTTTGGAGATCTTTTCAAAGAGGTCTTGGTACCAAAGTTCACCTTAGTACAGCCTTCCACCCTCAAACGGGTAGCCAATCCGAAAGGACAATTCAAACACTTGAGGATATGCTTAGGGCTTGTGTCTTAGAGATTAAAGGTAGTTGGGATCATCATCTTCTGTTTATTGAGTTTGGCTATAACAATAGCTATCACTCTAGCATCGTTATGGCTCCATTTGCGGCTCTTTATGGGAGACGTTGTAGATCACTGACTGGTTCGTTTGAGGTTAGGGAGGTGGTTTTATTGGGACCGGATCTGGTTGTGGAGGCTCTTGAGATGGTTAAGATGATTAGGGAAAGGTTGAGGACAGCCCAAAGTCGTCAAAAATCTTATGTCGATATAAGAAGGAAAGACATAGAATTCCAAGTGGCTGACTGGGTCTATTTGAAGGTTTCTCCAATGAAAGGTGTGGTTCGTTTTGGTAAAAAGGGGAAGTTGCATCTAAGGTATGTTGGTCCTTATGAGGTGATAGAGAGGATTGGCAAGGTAGCTTATGAGTTGAAGTTGCCTAGTGAAATGAGTTTGGTTCAACCGGTGTTCCATGTCTCTATGTTGAGGAAATGTATTGGTGATCCTAATGCCAGTGTGCCTCTTGATGTTGTGGGTGTTGTTGAGGATAACTTGACTTATGAGGAGGTTATAGTTCAGATCTTGGATAGGCAAGTAAAGAGATTGAGGAACAAAGAGGTGGCATCTGTTAAGGTCCTTTGTAGCAACCAAAAGTCAAAAGTGCTACATGGGAAGCCAAAGCGGATATGCAAAAGCGGTACCTTTATCTTTTACACTCCACTAAAGCCTAAGATACTAATCCTAAGTCCCCTATGTGATTTAAAGTCTCATATTCAGCCCCTACATCATTCACATGCATTCATGTTTTAGTTGGTAAACTTATGATGATTTTACACCTATGTTGAGAATTTGAAAGTCGTGTTTTACATTTTATATTGCATTCTTGTTGGGGCTGATATGTTGATGATCACTCTTGTCTGCTACGTCTCTTTTACATTGGGGGACAAATGTTCCCAAGGGGGAAATATTGTAACGACCCCAAAAAGTACCCGAAAATGTGTCTCAGAAAGCATGAAATTTTAAATTTGATATATCTAAAAATCCGTGCCTGATATTGAAAATTTGACTTCATATTCTTGTTCAAGAGGGTCCAAATTAATGGGAAAAGGGTCTAATCCAAATTTTAGAGCAATCGAATCAAAATTTCAATTTTCCAAAATTTTGATTTTGAAAAATGATCTGCGACAGTACCGCGACGCACAGCTGTCATGGATGTTAGATTGGCCTCCATGACAAGTACGCATCACAGACCTATGTGTTTTGTTGCCAGTGATTTTATCTCGGTCCAAGGCTTTGGGGTCCTGGGCCCAAGTATTTCCAAACGTATTTTTACCTATACTTAGCTTATTTCACCCTCATATCATCCTAAACATTTCCCAATACTCACAAAAACACTTAGCCATATTTTTACTCCAAAATCAAGCCTCAAAACCCTCA
Organism: Solanum medicagineum; assembly: GCA_026153255.1. Taxonomy (NCBI): domain Eukaryota; kingdom Viridiplantae; phylum Streptophyta; class Magnoliopsida; order Solanales; family Solanaceae; genus Solanum; species Solanum medicagineum. The sequence continues at coordinate 13,580,895 of JAPFFP010000080.1, forward strand.
TCCAGAACTAAGGATTTCCTTCAAGCTTCAAGCCTCCATTTTCAATCTTCACCAAGAACTTCTCCAAAGCTAAGGTAAATGGTGTTGAACCATAAGGTCCTTTTTACCCATGGTGCCTAATTCTCCTTTTTACTAATATTACATAATTTAACATTGATTTTACATGTGGGTCTTGTAAATTAAAAAATTTATTGCACAGTGAATTGAGTTCATGAAAGTGTGGTTGTTTTAGCATGTTTTGAACTCTAAATCTTGGATCAAATTTTGGGTTTGATGAGGGGTTTTGATGTAAATATCTTAGGGGTGTTTCAAGGTGTTGATTGATGGTTTTAAAATAGATTTTCTTGCATGATTTCATCTCTAAATTGCACGGTCTTTTACCCCCATAACACACCCTCAAAGTGTTTGATAAAATGTCCGGCTAGGGCTTCTTGAGGAAATGAAGGTCCAAAGCATGAGATATGATATGAATGATGTTTTGATGATGAAATGAGCTTATGTATATGATATACTCTATATAATGTTTTGCATTAGACCATAACTGATCCGGAGGGACAAAAGCCTAGGTAACCATGTTGGGGGTTTATACTCATCAACCATGTGAGGGGTTTTTACTTTGTCACTGTGTTGGTAAGGTGTGATTACCCATCAACCATATGAGGGGTTTATACCACACCACCACCAAGGGGTTTATACCTTGAACATCTAGCTTGGTCTCTTCTACACATGTGATATCCTGTATAAGCATGAGTTACTTATGCATATTTTACTTAAGCATTGTATATACATGCCATATTGTATATTGTGCCTATTGCTTAATATTTTGCATTTTGATTATGATGTCTATCTATTGTTGCATTACATCCTACATACTTAGTACATTTAAACATACTAGCGCATACTCTATGGCTACATGATGTCACTATGTAGGAATCGGTGCCCAAGTTAATCATCCTCCTCCATGTGACTAGTTCGGTGCAATTCAAGCTAGTTAGTGAGTCTTCCACTTCGGGGACCTAGTCTATGTTTCTTCTATTATGTATTGAGACATTCATCATTATTATTTGTTTGACTATAAGGGTGAGCCCGGATACTTTGTCTTGGCCCCCGCTCTTATCTATGTAGTAGAGGTGTTTGTTGGACATATTTTGTATCTATGGTATGAGTTTACCTCTTATATTTTGGCCATGATATTATGCAAGCATTTCCCATAGCCCCATTTTCCCCATTCTTTAATCTTTAAATGCTTGTTTTATTGCTTCCGCGACTAAGGATATGTAATGATGCTTTTTGAGGCTTGCTTGGGGTCCCTTCGGGTTCCCCTTGGGCCGTGTCATGTCTAGGACCTAGGCTTAGGTCGTGATGCTTATGATTGGCTTATGAGTCATATTGCACTTTACGACTCGTAATCCTGTCTTGTAGAGAGTTATAGTGAGCAGGTCAAGTGAGCACTCCATCTCCGACACAACTTTACGACTCGTAGACTAACCTACGAGTCGTGAATGGGGTTTGTGGAACCCAGGTATGTTTCTAAATTTTTGTAAGTATTGAGTGAACTATGAGACTAGGACTACCGAGTCATAGACTAAGCTACTACTCGTAGTCGGTGTTTCGTAGACCCAATCCAGTGAATTTAAAATGTTGACCCGGTAAGTGTATAAAATGGGGGGTCAAAATATTTTGACCCCACTTTTACCCTAAATTGACCAAAAATTTCCCCAATTCCTTTCCCCCATTTTTTCTTATCATCTTATCCGACATCAGCGGGTGTTTTCCGGCAAGAAATTTCGGGCACACCTAGGGTTTTTGGCTACTCATTCTCTCTTTTTTAATTCAAGTTTATCATCTCTTGTGTTATGTTCTTGCTTCAATTTTGATCCTTTCAATTGCCTTGTCAGTGCTTGATTATAATGATATGATAGGCTTGACTGTAAGCATGAATTGCTGGTATATGAGATGTGTGAATAAGAGATTAGGGTTACCATAAATTGATTCAATTGTTTATGCCTGGACTTAAGTGCTATAGCTTTGATATTGTTGATTTAGTGCCTATCATGTTTCTTGTTCGATTGAATGGTTGCAATTTGTTCATGAATATAAATTAATTTTCAGTTACATAGGAGTGTGATTATGTTTGGGCTTAATTGACTTAATCAGAATTATAGGGTGATTAATTCTTTTTGTGCTTGTTGAACTATACCCTAAGTGATCTTGAAAATGATTAAGTGATTGTTCTGTGTGACCTGGTGCGTTGTGATATAGGTGCATGTTTGAATGAATTTAGGAAGGATGAAATGCTTGTGTATTGATTGCTAAATCCTATTCGATGGGGTAAATTTTTTGAAATCATATTTGGGGTACGGTTACTTTGTTCTTAACATATGAGTGTTTGTATGCTTGCTTCGATGCTGGTAGGATAGTGTTTGAATTATTCGTACGTTTCGTCTGATGAATTGAGGTACATCAGGTACTTGGAAATTCTTATTCACGAGAATCTCTTACGACTCGTAGTAGTCTACGAGTCATAATTACCCCTCGTGGGAAATTCCAGTGATTTAATTTTTTGAATATTCATGATAAGAGACCTTATACGATCGTAGATCACTCTACAAGTTGTAGATGGGTCTCATAGACTCTTGCCTATTTTAATTTTCCTCCCTGGAACTTTATACGAAACCTATTTACGATTCGTAATTCAAGTTACGAGTCATAACTAGGTCTCGTACAATTTCCAATTCCTTATTATTTTGTACCTCTGGTTTATGGAGCCACTTTACGATTCGTAGTTCCAACTACGATTTGTAACTGGTTCCCATATTACATTCCTGTAACTGATCAAATTCAGTTTTCTTTTTATTTTTATATTGTTGGGGCTAATTATGGTTCATCTATCTTTGATTTGCAGGAAATATGGCCACAAAGGGAAAACGCTCAAAGATTGAGACATTTAAAAGGAAGCTCATTATAAGCCAACAGATGAGAAGCATTTGGGAGACGAGCAGACCTAACTGAGTGGTTTATTGGAGATTGTTAATGTTCATCTGGACCTAGAGGCTAGGGTGACTCAGACTAGAGCTGCAGCAAAAGCTGCACAAACTAAGGCTCATGATGATAATCCTTCCTAGTCTGATGAGGAAGGAAATAGTGAGAGTGATAGTGGTCCACACCAGATGATTCCTTCAAGAATGGAGTCTAGTTCAGAGGAGGGCTCCCAAGTTAGAGGAGATGCACATTCCTCTGCCCCCTATCATCTTCCTCAGCATCGGATCCTCTCGCCGGTCGGGTGTCGAGGGAATGAAGGCCTTCACAGAGGGTCTGTAACCAAAGTGGCAAGGCAAGACCCTACAGTCGATATATGAGGTCCCTTGGGTTATTGACGATGGATTGAGCAGTGTCCCAAGATTTAAGGACACAATGACACGATATGCGCTCGAGCGGTTGACTGATAAGCTCAGACGGTATGCCCCGTTTTTAGTATGGGAATTTTATGCAGCTTACGAAGACACCATTATTTGTGATCTTCCCAAGGGGAAGGGACCTTTCACACAACCGAGATCGAGAGAGGTACTAGTGAGAGGGCGGCAGGTCAATATTTTTTAGGAGACGATCTACAGTGTACTTTTTGGTCTCGAGTACAGAACTCCAAGATTGACAGCTGAGTTTGATTACAAATTGCGACAGGCTTTAATAGTGTTGATTTCAAAGGATCTTGTACAGAGGATCGAGTTTTTGTCACCACCCACACGGAGGGTATTGTCAAAGCCTCTCTCTCTTTTCACGCCAAATTTTGGTGGGAAGTTGTTAGGTCTCGCATCCAGCTTATGCTAGCAGATAACACACTTACACCGAGCATCTTAGCTGGCTACGACATTGACTGGGCCTGAATCATAGCAGAGCAAATTCATGAGTAGTCGCTCAAGCGGGTCACTTGCATGCCATTTCCGGTCTTGATCTACATGCTTTGTATAGAGTCCAAGGTGCCGACATTACATCATCATAACCAGTTGGGTCAACCCAGCACACTGTAGAAGCCAACTTGATAATGGTTGACGACAACCTTGTGGCACTTCAAAGGATGCAGCCTCCTCCTATGCCCGAGATATTTGCTCCAGAGCTACCACTGAAGGGTTCAATGACTACCTCTACTACTATTCTAGCTGCTACTACTCATGAGAGACCCAGCAACCTGAGGCAGTCGATGTTTGAGAGGGGTTCCACTATAGTTGCTCTTGCACCAGAGGCTAGTACTTCATAGACTCCTACACCAGGCATGGTTTATGTGTCTGTGGTTTCTATTCAGGCCATAGCGCAACGATTATCATAGACTGAGGCTCAGTTTTTGGCTCATTCAGCAGCTCAGGCCATGGGTTCGGAAAACTATTGCAAACTCAGAGGAGCGATGCCGGGCGTTCACCCTATTTACATTTTAGGAGCATGTGTGTACGGTGGATGCCCGTATCGATGCCTTTGAGGATCAGGTCTAGAAGATGTTAGCCAAGGCCCGACCTTTAGATTTGCCATCCATACATGAGGAGATCGCAAAACTTAGGATTGACTTGACCTTTTCTCTAGTGGCGCCAGTTACAGTTCCAAAGTCTACACCATCGGAGACGCTATTTGATTTATTTTCCGAGGATCCCACATAGCATTCCTGCGGGGTAGAGATCCCTTATGGGGGGGTGATGAGACAGAGCAGAGTCATGTGCATCTGATCTTCGAGGTTGATGATGAGGATGAAGAAGACGAGCTTGGGCTAGGTTTGAGGATATCACGATGAGAAGAGCAGTTGAGACAAGCCTAGGAGCATAATAGAGCAATGGGTGCTAGCCCTTCTAGACAGAATTGGCTGCTACGCAGACTATCCCGCAGGAAGAAGATGACCAAATGCAGCCCGAGACTGGTGCTCAGGTACCAAGATATGTTTTTGACCCCTTATATTTACTTTGATTTTGATGTTGTACATTGAGGACAACCTACAATTTTTTTCGATGGGGTGTGGGCAGTTATGGACCTTGGTGAAGTCTGAGTAGACTTATGGTCCATAACTACACCAAATTTTGTCCCAAGGTTTTCTTGTTTGTGTTCTTTTTCCTCGCGGATCTTTAATTTCTGTTGAGCTGGAATGTTTTAGAATGTTTATAAAATATATGTGGCATAGAGTACTTATACTTATGGCATACAACTTGTTTTCAATGTTTTACGTTATGGTTATAAAACTGGTACCCACCAAAAATATTTTGATTAGTAGTTAAATTGCAACCATGTGTATTTGGGTGTTTGGCCATATTTGTCCTTATAAGTGAGGGTAATTGAGATATAAAGCATGACATTTGAATTTCTTGTTGATAATGTATGTGATGCCATGTGAGAGTGAGCTTATTTTGCCAGATTCACGCATATTTTGTGCTAATTCAGAACTTTCCCTGTTACTCTAGGTGGATTGTAGATTAAATGGTTTAGGAGGTGATCCTACGACTTTGTTCTTTGAATTAGTCCACTTTAACCTAAAATAACCAACCAAATGATATTTTATCCCTTGTTCCCAATATTTGAGCCTTACATGAACAAATTCTTTCTAAAACTTAGCCTAACCTTGTATAGTGAAAAACTTTGAGATTGGCCCTGGTTTGTCCTTGAGCATTGTGAACCTTAACTAAATACCTAAGTTGAGGGTGGCTACCAAAAGTGTCCCTGGTTTGGAGAATAGATATTATGTACTTCAATATAGGCTAAACGACTAAGTTGAGGGTGGCTGATGTAGAAATAAAATCACAAAAATAACGAGGTGAGTTGGGAATGAGTAGAAAATGAACAAAATCATGTACCGGGAGAAAGAAAAAGAAAAAAGATGTCTTAGATTGAGATTAAAAGCAAAATGATTTGCTAAAATGAGAAAAAAGCTGAAAAATGAGAAGAAAATACCCGAAAAAGCTTGAATATGAAGAAAAAGGGAGAATAAGGTGAAATTGATTGAGTTGGTAAGGGTAAAAGTGATGAAACACATCATTCAAAGATGGCCTTTAGTCACTATGTTTCAAAAAATACCCTACCAAAGCCTCATGAACCTACATTACAAGCCTAGTAAGTCCTAAAGTGATCATAGTCCAGCTAGTTGAAAATCTGAGTCATGAGTACAAGGCAAGTTATGGTATTAGTCAATGTGCATGAATATCTTTGTGAATGTGAGTATATTTTCACAATCCTAGTGTTAATTTTGAAATCATCATTGAGTGTGTTACTTAGGACTTCTTTCTGTGAGGGCATCTGCATTGCATTGTTACCATTTGTCTTGTTTAGTGATTATGGATTATGGATATTCTCTTTCTTGTCATAATTGTGCTGTCAGATGCTTCATTATGTTTTGGTTTTCCCAAATAGCTATCTTATCTTGTTTTGAAAAGTTGGTGTGGGTACCTGATCCTGAATTGTACAAGATATATGCCATTAAGTTTTGTTCTGTGTGTTGCTATGTTATCTAGTTAGATTAAGTTGCCGCTTGTGGACAAGCCACAATTTTACATTGAGGGTGTTGACATGTTGTCAGAATATAGTGCCTATCTTCTCAATGCAACATTTATGATTTTCATGTGTTTTTGTGTTTGTTATTTTGCAGGAAAAGAGGGTTGGCACAATTTTGAGAAGATTCCAAACTTTTTCTGGTTTTACAGACTTACGAGACTCTCTACAAGTCGTAAAGCCATCTATGAGTCATAAAGTTTGTTTTGGTAGGGGTTTCTAGTGTTGGATGAAAGTCTGAAGATTTGAAGTTCAGCCATATGAGACCTCTTTATGACTCATAGTTCACTCTATGAGTTGTATTGAGGGGTTTCGTGGAAATTTCTGGAGAAGGATTAGAGAAGGACCAAGTGATGAAGATATGGGCTACGAGAGGAAAATATGAGTTGTAGATCAGACTATGACTCATGCAGATGTTCATAACAATGAAGTCCAAGATCCAAGAAGATGAATACAAAAGCTCGATTACAACTCGTAAACTAAGTTACGAGTCATAACTGCAAGTCGTAACAACCACCAATCGAATTTTTTAATTTATTTAGGGATTTATTTATAAATACTATAAATAGTAAATTCTAGGTCATTAAGCGCAATTTTTCGTAGTTTCTCATAGTTTTTTCAGAGGATAGAGTAGAGAGCACAAAACTAGAGCATTTTTAGGGTTTTAGACTTGGAGACACAATATTGCAGAAGAGAATACACTTGTGGATTCATTGTATCTTTCAACCTTGTGATTCTCAATACAAATTAGGTTAGCTTGTTCCTCAATCTATTTGGGTAAGAGATTAATTAGTTTTCTCCATTCATAGTTTCTTTATTTTCCCATAGCATAAGTGGCTAAACCCACAACTTGGGTTGTGGGAACATGAAGATCTAACCAAATAGAGCCAGACTATTTGCAATTTTTAGAATGGGTATTTGCAGGTATTAATCAATTCTCTTTATTTTGCATGTTTTCTAGTGATGGACAACGTTAGAACTTGCTTAGTGTTACCGTCCCGATCCAGGTGGTAATGAATAGGAAAAGAGATTGATTAATAGGATTCGATGATGTGTTCTCATCTAATAAACCGAACTAGACCAAAGGGAGGTTGACTGGGACTATGGGTAATGGTTAGTTTAGCGCACTATGGAGATGGGCAAGTCCCATAGTGAAATTCGACTTTCACCTTTGACCAAAGGGTTGGAAGAACTTAAATTACCGTCCTGCATGTGATATTCTAGTTGAGATTTTGTGATGTTCGAGGATGTTGAGCTAGTGAATCATGGGGAACACAACACCCAATTTGATCTCCATTATTGATTGTCGTCCATTTTAGTTAGTTTATTTTAATTTTTTATCAATCATTGTAACACCCCCCCCCCTTTGGGAATTGAGCTAGGTAACACTTGAATTATTTATTGGTGAATTGATTTGGGAAGTCTTCGCATTTCTTATGGGATTTGACCCTAAGTTTGGTTAGTTTTATTACTTTGACAACGACCGCTTTGACGTCAAAAGAGAGGTGTATCTTGAGTGTGATCACACTTTATCTAAATTTGCAATTTCACCTCAAACGAATGACCCTATTGTAAGACTATTTTAAATGAAATTCCATAGAGGGGCTCAAAATTAGTCTAGACGCCTTAGGAGTCAAATGAATGATCATTCTTGACCAAGCTCAATATTTTGGAGCTAACTATGTTGTCAAAACATTTCCATCAAAGCATGTTTTCCAAGAATTTGGACCAAAGTTAACTAGTGTCACCCAAACTACACATCCCTTTGAAGGTATAAGTGGTCGTCATCAAAATATATAATCTAACCAAGGTTTGGATCGAACCCACAAGGAATATGATCTAGACCTAGAGTAACTATGAGCAATTCAAATGAATTAGCCTACTTATCTACCCAAAAGAGGGGGATTTGTAATTACAGTAAGTAAACCAAAACTAGAAGCAAGTGTTGTGAAATCTGTGAGAGAAGTGAAACACCCCTGAAGTGCTTCGGGATGCCCCATGATCATAATTTCCATATATCTCAAAATTCGTGCGTGATTTTGAAAATTTGACTTCATATTCTCGATCAGTGGGCAAAATTGAGTGGGAAATGGGTATAACCTGAATTTTATAAGACCCATAGCAAAAAATATTTTTTGCTAGTTTTTCATAATCCAGTGTCTGTCCGCGCTCGGGCCGCGATGTGCCTGGGCACGAAGTAGTGTAAATGTTGCTCCGTATAACGCCAGGGGATTAAGGTATGTGGGACTTCATCCATGGGTCCTTTCATCTATGGAGCCCAACCTTCCCTTTTAATGAAAATTGCATGTTTCAAGTTTTATTACCTATGGGTATCTCTTATTATGAAATATGAGCATAAATCATGCTGGGGTTTAGACAAGTATTGACTGATTATGCATGAATGTGTATTTCAAGCTTGTTCCACGAATTGCTTTTGTCTATTGAGACTATGCATGTTTTGAGCTATGAAACTATGAACTATTATGAGCTTTTGATGATGGATTTCAAGGTACACTATATGAGGGATTTACTACATGTTGATAGGTTGATTTGCATTGAGTTTACTCATATTATTTCACTCTTGAATTGCATGATTTTGAACAAGTATCATAAACCCACCATGTGTTTGATAAAATGACATGACAAGAATTCTCCAGTTATTGATTATCTATTACATGATTTACAAGTCAAGTGACTTTATGTTGATTAAGGGTTTTCAAGCATGTATTGATTTTTATGAAAAGTATCTATGATGTTGCAAGTATCAAGTTGAGCCCATTTCAAGATTTTTACCTCTTGTGAGCCATTGATGTTAAAGCAAGGGATCATGTATGATTATTATCTACTCTCATGTTCAAGTTAGGCTCACTAAAAGAGGGTAAGCATGTTTATGAGCTACTCATGTTATTTTATCATGTTTCTTACAAGTTATTAAAGTTATGATTATTTCAAGTATTCTGTGGGATTTGACTTAGCACCCATTGAGGCTTAAGATAGGGGCTCGACTCAAAGGGTCCTTACAAAAAGTCTTTAGTCTCTAAACTATGTGACACATAGGATTATGTAATATCCCTTTCATGAATACAGACGTCTGAAGTTTAATATTTTTAAAAAGTACTTAAAGAGAAGAAAACAAAGACTTCAGACGTTACAAATTTAAAACACTTCAAACATACATGTCTGAAGTTTATTATTTTTAAAATTACTTTAAGAGAAGAAAACAAAAACCTCAAACATACTAATTTAAAACACTTTAGACATACACATCTGAAGTTTATCATTTAAAAAGTACTTAAAGAAAAGAAAATAAAAACTTCAGACGTACTAATTTAAAACACTCCAAAATACACGTATGAAGTTTATCATTTTCAATAGGTACTTGAAGAAGAAAACAAAAACTTCAAGCGTACAAATTAAAACACTTCAAATGTAGCGCCTGAAATTTGATCATTTTTAAAATTATTTAAAAGAGAAGAAAACAAAAACTTAAGACGTACAAACTTAAAACACTTAAAATATAAACGTCTGAAGTTTACTATTTTTAAAAAGTACTTAAAGAGAAGAAAACAAGAACTTCAGACGTTACAAATTTAAAATACTTCAAACATACACGTCTGAAGTTTATTATATTTAAAAGTACTTTAAGAGAAGAAAACAAAAACCTCAAACGTACTAATTTAAAACACTTTAAACATTCGCGTATGAAGTATATCATTTTTAAAAAATACTCAAAAAAGAAAAAAAGAAAACTTGAAAATAAGATGCTAATAATTCAGTTATAGAAATGACAAGAGAAGTTTGGTGTGGAGGCAAAGACACAGGGAGTACAGCTGCAAAAGGAGCCCACTTTATAAATTTTGTTTACATGTATGATGCAACAACTAATTTCTAGTGCTTACTGAAATTCATGGAAAAAGTGAAGTAATCAAATTGTCCATTTTTGCAACAAAAAAAAAAAAACAAGGAAAATAGAACTGTTTTTGGCTGTACTTGTTAAAAGTTTTTTTTGTGGTTTTTCACTGGATGTTCGGAGCTTGTGGAGCCTCGACTAAATCTGGATTGTGCATTTCAGGATATTTGGGGGTGACGCTCCCAATAGAATTTTTTCCATTCTCAAGACTCGAACTCGAAACCTCTAATTAACGGTGAAGCACCCCAACCAGTGCATCATAACTCAATGCTGTTACTATTGGTTAAAAGTTAAAGGTAATGCATGCTTCTGATGAAATTTTTCAGAGGCATATAAATATAATATAATATAAATAGTTGTATTGTATGATAGAAGCTAGTCAATTCTAGCCCTCTTTAGCTTCCTTTCTCATTGGCTTTCTTTTCCATATTTTGAGTAAACATTTTTGAATTGGTTTTGTTTCCATATGTGACCTATTATTCATCCTCTAAATTACATTTTTAAAAAAATCTATCTAACTATGTGTTTTCACATCAACAATTAATATTTGTGAATGAAAGGAAAAAGAGGGGAGGGTGGGGTGAAATAAGCCTTCTAACATTAGTGAATATACCTCTTGTTATAAATGCAATGTTTATATATTCTCTCCTCTTTATTTTCTTTCACTTCATTTTCTCAAAGTTTTTATTTTGACGGTTGACATTGATATAAGTTAGATTTTAATGATTAAAATTTAATTAATTTATTATGCCATTAAACGGAGAGACTAGAAATAGTCAATTAAATCTTAATTATTAAAAATCTAACTTATGTCATATGTCAGCTATCAAGATAGAAACATGAGAAAAATGGAGAGAAAGGAAATGGAGAGGAGTCTTGCCATTTTCTACGTCTAATAAGTAGTGTATATTTATGCTTTTTGTTAATAATTGTATATTTACTTCACTGAAAAATAATGACACATATTTTGTTAAAATTGTCTCACTTATTTTTATTAAGATTTCTTATTGCTCTTGAATAAATTGAGATGTATATTACAACGAAGGAAACCCTTATATTTATAGGGAAAAAACTGACTTGGTCTCCAAGTAAGAAATTGAATTGGTCTTCAAGTGGGATTCCTAACTCTTAAAGGAATCCACATAATGATAGACATTCACCATAAATAGAATATGTTTATAACACTCTCCCTTGGATGTTTATTTGCTAGATTATGTGCCTCGTTAAAATCTTACTAGATAAAACCCTGTGGGAAAAAATTGTAGTGAAGGAAAAGAGTACACATATCTAATAATACGCATTTTGGATGCCTCATTAAAAACTTTATAAGAAAACCCGATGGGACAAAACCTTGTGAGGAAAAAAGAGTACATCGCACGTTATCCCTGATTAGAACATCAATCCATGGACTTGAAGCTTCACATCCCAATCTTGTGTACCATCTTCTTGAAAGTTGCAGTTGGTAGAGATTTGGTGAACAAATCAACCACATTATCACTCGAATGAATCTGTTGCACATCACCATTCTTTTGGAGCTCATGTGTATAAAAAATTTTTGGTGAAAATGTGCTTTATTCTGTCTCTTTTTATGAATCCTCCCTAGGATTAAAGAGTTTTGCAAGTTCCTTACTTTTAACTTCTTTAAACAAACAATATATTGCCTTTTGAAAACTCTTTAGGAGTTTCAATTCAAGTTATCAACTTGCATAACAATACGAAAGATTCTTGATTTGTTTTAATCAATATGAGGATTATAAACAAGTTTTTCAAGAACTTGTATATACTTCATGCATTTTAAATCCTTCAAATACTTTCAATCTTTCATATCAATTTTGTCCTATGACAATATTCAATATTAAATGCACGACGCTTTCGAGTGTCTAGATTGCAAGTCAAATATGTTTTACGCGTACCAAGATGTATCATTCCACTTGATAATTAGAGCATGCTTTAATATACCATAGACCTTAGATCCTTATAATCTTTTACAATATTGCGCTATATTGTATCAAGGACATCATCGGCAAAGTAATCTTTTTTGTCGGTTTGCAATGCGATATAACTTGTTGAGATCTCATAACTTCATTATTTCAGGTAGCTACCCTTCTCATGGGGTTTCATGAAGTGTTATGTCATAAGCTCTTCAAGAGCACATTGCCTCTTTGTTGTGATCATTTGCTCCTTTTCAAGAATTATCTTATTTGGGATCACTTGCATGTTTCATGCATGTCATAGACTTTGTCCTTCAGGGACATTCAATAAGAGTATTTCAACTCTTAGTTTTTTGTTTTCTCCTCCTTATGTTAGACAAACTAACATATATTTCCATCTATCTTGGAGAATTCATCTTTTATGCATCATGGTATATTTATTAATTATATACCGCATATCAAATTATTAGATGGAAATTATATGGTCCTTGACCATATACCAATTCTAGGAGAAATTGATCATAATGTATTGGATTGATGCATATCTTTGTCTATGATTTGTCATATTTCACACCATGAAGCTTTGTTCTCATGAGCAATGATTGACTATTTACTAAGACATTTATTGTCAATCAGCTTGAATATTTATCAAATTATCAAGATGAATTGTCTTGATTACGTATTCTGAAAGTTGTGTTCTTAATTCAATTATCTTGCACAAACAATTTTGCGAATGTCAAACTTCAGGTTGACAATAAATGCATATGTGATCATCTTACTGATGCATCTATTTATAATATCGCATGACGGTGAATGGGTCCATATTCACCTTTTTTTTCATACTTTCAGAATTTTTTGTAATTCTTGCTCACAAATAGAAGCACATGGATCAAGATGAGACAATGATAGATTTTTCCACAAAATTTCTCTTTTGATATCATCATCTTCTCCCCCTAATTTTGAAAAAAGTGTCTCATCAAGCCGACAATCTGCAAATCGAGCATTGAATACATCTCGAGTTAATAGTTCAAGACAGTAAATAACGGAGGGTGATTCAAACCCATCATATATTCCTAGTCTTCTTTTAGACTTTATGCACATTCATTTTAGATAATGAAGCATTTTAATGTAATATATTTTATGACTTTTTACCAAAAGCACATTATTGTGGTTTTAGTCATTATTATATCATTAATATAGTGCATTGAGACTTGAACTCAATGTCTTATCCATATAAGGGTGTCTTACACCATAAATTGATAGAGTTTGAACTCAACATCTTTAACTGTGAGATATTCATATTTTCAAATTCGTCAAGACGATGACACAAGAATATCGTAATTGTATCACAGTCTTGTTTTGATGCTTTATTTTCATTGTCAATGGTGTCTCTGAGACAGATAACATCCAACCCATAAAGGGTAGTTCTTGTTCAAATTATGAAGGGCAACAAACTCAACTTTCTCAAGGTTAGTCATATCTAAAGAGAAAATAAATAAATAAATAGTACCTTGGCCTTCAAACTTAACCTTCACTCTTTAAAATGGTAGAGTCTCGTGCTGACAAGGTTAGTCATATCAATATAAAACAAATAAATAAACAATACTTTAGCCTTGAAACTTAACCTTTATTCTTTAACTTAACCTTTATTCTTTAAGACGGTAGAGTCTCGTGCTGATAACGTGTTATGAAACTATAAAGTAAAAGAAGCAGAAAGTAGAAAGAAGAGAGAAGATTTCTTATTGCTCTTGAATAATATTGAGTTACGGATTACAATGAAGGAAACCCTTATATTTATAGGGAAAAAACTGACTTGGTCTCCAAGTAAGAAACTTAATTTGGTCTTCAAGTACGATTCCTACATAATAATAGACATTCACCATAAATAGAATATATTTATAACACAACTAATATTATAATTAGTTATGCAAATATTACTTATGCAGATATTATTTTTTATTTAATATTTGATATAGTATATTAAAAATAACATGCATTATATTGTATAATTTTTTTTAAAAAAGTTACGTTTGTTTACAAAAGTATTCTCTATATTCTCTACATTTGAACACTTTCAAAGATAACTTCATCTTTAGTCATGAATACATATGTATTTAATAGTCTTGATATTAATAATACCGTAATTTGCTTTATATATAAGATAATACCAAATAGAATATATAACTTATGACTAATTTCAAATGTCTCGATTAAAGATATCAATTACGTGTGTAAGATAAATATATATATATTTTTTAGTTTTTCACTGTTTGACGCTGACATTTGAATCTCCAATTAAATTTAGATCACGCACTGTAGGTCAATTTTAGACGTAACGCTGCAACATGATTTTCTTCGTATTTAGGTCTCGATTCTTCTGATCAAGAGTGGAACTATCCCATTACTGCATAACAACCTTGATATTGATGAAAACACATATATTGTAGGAAAATTCTTAAACGCAACTTGAGCTAGACTAATTGAATTTGGTATTATAAAGCATAAATTTTGACCTGAAATTAATTTCTTCACATTCTTTTTTTTTGGGGGGGGGGGGGGGGGGGGGGAATAAAAACCAAATCAATTTTGCCTTTGTTATTTACCTTTTTTTTATTATTATTTTTTTAAAAACGAAAAATTTTACAAAAAATGTGGACTCACAAATAACCCAGAAATGTTATTGCTCACATGTAAATACCTCGTACCTGTGCTCAAATGCCATATAAAATGTGGACTTTTTTTTAAAAAAAATTATTTTTTGATTTACAAACAGAATGTAAAAGAACAACTAGTATAATTGTTAGCTAAAGATACTGAGTAATAATTTCCTCTAAAGTATTTTTCAAATTATCTGATTTTTATACCATCACTGCACATAACTTAACAAATCCCCTTCGTTTCAATTTATTTGTTTGATTTAACTTAATATAAAGTTTAAAAAAGTCGAGAAGACTTTTGAATTTTATAATTCATCTTAAATTAGGAATATATTGAATTTAGTAAAATGTTTATTAATCATGTGACCTGAAATAAAAAAAATGCTAAAAAATGAGAGACATTCATTTTTAAAGATAAGATAAATAAATTAAAATGAAGGGAATAATTTAAAATAATGTGAATTTATATGAACTTGAAAGTCAAATATTTTAGGTGCTTAAAACTTTTTTTTGATCTCAACTTTAGACTTCTTTAACAAATTAGTTAGCATGTTCACCAACTTTTCAATTTGAAAAACTGTTTAAGGAGAAAACAAAAAAGTTATATTTTTTGTCTTTCACTCTATTTCAAACAAATTCATGGCAACGCATGTTCTTATCTTATTTTACTTTTTCTAATATATTCATCGGGGGAGGAGCTATATACACTCGAAAGCGATCAGATGAACACTCTTTATTGAAAAACTTTTTCAAATATATAGGTTAAATATATATATAACACCCTTAATAAAAAATCATCCACTAATGTTCTAAAAATATAAACACTATTGACGAAAATGTTGATTCTGCCGCTGAAATCACATTATTATGTATCATGTTAAGTTCTATATATTACCAAACAAATTGAATAAAATCACTGTTACCACGTAAATGATACAGTAATAAAGACTTTTGCTTTTTCTTTTTCAATATATTAGGCAAAAACAGGAGACAAATAATAATTTTTTTTAAAAAAAAGAATAGACAGGAATGTCAAATTTACTATAGTCTATCCTGATTTATGTGAACCCCCAAAAAAATCAAGCACAAGAAAATTGTAATATTAATATCAAACTTAAAAAGTTTCATCTAATTAAAACCCATCAAGAGTACAGCTGATTCTACAACTGATGACTACAAAATTATTATAAATACTTATAAAATTATATATTATTATTAATACAATTTTGTGACAAAAGAATACCATATGCATCATTTATCTTCAATTTATCAATATGAAAATTAACAAGGGTTAATTATTGTGATTACTAGGGAGTTAGTTAGGTCATATGCATTATTTATCTTCAATTTTAAAATTGCGAATTCAAATCGAAGAAAAAAATAACCACTTCGGAAAGGATAAAAACAAATTATCACTAATACATGTATAGTACACATGCTTAATAATTGTAATTAGAAAATTTTATTTTATCTGTCTCAATTTATGTGTTATATTTTTTCTTAAAAAAAACATATTGTTTATGACATATTTTAGATCATTAATTTTTTTTAAAAGAAAAGGTCAAACTTTATATTTAATCAAATGTTATGAATAAATTAAAGCGGATAGAGTACATATAATGTAACAATACAAAGTTTGATGTTACTAGAGATAAATGATACCATCAAAGGATATAATGCATTGAATGAGACTGTTTCTCCCTTAACTAGAGATCTTGAATTCAAACCTTAAATATAACAAAAATCCTAGATAAAATTTTTTTCCCTCTAAATAGAACCTTATGCGGCACAAATATAAAGTAATCTAATTCTAATATGATTATCGAACATCATATAATTTTTTTTTAAAAAGCAATAAATGGCTATTTATCTAGTGAGCTGCATACAGGCTGGGCTTTGTTGGTGGGATGCTATTAAAATCATAAACATGTCTCTCTTCGATTTTATGTGACACTTTTAAAGTTTTGAAATTTAAAATAAGATTATTTTTTAATTTGAAATATTAAAAATTTTATGTTTAAATTATTTAATCTTCAAAATCTGAACAATATCACATATATTAAGACGGAGAAAATATTAAAATTATTTTGTGGGTCCACTTAAACTCCTCTCATGTCACTTCTTCTCGTGTGGCATTGATTTTCATTCTCATCTTTATCTTTTGTACTTCCTCTCTAAAAAGAAATTATGGCCCACTATAATATAAACACAAAATTAGTAATACCACTAATTATTAACACTTTCATTAAACACTACTAATAATATCATCATTGGCTAACTGATCATTTATTATGTAAATTTTATATATCATATAGTAGTAATCTTCTTTTTGGCTTTATCCCCATCTATAAACCCTACCATCCCTTTTTCTTTTGTTCAACATTTTTTGCTGATTTTTTTCCTCAAAAAAGGGTTGAATAAATTTTTTAATAACTTTTTACTCCGAAACTCAGACGCCACTTGTAGAATTTCATTGGATATATTGTTGTTGTTGTTACGAAATTAAATAGCTATATCATAGTTTAGCACAATTACATCTTTACTAACTAATGATTGATTTATATTTGTTCTTATTTTAATGACACACATTGATTATTCTGATTAAACACTTAATAAACAGAAAAAAGTTAATATATTTTTAAAGTATGTGAAATCAAATAAATATATACTTCATTAATAATTTAAGAGCATATTTGATTTTTTTTTCCTTTCCAAAATGAATTTGATGGACCACTTAGTATAAGTACCAAATTAATTATTATGCACTTATGAAACACAACTAATAATATCATCATTAGCTAAATGATCATTTATTTTTTATTTATAATAAAAGTTTATACTTATATCATATACTTTTCTTTTTGGCTTTATCCCCATTTTAAAACCCTACCACCTTTTTTTTTTGTTCAACATTTTTGGTTGGCATTTTTTCTTAAATTCAGCAAAAGAATAAAATTAATCAAACTAGTACTCAATTAAGTAGGGCCTGAATTACTTTCTATCTCAATCATCTAATTATTTCATCCTTTTTTATTTGGCTTTTAATTTATTTCCATTTTCCCTCACTCTAATAATTACATTTTTATGTTGCTTGATTTTTGGGTGATTGAGTTTGTGCACGTGTGATGTTGTTTTAAGTTTCATTATTTCAATTTAGAAATAATGACTGTTTTTTTTTAATTATTTGTTTCACATTTATTTCGTCTAGGGAGTAATATGTATTTGTGTCACATTTGACTTATTAAAAAAATAAAATGCTTTTTTTAATTCAGAAGAAATTAATACATTTAATTGTAAATTTTATAAAAATTACGTTCACTTATTTTGAAACGTATTATTTAATTAACACTCTACTAGTTAAAATAGTGGTGTTGGATATGATTTTAGAAAATAATAGAGAACTTCTTATTTTTGTAAAATATATTTTGAAACAATTTTAAGACAAAAACGTACGTTCTCAATTTCCTTTTTCATTCTATTATCATCCTAGGAAACTATAATAAAATAATTTGAACAAAAAGTGTTTTTTTTTTTTTTGGGGGGGGGGGGGGTGTTTTTGGGGTAAAA
>JAPFFP010000080.1:13602888-13637590 GCA_026153255.1 Solanum medicagineum
GTTTGATTTTTATTTTATAATTTAATATTTATTTAATTAAAATATTTTTAGTTATGACCTAATTTTTAAAAAAATTTGCCTTATTTTTATAGATATAAGTTATATAATATTTAATTATTATTTTAAAAAATCAATGAGAAATCAAATTTCATGACTGATTAGTCAAATTTTAAAATATATTTTTATAATCAATTAATCTACACAAATTTCCCTAATATACTTGGTAAGTTACACAAGTATGAAAATAATAAAAACAAAAAACTAATAAATGTAGCCAAATTTTATTTTACTTTTTAAAATTAAACTCAATGCCTTGATGTTTTGGGATCTCAAACTCTTGCTGCTAGTATTAAACCAATAGAAGATATTTCAAGATTTTAACAAATTCATTTTTTTGCGTGTCTTAGTTTTTATAACGGGTCTATCAAAAATAATTTAT
Organism: Solanum medicagineum; assembly: GCA_026153255.1. Taxonomy (NCBI): domain Eukaryota; kingdom Viridiplantae; phylum Streptophyta; class Magnoliopsida; order Solanales; family Solanaceae; genus Solanum; species Solanum medicagineum. The sequence continues at coordinate 13,603,328 of JAPFFP010000080.1, forward strand.
TATCTTACAAGATAAAAAAAATTAAATTATTTATTTTATATTCTACTTATAAAATTACATTGAATATATTATTACTTTTTCTTCGGATAAAAATGGTTACACGTTCAGAAAAAGATTGATGCTATTTTGATTTTTGATTTTTCATTCGGCGTTCGTTGCCTATATTGGAGCCTGACTATTCCAACTTCGTGCCGTGTAGGTTTCTATTTGCGGGGCGAGGATAGGGGACACTCTCTGATAAACATTTTTTCATACTCAAAACTCAAACTGAAAACCTTAAATTAAAGATGAAACAGTCCTATCCACGGCACCATATCCGATAATCCAATGCTATTACAATATTTTCTCTTAGAGAAGAAAAGAGGTAGTTTTGGCAATATTTCAATCAACACACATGATAGTGACACATTTTGTACTTTGTCGGCGAAGAGGTGTGTCGAAGTGTTCAACTTCTTAATTATGGGGGGCCAAAATATATTGATTCAACTATTTTTTTTTCTTGTTTCACTGAAATTCTGAACACTTTGTTTTTTCCCCTTTAAAATTTGTGGGGCTAAAGTGTGTAAATATCTGTGTTTTTGGGATCATTATATAATTTATCTTAATTTATTCTATAAGTTTATTTAGTTTGAGAATAATTTTAGATGGATATAATTGAAAATTGAATTAATCTATCTATTTGAGGTTATTTGTAACGATCTGACCCAAAACTGTGAAGTATTGTCCGCTCTTGAGCCCAACTCATTATGGATTTGTACCTTTGGGCTTGCCCCAAAAGGCGCCTCACACTTAGACCAATCCATTACTTTATATACCTAACATCTCTCCTGTGTTGTGCCGATGTGGGACTTCTGTCAAAATTGGTTGCTACAGTAAAATTATCTAGTTTATTCTGCTTGTGAGTTTTTGTGACGAGAATTCCCAAGAAACAACCTCTCTACCCTCCCAAACTCCACTTGTGAAATTCCACTAGATATATTTTTATTGTTTATAAAATTACATTTAATACATTGTTGTTGTTGGAACTGAAACTAGAAATATTTATGGAACACTTTTATTTTGTTGAACTTATGTCCTTCAATGAGTATTTTGTCATGAATCCAAAAGAAAAAAAAATCAATTTATTTGGAAATTTTTAAAAATTCCAGTTGGAATTGTATACTTTTGCATAAATATTTTAAATTGGATTTTTTTTAAGACATGAAATATGATTTAAGTGGATTATTTTATAAAATAAAAAAAATCAACAAAATTTGAAGAAGAAAAAGTTATGAATGTGAAAATGAAAGTAGAATTCAAATTTTAAATACAGCTTTAAAGAGTATTTAAATTTTACAAACATTGATTTTTTTAAAAAAATATTTTTTAAATAAATAAAAGATCCTCGTGACCAAATAGTTTTTTCTTAGAATCTGTGGACAAAGGCACGTGTAATTTTCGGTTGGTGGACCCTTAAATTTGGAATTTCCTTCCCCATTTATTTACCAATTTTTCAGTGATACTGTTTTTAATAAATGCTCATTTAATTTCATATTATTTATTTTTTTAAATTTTAGTTTAGAATAAATACTACTATTTTATATAATAAAATTGGTATTAATTTTGTTGTTAAAAATATATCCTTATTTGCATATTTTGATGATACAAATTTTGATTAAAAGTATCGGTAAAAATCCTTCTTAAAATAGGAGTAAATAGTTTCTTTGGAGGTTCTCCGTTTAATCTATTTTACTTATCATATTTATTATACAAATTCAAAAAAAAATTAATTAAATTATTCTTATCTACTTTTCTAATCATAATTTAATATTCTTTTCTTTTTGACCTCACTGTTTTATCTTCATTAATTATACATACAAATATAAAATAATTGATCATATATTAATTAATAACTATTATTTTGGACTAGCTATTCATAAACATGAAGACCAACACATCAAATAATATATGAATAGAAGAGAATAATACTTTTGCCATTTCATTGAATTTGACCGCCATATCAAAAATAAATATTTTACTTTACCTACTCATTCAATTGAAGAGGATTTTATTACTACCCTGATCTTTTTTATATTTCGTCTTATTATAAATAAATAATCTTTAATATATGTCATTTTATAAAATTAATATACCAATGATATTATTTTTTCTATTTTACCCTTGACTTTGAAAAGATATATTTGGCCAACTAGAAGAATTAAGAAAATAATTAATATACATCAAATAAGAACAAAATAGTAAAATTATTTTTTAATGAAAGTGCAATCACAAAAGATGACATACAAAAGGAACCAAAAGAAATATTTATTTTTCATACAGCTCTTAGTATTAAATGACTATATAAAATACTAGCAATTATTAATAAAATATACATCTAATTACAAATATTTTAAAAATTATAATAAAAAAATGGATAAAGAGAATTGGTTGAATTAATGTGCACTGTGAGTAGCACATCAAAAAAATTAGTCAGTTGGAATTGTTCTGTGGGCCAACATAATATTTATTTATTTACTGAAAGAAAGTAAGATATAAATAAAAGCTTAAAAAGAAGAAAGTGTGTGTGTGAGAGAGACATAAACTAAGAGGGGAGGTAAAAAGGAGTATTAATTGAAATCTAAGAAGAATCTAAGGAAATGGACAGTTTTAAATATGGGTGACACCATGCACTTTTATTATAAAAAACTTTACAAAGTAAACATCCAAAATAACTGTAAAAACTAATAAAAACAAGCCCTTCTTTGGAAACTAAAGTGGACCCTATGTAATGTACTATCTATATTGCCCTTCTTTTTTTTCACTTTTTTTCCCCTCACAACTTTAGTATTCCACGCGTGCAAATTTGTAGTATTGACATTCATCCACCAATTATAAAAACGATAGAATGATGATGACTTGAGAGAGAAATCTTGGTGACACTTTTATGTATTTTACGTGATATTAATTTAAATTGATAGATTCTGAATATCAGATACTCAAATAAAAAAATAATGAAAAGTAGGATGACTTGATGTTGATATTAATATTTCGTCCATACAGTTGCTAGAGTTGACGTGATTATTTCGACGAAATCATCAGCGAGAGTATTCTTTTTCTGGTTCTTTCTTCTCCCTTTTTCTTGTTCTTGGAGATGAACTTGAAAGATTTGGTGACCAATTTTTAAATTTCAATCGTCCAGTCATTCCGGTGAATTTCAGTATTTTCGGCGACGTTTATCCATTTCGGTAGATTTAACAGATTACAACAGATCTTGATTTGACTTAACAGATTTCGACGGATTTAGTATTTTTTGGCGAATACTATTCAAGTGATATCTTCGAATTTCCTCTCTATTTACAATTTTTAATCATTGTACCCTTCTATTTACCTTTTTATTTCTCGCCTATTACATATTGTGTTGTGGTTTCTTGACAAATTTTGAGTCCATTTATTCTAGTTTGTGTTCTGTTAATGATCATCTAGGGATAAAATAAATTTTTCATATTTTTGATTTAATAATTTTGATATTGTCTCGTATGACTGAAAAATTCTATTATTGCACTGTCCTTGGATGCATTACTCCGTTTATTGCTATTATACTATAGTTGTATATTTTTCAAAGTTGTCTAAATAGAAAAACTTTAGAATGTTATTTAAAGAAAATTTCTCTCTCTTCAGTGGGCATTTTTCATGTGATTGAAAATAATCGCACACCCATCGAGCCACCGGCTATAGTAGAACTATCATGCCTTGTTGCCTCTGTTCTTCTCCACCCCTTCATCTCCTACACGAGAAAAAGTTACTTGTTTTGGTCGGCTTTCCTCTGCCGTACTCCCCTGTGGTCACTTTTTTGACAAATTTGATCTTCATACAGTCACTGGAGTCGACGAGATTATTCTAGCGAAGTCATCAGCGAGAGTATTCTTTTTCTACTTCTTTCTTCTCCCTTTTCTTGTTCTTGGAGAAGATCTTGACAGATTTGCCAACCAATTTTCAAATTTCAATCATTCAGTTATTTCGATAATTTCAGTATTTTCGGCGACGTCCAGCCATTTTGGCAAATTTAGCAGATTTTGATAGATCTTGATTTGACTTAATAGATTTCGATGGGTTTAGTATTTTCTAGTGAATACTATTCAGGTGATATCTTTCAAATTTCTCTCTATTTACTATTTTTTAATCAATTGTATCCTTCTATTTACTTTCTATTTCTTGTCTATTACATGTTGTGCTATGGTTTCTTGACAAATTTTAAGTCCATTTATTCTATTTTGTGTTTTGTTAATGATTATCTAGGGATAAAATGATTTTTTCATATTCTTGATTTAACAATATTAATATTGTCTGATTGATGAAAAGATGCTTAAGATATGGCTAGAAAATTCTATTGTTGTGATGTCCTTGGATGTATTAATCGGTTTGTTGTTGTTATACTATAGTTATATGTTTTTCAAAGTTGTTTAAATAGGAAAACTTTAGAGTGTTATTTAAAGAAAATTTCTCTCTTCAGTGGGTATTTTTCACATGACTGAAAATAACCTCACACTCATCGAACCATCGACTACGATGGAACTATTATCGCCTCGCCGCCTCTGTTCTTCACCACCCCTTCGTCTCCTACACAAGAAAAAGTCACTTGTTTTGGTCGGCTTTCCTCTGTCTTACTCCTCGCCAGTCACTTTTTCTAGAAAATTCGATCTCCATACAATCGCCGCCACATATAGCCGAGGTTGATGAGATTATTTTGGCGAAGTCACCAAGGCGAGTATTCCTTTTCTGGTTCTTTCTTCTTCCTTTTTCTTGTTCTTGGAGAATCAATTTCTAAATTTCAATTGTCCAGCCATTCCAGTGAATTTCAGTGTTTCCAGCGACGTTCAGCCATTCCGACAGATTTAGAAAATTCTTGTAAATGCTGATATGAGTTAGTAAATTCCGATGAATTTAGTATTTATCTGCAAATACTATCCAGGTGATATCTTCTAAATTCCTCTCTATTTATTATTTTTTAATCAATTGTACCCTTCTATTTACCTTTTATTTCTTGCCTATTACATATTGTGTTGTGGTTTCTTGATAAATTTTGAGTCCATTCTATGTTCTGTTAATGATTATCTAGAGATAAAAATAAAATTTTCATGTTTTTGATTTAACAATTTTGATATGGTCTCATTGATGAAAAGATGCTTAAGATATGGCTAGAAAATTCTATTGTTGTGCTATCCTTAGATACATTAATCCGTTTGTTGTTGTTATACTATAGTTATATATTTTTCAAAGTTGTTTCAATAGGAAAACTTTAGAGTGTTATTTAAAGAAAATTTCTCTTTTCAGTGGACATTTTTCACATTATTGAAAATAACAGCATACCCATCGAACCACTGACTATGGCGGAACTATGGTTGCCTCGCCGCCTTTGTTGTTTATCACCTCTTCGTCTCCAACATGAGAAAAAGTCACTTATTTTGGCCTGCTTTCCTCTGTTGTACTCTTCGACAATCACTTTTTCTAGGAAATTCGATCTCGATACAATCGCGCCCACATATAGTCAACGGAGTTTGACAAGATTATTCTGGAGAAGTCATCGAGGAGAGTATTCCTTTTCTGGTTCTTTCTTCTCCCTTTTTCTTGTTCTTGGAGAAGATCGTGATAGATCTGACAACCAATTTTCGAATTTCAATCGTCCAAATATTCAGGTGAATTTCAGTATTTCTGGCAACGTCTAGTCATTCTGACAGATTTAGCAACTTCTAGTAGATCTTGATTTGAGTTAGCAGATTCTGATGTGTTTAGTATTTTTTGGCAAATCCTATCCAGGTGATATCTTCTAAATTTCTCTCTATTTACTATCGTTTAGTCAATTATACCTTCTATTTACCTTCTATTTTCTGCTTATTACATATTGTGTTGTGGTTTCTTGACAAATTTTTTGAGTCTATTTATTTTATTTTGTGTTATGTTAATGATTATATAGAGGTAAAATAAAATTTTCATGTTTTTTTTGATGTAACAATTTCGATATTGTCTCATTGATGAAAGGACGTTTAAGATATGGCTAGAAAATTCTAATGTTTTGTTGTCCTTGGATGCATTAATCCGTTTGTTGTTGTTACACTATAGTTATATATTTTGCAAAGTTGTTTAAATAGGAAAACTTTAGAGTATTATTCAAAGAAAATTTCTCTCTTTAGTAGGCATTTTTTACGTGATTGAAAGCAACCGCACATTCATCGAACCATCGGCTACGATGAAACTATCATTGACTCACTGCCTCTGTTTTTCATCACTCCTTCGTGTCCTGCACGAGAAAAAGTCACTTGTTTTGATCGACTTTCCTCTATCGTACTCCCCTCCGGTCACTTTTTCTGGTAAACTCGATCTCAATACAGTCGCCGCCACATACAGTCATTAGTGTTGACGAGATTATTCTGGCGAAGTCACCGAGGAGAGTATTCTTTTTCTGATTCTTTCTTCTCTCTTTTTTTTTCTTGGAGAAGATCGTGATAGATATGGCAACCAATTTTCAAATTTCAATCATCCAGTCATTCCGATGAATTTTAGTGTTTCCGACGACGTCCAACCATTTCAACAGATTTAGCAAATTCTGGGAGATGCCGATTTGAGTTAGCAGATTCCGATGGGTTTAGTATTTTTTGGCAAATACTATCCGGGTGATATCTTCTAAATTTCTTTCTATTTACTATTTTTAATCAATTGTAACCTTCTATTTACCTTTTATTTCTTGCCTATTACATATTATTTTGTGGTTTGTTGACAAATTTTGAGTCCATTTATTCTATTCTGTGAGCTTTTCATCCTCGCTTGTTGAGTTAGTCCTGTAGTGCTTGCATGTTATGTCCTATTGTTTACCCTGTATTTCTTTAGTTTACTATCCGATTTATTCTTTGCATCTTGGTGTCGTGGTTTGTTGTATGTATTTTTATAGGATTATTGTTTTGTTGTCATAATTTTTTTATTTGGCTATTTGATTATTGTAAAATTATACTTTACATTTCACGGTTCTATATTTTTGGGTTGTTGATTGCGAGAGATTGTATCTTCTTGATTTCTTGTAGTTTATTGAATTATTGGTTCTTAGTTTAATAGCATTTCTAATGGTGGATTAGGGTCATGTCATTAGTTGGGGTCGGAGGCAAGGGATAGTGGCACAAGCTTACTTAAGTTGAGAGTAGGGACATGAAACATAAGATCACTTACAGGAAAGTCCATAGAGCTAGTGAAGAGTCTTTAAAGGAGACAAATTAACATAGCGTCTGTTTAGGAGACCAAATGGGTAGGTGCCAAAACTTGGGAAGTATACATGTTTAAATTATGGTACTCGGGTGGCTCTCAGAATAGAAATGGAGTTGGTATCCTAGTTGATGAGGGCCTTAGGGAGTAGGAGATTGAGGTAAGGAGGATTAGTGATAGGATGATGTCTATTAAATTTGTGGTCGGTAGTCATATAGTGAATGCAATTAGTGCATATTCGCCTCAAGTGGCCTGGATGAGGAAGTCAAAAAGATCTTTAGAGAAGATTTGGATAAAGTTGTGAGAGGTATACCGGACACATAAAAGATCTTCATTAGGGGAGATTTCAATGGGCATATTGGTGCAACTTCTAGCAATTTTGATGATGTTCATGGAGGCTTTGATTTTAGGGAGAGAAATGGAGGTGAGGCGTCTCTCTTGGATTTTCCTAAAGCTTTTGAGTTAGTATGGTAACTAAGACTTAAATCAATCACTTACTCCTCCGAAAATTGATAGAAACCTTTGTAAGAATTGCAAGGTTATTCCGAGTGTAAATATTTTCACTCAACATAGGCTTATAGTGATGAATGTAGAGATTAAGAGGGATAAGAGGAAGAAAGATATTTATACCTAACCGAGGATTAAATGGGGAGGTCTGACTCCTATCCTTTTTAGAGAGATGAGGGAAAAGTGAATAGTTTTAGAGCTTGGATAGTAGCGAAAATGTGAACACCATGTGGGACACTACTGCTGGTTGCATTATAAAAGTAGCTACCAGGGTATTAGGGGTTTCGAGAGGGACCTTTGGTGGACATCAAAGGGATTGGTGGTGGAATAGAGAAGTTCAAGTCAAAGTGAAAGCTAAAAAAATTGCGTATATGAAGTGGTTGGAGTGTAGGGATGAGGATGAAAAATAAAGGCTTAAGGATATCTATAAGATGACGAAGATAAAAGCGAAGATGGTGGTGACGAGTCCTAAGACAGTAGTAACGACCCGTCCTAAGGCCTAGCCTTCACACGGTGAATGAGACACCCGAAGTAACCTCACCCAAGCCATCTTACATATCAAACATTCATAGCATAAACGTTCATATATTTGCGGAATAAAATGGAAAGATCTATAGGACAATATTATGACAATGAAGCAACATTAAAAACTCCACTGGGTATGTTATTGTTGAAGCAACATTTAAAACATTCATATTGTCGATTTTTATCAAATAGAAAAGACTCTATACATTATCAATATAGAAAGTAAAAGCCTCTAAATCTGTAGTTGGGTCCTTAAACAATGAACAGAGCATTGAATCCACTTCTCTTCCCCGGGAAAAATCATGGTAGTGTACTGGAAAGCTCTTGGAATCTTGCCTCACACTCAGACACTACTATGGAGCCCTGTTGTAGCCTCGAAAGTTTATCATGGAGACTGACTCTGAAACTCTTAGGGATAAATCTAGCTTGAAAGGGCTCTGATATCTCCATCCAAGACACCAAAGGGGACGTAAATGACCTAGTCTCCGTATATGTCCCCCACCATTTCTTGACCAGTCTGCAAGCTGATAGGTTGTGAAATCTACTCCTCTTGACTCCACCAAACTCAAGGCATGTAACTTCTCCTTGTAAGAAGTGAGAAACTCGTAGGCATCCTCTCCAACTGCCCTTGAAAATCTCAGTGGTGCCAATCTAAGAGAATTCGAGCATCTTCTGCTCTTAGAATGTCATTACGCCACTTATAACATCTAGCTAAGCAATAAGAGAAATGAGGGTTGGTTGATCCCCTAAAGATGGAGATGCAGGCTGATCTTGCAGTGATGGCATAGATGGAGTTGGTGTTGGGTCCAACTCCTTACCCCCTAATACAGTTAGTAACTAAGTAATAGCCGCTTGTAACGTAGTGTCATAATAAGCACGATTGGTGGTTGTATTGACTGAGGAGGAACATAAACATCCTGGTGCTCTACCTCCTACTTCAAAGTTCTATATCTATAATGATATGGTGAAGCAGCTCTTCCATGATCTTGAGGTCTACCACTACCCCAAACTAGGGCTTTATCTATAAGTCAAGGTGGGTGATCGCTGGTCGTAGATCTAAGTGTACAAGCCATCCTCCTATGAAAGAATGAGTGAAGTGGGATTTCAAGACACCAATAGAACATACCTTGTCACAAAGTAATGAACATTCCTAACAATACTCTGTAGCCTCGCGAAGATAAGATACAGACTTCACCGCTCCGATCTGCAGGACTCTACTAGGTGTTAACTTTATACAAATGAGACCAACAAACCTGGGACTTTTCTTCCATCTTGTCATGACCCAATTCGTCAATTTATGATGGCATATACTATATTCTACCAGTAAGTAGCCAACTTGTAACTCAGAACAACTAGTAATGGATATGTGGGAAGAAACTAAACAACAAAATGATGGAAATACATATATAATACAAAATAAGCTAGAAATATATACACACATAAGAAAAATAAATCCCTCCCAAAACCAAAAAGTCAATAGTACAGAACTACTAAAAGAGTACAAGTACCGAAAGTGGACCAAAAATATATACAACTTCAAAGATGTGTCTCAAAGAAAAAAGATGAGCCACAAAATAAACAGAAGGAGACGGTAATGACCAGGACGCTATAAACTCACTCTCGCCTTTGGATCTTGGCTACTATTGGATCGAATGATGGTGGTGGTACCTGATGCTCGGTCCTGTATCACAAAAATAGATATAGAGTATAATGTGAGTACCAATAAAAAAGTACCCAATAGGCATCATAGGCTAGGTGAGTATGAAGAGTAAGTGCAATAGAACATAGACCGAGTTTAAGCACAAGAATAGTAAAGGTATACATTTGGATGTAAAAGATCAAACAAGAACTAAGACACCATACCTAATTGACCCCTCATAAGCTGGAGTTTCGAATGGTACATCATTGCGCAAGTTAAAGCTAAAGAAAGGATAATGGAACAAGGTGGAACCAAGATATTTCAAAAGTGTTAATAATTTTGAGCTCTGAATAGGATAAAGGGCAAAGCCCAGACCTCGAACCACGAAAAAGTCTTCGTACTATGGAATGTCATCAAATCAGACATCATAAGGGTTAGCAAGAGCCTAGATCTCGAACTGGGATGTCATCTCCAAAAATTGCAGTGACAATATCAAAAGGTACAAACTCTATATGTCGACCACGTATAGGAGATGTATCTTCAAATCAGGAAGTTAGAGTTCGAAGCTCGAAAAGCTTATGAATACTTCCAATAGTATCATTCCAAAAAAAAAACCAATCTGAACTAAATCACCAAAGAGCTTCCCATGCGAACCATTATCATGATAGTCTTTACTGATCGCCATCCACTCCTTCAGAATATGCCCAACGTAGCTAAGGGGAATTGTAACTATTGAGTTTTGCAAATAGGCCCAAAAGCATGGTCAGGGATGCCCAAGTCGAGAAGTACGAGGTATATAGATAATAAGCCTTTGAGCTAAGTTATAGCCAGCTAAGTCTCATCTATATTGGACCCAAGTTTGCTATATCAGTCTGCAGGGAGCTAACCTATTCGGTACAACACTAAAAAAGAGGAAACATGACCTATCAACACCATAATATCACAAGCCTATAGCAATGTCACATCCCGAAAGGGTACCCTTGGCATGACCGACACTTGAAGGACGATTGCTGATCCCTCAAAAGAACCACCTAGCCTCATCGTCACATCATACTCAACAACGGAAGAATATTCAGAAAACCCATCCTTTTAAATAAATAAAACTCAAAATAATAATACTTTTCTAATGATCAAGTTTGGAAAATAACAACGATCAAAGTATCTCTTCTCAATATAGATGAAGCCTCTACTCTCATCTAGAAGGTGCCAAGATGAGCCCCGGCTACCTCAATCAAAGAAGGTAAAAGTACTCAATAAAAGATAAAAAGGGCTCCTCCGAATAGCAATGAGGGTTCACCAACTCTGGAAGCAAGGGAACTGAACCTCAACGGTGCGCTTACCAAAGTCCTTTATCACACGTATCTACATCATTAACGATGCAGGCCTAAATGGACGTCAACACATGGAATATACTGGTATGCAAAATGGCTCAAATGAAACAAGGAAAACCTCAAAATCAAATCAATCCACTCAACTCGGAACTCATTTCCTCGGCTCATAACTCAACTCAATGATTATGCAAGTTTTGGGGTTCAAAATCATGCTATGAAAAGAGACTCAATTTTCATGCAACTCAGTTTAAAACGTAATATGCTTAGTCAAGTGTTGCTTGGAAGTTTCTTTAACTGAGCTAACTCCCTCTACCTTAAATTTGGTAATGCATAACGAAGGCGACGTTGTTGCCACGCCTGTCCTAAACTTGCCAAGGTAAAGGACGATTGACTCTCCTCTCTCTCTCTCTCTCTCTCGAATCCAAAGAGAATGTCCATCTTGTGGGACATGAGCCGCCAGAGTTAACTCCATGACTATCCTATGCTGGCAACGTAGTTTTGGGGTGTTATCCTCTTACCGAACTCGGTGCTCAATACTCCTTCCGAGACTAAAAAATGCTCATGAAAACCAATTCAAACTCATCTCTTTGATTCATCTCAAACAACTCAACTTAATTTCTCAACAACTCAACAATTTAGAACTTATCAGTCATTGCAAATCAAGACTCTAACTTACATCATGCGGGACTCTGACTCATACGGTCATTCATTGTCATACCAATCATGCTAAACACATAGACATATAAGGTGCTTATCTCATGCATATTTAAGAACCAGAATATGTACATACTTCTCTTGTTCAAACATGCTCCAGGTACTCAACTTTGATAATAGACTCATATTCTCAATTCAATCAATATACAAAAAATCATCAAGTAGTGAAATCAGAGTTCATGTTGTCAAGTGTAGGACTACTATTAAATCAATTTCATATGAAGGGCAATGCAAGTGCAATGCATTAATTTATTTATATAAGATCATGAGGTCTCAAAATAAATATAAGAAAACTCGAAAGTTAGAACTACACGATTTTCAACACTCACTCTTATTCATGACTCGGCTTAAGACTATGAAGGGACATGTGGATGGACTCAGTTCTAAACTGTAGGAAGCCTTACATACCTAGAATTTGGAAGGAAAATCAACGCTTTGACGATCCTCACGCTTGAACTTAAAACCCTCGCTTTTCTCCCTTCTTCGATGCTCTCAAGAATTCCTAAGTGTGTGTTGAGAGATAATACACTTAGGGTTCTGATATAATACCTAAAATAAATTCAAAATATCGTAGGTTTTAATTAAAAGGGTTGAAAAGAACGAAAATATTCTTCTTAAAAACTGCCGAGTGGAACCACGAGACCCCTTCTACGGGTTGTAAGTGATCTTCCATAAGTGAAGGTGTCCAAGAATTTGGCTACTAAAAATCGACCTAGGACTTATGAAACCTCTTCATATGGGTCGTAAAGTACCTTATGGCTCATCTGATAACTCATCGTTTTAAGGTTCAGAAAACTTGGTTCTCTGGACTTCAACCTATGAAACCAGACTTATGGGCCATAGATGATTTGACGGGACATCTGCTAACTTATCATTTGATATCCAAAAAATTTGGTTTTTGAATCATCACCCACGAACCTGATATATGGGTCGTGGAATAACATACGGTTCGTATGGTATCTCATACTTGGGCCTCAGACTTAGAAAAATTTCTCAAGTCATCAGGGCACCTACGAGGACTCATCTACGGCTGTAGATCACTCTACGTGCTGTAGGTAGCCTTTACGCTTTTCCTCTAGTGATTTTTCTTAGTTGTTTGTTCAGCTTTTTTTGGGTGTTTGGAACATGTTAGGTGGATTTAATTTGGGGGTGTTAGATTATATCTCTCTTAGGATCTTTCATCCTCGAATGAAGTGTAGTCTAGGAACCTAGTGAAGGCACAAGTCTTATAATGGTCTCTAACAATCATACAACTAACAAAACTCACTCATGTAATCAATCAAGCAAGCAGGTAAGCAAGTAAAGCAAGTAGACAATCAACAAATCAACTCAATCCTCGCTCAAACTCTAGGATAGTATGATCATTTAAAATTAGAATATAAGGAATTTCAAAATCAGGAAGGAATTATTACCATAAACTCTCTCATCATCAACGAGCAACAATAAGTGTGGGTATTTAGCCTCCATATCCTCTTCAGCCTCCCAAGTAGCTTCTTCTACAAATTGATTTCTCCACAACACCTTGACAGATGCAATCTCTTTGGTCCTTAACTTGTAAATCTAACGATCAAGGATTTGGATGGTAATCTCCTCATAGCTCAAGCTATCCTTCACTCCAATACTCTCAATAAGCACAACCAACTGCAAATCTCCCAAACACTTCGTAAGCATAGAAATATGGAAGGTTGGATGGATGACTGCTAACTCCGGTGGTAACTCCAACTCAAAAGCTATATTGCCCACTCTCTTTACAATCTGGTAAGGTCTAATGTACCTCGGACTCAGCTTCCCTTTCTTTTCAAATCGCATCACCTCCTTTATAGGTGACCTTTCAAGTACACCCAATCACCAATCTCGAACTCTAAGTCTATCCTCCTAACATCTGTGTAGGATCTGCCGACTCTGTGTAGTTTCGATCTTTTTTGAATGATCTGCACCTTCTCAAATGCCTTGGTGAACCAAGTATGGCCTACTCAACTATGTTTCACCTACCTCGAATCATTCGATTGGCAATCTACATCTCCTCCCATAGAGTGCCTCATATGGACCATCTGAATACTGTAGCGAAAACTATTATTACATGCGAACTCAAGCAGAGGCAAATGGTCATACCATTTACCTTTGAAGTTAATGACGCAAACCCTCAACATATCCTCCAATGTTTGAATTGTAAGCGCTGCCTGACCATAAGTGTGAGGGTTGAAAATAGTGCTAAGGTTCACCTTCAAACCCAAGCCTTTCTAGAAAGATCTCTAAAACTACGCAGTGAATTAGGCTCCTCTGATTGAGATGATAGACAAGGAAACACCATGCAGTCTAACAATTTCCTTATGTACGTCGGATATACTCCTCTGTGGTGTCAGTCGTCTTTACTGCCAAGAAGCGGACTGATTTAGTCATCCAATCAGCAATCACCTAAATCGAGTCATGATGTCTGCGGGACCTCAGTAAGCTTGTGACGAGTCCATACTAATTATGTCCCTCTTACACTCTAGGATCTCAATGTTTTGAGCTACTCCACATGGCCTCTGATGCTCAACTTTAACTTGTTGGTAATTCGGGCATTTAGAAACAAACTCGGTGATGTCTCTTTTCTTCCCACTCCACCATTAGACCTCTCTCAAGTCATGGTACATCTTAGTTGAGTCTGGATGGATAAAACACCTGGAGTCCTGGACTTCTTCCATCATCCATTTGTGAATGCTATAGACATCTGGAATACACAACCTACCTTGAGATCTCAATACTCCATCTCCCCTTTTGACAAAAGTCATCACCTTCATTTTATGCACATCTGCCTTTAATTGCAACAAAAGAGGGTCTTGGTCTTGCTTTCAACCACCTCCACTACTAGAGACAATGCAGATCGATTATGCATGAGAACTCCACTTTCGTTTAGTAAACTCCTAACCGTGCCAATCTGTGAGCCTCTTTAGCCAAGTCTCTCCTCTCTTCCTCCACATGAGCGGTGCTCTTCATAGATAACCTACTAAGAGCATCAACAACCACGTTAGTTTTACTTGCGTGTAGAGGATGCTCATGTTATAGTCTTTGAGTAACTCAAGACATCTTCTTTGCCTCAAGTTAAGCTCCTTCTTGGTGAAGACATATTTCAGGCTTTTATGGTCTATAAAGACATCAACATGGGCTCCATACAAGTAGTGCCACCATAGTTTGAGAGCGAATACCATAGCTGCCAATTCTAAGTCATGGGTGGGATAATTCTTCTCATGAACCTTGAGTTGTCTCAAAGCATAAGCAACAAGTTTACCCTTCTGCATCAATACACATCCCAATCCCAATCGTGAAGATAATAAATGACAAATCCATCAGTTCCTTCGGGCAATGTTAATACCGATGTGGTAGTCAACCTCGTTTTCAACTCTTGGAAACTCCTCTCACACTCATTGGACTAGTGAAACTTGACATTCTTCTAAGTCATTCTAGTCAATGGTGTAGATATGGTAGAGAACCCATCAACAGATATGCAGTATTAGCCAGCCAAAACTAGAAAACTTCTTATGTCAATCATAGAGGTTGGTCTAGGTTAGTTCTTAACCACCTCAATCTTTTGAGTATCCACCCGAAAACCATCTCCCGAAATTATATGGCTTAGGAGTGCCACAGATTTGAGCCAAAACTCACACTTCAAAAACTTTGCATATAACTCGTTATCCTTGAGTGTCTGCAAGCCGATTATGAGGTGGTTAGCATGCTCCTCTTCATCTTGAAAATATACTAGAATATCATCGATGAACACAATCACAAAAATGTCAAGGTACTATCTGAATACTCTGTTCATCAACTCCATGAAGGTTGCAGGTGCATTTGTCAACCCAAAGGATATTACTAAAAACTCGAAGTGACCATATTGGGTTCGAAAATTCATTTTTGGGTTGTCACATTCTCTCACTTTCAACTGATAATAGCCTGATCTTATGTCTATCTTGGAGAAGACAATGGCACCATGAAGTTGGTCAAATAAGTCATCTATCCTTGGGGAAGGGGGGGGTAATTTATTCTTAACTGTCACCTTATTCAATTTGCTCTAATAAATACACATTTTGAGGGAACCATCCTTCTTTCTCACGAATAGAACAGAAACCCCAAGGAGAAACTTTCGGCCTAATAAAGCCCATCTCTAGCAAATCTCCCAACTGCTCCTTCAACTCTTTCAACTCAGCGGGGGCCATTCTATATGGCAAAATGGAGATAGGCTGGGTGTTAGGAAGAACATCAATTCCGAAGTCAATTTCCCAATCAAGAGGGTCTCCTGGCAAATCCTTAGGAAACTCATTTACAATCGGGACAAACTCAAGGGTAGGAGGCTCAACATTGTCAGATTTAACTCACACGAGGTGATAGATACATCCTTTAGAGATTAACTTCCTAGCCTTAACATAAGAAATAAACTTACCCTTACGCGTGACAGAAGTACCTTTCCACTCTATAATAGGCTAATCCGAAAATTGGAATTTGTTAGCCCGGGTTCTACAATCAATAGAGGCGTAAAGGCGTGAAACCAGTCCATGCCAAGGATTACATCAAAGTTAGTCAGTCATCTCCCTATGATAGATGGATACCACACAATCTGTATAAACTCTCTCGGCCGTAATAGACTCACCAACAGGAGTAGAAATCAAAAATTGCTTAAGAAAGCACTCAGGAAGAATCTCAAATCTGCTAGCCATATATGGTGTCACGAAGGACAAAGTTGCACCCAGATCAAGCAGTGCATAATAATCAAAAGTAAAGACTCGAAGCATACCTATCACAACATTTGGTGCAGCCTCTTGGTCCTGTTGACTCCCCATTACATATAGATGGTTTGTGCCACCACTTGTGCCTGGTGCAACACCCCTCTGATTACCTTTGACTGGTGATGCTATAGAAGAAAACTGTGCCTTATTGTTCCATAATGGACACTCCCTCTGAAAATGACCCACCTGGCCACACAACAACCAACCCCTCCCTCTTTACACTCACCCAAATGCATCCTACCACATTTCCCATAAGGTAGCTTTCCTTTCGAAACAAGGGTTACACTGGCCTGAGAACCTTGTGCTAAAAAATTTGACTGACCTTGGGACTTCTGATCATACCATTTACTTGGAGCCGGTGCACTTGCTGATGATAGTGCATGACTATTAGTTCTCTTCTGGAAGTAGGATTGGTCTTCCTTGCTTTGCTTAGGCTGATTAGGCTTAGGCTCTGCTGACTTAGCCTTTTTACTCAAATGCACCTTTTTATCTTTCTTCTTATCCTCCTCAAATTGTTGTGCATAGACCATAAGCCTGGAGATGTCCATACCTGGAATCAACAATGTTGCCTTGCAATCCTACTTCACATGCTTACCTAAGCCAGATATGAACTTCGTCATTCTCGCCTTCATGTCCTGAACCATCTCTGGGGCATATCTAGATAGCTTGATGAACTTGAGGCTATACTCTTTAACAGTTTGTTTAGATGGTGGTTTTCCGTGGTATGGTATGATATGGTTATCAAGAGAACAACGTTTGTTTTAATTGTTTCATTAATTATATGGTATGGTATGGTTTGGTTTCATGATTTTGTAACCATGAAAACCTCCACTTTTTGAAATCACTAATTTAGTGGTATCCCATGGTTTTTTTTTCAATTATACCCTAATTTAAATTTAAACAATTCTAATTTATCCTTTGTTCTTTATTAAACTTTACCCTAATATATTTATTATTTTTGTATCATTTATTTCCCTCCGTATCAACTTTTGAAATTTCTTTTCCGCCTCCTATCTTTTCTTTCACGTTTTAGTCTATTTTTTAAGGTTTATTTTTAAAAAAAGTTCTTACTTTTTTATTTTATTGTGTTGTTTGTATAGATTGGAGATATATTAGCTTGTATGTTTCCCTACTTGATTCCATGTATTTATATAAGAAATAATTATAAGAAAAAATATTGATAAATTTAATATTTTATAATAATTAAGGATCTTTTTGTAAATTTATAAGTTATGATATAGTACCATATAGTCAAATTAGACAACAAATTATCATTAAACAATAGTAATCCATACAGACTATCCAAACATTGTATGGTATTGTACTGGACAATACAATGTCATACCATACATTATGTAACCATGGCAAACCACCATCCAAACAAGGTGTAACAGTCAACCTCTCCTGCTTCATGTTCACAAACTCTTCAATCTTGGTCTCCCTCAACTCCCGGGGTAAGAAGTGATCAAGAAACGTACTCTCAAATTCACTCCACTTGGCAGGCTCAGCATCCTCAGCTCGGCCCTCCTCCCACTGATCATACCAAACATTCTCCATATCTTTAAGTTGATAGGAAGCAAGTTCAACTCCCTCAATATCGGTCGTGTGTATGGACTTCAAGACTTTCCACATCTTGTCAATGAAGTTCTAGGGGTCCTCATCAACCTTAGACCCTGTGAAGACTAGTGTGTTCATCCTCAGAAAATCTCTAGGCTAGGTTGCAGTAGTTGGCTCTTGGGAGATAGAATTAGGAAGCTGTGAACTCCAATTCCCTCTTTATGTGGCTAACAATTGGGTGAGAAGGGTGATAGCCCCTTTGCAATCAACCTTTGTAGTATTAACAAGTGGAGTAATAGGTGCCTGGGGAACTTTGGCAACTCTAGCTGGTCGACCTCGACCTTTCGTCTCCAACTGAGCAGGCACCTCTGAAGTAGGATTCTCAATATTACCAATTGCGGTATCTTTTTGGATGGCGGTATGCTTAGGAGACATGATCAGCAAACGCGTGACACACATGATAGAAAAGGGCTTTATAGAGTTAAACTCTATCATACGAACTCAGAATACAAAGAAGTGTAACCATTATTAATGTTTTATAGCCTCCTGTTTATAAAGTGTGGTGCACAACACACCCATAAATAAGACTCTACTAAACACGGCTTCATAGACTCCCTAGGACTTGAACTCTGTGCTATGATAACACGTTTATTACACCCCAGGAGGGTACCCTTTGCGTGGCTGACACTTGAAGGACCAGTGTTGATCCTCAAGAGAACCACTGGCCTCATCATCACATCATATGCAACAGCGAAAGAATACTCAGAAAAGCCATCCTTTTAGATAAATAAAACTCAAAATAATAATGGTTCTCCAATGATCAAGTTTGGAAAATAACAACGATCAAACTACCTCTATTCAATGTCTATGAAGTCTCTACTCTAATCTAGAAGGTGCCAAGACAAGCCCCGGGCTACCTCAATCAAAGAAGGTAAAAATACTTAATAAAACATGAAAAAAGGCTCACCAACTTCAAACCATCTAATTGGTGATGTACACCTTTTTCTATATAAGGTTTCATAAGGGGCCATTGGAATGCTTAAGTGATTAATATTTTACTATACATACACTCAATAAGAGGCAAATGATTATCTAATTATCCTTAAAATCAATAACACATGCTTTTAACATATCTTTCAACATCTCAATTGTTCACTATGCCTGATCATCTGTCTGAGGATGGAAAGTGATGCTAAGAATTTCTTTTGAGCCTAAACCCTTCTGAAAGACCTCCAAAGCTAAGCGGTGAATAGATCTTTTTTATTTGAGATGATAGACAAGGGAACTCCATAAAGTCTAGTGACCTCTTGAATATATAATTTGGCATAATCCTCTCTGGTATTAGTCGTCTTAATGGTCAAGAAATGGGTTGATTTAGTCCTTTTATCCATGATCACCCAAATCGAATCATGTATCTTTATAGACCATGGTAAACCTACAATGAAGTCCATATTGACCATCTCTCATCTCCACTCTAAAATCTCTATATTTTGAGCTAACTACATGGCCTTTAGTGTTCCACTCTGACGGGTTGACATGATAAATGAACAATTAACTCAAGGCATAATTCAAATAATAAATCTATTGCAATAAAGATGAGTTTAAAAATAGACTTGAAAGTACATCATTTGACCCTGTCTAAGTCTGCGCTAACTGTAAAAAAGGTGCCAGGACAAGTCCAAGGCTACCTCAAAACTATAAAAAGAAAGACATGATACTAAAATAAAAGGCTTCCTCTGAATGATGGGATGACTCACCAAGCCCTGAGAAATATTCAAAATCTTCAACGAATCATCAGCTGGGGATCTCTGGCACCTAATCTGCATCTTGAAAAGATGTTGTATCAAATAATGTTAGTATGTAAAATATACGGTATGTAATATGGATGAGTAAGACAATATGCATCAAGGTATTCAAAGGAAGAACTAGCCCAACATCAACATGCTATTCAAGTTTAAACAGTGTAAATAATATTTCCTTCAATCATAAGTATGAATATATTACAACACAATAAAAGAATATATTTTTAATCTTAGGAAGTTTCTCTAACCGACAACCATTACTTATGAGCTAGTGATGATACAACGAACTATTGTCATTGCCACAACCTTCCAATACCTTGCCAGAGTAAGGGATACAAAACTCAACTCATCAATTTATATAAAAGCCTTCAGTAAGGCTAAGGAGTCACCCAAATTAACGGTCACGATCATATTCTACGCTGACTACGTAGTTTATGGGGTTGGAGTTACCTCAATCGTACCCAAATTGGTGCTCAATGCTACTCTTCAAAATAACTCATTATGCTTTTATACTTAATAAAGCAAAATACTCTAATCATTTCATTTAGTTTCATTGGACCTAAACTCAAAAAGCTCAAACTCATCACAAATCATCATGCTCTTGCATTCAAAATCATTCACATCTTGACAGTATCTTTCTCAAAATATCATTTATCTCAATGCTCAATTCATTTAAAACCAACGTTTATGCTATTTGAAGACTCAAAAAAATATGCATTATCTTAGCTTGAAAACAATATTTTATCGTACTATAAAGATCAGGAAAGAAGTGAAATATTTTATAAACACCTTGTAGTTTCCTACTCATAGATGTGACACGCTTCACACCAATGAATAAGACTCTATTCAATATGACTTTCAAACACCATAGGACACCTTAACCCTATGCTTCAATACCAAGTTTATTACGACTCAAGCTAAGCCCTAGGCATGACACGATGATTAGAATCTCAAATGACTCTAACCAAGCATCTTAGCATATTAAGCATACATAAGGTAATTATAGAAACATAAGAATGCGAAACTAAAACAAAGAAAAGTCTACAAATCTCATCCTAGGATTGTAAAAAGTAGAAGACAACAGAGTCTCTTTTTCACTTATGTTTGAAAAGCCTCTAGATCATGGATGAGTTACTTAGATTAACTCAATGTCTAAAATGAACTAAAAGATATAGAATCACCAAGACAAGGGAAAATCATAAGCATGTCCTCAGATTATGAGGACTTACTGCTTCAAGCTTGAAGGTAGCACTAGCCATATGAGGGATAGAGATGCTCGTCTGAAGCTACATTATAATAAAATGTAAGCAAAAGAAAGTATGTTTAATATTATGAATTTACCAAATATAAGAGTACTGGACATGTTCTAAATCATAAAATGTAATTGACCAAAATAAAGAGCATGGTAAAAAGTTTTAGTAGAGTATAAGTATGACCAATGCATGATAAAAATCATAATAAACATCAATAAGGAACATGAGTCATAAATAGTTATATCATATGTAGGATATCAATCATAATCGACTATAAAATCATGAGATCTATTATATGAAATCTCAATGTTTTCCCATACATTGAAAAACGAGAGACTACTTACTAAGATAGACTACCCTGTTAAATGGGTGTCATGAACATAAACTATATGTGGACCCACTAGCAAGTCTAAATAGACATAATCATATTGTGGCACGTAGTAACGTGACTAGATATTACTATTAGGAACCCCTTAGGTTGAGTCCTGTCATGATCCAAGCTAGGCCTTTAATATGAAACGGCGATTAGAACCCTGAAGGTCTTCTACTAAGTCTATTAGAATGTAAAAATACATAAGGTAAGAAGAATATCAATGACATAATAAAATCGAAAGTACAGTTTCAAACGATGAAAGTTTAGGCAATAAAAAGAAACAAGTTAACACACAAATAAATAGGACTACACATAATAATTTATCCAACATGTCTTTACTACTCTAGATGAGGGCGTATGACAAACCTGAGCTCACTCTAACCATAAAAGTAAGATCATAACTAAAAACATAAACTCAAGGTGATTGTCTTCGAAGCAAGAGGACTCACCAATCAAGTAATCAATAACTCCAACTATTCATGAGCAGGATATGCAGGGTAATCATCCAACCCTATATATAGTAGTAGAGTTGTAAGTCATTGGTTCCTTTCACATAGTCAAATAGTAGAGTTATAAGTCATTGATTTCATCATTAATCACTAACATAGTTATATGCACCTAGATAACTGCATCATCCTTTCAGCATAAGTTAAGTACACATAGTAACCAAATCAACACTCTATGAATATAAACAAGTATAATTTTGGGTATAAGTATGTGCCCCTTTTTAGCATATTGATCTCTATAAAGTACTAGATTTTAATTAGCATATCAAGTCATTAACCACTGATCAAACAATTATCAATCATACAAGCATGATTTTAGTGAAATAAATAGTTCAACAGTTCACATGCTTATTCATATAAGTTGTCATCAATATAATTATGAACAAATAGAGACTATATCCAAAGATCAATTAGTAATCTACATCAATCGAAGACTAAAACGAGTAAGATAAATCTCGAAAGTCTTTCCTTTTTCACCACCTTGAAATGCTTAAGTCCTAGGACAAACAAAATATTACAACACTTCAATAATTCAAGAAAAAATTTAGAAGCAACTGTACTAGTACCTAAAATTCAGTTACTAATTTTAAGAGACCCCATTTTCTTCTAGGATCTTAAAAAGTCAATCAGTAAGTTATATTATTGGTCTTTACTGTTACTTCTTTATCATTTGGCAGTTGACATTCTTTTTCATGACATTTTTGACTAATTTTACCTAACTGATAACGTTATTCGTTAAGTTTCCAAGTTAGCCTAACTTGGAATTTTGACTCTCTCTCTTTTGATTTTGTTATATATATTGAATAAGTGAAGAGTTTCTGCTAGTTCGATCTGCTTGAGTTGCCTGTTTATTTCTCTTTTATTATTTGGGGCTCATAAAAATATATTGTGAATTTTTAATTTAATCTTTTCAAGGTAGTTGTATATTGACGTGTCTGTATTAACTGCTTCATTATATTTCTTGAGCTGCTTCAACTATGATTTACTGTATTACCCCTAATAATTTTCCCAACTATTTTAATGTAATTTTACTATATCACCCTAATCAGTTATTTTAAGATATGTAAATACTAGAATTAGCATAAATAAACACAAAATCATAAACTAAGTCTTTCTTTTTAAACTAGATAAATAAAATTAAATAACTATTTTAATACCTTTCAATGATTGTAAAGTCCTTTTATATAAACCAAAAAGTTTATATATATCATTTAAAACAATATAAAAAGTACCATAAATTTATTTTATTATAATATCAAATTTGATCAATCATTAATAAACTTTCTTAAATTCAATGGCGGACCTCACATTGAAGGCTTGTGGGTTCTCAAGCTTCCATTGTCTTTAACCAAATTCAATTTATTAGCCAAAGAAAAGGGGGATTAGGCATTGAGTGAGCAATTATAGTTAACTTTTTCTTTTAGTCCTTTAAAATTACTTTTGGCGAGTATTCATAATTTTAATATTTATCATGACAACACAATATTTAATTTCATCTTTTTCCTCTCTTTCACAAACAAAAACATAATAACTTAATATCTCCTAATCCTTTTTTTTCCCCCCATAATCCTCATATTCTTTCATGATTATTCCCACTATTCTCAAAATAACTTGGTTTATTTTTCGTGGGTCATTGAAGTACAAATAAAGGTTGCATTGATTCCAAGTATCTAAATGAATTTCAATTTTTAAGATTCTTCAATGATTGGGTATGATTTAACCCAAGAATATCTTTTTATTTTCTTTTCTTGAATTCAAGTATGTTTTTATAAAAATTCCAAGTCATGATTGACATGCCACTTGAAATAAATATAGATTTTCGTAAAATTGATAACAATAAATTTAATGTAATCTTATGAATGGAATTTAAAAAAAAAAAGATACTAGATTAGATACTAATTATATTCATACATTTGAAAAGGTAGAGAAATAATAGATAATAACATACAACAAATAGAAAAGCTAAAAGTAAAGTGGAGATTTTTGTAAAAATATTGTTAAATCTCTATTAAAATATATCTTTTAGTATCAGTTTGAACTGACTTATTTTAAATACTTTTAAATTAAAATAATTTTTAAATAATTTTAAAAAATTAAAAATACTTATTTTTAAAATAAAAAAAAATTAAAATTCAAAAGTTAATCTCAACGAGCTCTCAAACTTCTAATGATGATTTTTTTTAAAGAAAATGTAATTGCACATAGGAATGGGAAAATAGGAAAAGAATTTTAGAGATATTTGTGTAGAAAAAAAAAAAGATATAAGGCTTTATAAGAACAATGACATGTCCATGAATGGATGTTCGCACGTGTGGCCTAAATTGGCTCTTTCTTTACCGGAGTCGTACTACAAAATGACAAAAATAGCCCTTCTCAAAAATGGCTATTTGATGCAACAAAACAATCACATTTTGTTGTTTTTTTGTAAAAAAATTTCTCCTTCATTCACATTACTACACTATATATGGTACCAAACAAAAATTATCATGGACCACACTACCCTCAAAATGGTAAAAATTAAATCAATTATATGCACTCACTATTTATACTACTATTATTAATTAAGTAATAAAGATAAGATATTTATAGATACTTAATTATATTTTTTTCTATAAACAAAGATTTTTAGACTTAAAAAGGACGTTTGTCTAAGCTTATAAGTTAATCAAATTGACTTTAGCAGTAAAATAACATTTTTTTGAGAAAGTACGAACTAGTGGAAAAGAGCCTTTTTCTGGGTATTGTATCCTCGTAGATTCCTATTGGATGCACGCCAGTTGGACATCAGATTTCATTATCAAGAAGTGTATCCATGGCTTGTTGTACTAATTTGTTGTAACACATTACTAATCCTCCTAGCGTAGATCTACTTGTTGTTAATAGATCGATTAGAGTATTATTTTGATAGGTAACTCTTCTATGCATTTAGTAAATATCAAAATGCTTATAAAGACGAAAATCATAAATTACTGTTTTCAACTTATAATATTTCAATTTATACGCACTTTTGATTTGATCAATTATTTTACTAGATATTATTTAAATTCTCAAAATACCTTTCCAAAAACAAAACTCCTAAGATGATCCTCTTCACTCTTCACGTGTAGATTTCCTATTTTCCTTTTCATGATAATAGCTTTTCTATTTTCCTTTTCATAATAATAGCTTTCTTTTCAACTTGGTTTTCTCACTCCATTTTCCTTTTTCCCCTTTTAAACTCAGACTGGTTACATTGGGAAGCTATCAAAATAGAAAGTAATTATGAGTTTACTCAACTTTTTGGGTCATAATCGTTATGCAAGAGATATGATCGAGTGATTTAAGGCGTAGAAATGAGAATGTGAATTCAGCAGATCGTTTCTCCTTTCTATGAATTCTCTCAATTTTTGGGGGATGATCATTATATAGGAGAGATGATCGAGTGATGAGATGATCAAGTGATTTAAGACGTAGTATTAAAAACAGAAAGTAAATTATGAGTTCACTCGATTTTTGGACATAATCATTATGTTGGAGAGATAGTCAAGTGATTTAAGATATAATATTGAAAAATGAAAGTAAATTATGTGTTCACTTGATTTTTGGGTCATAATCATTATACAGGAGAGGTGGCAAAGTGATTTAAGGTATAGTATAGAAAATAGAAAGTAAATTATCAGTTCACTTGATTTTTGGATCATAATCATTATGTAAGAGAGATAATCATGATTTAAGACGTAGTATTAAACACTGAAACTAAATTATGAATTCAATCAATTTGTTGGTCATGATCATTATGTGAGAAAGATGGCCGATTAATTTAAGGCAAAGCATTAAAATTGCTATATAAACTTTTGGTTCCAACTCACATTAAGTATGTGAGAAAAATAAATCACGAAAATAATCCCAAGCAAGATTGTGGAAAATTCCATTTCAATTCCTATTAACCCCATTGCATTATAACTGAAAGAAATAAGAAATGCACAATTTTTTTCCCAATAAATAATAAAGGAAAAAATAAACTTAATCTTCTAATTTATTTTATGGGGTTAACCCCACACTTGACAAATAAATGGATCAGACTGTGAAATGTATTAATTGATCAGTCTATTATGAGACGTGATTAAATTTAATTGAAAATTAAATTATTAAATGTGGTTAAATCTAACTACGAATCAGATCTTATTGAAAATAACTATGAAAGGTGACTAAATTTAACTTAGAATCAGACTGTAAAACGTGGCTAAATCTAGCTGAGAATCACACTGTAAAACATGGCTGAATCTAACTGAGAATCACGTTGCTATGAAACATGATTGGATCTGATTGGAAATCACTATGAAACGTGGCTAAATTTGACTGGGAATCAAACTATTAAACTTGGCTGAATCTAGCTGGGAATCACACTGTAAAATATGATTAAATCTAACTGGGAATCACATTGCTATGAAACGTGGTTGGATCTTCTTGAAAATCACTATGAAACGTGGCTAAATTAACTAGGAATCAGACTATTAAATGTGGATTCACCGTAAAATATGATTAAATCTAACTGAGAATCACACTGCTATGAAACGTGGTTGGATCTTATTGGTATCACTATGAAACGTGGCTAAATTTAACTAGGAATCAGATTATTAAATGTGACTGAATCTAGTTGGGAATCACACTATAAAACGTGACTGAATCTAACTGGGAATCACACTACTATGAAACGTAGTTGGATCTTATTATAAATCACTATGAAACGTGGCAGAATCTAAATTGAAATTATATTATAAAACGTAACGTGATTGAAGCTGAATCAAAATCAAATTATGAGATATGGTTAAATCTAAATCTGAATTAAACTATGAGACGTGATTGAGTATAAATAGAAGAGACGATGATTCTTCTCACTTTGACATGAAAGAATCTTCAAATTATAGTCCCAGATATGACTTTTTAGACTAGTATTAGCTCAATACTACTACAAGTTTTTCTTTTAATCATTATTTTATTAAGAGGCAAAAGAAAAACATTGCAATCATAAGAAAAAATATAAAGAAATATAATTTTATTGATAAAACAATATAAGCCACAAAATTTATTTGTTCCCTTGATTCTTCTTTCGAAATTTATTTTTTGTGATCTGAAAATTGTAAATACTGTATTTTTTTCGAATATATAACGATAATAGAAACGTCAAATGACTTCTTTAGCAAAGACAATAAATATCTTAAAAAGTATATAGAAATTCGAGATGCCTCTTCAATGAAAAATATTATCCTTTTTATAAGCGTGAACTAGAGTTTAGTGTAGCATAATCTTTAAAAATCCTAATTAACACTGAACTCATCTTAAATATCCCACAAATTTTCATTATCTACCCCATGAAAAGTAAAATAAATAAGAATGGAGTATAATAGTTATTTTACATTATCAGTACAATAAATTATTATTATTATTATTATTATTATTATTATTATTATTATTATTATTATTATTATTATTATTTGGTAAGAGAGGGAAACATCCTGGCAGGAACACAAGGGCCCCATGTATCTATATCTGTACAATTCTCTAATCCCAGTTTTGGGTCTTAATATCTTTACTTAAAAGAGTTGATTAAACCCTAATTAATCCCTCATCATAAGTACTTAAAAGAGACAGTTAATAAATGAGGCAAAATGGAATCTCCTATTATTAATTATTAATTAAAATTAGAGAGTGATGGATCTACCTTTAATTAATCACACGTACGCGGAAACCTATACAGACAAACACTTTGTTTTAGTGACACATAAATACCTTAAAGAGGTAGGAATAAAGGCAAAATTCCCAAAGAGGGACAAAATTTTTTTTAAAAAAAAAAATTTATGCATTCCTTTTTACTGATACACTATACTATTTTAAAATATCCAACAATACTTATTCGACTTATAAAATTAATGAATAATTTATTATTTTTTATCTATTTTACTTTTGTTATTAAATGATATGTATTTATTCTTTAATATTAACATGACTTATATTTAATAAGTATGATTTGTATGATAATAAATTTCTAAGTATATAATAATAATTTTATTTATTGTACTTAAGATTTATCTCATAGCTCAAATTCATGACTTTTTCTAATCATATAATAATAATTTTATCAATTACGTAATTAATTTCTTAGCTATCATTTTATATAATTTATTTATTTTAGTGTTTATTTATTAAAAGTGTTACTAATTCTTTTGAGATAGACTTAAAAAACAAAAGGTGCCAGATAAATTAAGAAAAATATTACTCCATTCAGTATTTCGTAATATGATCAGATTTTAATCAATAATAATAACAAAAATAGTATAACTTTTACTATGTGTGAGATTTGAAATAAATTCACTTTAAGGGTCATCTTTATCGTGCATTTACAAAAGACTGATTTCACGACTTGAACCTATGACTTTCTTTTGTTAAATAAGAGTTTCAAAAAGACTTTTTTTTTTTTGAAAATTGAGGGTAGGGGAAGGAGAAACGGAGAGGTGATTATAATGTGGGGAATCAAACTCTCACCAGCAAGGTGAGAGTTCAGGTAACCAACCAACTGAACTAGTAAGATTCTCCGAGTTTCAAAAAGACTTGTTTTCTAAATTTTGAAAATTTTGTTTCCCAGTTAGATAATTACACACAATAAAAAAGAAGACCATCCAAAATAGACATATGAAACCAAACTTCAAATCATACTTTGAGGAGAAAAAAAATATACATATTACAGAGAGAAGAGCTGAAAATATGGGTCACATGGCATGTGGTGCACCAGCTGTGTCCACTCTTCCATCCCTCCTCTCCCAATTTCACCCCACCCCCTACTTACCCAACTCACCCCTATGCCCACTCCCCACACCCCACCCCACCCCCACAATCCCAAAGCTCAAACTTTCTACTATACATACCCTTCTTACCTTCCTAACTTTGCCTTTTGACTCTCTTCACATTCTACTACTACTACTCTCCCTTTCTTATTAAAACCTGCACTAATCCTATCTTTCTTTCAGAAAAATATGGAACCCCTAGAACTCAAACTATAGATTCAAGAACATCTCCATTCTAAGCTAAAAAGCTCCAATCTTTGCAAAATGAAAGCTCACAAAACTGTTTTCTACCAACACCCTTTAAGCTTAAACAAGGTTTTCTTGTTCAGTTTTTATCTACAACCCCTCTTTCTTCTTCTTATCTTCTTGCTTCCTCCAGCTTCTCCAGCTTCTGTTAATGGCCTTTTCAAAGACTCCCAACAGCTTCTTTCCTTTAAAGCTTCACTTCCTCCAAACCCACCTCTGCTTCAAAACTGGTTGTCATCCACTGACCCTTGTAGTTTCACTGGTGTTTCATGCAAGAATTCTAGAGTTTCCTCTATAGATCTCAGTAACACTTTTCTAAGTGTGGATTTCACTTTGGTCTCGTCCTACTTGCTTCCCCTTTCTAATTTGGAGTCTTTAGTGTTAAAGAATGCTAATCTCACTGGTTCTTTAACTTCTGCTGCTAAATCCCAATGTGGGGTTTCTTTAGGCTTCATAGATCTAGCTGAAAACACAATTTCAGGACCTGTTTCTGATATCTCTAGCTTTGGAGTTTGTTCAAATCTTAAGTCCCTTAATCTTTCCAAGAATTCCATAGACCCTCCTGTTAAAGAAATACTCAAAGGTTCAACCTTTAGCCCCCAAGTTCTTGATCTTTCTTTCAATAATATCTCAGGCCAAAACTTGTTTCCATGGGTTTCATCTATGGGGTTTAGTGAGCTTGAGTTCTTTTCTCTCAAGGGTAACAAACTATCTGGGAGTATTCCTGAATTAGACTTCAAGAATTTGTCATATTTGGATCTTTCTGCCAACAATTTCTCAACCCTTTTTCCTTCATTCAAAGATTGCTCTAATTTGCAGCACTTGGATTTGTCATCCAACAAGTTTTATGGTGATATTGGTACTTCACTTTCTTCATGTGGGAAGCTTAGTTTTCTCAACCTTACTAATAACCAGTTTGTAGGTTTGGTCCCTAAGCTACCAAGTGAAAGCCTACAGTATCTGTATTTAAGAGGGAATCATTTTGAGGGTGTGTATCCAAACCAGCTTGCTGATTTGTGCAAAACTGTGGTGGAGTTGGACTTGTCCTACAATAATTTCTCAGGTATGGTTCCTGAGAGCCTTGGTGAATGTTCAAGTTTGGAACTTGTTGATATTTCCAACAATAATTTCTCTGGTAAGTTGCCTGTTGACACCCTCTTGAAGTTGAGTAACCTGAAGACTATGGTCTTGTCATTCAACAAATTTGTTGGTGGTTTGCCTGATTCTTTCTCCAACTTGCTCAAATTGGAGACTTTGGATGTGAGTTCTAATAATCTTACAGGGCTTATTCCATCTGGGATTTGTAAAGATCCTATGAATAGCTTGAAAGTGTTGTATCTTCAGAATAATTTGTTCACAGGTCCTTTACCTGACAGTCTAAGCAACTGTTCACAGCTGGTGTCACTTGATCTCAGCTTTAATTACTTGACTGGTAGAATACCATCAAAGTTTGGGTCATTGTCAAAGCTGAAGGATCTAATCCTTTGGTTGAATCAGCTTTCAGGGGAAATCCCACAGGAGCTGATGTACTTGCAGTCCTTAGAGAATTTGATTCTTGATTTCAATAACTTAACTGGACCAATACCTGCAAGTCTTAGCAACTGTACCAAGTTGAATTGGATTTCATTGTCAAATAACCAATTGAGTGGTGAGATACCGGCTTCGCTGGGTAGTTTGTCGAATCTAGCGATTCTTAAGCTTGGAAACAATACAATCTCGGGAAATATACCTCCTGAGTTGGGGAATTGCCAGAGCTTGATATGGTTAGATCTCAATACTAACTTCCTGAATGGGTCCATTCCGCCGGCTTTGTTCAAGCAATCAGGCAATATTGCAGTGGCATTGCTGACAGGGATGCGTTACGTGTATATCAAGAATGATGGGAGTAAGGAGTGCCATGGAGCAGGGAATTTGCTGGAGTTTGGAGGGATTAGACAGGAACAGCTGGATAGAATCTCAACCAGACATCCTTGCAATTTCACAAGAGTTTATAAAGGTATAACTCAGCAAACATTTAATCACAATGGCTCTATGATATTTCTTGATTTATCCTATAATAAGTTGGAAGGTAGTATCCCAAAGGAATTGGGGACCATGTACTATCTGTCTATATTGAATTTGGGGCATAATGTTCTCTCTGGTGGGATTCCTCAAGAACTTGGAGGGTTGAAGAATGTTGCAATTCTTGATCTATCACATAATAGGATCAATGGGTCGATCCCGAATTCACTCACCGGCCTTACATTGCTTGGAGATATTGACCTGTCAAACACTGATCTAAGTGGAATGATTCCTGAATCTGCACCATTTGATACATTCCCTGATTATAGGTTTGCGAATACTTCCCTCTGTGGCTATCCTCTCCAATCCTGTAGCTCAGCGCCAAAATCAGATGCTAATCAGCATCAGAAGTCTCACCGCAAACAAGCATCGTTGGCAGGGAGTGTGGCGATGGGTTTGTTGTTTTCCCTCTTCTGTATCTTTGGTTTAATTATCGTTGCCATAGAGACGAAGAAGAGGAGGAAAAAGAAGGAGGCTGCTCTTGAAGCTTATATGGATGGTCATTCACATTCCGCAACTGCCAACAGTGCCTGGAAGTTTACGAGTGCTCGTGAGGCATTAAGCATCAACCTTGCAGCATTTGAGAAACCTCTCAAGAAGCTCACATTTGCAGATCTTCTCGAAGCCACCAATGGTTTCCACAATGACAGTCTTGTAGGTTCTGGTGGTTTTGGTGATGTCTATAAAGCTCAGTTGAAGGATGGAAGTGTTGTAGCCATTAAGAAGTTGATACACGTCAGTGGACAGGGTGATCGAGAATTCACTGCTGAAATGGAAACTATTGGGAAGATCAAGCACCGGAACCTTGTCCCTCTTTTGGGCTACTGCAAAGTAGGGGAAGAAAGACTACTGGTTTACGAATACATGAAGTATGGAAGTCTTGAAGATGTCCTGCATGATCGAAAGAAAATTGGGATCAAGCTCAATTGGCCTGCAAGAAGGAAAATTGCGATTGGAGCTGCAAGAGGGTTGGCTTTCCTACACCATAACTGCCTCCCACACATTATTCACAGGGACATGAAATCAAGTAATGTCTTGCTTGACGAAAACTTGGACGCCAGAGTGTCTGATTTCGGAATGGCTAGGTTAATGAGTGCTATGGACACTCATTTGAGTGTCAGCACCCTTGCAGGCACTCCCGGATACGTTCCTCCGGAGTATTACCAGAGTTTTAGATGTTCGACAAAGGGGGACGTTTATAGTTATGGTGTCGTTTTACTTGAGCTTCTAACCGGCAAACAGCCAACAGATTCAGCTGATTTTGGTGACAATAATCTTGTCGGATGGGTAAAGCTACACGCTAAAGGGAAAATAACTGATGTCTTCGATCGAGAGCTATTGAAAGAGGATCCAAGCATTGAGATTGAACTTCTACAACACTTAAAGGTTGCTTGTGCTTGCTTAGATGATCGACATTGGAAACGTCCTACGATGATTCAAGTTCTTGCAATGTTTAAGGAGATTCAAGCAGGGTCAGGCATGGATTCAACGTCCACGATCGGTGCTGATGATGCCAACTTTAGTGCAGTTGAAGGAGGGATAGAAATGGGGATAACTGAAAGTATAAAAGAAGGAAATGAGCTAAGCAAACACCTTTGAATGCCAACAATTTTCCAAGAAGAAGAATTGTCAGTGTAATTTTTAGCCAATTATTGTATGTACAACTAGTTTCCTCCATAAAATCTTGTGTTATTATACATAAAAGGAAGGTTGTTTTCTTTTTAAACTTTGTAACAGTGTTGTATATAAATAGTCTATGAGTTTGTTTTTGCTACTTTTAGCTTTCAATTTTAGTTCTGTTTTTCTTCATTCAAATCTAATCCTTAAAAGCAGTTGTTAGATTTCTGACCTCATTGATAGTGACTAAATGGAGGGTATTTTTGGCACTTTCTTCATTATCTTCAAATTTATTATTTTCCGACTCATTTTATGTGGTATATTTCGTCTTTAGTTTGTTTTAAAATAAATGTACTTGTTTAATCCGGATCGAAATATGATTTTTAAATTAAGTTCTGAATTAGTGGATGCTGAAGAGACTTATAGAATGACAAAGGCAAAATGAGCTTTTGCATTATTTTCGTTAATCTATGAACATGATCAATATATTTTGATCAAATAGAAAAAGAAAGAATCAGCATTGATCGATAGATTTCTTAAAAACAAACGAAAAATTGTTTTGTCTTTAGTCTATTTTAAAATAAATGTAGTTGTTTTATACTAAGAAACAACTTAACTTTTCAATAATTTTTTACCCTTATTTATTGGCCTTGTTTTGCTTATTTGATTGATTGAAAGAATTTTTTCTTCAAATAAATATTCTGAACTGAACAAACAGACTGTCTTATTTTCTTTTTTAAATTTTATGTTAAATGAGACGATATCATATAAATTAGGACAAAGGTAATATTGGTAATTTTTTTAAAAAAAGGACTTAATAATTAACTCTAAACTTGTCAGGATATTCAAGTAACCACTTGAACTAAGCTAATAAATATTTTAATTAGATATTTTTTATTCAAATTTTGATCGAAAATAAATTGTATATGATCTCTTTCATCTATTAGGTTGTTAAGTTATCATCTCCTTTAATTATACGAATTTACCTCAATAAATCATAAAACCTCGGAGATTTTTCTACTTGAACTTGATATGATTAAATAAAATGATTTATTTTATATAATTAATTTAATTATTTAATAAACAAATGAAAATATGCTCAAATTGTTTCTGAAATCTAAACCAAAAGTATTTAATTAAACTACTTTTATTAAAAATTGAGATATATTCATCCAGAACATAACTTAATTCGAATGTGTAAATGAAATATTTTTATAAAAAAATTGTAGCATGTCAATGCGTGTCTCTTCTGGAAACAGCCGCTTTATGTTTTTAAACATAGGGGTTAGGCTGCGTACATCCGACCCCCCCTCACCCCGCAATG
>JAPFFP010000080.1:13637690-13654979 GCA_026153255.1 Solanum medicagineum
ACAGACAGCTAGCAATGCTTTGACCATTCAACTATCTTCCCTATAACGTATTTCTTTATCACATGATTGAATAGTTTATTTCTATCTTAATCGAAAAGAAATTGGAAAATTATTTGCATTTCCCCCACCCCTCCTCCACACACAAGGTCGAATGTATAACATTCATTACATATTCGAAAGAATTCAATAATTTTGACAATATGTATTTATATATAATTTATTTCAAAATCTAATGAATTGTCATGTTGTGAAATTTAGAATTCGTAAACTGAAATACATAGAAGGTAAAAATAAATAAACTCAGTATAAAAATTTATCGTCATCCAAATTGTAAAATATAAAAAATATAACATGAAATTCTATCATAAATTTAAGATCGCATAACTATATGTGATTTTCACGTTATAACTTACAATTACAGTAATTCAGTCGAGAATTACTTGCCTGAGTCAGTTATCGCTTTCTTGTCTTTTTGGACGAAATTAAGCAGAAATACTTTATCTTTCTCTCAAATAAAAAATTATTTTATTTTTCTCTCTTTTTTTACATTATACCTATTTCTTGCGTATGGATTTCATAGATTGAACAGGTTATTCTCTTTTATTGGTAGAGAGATGACCTAGGAGTTGATTCGCACTTACCATCAGAGTAGGCAATTGAGTTATATCCGAACTAAAACTCCATCAAAATAGAAGAATTCTAACCAAAATAGAACTCTATCAAAGTAGTAGAAAAAATGAGTTATAATCAAAATGAAACTCCTCATAATTATCCCATTAGAATTTAGTTAGTAATAAATATTAAATCAAAATTAATATTAATGTGAGTCATCAAACTAAAATAGGTGAGTTATAAAATTAGCATTTTCCCACTTGGCGCACATAACATCATTTTACTTAATGATTTGATAAACATTTCAATTACAATGTGCACATATACTAAATTCAACATCGTTAGTTGTTTGAGTAAATCAACTAATACGAGTCATTGAGTCGGGTATCACATTTTAACATACAATTTGTTTGGCGTGGGTCCCATGAGAGGGTCATTGATGATTATTTTGTTGAGAAAGATAATGGTTGGAATTGGTATATTGAATATAAATTGAAAACTATTATTGTTTTTTGTATATGTGTGGTGTCTTGTGTTGTGGTTAGTTGTTTATATTTCACTTATTGGAATAGTCGCATGATCCACTATTGTTATGTTTGTTGAAACTGCACTTGCTCTTTCTTTTTTGTGTGTAGGGCATCTTCATGTTGTTGTTGATAGACCTCAAATAAGAGACCGGTGAACTATCAAATTTAAGGGTAAGCCAATTCATTTAGGCCTACCATGGATTCATCTATTTTTTAATATATTTATTTTCAAACTCGAACACTTTAGACAATTGTTGTTATTATTTCTTGGGATTGCATCCCCGGCCATATAATGAATTTTTTGATAGAGTTATGGTACAATGACTTTGAGGTTCTAAGAGGGTTATTTCGCATTGCTTAGTTATTTCTAGTTGAGTCTTCAGTTTATGGAAACTCAACTTCTTCTTGTTTAAATCGACTTTCGTAATTCTTAAATGCCTAATTCTTAATAGATTACTTAGTGGGGTTATAATATTCATGCTAGCCCCAGCAGATTAGTGTGGGTGTCACTCACGATCTGATAGAGATCATGATAAAAACAACCTAATAGTTCTAACAAATTTAACCCTTCATTCTTTTTTATTTTTCTTTTATTGTTATGATGCGTTTTTTTTTTTTTCATTTTGATTATAATTCCCAATTATCAATGAAGTCTTGAGTTGCACAAGTGGTGCTTTCACTATGATAATTACTTATAGTAGTATTTAAATGGAATTTGTGACATTGTAATCTTAAATTCTACTTTTTAAGATGTCTAATGGATCTCTCATTTTATTGATTTTTTTTACTTTGCACGCTTCATGTAAAGCGTGCATGTGCACGTGTGCTTTTTGCTTGAAGACTATGCAATTCCCATAATAAAAGAGGAGAAAATTTGCAACATGTCCAAAGTGGTCCTTTTTGTAGAAAACCCACCAAAATTATAGGTCCTATTTTCAAGATTTGGGTCCAAAAACAATGTACTAACTTGATCCCTTCTTAAAAAAGGCAAAAAAAATTTTTGGTATGGTTATAAATTGAGCTCATTAGCTTATAAATATTTTTTTAGAGTCGATCTGGCTAAGCTGAAAAAAAATAATTTTTAAAAAGTGTTTTAGAAGCACTTTTAAAAGTGTTAAAATTTATTTAAAAAATAAGCAATTATGTGTTTAGATAAAAGTGATATAGCTGAAAAAAAGTTGTTGATGTGTTTGGCATATAAGTGTTGTTAAACACCTTTTAATTAAAAGTATTTGAAATATCTTTTAACTTGTTAACATTATAAAAACTGATTACTTTAAGATTTTTCTGTATAAAAAAATAAAATAAAGTAAAATAAATTTATATTTTAATTCAATATCAAATATAAACTTATTATTTAAGTAAATTTTATATACACAAGTTAAAGATAAAACTTTTACAGTAAACAAGAAGAAAAGTTGGATTAGTAACAAATTTTGCAACTTACATTAATAGTAACGAAGAAGAGAACCAAGCTTTATCAAGAGAGAACACGGCGAGAAGAGTGTTGGGTTGTGGTTTGAATTGAAATAATGAGAAGGGAGAGAGTGGTTAGGATTACTTTAGTTAAAGATAACTTTGGGAATATGAAAAATATTTAGGGTAAAAAGGTAATTGTTTTGGTCAAACTATAACAACTTTAAAGCTAAAAAAATAAAAGTTGGGAGGTGCTGCTTTTAACTTTTAACTTATTTCAAGCAAATTTTAACTTTTTTTAAGTCATTTTGAAAATTACCAAAGACTTTTATAAACTAAAAAAAGTAAATTTGGCCAGCTTTTAAGCTAAGTCAAACGGGCTCTTAGTCTAATTTTACATATTGTTTTAGTTCGAAAGAGTTATCCCTAAATAGTTGACGCTTTAAATTTTAAGATAAAAATAGATCCTACTTGTTTTCAACTATACCCTTCACCTTAACGAAATATGCTCAATATTTAAGAGAAAAATCAATTTATATTTATTAAACAAAGATAACTTAATAAATTATATGTTGCATTTATTGCTTCTATAAGTGTAAAAAAAAAAGGATAAAAAAGACTATTAAAATGAGACTGAAAAAATACGTTTTAATTAATTTATTATTTAATAACACAAATAATGCTCATAAATAAAAGTCGGCCAAAATTAAAGCATATAAGTTTGATCATTCATAACTTATGATTTTTGAGCTAGAAACATTTTTAATTTAGGCTCCACAATTCTTTTTTTACATGTAAAAAAAATATATTCTTTTCAGTTAAAAATTACTTTTTCTTAGAAAACGCACAAATCATTTGTTATCAGCTTCAACACTTTCATATAGACACACCATCACTTGTATATAAAATCATATTCAATACTTACCAATTTTTATTATTATTTGATACTTTATCAATTATATTACTCTTTAAGGAAAACTTACGCGAATAAAAAGATATATATAAATTAATTATCTAATATAGTTATACTTTAAATTAATTACAACTCGCGGCGAATATCTAACTATAATTACAATTTGAATTTTTTATAATTCATGTGATTTGTACAAGTGATGTGCCTGATTATACAAAAATTGTGAATATACAAACACTGTTAATTATATAGCGAATTATATAAACATTGTGCACGAATTATGTAGCGAAATATACAAAATTGTAAATTATGTAGCGAATTATGCAAACTTATATAAATATTGCACGAATTATCTAAACTATAATTATAAAACATAATAAAAATATTTTTAAGTGGTTATATGTGAAAATTCCTCACTTCTGATCTGTTATTATCTTAAACATCTCTAAACTAATAATTATATACTATAACCCCCAACCCCCATCTTCTCCCAACCCATAGCAAGAATATTTAAAAGATAGAAATATTCAATTCAATGTGTGGACCAAATAAAAAAAAGATCCCCTTATTATAAATTTTGATGCATGCACACAAAACCAATTGGATGTTTATAAATGTCACTTGGATTACAAATTTTCATGTTCTTTTAATTTATAAATTTATGAAATTCAAAATTTGTCCCCTTCTTATGGACAACTTGCCATCACACATGCTCGATGTTATGTGCTTTGTGTGTGTCTGCGTGCTCTAAAACCTAAAAATATATGCAATTTATATATCGTCAAATTTCTTTATTGGCGTCAATCGTAAAAATACAGAAAACAGTCTCTCTAATTTTAAAAGATAGAGATAAAATCTGCTATATTCTATTCTTCCTAAATCTCACTTGTGAAATTCCAGGTATGATGTTGTTGCATCGATCGTAAAAATATTTTTTAGTTATTATAACGAAAAGGTTAGTATAAAATATATATTTTTCTGTTTCATTTTATGTGACGCTTTTTTTTTCAGTCTATCCCAAAAGAATATCATCTTATTATAACTAAAAATAATTTAACTATCTAATTTTTTGTCAACCCTTAGTGAATAATTTATTATCACACAAATATCTAAAATTGTCGTGTACCATAAATTTTAAAAATCTTTCTTTTTTTTCTTAAACACTGTGTCAAGTCAAATACTGCCACATTAAATGAGATAGAGGGAGTATCACGAGCAACTAACATAATATGAAATACTGCTTCGAAAAAGTGTCATTTAATCTTGTAGCTTCAAATATATCACGTGAAAAGTTAAAATTAAAATTTTACCAAAAAAGAAAAGAAGTCTTTAAATTTTTTTTCTAAAACTGACTGAAAGAAAAAGGAGATCATTTTTTCAAAAACAAAGGAGGTATATTTTTGAAGTATTTTTTAAATATATTAAAGTACTTTTTACTTCCTTTGTCTCAAAATACTTGTCATATTTTTCATTTGCACTCTTTTTACAAATATATTAATTATAAGAAAGGTATTTGCTTATTTTACCCTCTATTGTATTTTAAAATATTTTTCAATTAAATATCTACTTTTTTGTATATCATAAATTAAGATATTTGTGCTTTTTCAAAAAATAATTATTATCAAGAATAATTAAAAAAATCATTTAATTTTAAAGTTCTAAATATAAATATAATTTTTAGCAAGTACAACAAACATTAGGGGGAGATTTCTTCCCTTCCTATTAGGTCACTTTGTACAGAGGTAATTTTTTTTGTTTTCTATCCGGTGTCTGGAACTTATGATGTCTCGATTAAATTTGAATCGTGCAGAGTCCAAACTTGAGATCTTTGATTAAGGATAAAATACTTTCTCTGGTGCATCACAACCTATGTTGGTTATATAAAAATATTTAAATAAAGAAATATATATTGACCCATTTCCCAAGGTTTTTAGAATTACAAAGCTCTTTTTAGGGGGGAAAAATCTTGACTAACTCGAAACAGTCAGTACAATTACACAAGCTAAAGAATTAAAATATTTCATTCAACAAAATCGATGTGTTTTATATTATTAGTAGTGTTCACATGCATGAAAACTTCATTTTTAATAAAGTATTTTTTTATTTTTTTAAATTAACAAGTTGGTTTTTTTAAAAATAATAAACCGTTTACCCGAGAAGTGCATTATGCGTGTTTTTAAAGGGTGTATTTAAGACAAAATATTACTTAAATAATTTTGATTTGAAAAGTAAACATTATATTTAGATGTTAGTATTATTTTTTGAGGTCTGACTCAGAATTTAATATTATTTTAAAATTTTGATTACTTTGAATTTGCATGGTATGAGATTCAAGAGATTTAAATTAAGATCTTTAATTAAATGTGGTGAGAGTCTATTCGTCTATCGCAATAATCTTTTCTAGTGTCTTCCAATTGATATTATATGCCTATTATGATTTTTAAATACATCTTAAATGGATAATGGCTTTATAAACAAGAATATTATCTAAATTATTCTTCTTTTCTCTTGAAAAATTAATTTATTGAAAAAATAAGAGCAAATTTGAAAAAAAAAAATTATATACTATCTTTTTTTTCTTAAGCTATGAAATACATTTGGATGAGTTAGATTTTTCGAAATATTAATATTTGGGATCGGGTTGTTGTTATATGACCAGAAGATCATGGATTCAAGCCTTGAAAACAACTTCTGACAGAAATATAAGGTAAGACTTTATACAATAGATTATTATAGTCGGATCCTTTCTCGGACCCTACACATAGTGAAAGCTTTGATGCACCTGACTTGCCCTTTTTGTTAATATTTAGGATCGGGGGTAAATCAATTTTGATATTTAATTTATTTCAATATTAAAATTTATTAACTATTTATTATAAGCTAATCCAAACATAATGAACTTTCTTTGACAGAGAGACATTAAGCATCTACTAATCCAAACATCTCCAACGTGCAATATTCTTGTTTGACCATAAAAAAGAAAAAAAAATGACAAATTGATTGATTTGTTTTTAAACCAATTCAATGAATTCAACCATGAAAATTCCCAAATCTTAAAAACAATTGTTTTCCAAATTAGGACATCTCATCCACAATCTTAAAAATATATTCACTTTCTAATTATTCAATATTCAAAATTTAGTTTTCTCTGATTCTTTTATTAAACGACATTATCCAAAGTTTATTATTTCTTTAACTAATTTGAATTGAGGTCAGCCAAAAATCAAAGTACATAAAATATTTTTCATTTTCAAAATTAGAATTCAAAAATTTTAATTTAGAGTGAACAAATCACAAGCACACTTGTTAATTTTGATTTTTTGTTACGTATGTTAAAAATAACTTCTTTGATATAAACATAAGTTGAATTCTTAAATATACTATCTTCATATAATTATATTTTTCTAGTGAAACGTCTATCAAAACTCGTCTATATTCACGCAAGCTAAATGACAGATCCTAGGAAGGAAAATTATAATTTTTTTCCCCTCTAGCTCACTGACAGCTAATATAAATCTACTTACCAAGATATTTAATTAATGGGATCATTATAATAATAATTATTTTTATTATTAAGTCAAGTTGTTTTTACAAAAATAAAACAAAACTATTGGAGAAGCATGCCACACGGCCATCTATTGTCGGAAAAAAAGGACATGAAATTAATTTTGAGAGTGAGTCATGTGTATTTGTTTTTGTCTAATCATGTGAGTTATAACTTAATTAAGTTTAATCAATTAATTAACTAAATTTATGATTTATTTGTTATCTGTCAATTGGATGTCCTTGTAAAAGTACGTACAAAAATAGTACAATTTGTTCGGTATATCAATGTTGCAAGTTTTTTTCGTAATTATAAACATCAATAATTATAATTAGAAAGATGTGCCTTAGGATTAGTGATAACAACAATTAATTGATTAAAATTTCTAAATTTCTGAATTTGTTTGAATTTATGTGGTACATAATTTTTTTAATCTATTCTATAAGCACGTCACCTTAATTGAACCCTCACCAACAAGGTGAGAGTACATGTAGTCAACCAATTGAGCTACTAAGATTCCCCAATGATAAATAAATTATTATCTTTTGAAAATAGTCTTTTTATCTCTATGAAGTAGTGGTAAGGTCTGCATACATTTTACAATCCCAGACTTCTATTTGTAAAATTACACTGAATATATTATTATTGTTTTTATTGTTGATAAATAAACTATTATAACCGTCCATTTTTTCATTGAATGTTGAACTCTTTAACAATGTTGATCATATATGTCATATTGAAATTATATCCATTGTCTATATTTATGTTTTTTATCCCATAATAAGATCTGAATATCTGATACATGAATAATTTAACGTATGAGTCCAACATTGATACACAATAATTGAACCATGGCAAGTAATCTTTTAGGTCTCAAATAGACCAATTTCAACTTAATTGTCACATCCAAACTGTTCATCATTGAAACTACTACTAATTGGCAATTTTCCTTTTGTCCCATAGCATACATCTTCTTTCTTTTTCTGCCCTTTTTTCGGGAAAAATTATAGAAATACACAATTTATATTTATCTAATTTCATATAATTTTTATTCTTTTAAAAAATTACAAAAATTTCTTAAATGATACAAAACTATAACAATTATTGATACAAATTACAATCTCTACTTCTCCTTATATCATTATTAAAAATTTTTAATGCTCCTACATTTTCGATATGTATCATTGATTTGTTTTTTGTATAAAAAAGAAAGGATTTTTGGTAATTTGGAAAAGGTTGGTATTAGTTATAATTAGCTTTAAAAAATATGAGATTTGTGTAAAATTCCTTCTTCTTTTTATTTGTCATAATTTTTTAAAATTCAAATGATATGAACTTTAATTAATATTTAAAAATATATTTTTCTCATCATATTGACATTAAAAAGAATTATAATTTATAAGTTTTTATAATTTTTTAATATTTAAAAAATTTTATTATAAAATATCGAAAAACTTTATTTATTCCTCTTTTTCAATATCAAGAAATCTTTGCTTATTTAGAGGGATATAGTTGGCTATTTTCAAGATTTTGCTCATTGTCTTTATCTAACAACTTCTATCTAAATGGTGAATTTACTTTAGCTCTACGAAATGGAAATTGACTTTTGCTAATTTTTGCAATCATGTTCAACAAATTGAAAATAAATGAGCTTATTTTAATGGAAGGAATAATATAAAATATATAACACACACGTGCACACAAATAATTTATACTCAATATATAGCCAGAATTAATTAGAGAGCTATATGTTTCTTGTCAATGTTATTATTCTCTTTGATTTTAAATACTTGTCATATTTATTAAAAATAAAATAATTTTATCAAAATATTATCTTTTTAGAAATTAAGACATAATTAATTACTTGTTCTGCTTTACCCTCAAACATAAAACATGCATAGATATTTATTAATGTACAAACGAGAGAAAAATATGAAATAGCAAGGAATAATAAATAAATATTATTTAATTAAATGGACTTCAATTAAAATTCTGTACAGCTGGAAGCTAGCTCATAATTAATATTGGGAAACCTTTCTTTTGGTGAGACAAGATTAAAGATATTATAATCTTGGCTTGACTTTTCCATATGGACACAGTAATGATATCTCTCCTCTTAAATTATTAATCATGATTTTTAAAATTTAAAAATTAAATTATATAATTTTTAGAAATTAAAAACAAAGTTACTTATATATTTTTTCTATTTTACTATTCATAGTAAAAGTTTTTGAACATTATAAGCATCTCAATTATTCGAAGACAAGAGTGACGAGATAATACATAAATAAATAAATACGATATTTATTGAAAAGATTAATGTGTATATTCTTAATTGATTGGCCAATGAGAAAACAATATACCTTTTATTCCAATGATTGAAAGTAGCTCAAATCAAATATTCAATCATAACTTGTATGTGTAAAGGAAGAGTAGTAAACTACTCCATTCTTATAATTTTTAGTGGTTCAATTTTTTAAAAAATAAATTTTATTTTTATTTTTCAATTTTATTATATTAAAAAGAAGGTAAAAAAATCTATTTTATCCTCAATAAATCGATTACTCAATTTTCAAATTATTTTCTAAGATCTAAATCTTGGAATGATTAACATAAATATTATGATAATCTCTTCATATTAATTCATATTAACATATGAAGTTTAAAGTAGATAAATAAAAATGAAACAGAAGAAATACTATTCAAGGGTATACCCACCATCAATAGTGTGGAGTAAAGATGGGGCAAATCTTCACCACAAGTTATAAATTATTCGAAAAGTTGAGTAATTTTGACTCATATTTTTTATTTGTGTTAAACGCATTCACTTTATACAAATAAGCTACTTTGAATTCAATTATTTTTCTAAAAAAAAACTTATAAACTTAAATTTTTTAATTTATTGTTGCTTCCGATCTTACCTAGCATTCTTGAGTTCTAGCGACAAATAGACATATATATACACAAACACTCGCTTTTGTGGCTGTATTTTCCAAAATTAGTCCATCAAAGTTTTAACAACAACAACAACATACCCAATAGAATTTCACAAGTGGAGCCTGGGGGAGGGGGGGGGAGGGGGTAAAATATACGCAGACCTTAATTACCACTACCTCACAAGGTAGAGAGGTTGTTTCCTCGGAATCCTCGTCTCAAAAAACACATAAGCAGAATAAACTAGATATGAAAAAAGGAGAAAAGAAAAGAAAAGGAAACAGAAAGAATGACTAACAACGAAAAATACATGATAATGACAAGTATAGTGTGTAAATACGATAAAATCAACGTATATATGACATATAATGACAACACAAGATATAAAAGTACGACTAA
Organism: Solanum medicagineum; assembly: GCA_026153255.1. Taxonomy (NCBI): domain Eukaryota; kingdom Viridiplantae; phylum Streptophyta; class Magnoliopsida; order Solanales; family Solanaceae; genus Solanum; species Solanum medicagineum. Next base: position 13,648,036 of record JAPFFP010000080.1, read on the forward strand.
TGCTACTACACTACTGTACCTCAAGGCTAGACATCCACCTAACCCTATTAACCTATTAACATGCTACTCGAATTCGCAGCCTCCACTCTTTTCTATCTGAGTTTATAATATTAGATAATAATTTGAATTAATCAGATCAGTAATATCTAAACATGAGGCTAAAAAAAACCTCTTTTAAGTGTGTGGGATGGGGGGTTGGGGTGGGGAGACAAACAAGACCACATAGGGACATAGTTGTGTGGTTGAGTGGAAAAAGAAGAGTGAAAGGGGTAGAGGTTAGGGTTGGATTGGGTTTATCCCAAACACATGGGCCAATGTCATTGCTGGTTTTGTCTCAAAGGGTTACCCTACACAAACATTTCCCTAACTTCTCCTCTTAATTTCCTCTCTATCCTTCATCACAATATGCCAAACCTATAACTACCATACATTTCTAATTTCAATATTTGATGTACACAAACATACTCACATGAGAAATTAGAATTTTAGATCAATTAATGTAAAGTTCATTGCACTAATTAGTAGTACTCCGTTCCTTTGAGTTTATGTGATATTATTTGGCCTTGTAAAAATTTCAATTTGTTAGTATCTATCATATTAATATTCGACCTTGTAGTTCTTGACATATTTTATTTATTGTGTTTTAATTGTTAGAATATTTTATTGTTGTTTTTGTTTCTTTCTTATAGACGTTATACTACTTTTCTTATAATTAGTGGCTATATTTTCTTCTTAGTTTTCTTCTTCTTTTACACGAGTTTGCTACATGTGAACTAAGGGTCTTTCAAAAATAGTTTATCTACCTCCACGAGGTCGGTGTTGTTTGCTTACTCTCTCCCCTCTCTAGACTCCCACCAAGTGAGATTTTACTGCACATATTATTGTTGTTATTGAAAAGCATAATAATTCTAAACAAACAGAAATTAAATGTCATAAATTGCTAAATTTCAAAAATTCATTTTTCTCAAATTTCAACTAATTTTATAACCAAATACTAGTTCAATAAACAACAATAAAAGAGTCAAAATTTACTGTCAGAATTACATTCCTAGGTCGTCTATCTAGACTTTTGATCGAAGTCAACTATCTAGGTTCTAGATCTAAAATACGATATCTTGCATAAAACCTAAATAAATGACCAGAAGACAGAACTGTCAATGCCAGTAAAAAATAAATGACTTACATAAACGTTCTAAACGTTGAAAAAATTAATTAAAAAAAATAACATGAAAACTTATTACAATATCCACTACTAAAAGGATATTCTTCTGTGAAAGTAGAAGGACAAATACAGCCTAAAGCACAAAGATGAAGATACTCGGTCGGCATGCTCCACCAGACCCTCAAGCACCCTCACGAACCGAAAAATGATAAAATGGAATTAGGCTTAGAGGAAAATTCTGTGAAAAGGTCTATTGTAATGTCCTTAATTAAAGTATTTTTTATCATTGATTGTTAATATTTTACATTTAAATTATTTATACACAAATATTATTGATAATACTCAAATTATAATAAAGTGATAATTGAAGGATATAAATTGAAAATAAAAAGCTATAGTTGAAATAGATCCCGTAATTTTAAAAAAGTCATACACCACCAATATATAATAACAAACCTAGTTAAAGTGGGTTTGGGGAGCATAGAGTGTACGCAAATTTTATCACTATCTAATGGAGATAGAGAGGTTGTTTTCAAAAGATCCTCGGCTCAAGTGTATTATCCCCAAATAAAAAAAGAAGAAAAATAGATATAGAATAGGGGCTAAAACGGTCTTAGTTTCGCTTCTATCATCCTGTCTACCATAAATGTCACTTTCACCTTCTCTTGAATAACTTCATTCCTAATCTTGTTCACTCCTAGTATGTCCACACATCTATCTCAACATCTCCATCTCCATGACATGCATCTTCTTCTAAATGATTGACTAGTTAGCTCTCCAGCCCATATAACAAAGACGGTCTAATTAACCACCATTTTATAAAACTTACCATTAAGTTTGAGTAGTACCTTCTTATCACACAATACTTAAGAGGCAATCCTCCATTCTATACATGTTGCCCCAATACGATGCATAACATTAATCTCTGGATGATGAAGCTAAGATATTTAAAGCTTTCTTTCCCGAGAATAAGCTAAGAGGCAAGCCTCACTTCCATTCCCACTTATTAATCGCAACACAAATTTGTATTAGTAGTATTTAATTTATTTTGTTCTTACTCAATTTGAACCGTTACATTTTGGAGTTTGTCTCTAAACTCCCAATTTATCATTAACACTATACTGCATCCTATCTCAATAGGAAAATATTCTGGATCTCCTCCTACCGTTCTAATTCAAGTTTTGGCTCCATTATACATGTTATTTATCGTCCTAATATACACCATTATGACACCCTTTAGCCTCCAGATACCTCTAGAGGACATTTCTCAAAACTTTGTCATAGGCCTTCTCCAAATTAATAAATATCATATGAACGTCCCTCTTTCTTTTTCTGTATTCTGCACAAGATGGATTACTTCACTAATTGAGTTCCTCAATATGAATCTGAACTGATTCTCTGAAATGAACACTCCTCTCTTCATCCTCGTTTTCACTATTCTCTTCCACATCTTCATAGTATGATTTGACAACTATCTTATAATTTTTGTAATTTTAAATATTACTTTAATTTTTACACAATAAAATAAAAAAATCAAATTTTTAATTTTTAATAAATATTTTTACCGAAGCAGACACAGATGGAACTCTCTTTCACTTTTTCACTAGATTTTTTCACCTTTGCAAATCTAGTACAAAAAGTAAAAATCATGATTGTCATAAATTTATACTACTCTTACATTGCATGACGTGTACATTCAGAGGCTGCCACGTCATCCAAGTTAAATGATGTCAGATGGAAGGCTAGTGGTTGACACGTAAGCAGCATCTTCTGCATGGCCCCCACGTCAGCATCCTTTGTGAAATGACAAGAATCACCTTACGATTGTCAGCTAATTTGATCCAATTCATAACGGATTTTCAAGCCTATTACTTCAGCTATATGGGGATTTTGATTTTTGACGGCTGGCTTAGATTTCAAGAATAATTTTGACGTCATAATATTTTTATTTTCATTTTTTAAGGAAAAGAAAGGCTTGGGAAAAACAAATTCCAATAAATGTCGATTATCAAATAAATTATATTTCATGTCTTTTGTGTTTTATATTGACCTATTTGATTCGAAAACTAATTTTAAAAACATGCATAAAATCAAATATTATGATCCTAAGTTATGTTGTTACATCCTTGTGTCTAAATTATTTTGACTTGTGAAAAAGTTTACAACAACAATAACATATTCAGTGTAATTTCACAAGTGCGATTTGAGGAGGGTAGAATGTACGCATATATTATCACTATCTCAGAGAGGTAGAGAGGTTGTTTTTTTGGGAACTCTCATCTCAAAAACCCATAAGCAGAATAAACTAGATATGAAAAAAAAAAAGAACAGAAAGAGTGACTAATAACAAAAAGCAAATGAGAGTATGTAAATACAATAAAATTAGATGGATAAAATAATACAAGATATAAAAACACAACTAATAAAACTTATTATAAAGCAAAATATATGAAAAAGCTTATTTTTCTTAAAATAAAGTAAAAATAGAATAGTATTGAATAAAAAGAAACAAATAAAAATAAATAACATCTCAACTTATTTCTTTTTTTCTCAATTCTAGATATAACTTTGGTCATTGTAAAATGGATAACCAAACCAGATTCAACAAAAATAACACCAACAAAATAAGTGTAATTTATATAAGATTGAAGAAGATAAAATATTGTATCTCTATAATTACAACAGTCAAAATTCAACGGACAAATATAGCGTCACTTTTAGATTTATATAACCAACCTCACCATATTTGAGACTCAAAGTATATAATTATTGTCAAAAGTATCAGAAAACGCCTTGAAGCATATCTTCACGAAAATTAAAATAATACACAATATATTAAAATAATTATTAAATAAAACTTTAGCATTTAGTCAAACTAATAAAGTACTAATTATTATGTAATCTCTTCTAACAATAAAATACAAATATATATATATATATATATATCAAACTTTATGAGTTGGGCCAACAGAAAAAAGCGCTGAAACTTTTTTCCTAAAGAAAACAAAGATTTATTATGTTTTACATACTATATAGTTTCATTATTTTTGAATGAACACAACGATAGTACAGGTGTGAAGGACAATTTCCAACTTGTATTTTTCTGTGAAAATCTTTAGGGGTTGCAATAATTGCTACTTATACTGGATCCATCTTAAATTAATAATTCACCTATAATAATAATAACAATTTATTAATCATCCAATGAAATTACTTTTGTGGTTTCAATTTATATGACATATATAGTTCATAGTTTAAATTTAAATTTCTTTATTTTTATCGTAAATTCAAATATACAATCTTTTTATACATTTAGAAATTATATAATTAAAAAAATATTATTAGAAGTTATAAATATTAATAATTTAAATTATTCAAAGACAAATTTTGTAAAAAAATTCTTATTTGACTCTTGAAATTTAATCTATTGATTTTTCACTAGCATCCAATGTGAGTCGAACTTCTAATCTATTGATTGCTGGTGAATTTATGTTCGAATTCTGTCATATAAATTGAGACGAAAGAAAATACTCTCTTTATTTAATTTTATGTGGCATTAGTTTTTTTTTTGTCCGTCCCAAAGAGAATGTCAGCTTACTCTAATCGAGAATAATTTACTTTTTAAATTTTTTTTTTACTTTTAATGAAATGATTCTCAACCACATAAATATTTAAGAATAATTTTAAATCATAAATTTTTAATTTTTTTTAAATACTATGCCTAATCAAAGAACGTTCCATAAAAAAAAATAAGGAGTAATATTTTTATGCATGAACAATGAATCATGCAAAGCAGGAAGTGGGCTCCCATTTTATTGGTCAAACTTGGACAACCAATTTACTAGAATATATTTCTTAGGGTAATAATAATAATATATTCACTTGCATGAATTTAAGTCACATTCTGTATTTTTGGTTCAATGATTCGTATTGTGCGTAACAGAAGAACGTCTAACATTATTTTTTTTAAAATAAATAAATAAATAAAAGGATCTAATCTTTTCTTAAATATATAAAAATCAAATATTTATTCATTCAACTTCTTTTAAAGTGGTATTGAATAGTTGGGTAGGTTGAGGTGTATTTGGACAGGTAAACTTTATGTTTATAACACAAGGAAATATGTACATTATTATGAATATGATAAAATATATCATAAGATTTTCAGATTATTATGCACTCAATAGTACATTATTCGATTTGATGTGAACGCATTCTTATCTTATTCATCGTCTCTTTTTTCATTCTTCAATAATTTATTTTATTCTTTTTTTAATCTTTTTATTATAATTCTACCTTGTACTCTACTTTTCTTACAGATTTAATTTTTTTAAATTATTACAGGTAACATTTTATAATAATAGAAAATATTATTATCTACTAATTAAATATTATATTTATATTAAATAATACATTATAAAATAATATATAATAACAATCAAAACAAAGTGTTAATTTCATTATTTGAAAATGAGATATAAATAAATAAATAAATAAAGATTTTAAAAATGAAAAAAAAAAACAATTTATTTTGGTGTTAGCATCAATGAAAGGCAATAGACAAAAGAGACACGCGTGGAGTTGGTGTGGCGCATATAAATGCTGAGGTTGACCGCGCACGTGGGAAAGTGACCGGAAGAGTTACGGGCAGCAGACATCTAACGGGCAGTGTATGGACATCGATAACGATCTTTTTATATATTAAAATAAAAATAATACCTCTTTCGTTTATTAAAAAATAAGTGATAAATATTTACGCAGCTATAAAATTTAAGTAAGAAATAATTTTAAGAAATTTTAAGAAGGAAATAATTTTTTAAAAATATAATATAAAATAAATAATAAATATTTATACAGCTATAAATTATTTTATTGAGAGTAAAATAAATATTTTAAATTTAAATTATTATTAAATATAAGAATATGTCAATTTTTTTAAAGATTCACTAAAATGAATCAAATAAACAGTGACAAAAAAAATATTACTGTTTTGTCAAATTCCATGTGAATTTAAAATGAAATAACTAAATTAAAAAGGAGAGTATGAATTAATTGAAAAATACTTCCTTTGTCTTATATTATATAAACATTTTTTATAAATATTTATTCCATATTATATGAACATTTACCATAGGATAGAATTATTTATTTTTTTCTTCATTTTATTTTCATCATTAACATAATATTTGAAAATTTCAAGAGACTGATTAATTATCGTCACATTCAAAGAGTAAATTATTCCTATATCATATATATATATTTAAACTTAATTTGATATACATTGATATAAATAAAAAAAATAAATGGTAAAGTTACTATTATATTAATACTCCCTTTGTCCCAGGGACATTTTATGTGTCACTCTTTCCTTTTTGATTCATTCCAAATAGAATGTCACCTTATTTTAATGGGAAATAATTTAACCTTAAATTTTTTTTTATCCTTAATGAAATGATTCGCCACACAAATATCTCAAAATAATTTTAAAATAAGTTTTACAAATCTTCCTTTTTTTTTAAACATTGTGCTAGATCGATGCTAAATCGGAGAGAGTAATTTTTAATCATCGGTAATAAAAACAAAAGAAAAGTTTATTTCAGCCCACGTGAAGTAACATAATCTGTGGGTCCCAACATCCTTACTAGATAAATGACGGCGAGACGACAAAGAAGCTTGAATTTTGCTTTAAATTTTGAAAATATTACTACCCTTTTATGTAAAAGCATTTAATTCAATACAAAAAGTTTTGTTATTGTAATTGACTTACAATCATTAGAATTAA
>JAPFFP010000080.1:13722814-13772951 GCA_026153255.1 Solanum medicagineum
CAAGAAATTTAAAAATAAACAACTTGTAATTACACCATGTAATTACCTACAATTCACAGTCTCCCGGTGAATTGGAGAGTGTAGTTACACCCTGATAATTACACCCAATTACCTTCTGACTATGTAATTACCTGTGCAACCAAACAGGACAGATAGTATAATTACACCCAATTACACCAAATACAATAACCAGTTGACTTTCCAAACAGGCCCTAAAAGGAGCCATATTAAAACCATCCCATCCATAACAATTCCATTCGCAACTTCTAATTGTCTGTACCAATTCCTCTAAAGTGAAGGACTTTCACAACCAAGTTTATTCCTCTTTTGATTTTCTGGAGACATTTACCTTGATAGAAGCCCTACAACTTTCTGGTTCTCTGTAAAGTTACTGGTAAGGCTTGAGAATTTCAACTATAATTTTGTCTTGATTATCCTTGATTTCCCTTGCAACCTCTAACTTTTCAATCTGTCTGCATCTCTTGTGTGTGGTTGGAAAACCTGCGAAGTGCTTTAGTAATATACATCTCAACTTGTTCAGCAGGATATCTTCTCCATTTTTTCTCTCTCTCTCTCTCTCTTGCAATTTCATCAAGATTGTATCCTTCTCTGTCATTGTTTGTTCAGTTTAATATCTGTGCATTCTATTGGCTTTCCAACATTCTTAGCCTTTCCAGTAAACCACTCTTTCTTTTTCTCTGTTACAGAAATTGTTCACATTCCATTTTGGCGCTTTTGCTTCAACATTTTTATGCCCAAGAATAATCAGGCCTCCGACTGATTTCATCCTTTGACTATATCCGTGAAATCTTGTACCTTCAAAACACAATTTCCTTCTTTGAAATAAGATCCCCCTTTTGTCCCACTGCCTACATACCAATTCAGTAGGATAATCTGAGAGTATTTGAGGCAGGACAGATGGTTTGATATTAGTGGATCCACCATTGCATTCATCCGAACAAAGAGACTTATCAGTTTTTGATGCATCTCCCAAATAATCACTTTTTACCTGTGAACATGTACAAAAACAAGCCCGCTTAAGGTCAGGAAAAAGTAGTGCTTTGGAGTAGGCTTGAAGGTGTTGTCAATTAAATCATTGCCATGTTATGTGTCCCAGAAGGCCAGCTGAGAATGTAAGGAATGATGTTCATTGTGCAGTCATCTGACGCTGTGCTTGTTAATCTCAATACATTAATTTTGTGTTGGGTAGTGGTCACAATTGCTCCACTTTCTTATAAGTATATTCTTAGATCATATTCTGCATTTTCGTGTCATAAAATAAGTCTGCATTAGCATTAGGCAAAGAGGGGCTTCTTTGATTAGGCTTATTTTCAATCATAGCCATATTATTGTCCATAAAGGATAGAGGGGAAAGTAGGGAGGGTAAGTGCCCATTGTGGAGTCTTTTGTACTTTGCTCCTTAAGGGATAGTGATATTAAGTGTGCCGTTTTTCTCTTGCTTGACCGGTTACCTTTCCTAATTGAATTGTCATTATGACCTTGTGTGCTAACTGGAAAAGTATCTTCGATCATCTAATTGGTTCTAACTTTTCCTGGGATTTTTAGGAGTTGATAATGTATGTGTATTATTGGCATATGCAAGGAAAAAGAAAATACAGATGCTAGAACATCAATGGGACCATTACAGATTTTGAAAATGACTAAGAAAGTCGATCATGTCTTCAGCCTCTAAAAAATTTCATGGGCGTTTTTTAACATGTTATCGTGTTCTTTCATGAATTTGTTACCTCCAACTCGCAATGCATCATGGCTATCATTTCTTTTGGCCTTTGCTTATATTTTGTTATCCCTTTGTATAGGGCTGGCATGGAGTTTACCTATGGTGGTGAAGATCCTCCAGTACTGCAGCTGCAGAAATGGGGGTCCTCGCGAGTCCAAGTCAACCTTTCAGACTTTTGTGAAGGTTTTATTTCTCCAAGACGGGAGTTATTGTTGCTACTTTCATATCATTATGAAGCTTTGCTACTTCCATTGGGTAAATGTGAATATATTTAACTTACCTGTCACTTCAGCAATGGAGATTTTATATTCACCTCTAATAGATTCATGTTCCTTGCAGGTAAAAGTATTAAGGATCCGCAAAGCTCTAAGAATGTCCAGAATCATGATGCTTTGTTTTCTTGCTCACTGGAGCGCACGTTACCTGGTAAAATAGGGTTGGGGGATGATTGTCAGAGCACTTCACAGTCCATTGAGATGGATACGTGTAACGTAAAAACAAAGGATGTTGATTTTACTGGATTTATCTCTTTCCCTTTTATTTCTGATGTAAGAACAGTGGCTTGGGGTAGGTGTGAAGATTTATGTAGTCAGCATGACAATGTTCCTTTCAAAGAACTGCTTTTTGTGTTAGGCAGTGAGGGGGTAACTGTCCATGCTTTTTGTCAATCCTATAAGATGAGCGAGTTAATAACATCCACAGAACAAGATGGTATAGGTCAAGGATTATGGGTGGAGTGGGGGCCGTCAACAGCCTCTCAACTATCAGGAACTGGTGACTCCACCATGCAGTCCAATGACTCCCTGGATGTCAGTGACATGAGCGGGTCTAGTGTAACTGGGGCAAGAGCGAATAGTTGTTCTATGGAGGGTCAAAAGGAGGTCTCATCTGAGAGTTTTGGAGTGAAAAGATGGTTGCGTACTTATTTGACTGAAGTTGAAACAATGAAGTCTGATGGAACAGTGTATACAAAGTTCCCAGATAAATGTTCATTTCCTTCGTCTGCTTCTGTCGTCTCATTCAGTAATTTTCTCAGTTGTCCACAGCTATTGGAATTTCTATCTGATGGTTGTCCTATATCACATGACAAGCAGAAGGGTAATATCTCAGCTGAAGATCATGCAGACAGTATATCTGCAGATTCCATACAGATGTCTCCTGATGCTCTAGATGGTCGGCTGGGTAGTTCTTACAAATGTTTCAGAGTGTTCTCTAATGATGCACATTGCTTGATTGGGTTTGCCTTAAATACAAAGAAAGATGTTCAAATTGAAAGCACAAATATAGATGATGGAACAGGCTGTAAAGTTTTAGTTGCAGTGGCCAGATTAATTAATTGGGGAATGCAGTGGGTTTGCTCGGTGACAGTGGGCAAATGCCTTGAGGGCAGGCCAGCAATTGAGTGGCCAGAGTTCAGATTTTCTCATGCTTTTCTTATTTGTCTTAATGTTTCTGGTGTAGTATCTATTTATATTGCATTAACCGGTGAACATATAGCATCTCTAGATCTGTTAAATATTTGTGGGGTTTCTCCTTCCTTAGTATCTCAAGAACAAAAGAGTTCATCTTCAAAGGTCGGAGAAAGTTGCATTGAAGAGAAGAAATGTGGTCAGCTTATCAATCAAGCAGGATATTTTGTTGCTAGAAGAAGGTTCAAACGGCTTCTTGTCATTTCCCATTCCTTGACATTTTGTGTGATCGATGAATTTGGTTTAACATATGTAATACATGTAGATGACCATATACCAAAGAAGTATTGTTCACTTGAGAAATTACACCCTCAACAATTGAGTGATGGAATGTTGATTGCTTGGGAGGCAGGTGCCGCTGAAATTGGCTATCAAAGGGTCTTTTCCAATTTTTTCGGAGGGAAGCAACAAAGAACATCATCCACTATTAGAGAGTCTCCTTTTGCTGGTAATACACACAAGGAAAGGAAGTATGGCTCATATGGAAGTAGCCTATCTGATGCTCTTGATGTAAATAAGTATAGGATTTTTGGTAGTAGGGTACAGGCATGCCATAGTAGAAAAGTTTTCCTTGCTATAGATGGATCTAAAGAAGATGGTGTTGTTTGTTTTTCTCCTTTTGGGATCACTCGGCTAGTGAAGGGAAAATGTCCTGGGGAAAATGGGAAGTGTCGACTTGTTCATTCTAGTTTAAATGTGAATATGACAATAAATGATGACAACAGCTATAACATCCAAGGTTGGGATGCCATAGTGGATGAAGCTATAGGTTGTAGTTTTCAGGGTTATTTGTATTTGGTCACAAAGGACGGTATTGCTGTTGTTCTGCCTCATCTATCTCTTCCTTCAAATTTCTATCCGGTAGAAGCAATTGGATACCGACAATCTTGTTATAGTGCTTGTTCAAAGTATGGAGACCATAAGCTTCATGAGTTTGAAAGCAGAAAAAGATCTTTTTCTCCATGGAAAGTGGAGGTGTTGGATAAAGCTCTCTTGTATGAAGGGCCTGAAGTGGCATATGAATTATGCTTAGTAAATGGTAATTCCTTGAAGTGAAATACTCTTTTACTTGCCTTGCTTTTTGGCTCCTTCATGAAGTTGACTGCTTCCAAATCAACAGATAAATATGTCCTTTTAGGGTAGTTTGGTAGGCAGTAAAGAAGCAACTTATTCATGTATTGATTTATGTAAAAGTTGTGCAATGTTTGGTTGCTAGTTAGGAAATAAGTTACTCACTTTTGAAATTCATATGAGGTTTGGTTTGTAATTTAGCACCCTGCATAACTAATACATGTGTAAGTTGTGAGGGAATTGATGTATTATCTTATGCGGAGTAGAAGGTGGAATAATTTACCTATATAATACTAATCAGCTACCAAACGACCCCTTAAGAGTTTATTTGGCCAATTGTCAATGTCCTAATTTCTACTTTGCTCAAGTTGGACTTAACAGTCTGTGCACATGCTTTAGTGTTAATTTGTGAATCATGAATACTGCTGCTGTCTTTAGTAAAATTAAAAATTTGAAATATCGTTGATTTTGGCTTAGAACCTTTTGTTCTTCATTGGAGAAGAAGAATATAAATGATATGCAGGAAGTGTGATGCCCTTTCACAAAATTTTGCAGGATGGGACTTGAGTGTTACATGGATTCGGAACTTGCAGCTGGCACTGGAATACCTAAAATTCGAGGAGATTGAAAAGTAAGTTTGATTAGCTTATTTTGGGACTTATTAGTAGAGTGGCTATATAAATGAGTAGCATGTGGTACTAAAGATCAGGGCATTTTAACTTGAACTGTTACTTCTATTGGGATATACAAATGAGTTGTACTTCAGAAAGTTTTACTGGGAAGTTCTTTATCCCTCTGCCTTGTTTCCCGTTATTTGTTGTACCCGAATCTAAAAGGAAGCTGAAAATCTTTCGAGGTTTTTGTAATTTTTCTTTTACGTATATGCTAAAACATTAAGAGCTGTACCGAGTCTGTAGATTATTTTTTTTACTTAAAATATGTCTGTATATTTTTTGTTTTACTTAAAACGTACTTTTGAGGGCTAGATACTGTCCGCAAATTTCTCTACCACTTTTAGTTTTTTTAAAAGCGGTTGTAATGTTCTACTTCTCGTTATTGTCTCCAATTGAATAATTTGAGAAACTCTTCGGGTCAAAATGGGAATTCATATCATCTCCTCATTTGCAAAATGGTACTTGAGCAGTTCCTCAAGTTTATTAGTGTTAAAGAGGTATCAAATGTGCTTTCTTGCTTGAGCTTTTAGATGAGACAGTAACATTATAACATAGTATCAAAACCTATCATTCAACAGGATGAGTATGGAGATGTCTGAGTTGATGGCATAGGACTCAGTTTATTGCCTTTGCGGAGCTTGGAGATGCGCACCCAAAAAGAAGCTCATATATGGGCTTTGCTGGCCATAAATACTCAGACAATGTGAGTGGTACACTTCAAATCTCTCGATAAGCCCATGAGGTGAAGGGCCATATGAAACATAGTTCAAGGGGCTTGTTAATGGGGCACTTAGAACTTAGTTTGAGGGGGAGATCGTTGTATATAAAGCCCTATATTAGTCCTATATTGGTAGCTGAGAAAAAAAGGGAAGCTACATATTTGGTATAAGACTACTCCTAATGGTGAGAGGCCTTTGGAGGAAAGACCACAGGACATCACCTTACTCAATGCAATGGAAAACTAGGAGCGTGGAAGCAATGAATGCATGTCCACTTTCGCTGGCTAACACAATGGATCAATACTGGTCGAGAAGCCTAAACTAGCTTTTTTTCTTGTGATAAGGTTAACTGGTATTATAAACAAGAGTGGTACACCTAAACTAGCTTTAGCTGCCCTAGCGAACAAAGTCTAGTCTTCTTATCGAGATGAGCATGTGTGTACTTAGCTTAGAGTCGACAGAGGCCTTGGCTTCGAGCCTTCGAGTCTCACTGCCACCTATTCTCAACAGAATCTCCTCATACTTGCCCTTGAAAAAGATTCAGGCGTGCACTTGAGAGAGCGTGTTGAAGAGATAATTAAGTAAAAAGATCTTCTGGTGTTTAATAGTGCTTTGCTAGGAAAGTGGCTTTGGAGATTTGGAATAGAGGACCATGGACTATGGAGAGAGGTGATAGTGAAAACATATGTGACTTATGGAAGAGGGTGGAGCACTAGAAAACATTATTACTTTTGGGTGCGGTCTTTGGAGAAATATCGTTAAGGGGTGTGAGAAATTTAGTGGTAAACTATCTTTCAAGGTAGGGGATGAGAGTAGAATTTGCTGTTGGGTGCATGGGTGGTACGAGAATAGCACATTGAGAGCCACATATCCAATGTTCATAGTGTTTCATGCCAAAAGAAGGTGACAATTCCACTATTACAAAAGAACAAGAATGAAGTGCTCTTGGGATCTTCAATTTAGGAGAAATCGTCAAGAATGAGAGATGAGAGGAATTTCAAAACTTTCTTGAGATACTCTACAAACCAACTCTATTCCTTAGAAATTTCGTATTTTTGGAGATGGAAATTTGGGAATGGTGGACATTTCTCAGCAAAGTCCCATTATGCCGAGATGGTCACCAAAGATGAGGCGATTTTCCCGCACGATGCTATTTGGATTTACTGGGCGCCAAAAAGATCTTTCTTTGTATGTCTGTGGACTATGAGGAGCAAGTTTGATGGCAGAAAATCTGAGAAAAAGGAGGATCACCAATATTAATTTGTGCTTTATGTGCAGAAACTTGGGTGAGAATGTGGATCACCTTCTACAACATTGTTAGGTTACTTCAAGGTCATGGAGAGTGATTCTGAGACCGTTTTGACTACCGTGGACTATGCCTGGACGATAAAGGACACTTTGTTTAGTTAGGCTTTTAGAAGATGCAGGAGAAGGCACAGGGCATCGGACATTGATCCATTAGCTCTTATGTGGGTAGTGCGGAGTAAAGAAATAGAATTTCTTTTAAGGAATTGAACATGATTTTGTCCATTTGAAGAATAACCATTTATCCCTCATATAATATTGGTGCACTGAGGAGATTGCTATTTATACGGATGAATGGGTGTCCATTGTAAAAGAATCATTTGTGGAATTGAACATGATTTTGTCCATTTGAAGAATAACCGTTTATCCCTCATATAATTATTGGTGCACTGATGAGATTGCTATGTATACGGATGAATGGGTGTCCATTGTAAAAGAATCATTTCTTTTGTAGGTTCTCTCCTTTTTTTGATTTACTACATGTAAATGGGAGTATTTCCCTTTTATTAGTGGAGTTATTCTTTACTTAATTAAAAAAAATAACGGATTTTTATTTTTTTTAAGTTTCAAAAATAAATAAGTGAAAACCAAATGTGTTCTCCGTTACATTTTATTTTAAGCTTTTAGATGAGATGGTTACACTCTCTTGTCGATTGTGTTAATTAATTGACATGATTTTAGGAGACTTTATTTTTCCTTTTCCTAGCATAATCATAGGAATAAAATAACAACATACCAATGTTATCCTACAAGTGGGTTTGTGCCACTCCTAAGAAAATGCAGTTACGAGTTTATTGTGTGATGAAGGGCAGCAGACAAGTAATTTTACTAGTCAATAGAATACTACCTTAAATATAAGAAGCCTGATGCTTTAGCTATCCTGATTTATATTGAACATGTTGATTTATCTAACTATGCTTTATGGTATGTAAAGCCAAAAGGAAGGTAATAGTGAGGAGGATATGTTACTGGCTAAGGCACCAAGACCAATAGGTGCCGAAGCTATTTACTTTGGGACACTCATTTGGACCAGCTGTACAGGAGGGATGGAGACTGAATAAAACTAAAAGAACAAACTTAGCTAATTACCTTGAAACTTCATAATATATTAAGCAACAATAATACTGCTTCATGGCTCAGATTCGTCTCACAAGATTGTTGAATAAACAAAACTGGATGTGAATTGTTTTTGGTTTACAGCCAGTCATCTCTAAAACATCAGTTCTAGGTTTGTCTCCGGAAGACTTTTAGAGACATGGCATGGAATAATATCTTATGTTTGTTTATTTATGGACAGGTCTTTAGAAATGCTTGCTCATGTAAATTTGGCTGACGAAGGCATCTTGAGAATGCTCCTTGCTGTTGTTTATCTGATGTCCTGCAAAGTTGGTAATGATAACGAGGTCTCTTCTGCATCAAGGTATGCAGTTTTCTAGGTGTGTTACTTCATAATTCTTATGGTTACATAATTATCTCATCTGTGAATTCGATAATTATCGTTTTCTTTCAGCTTTGCTAGATGGGTTCTCTGCTTGTGTTGTCAATGGGTGAAAAGCGTCAAAGTTCATTTGGACTTTAAGTGAATGTGAAATTAAATCCTGTGCTTTATAAAAAGGGGTCAAATGCAAAAAACTAATACGCAAGACTAATGACACAGCAACAATTTATAAACAATAGAATTAGAAAAACACCTAGGATAAATGAGAATCATGATTATATCTCTCAAAATTAAGAAGAGACCTTTTATATATTCACAAAAAAAAACCTTTTTATATTTCTAATTCTGCCCAAACTAGCTCGGAGTTGAGGCATACTGAATCGTAGTAGTTATTTTATTTCTCATTCACATGTAAAGATGCAAATACTAAAATATTAACTCATTTTCTCTTTGCTAATTTCTGATGGTTCTACTCCAAGTCATTACTCACTTGCGTATTACTCTAACATTTTGTAAAATTAATATGTTGCTTTGCTTCAAGAAAAAGCCCATGTGCCTCATGCCTTGTTGCCAACTCTAAGAGGCCTCATTCATCCTCGAGATTGTAGCATTGAAGGCATTCTTTCAATGGGTAGCAAACCATCTTTTCCTTTTTCAATATAAAAAATGGATCTTCGGCCTAATTAAACCCCAAAAGCTAGCTTATGAAGGAATGATTGCTCAAATCCATACAAGGAGACCAATCAACCTCATCCTACCCAATGTGGGACAAAATACTCCCTTCCATGCCTAGGACCGGACGTTTGGTGCATTGGCAATGTTTGATGGAAGCCCACATCTGGTAAACAATTAATTGGGATAGACTAGACTCTGATACCATGTAATGAATTTCGGGCTTAACTCTAAAGGCTACTTCATGAGGGGAGGATTGCTTAAGTCATATAAGGAGATTAGATTGGGGGTGGATGAACTAAAGGGGGAAATTGTGGACTTTTATGAGAGTTTGTTCAAAGGGGAAGTGGAGTGGAGGCCTAACTTGGAGGGGCTAGGGTTCATTCATATCGAAGGGAAGGAGGGGGAGTAGCTGGAAGGGGAATTCAAAGAGGAGGTGGAAGGGCAGCTGAGAGTTGTTGGGTGACAAAGCTTCGGTTTCCGGTAAACCAAGTAACAGGAAAGAGCAAGAACATATAAATTGTTTTGAAACTGGTAACTTTGTATATATCGATAGGAATAGATCAGTACATGGGCTGTACTAGGCCATATTTACAAGTAAAACCAGATCCTATGGTCCGATCCTATAATGAATCTAGCGCATGATGTCTATGATGAATCTAGCGCATCAATAATAGATCCAGGATCACGAGACCAAACTGATTACACCAAAAACATAGAATCAAGTACAATTCAATTTGCTCTGCTCTATACTATTCTCTGTGCTCTCAAAGCACCTAGCATTTCTCACCTTCCAAATTCTCCACTTCTGCTTCTTGCTTGAATCCCAGCTTTGAAGAGTCTCTGTGACCTTTCCTGGCATAGACCAAGACAAACCTTTAAGGTTAATGAATAGCCTCCAAAGTTGACTTGTGATCTTGCAGTGAAGGAACAAATGTCTAACAGTTTCTGCTTGTTCTCCCCCAAAAACACATATGGGACGTAAAGTTATCTCCTCTTTCATCAAGTTGACTTGTGTAAGGACAACTTCCTTAGAGAGGAGCCAAATAAAGCATGCCACCTTGTATGGTATATTCACCATCCATATAATTTTCCACGGCCAATTGACATTCCGATGGTTGTGATCTGTATGTTTTGCCAACCTTGAAGATTCCTCCATCACTGCCCTGCCACCAAAGCTCATCTTCCCCTTCTTGAGTTCCTTTAAATTGGCCAATAGCGTTAAAAAATTCTGCAACTCCTGTGATTTCCCAGTCATGTACTTGCCTTCTAAAGTTGATTTCCCACCCATCAGGTGTCCACATTTCAGCACTTGTTCTTTGCTGATTCAGCATTAAGTTGTATATGTCTGTATAGGTATTCCTCAAGATCCTCATCTCATGCCAGGGTCACAAATCTCTTTGGTAATGGGAAGAAATCTCCTTCTGAAGAGATGACTGGTTAGGGAATGGGCCTTTAATTGATCAATTTCACAATTTGTTGATTTTATCCTCCTCTCCTAATGCTACATTTGAAGAAGTGGGGACTCCACAAGGGTACAATAGTGTATTCAGAAGGCACCTTAATGATTGGGAGATTCCTAGAGTCACAAATCTCTTTGGTAAGCTTGAAGGCTTTTCATGCTTAAAGGAGGAGGAGGGTTCTCTCACTTGGAAAGGCGGCACCGAGTCTGTTTTCTTTGTAAAACAGCTGCGTCACTGAGTCTGTTTTCTTTGTAAAACAGCTTACAATTACCTAATTGATTTGGAGCAGTTCAATGACCCATAGCCGTGGAAAGCAAAAGCTCGTTTCAAAGTGGTTTGCTTTACACATATCACAGAGAGTGGTGGAAGATTGTTCCAGCTTGTAGATGGTGGACAATTTGGAAAGAGAGGAATGCAAGATGTTTTGAAGGCAGGTGCAGTTCAATCCAGAGGATCAAAAGTTCCTGCATTTCCCTTCTTTATTTTGGTGTAAATAATAGTTAGTTGAAGTTGATGATGTTGAATCATTACTAGATTTTCGGCCTCTTTGTAAGTTTCATTTGGGGTGGGTGCTGTCGAAACTTTTTTAGGGTGTTGACGAATATAATATGTTACCAATTTTTAAAAAAACCCTTCAAATCCTTCTAATTACATACCTTAAATCTAGCATACATATTTCAGATTTTAATACATTAATTGACTCTAGATTGTGTTGGAAATGCATATTTAGATCTTGTTATAAATTCCGTGGCTAAATCTATTGATGATAGAGGTGAAATCTTAGCTTTTGAATTTTCGATAAATTAATATTCGTTTATAGTCCACATTCCACCTTCTAAATTTTGCTAGTTTAATCCAGTGCTATTAAAAGCCACCACAGTGATACTAAGCAAGGGATATCCGGTTCATGGATGAAACCACACACGTCAAACAATGACACACAAAGTAATCTAAGAAAAAATAACACAGTTCTTTGAATTTCTAACTTTGAGGAGTTGGACGAATATTGGCATTTTTGTATGTGGGATACTACAGTTAGTTGTTTTCATGTAATTAATTATAATAGTACTATATTCAGGCATCTTACATGCAATTTTTAATAGTACTATCTTCATGCATGTATGTTGTTTTTCTAATTTTTCGTAATTGTGTGCTTCATTTTGAAGAAGCATGCATTTCACTTCTCACTTTTTTCTTCAAGTCCCACATACCTAGATGTTTTTCTTTACACTTTCCGCTTTTAAAAAACCAGGTCACTCATATATGTACTTTTAGATTGTTTTTTTTTTTGATTAGTTGATGGATACATGCACTAAAGGAATCCTAATATTAACAAGTAACATACTATTGAAATGTAGCATATCATTATAGGATTCCTTTACAAAAAAGCATATCATTCTAGGATTATATGAACCGCCTCATCTTTAAACTTACTTTGTTTTATTAATAAGTGGAAGAACACTAAAGGTCTACAATATGCCCCCTCGCATGCATCCTTCATTTCTTAGGCCAAGTATGCAAACATATTTTGTTGATTGTTGCCTTGTGACTTGAAACAAATACTGCTGCTTGCTGATTGCTAAGTTAAATTGTGTGAATGGATCATCCTGAACTTACTTAAGCTATTACAGTGGAAATTCTCTTCAATAGTTGCTTCATAATTTCTGAAGATAAATAGTATTTCTATTAGTTTTTGCTATAAAGAATAGTTGAATAATGTATTGGTCCTACCAATATAATGTTCTTAGTTATGTGGTTAGTTCATGATGGTTGAATAATATACTCGTTGCTTATTTTCTATGATAGTCTGCTTTGTTGTCTTGAATTCACTTAGGTTCTCTTTCTTATGCTTAGATCTTGATACAGGCTTCTTGCTTTAGGAACTAGCTTCGCCACCAAGATGATAAGAGAATATGGTTTACTGCAGCATAAGAAAGATGGAATGGAGTCGTGGAAAGCTGGAGGAGTGCAAAATTCTTTTTTTTCTTCAGAGTTGATTGATAATAGACCGGGCGGGACAGGAGATCTGGAAAGGCTTCAGAAGATGTCTCACTTTCTGGAGATCATACGGAATCTGCAGTGGCAACTCATGTACAAATGCAAAAGGCTAGGCCAGGAACTGGTATTTTTGTCTGGTTCTCCAAAGTTCATTATTATCAGTTGCTTGATGCTGATACATATTAAGTTTCCTCTATCTCATATTCCAGGTGGATCAAGGTGGACCCTTGGGTGAGACAGATCTGTCACACGACGAGTACAGGATTCTCGATCTTCCTGCTGATATCTTATCTTTGGAGGCTTCAAACCAAAAAAGTCTGATTTCTGCTTCTGAGATGGAGAGAAATAATGGTGAGGACCTTGCTTTGATGCCTGTGGATGCATTTGATTGCAAAGACACTTCTTCTTTGGACACTTTTAAGGAACCATATTTAATATCTGAAGAAAGAAGAGTCTTTTCTATAGAAAATCCAAAGGATATGATTGCGCGGTGGGAGATAGATAATCTGGATGTCAGAACAGTTGTCAAAGACGCTATACTTTCTGATCGTCTTCCTTTGGCCGTTCTTAAGCTGCATCTTCATCGTTCAAGAGATTCAATGTCAGATCAGGAAAATCAGGATGCATTCAACCAAGTTCGTGAAGTTGGAAGAGCAATTGCGTATGACTTGTTTCTGAAGGTTGGTATTTTCTGATTATTGATATGAACAAATATTGTATGTCTAATGAGTCAGCTATCTTTCATGATCAGGGTGAGACTGGACTTGCTGTAGCAACACTTCAAAAGCTGGGGGAAGATATTGAAACCAGCCTTAAACAGTTGTTTTTTGGTACTGTCCGGAGATCTCTACGGATGCAAATTGTTGAAGTCATGAAAGGACTTGGGTATCTTGGTCCACATGAGTGGCAAATTTTGGAGAGGATCTCACTGATTGAGGTATGTGGAACTATTGTTTCTTAAGTTCCTCTAACTGGCTGTATGAGTCTAGGTCGGAATTGAATTTCAAGCTGACAGTTGGTTGAATTTCAAGCTGACAATTTACTTTTGCCCGAAGAGGGTTTATCCTTGCAGCAGTTTCTGTAGTACCTTCTCTTGCCGGCACAAAGAGTTCAAGGGAGTATCAAATGGGAATGCAACAGAAGAAATAAAACTGCATTTATTGGCTCCCTTAGGTAGAGACCTAGTTATTGCTTGTGGTGAACTTGATGGAGTTGTATTGGGTTCATGGATGAATGTCAACGAACAACCAATTGCTCCTGAAACTGACAATGATAACACTCATTCTAGTTACTGGAGTGCTGCTGCATTGTGGTTTGATGTCTGGGATCAGAGAGTTGTTGATTGTGTAAGTAACTTTTGACTGATGCTTCCAGAAATTTACTGCTTATCAGACGGGGTGTCAAATGGGTGGGTTAGGTCAAATTTGTCCCTGTAAAAATGGGTTGAGTCGTCCATCTTACCAAGGTTTGCTTAGGTAATGAGTTGGGTAAACTTGGGCTGAAAAGTTGGTCCATAAGTAGGGATGGGAACCCAGGGGTGGGGGGTGTTCACAACGGGTTTAAGATTGTGCAGGTTAAAATTTTGATTCAACTCTCCTTCTCTAATCTCCACTCTCTTCTCCGAAGCTCTCAACTATCAGTCTCTTCTCTGATTCTCATGAAAAAGTTAACCTCTCAATGCTTTTTTCTGATTTTCAAAGAAGTATATTTATATGATATTTTTATACTTGGAACCCCTTTTTAGACGAAACAATTTGTTTTTCAGTTCCAAGAACTTATTTTGAATTTTTGTAACCAAATAGCTCTCTTTCTGATATACTGCCAGAAAAAGATCTAGAAACTGCAATTTTACAGTTATGCTTCAATACATTGACAAACACTGTTTTTGACGTTATTTAACTTTTCCAATTAAAAAAATATTATTCAGTTATAAGTGCCTCTTGACAATCACTCAAGAATTTTACATCATCATGTCTCTTGACCTGTTGCGCAGTTATAAAGTATATATGTGAACTTGTTAATCACCGAGTGTTGAGTAAGGAATTGAAGATAATTTAGAACATAATATAACGTGTTTTATTGAGCGCAAATGTGGTTTTTTGTTCTTTTGAGTGTATGCTTTATAAGGTCAGAATTAGACACGGACGTATTATAGCCATAGGAAACAGACTCTCATATAATAATTTACTCTCCATGTTAAAGAAAAATAATAAAATGTAAAACTTTTGTATTCTAGCAAAATGACAAGATGGAAAAACAAATTAAGGGGTTGGGTCTGTGCAGAGTGTTGCAGATTGAAAATAAAAAATGCTGTGCACGACTACCGGATATTTTGGCATGCTAGACTTAACGTGCTTTGCATCCTCTCCCCATTGTCATTCCTAGTCTTAATCCTAATTGCCCTACTTAACCCCTCTTGTTGATTTGCTTCTTCATCTTTTATAAGTTGTTATTTACCAAAGCAAACTAAAAATAACTTTTCCTTTTTTTTAAGGACATATTGTGGATGAAATTGTAGAGAGTTCTTTTTTTAGTTAGAACTTTGTTTGGAGCCATTGAAGATTGTAAAAGGCTTTTATCGTTAGTATGTCTTTGCATATCTTGAAATGGGATATTTATAGAATGAACCCTATAACTGTCACGACCCGAAATAAGGTGTGATGACACTCAGAGGGGAATCTAGGAATTCAAGAACATGGGTGCACCATTACTTTATTTTTAAAAAAGGGACAAAATGATGTTATTGGGTGGGATCGAACCCCCAGTCTTCATGCTAACAAAGAGCCCTTGAACGAGTAAACCAATTTATCATTTTGAGAATGGATTCCTTTAGGTAGTATTTAATATATTCTTTAAGAATTATACAAGTAATATACCGAATTTAGTCGGATGACCACGGGTTCACGTGACCAAAATTAATCTATAAATTCGCTACTGATGACACTTGCCTTTAACCTACCGAGACAAGTCAGCCCAAACAAAATATTAAAAAGATGCAGAAGATAAAGCAAAAGTAACAGTCTAAAAATATAAGGATAAACATTAAGGAAAAGATATCCATAATCTAAAAACTAACCCAAAATTGATATCACATGTACAAGCCTTTGCTACAACTGAATTCGAATGGAAAAATATATAGGTTTCAATGTCTTTGATTCCAAATAGAAGAAAAACAGTAAATAAGTAGAAGTCGGAAGAATCCTCCGAAATGAACAAGTTGCTACCTCTCAACTCTTTGAAGCTCTGTCCAAAATGAGAAAGAATCATCAATCGGAGCTAGGCACCTACCTACACACAAGTGTAGAAGCAAGGGTGTGTATCGACTACACAGTACCCAACAAGAAGATCTAGACACATATAAAGAATAAAGAACATACGTACTCTTTCCACACCAACCGAATCTCGTAACTACAACCTGCAGTCAGGATGCATATTCACAATACAGTTATACAACATTGCAACAAATAGATTTCAACCGTTTACAAAGTATAGAGTTAACAATCATATCACACTTCATATAGATATCGACATTAAAGCAATGAGTGAACTGAAATAGGATATGATGAAGTGTAATTGCTATAATGCAATGTCAAGTAATCATGATGCAGGTCTATCCTATGATACACATCCATTGATATAATCAAACCAGAACTCATGGGGAACATATTTGTCCATGTACCTTCCCTAGAGCATAAAGCCCCAACCCTTAATTATTTACATCACATGCCACGGAGCGTGTGGCCTGACCCCTCATATATAGATTTGTCACTTGTCATGGAGCGTGTGACCCGACCCTTGTATATCATCAATGTCTCAAACCTGTCATGGAGCGTATGGCTCGATCCCTGTATGTCATTAAGTGTTTCAAACTTGCCATGGAGCGTGTGGCCCGACCTCAATATCTAGCCGGAACCATTTCCTTTCGGCTCTCGTCAATAGTGGAACTCATTTCATATCACACGTCAACACATATATGCATTTTCATAGAGAATCATAGTGCATACAAGAGTCCACACATTTCATATAACCATCTTTCAAATTAATCACTATTATCATTACTTCAATAGTCACATCGTTATCAACGATCAAATTCATCAATAATAGGCTCAACATGATTATTCAATTTTCCTCATAATGAACATATCAATATCATTCAGGACCGTCTCCAATGAGTCACATCATTCATCAAGATTTCTTTCGCAACGTATCATCAATATAGTCAAAGTTATTTCACATTCTTATAACAATATGCATTGATTTCAATCGATCTCATTGTTCTTTCGATAATAGAATCATCATCAATTGAGTCATTCAATGATAGATAGCATCACATCGTTTCTTAAGTTCTCAATACCTATTTTGCTGTCATCTTCTAATACTACTTATCAAGGAGTCAATATTTCACTGGTATTCTTCGACAATTTCACCACAACATCAAAATTATACCACACTTATACCAATATCGCATTCAAAGTACCTCAACAATTACTTCAACAATTAGCATAGTCATTATGCAACACTCGAGTCAATATTAGCAATTCACCGTTCTTGTCAATGGGGTTCACATAATCAATCAATTATCTCAATATATGGATCAATATCATTAATCAACATTTCTCAATATCAAAGCAACACCATTAGTCACATACCAAATCACGACTCAGGTTATCACATATTATTATATAGCCATTTTAGTATCCCGTTAGTTCTATTAAGTCATTCCAACACAAAAAGAAGGAAAAGATACCAGGTTCAATTAAGCTCAACAAAGTTTAGGAATCCACTTGCCTCAATAGGTCAAGAAATCAACCCAACACTTGAGCCTTCCTTCTTCGATTAGTATCCGAAACACCACAATCCATTCAAATAATGATTCACAATCACATTTCAATTCTAACGATGCCAAAATCATGAAATCCAGGGAAAAAAGGGCAAATAAGTCCAAAAATCCAACACCAGAAAATGGGGTCGAAATTTGAAAACTTTTGCATGAAAATTTTCCTTAAGACATTAAGAGTTTATTAAAAAGAATCATTTCAAAAACGAATTTAAAATCAACTAATAATCACCATTTTCATAAAACTTGAATTCATGAACAAAACCCCAAATTTGCCCATTCAAAATCCTCAATTTGATGTTAAAACAAGAAATGTTAAAACAAGAAATAATCAATGGGAAGATTTTAGCTCAAAATAATTTACCCAATGGATTCCTCTTTAAAAACCACTTGAAATCACCCTCCCGAGCTTCCAAAGTCCAAAAATGGAGAAAAATGCTAAAACCCGTCATTTTTAGGACATACTCACTGTTCACTAAATAATGTCCTCCGCAAATGAGAACCTTGTTTTGCGAACTTGAAGGCTAATTCCACTAACCCCCTCCGCAAACAAGGAGGTCAAACTAGCCCTCCCTCCACAAACGTTGGCCTAGGGCCGCAAACGCGGAGAAGAAACATGGGCACTAGACATCAGCAATTTCACATAGTGCACAAAATCATGGAATGGACCCTTGTTCAGAACTTCGTACACACAAACCATATATGTATCCCTACTAAATTCGACGTTCTGGACTCAATGGAATCGTCGGAAATCGTGAGGTCTCCTTGAACTAGAATCCGATTAGTCGCAACTAGGACAACTTAGACACTAGAAATACCAAAATGCGATCAGAATGCCCAAAAAAATATACCAAAGCCTGTTCCAAAGCTAAAGTCACCTCCTGGAACCAATGGAACCATTAAAAATCCAATCCGAGCACCCGAACTCAAAATGTTGACCAGAATCAAATTTCCTTCAAGTTTCAACTAAATTTCCAACTTCGGACCTCAGATCTATATGACAACTCCAAATCAGATTTTGACAACTCTACCAGACCAATTTCTTCATTCTGGAATTGATGGAATCAACAGAACTCCGTTTCGAGACTCGAATCTCCAAAACTCAACATTAAGCAACTTAAGCCTTTAAAATCAATTCTTTAACAAAAACTCAATTTTTCACAAGATTTTCAAAAACTTACTTTCAAAACCTATCATGTAGGACCCGAGGCAACTGTTGGGAGGGGTAAAACCGTAGTTTTTTCTAAAATACCAAAAAAAGAGATCTTCCGGGTCGTTACAATAACTAATTAAGGAAGGCCAGTAGATTCAATAACAGGAAATATTATTCCTATGACCACACTAGGAAAACAAAGTCTTCTAAAATCATGTTAATCAATAAACACAACAATACTCCCAGTCAAGTTGGTGCAAATATGTTGCACATGCCAAACATGCAAACCAAAGTATGATATGTACTTCTGTCGAGGCCTTTTGTATGCACATCTGCTAGTTGTTCTTTTGATGGTAAATGAAGCAAACTTAAGGTACCACTTGTAACTTTCTCTTTGATGAAGTGTTCGATCTATTTCAACATATTTGGTTTGGTCATGTTGAACAAGATTCTGAGTATGCTATACTGATTGTGAAAAAAAGGAAAGCTACCCTTTTTCAGACAATCTCAATTGTTTTGTAGCCGAAGAAGTCTACAAACATCCTGGGCTATCTCTCTATATTCTGCTTCTGCACCAGATTTGACAACTATACTCGTGCTTTCTGCTTCTCCAAGTAGCTAGGTTCCCTCCTACAAGTGTATACTAATGGGATGTAGATCTTCTGTTATCTAGAGATCCAGCCCAACCCGCATCTTTGAAGGCTTTTATCTAGAGGTGACCATGTTTAGAGAAAAAACAGAGCATTCCCTGGAGCAGACTTAAGATACTGCAAAATGTAGAACGCAACTTGCATACGAGCAGCGGTGGAGCCAGCTTAGCTAAGGGGTTACCCGACAATTACATTGTTAGGCTAAAATTTTAATTTTATGCTTATATGCTATATGTTAACTCCTCTTATTTTTTATGTGTTACTCCCTCCGTTCACTTCTAGTTGTCAAATCTTGAGGTATAATAAATTTTCATTTTACCCTATTAATTGATAGGGTCCACACACTATATTTTTCAATGTCATTAACTCAATGGCAATAAATTAAGGGTCTAATTGGAAAAGAAATTTGTCCTAATTTGATTTGTCAAAATTGACAAGTAAAAGTGAAAATCAAATTAGGAAATTTTTGACAACTAAGAGTGAACGGAGGGAGTATATTTTTATGTTTTGACATCCCTTAGTAAAATATCTAGCCTCAACACTGCATACAAGGATCTTCGTGATCATGCATGAACTAACTCACTTAGCTGACTGATTAGGCTATGTCTGTTATGGTGTGAGAGTGGTAAATGAGACTTCCAACTAACTTCTGATATCTTTTATAATCAACTGATTCTCCAATGTTGGTTTGTAACTTGTGATTAGTTTCAATAAGTGGTTCTGCTAGATGTAATTGGTTTCAATAGGTGATTGCTGGTTTGCAACCTGTCATACCAGTTTCCTTCTAGAGATTTAGAATATACTTTCTTTAAGAAATAAAGATTCCTCTTTTGATCTATCAACCTCAATTTCCAAGAAATACCACAATTTTCCTGGATCTTTGATCTTAAATTTTAAATTCTTGTGGTAAGAACTTCTTCAATTGGGTCATCTCCTCTTCATCATTTCCTGGCATTACTATGTCATCAACATAAACTAGGATAAGCGTGAGTTTACCCTTTTGATGTCTTATGAAGGGGGTGTGATTTGCTTTGTTGGTAACTGAATGAGATCATCACTTAGCAAAGCCTGTCAGCCAAGCTTCAGAGGATTGCATCTGTACATACAAGTTTCTTCAGACTGTACACCTTTCCTTGACTTTGTTCAATATCAAATCAAGGAGTTATATACTTCTTATTTCAAGTCTCCTTATGTTGTAAGTCCCAATCAAGATTTGCTACATAGGACAAAAGAATCTCATAGTTTTCGTTTTTGCAACTGAAGAAAGTATCTCCAGATAATCAACTCCTTTATCTCCATAAGTTTGAGTGGATCTCATAGGTGCCGATCTTTATTTAAATCTTTCAATCAAGTCATTGGTCTTATGTTCTACAGTGAAGATCCATTTGCTCCAAACCATGGTCTTGTCTGATGGTGAAATGACAAGTTCCCAGGTCTCATTTTTGGCGAGGCCTTGGCTTCTTTAATCATGGCTTGCTTTCATTTAGGATCTGCAAAAGTTCCCCTCCAATTCCAGGGAGTAGACATCTTTCGATCTGTTTTCCCAGGGCACCTATAAAGGTGTTCTTCTTTACATGGCTAGCAGCGAGGGAAACAATTTTCACAGCCGAAAATTTTAGGAAGATAAAGAGGTTTTGGAATGTCAATTGGATGGTCATGGCCCTTTGAATATGGTTTTTCCCGATCTTTGTTGTTTAAATATGATACCAGAGGCATTAATTGAAGGCACATGGTGTCCGCTTGGCTGGAATTTTTTCTTTAGAACGCCACTCAATGATTGGGAGTTTTTATAAGTAGGTGAATTTCTGAAAGTTTTGGAAAGCTTCAAGGCAACAGTTAATGAAGACTATGATATAAGAGGGAATGGAAGGAAGCTCCCCATTGTCAAATCAGCATACCAGTCTCTAGTTTCAAATCATCAACAAGACATAAGCAGATTTTGGAAGAGCATTTGGAAAATAAGAGCTTCTTTTAAAGTTATATTTATATCTCCTGGCTGGTGTTAGGAGAGTCTGTTTAATGCATGAGAATTTGCAGAGAATGGGTATTCAGTAAAGCAATGTTTCTTTTGTAAGAGAGTACAGAAAACAATAGCCATCTTTTTTTTGCATTGTAGAATGAGTGGCAAATTGTGGCAGATCTTTTTGAGCATGATTGGACTGAATTGGGTTATTCTAGAATTAACTATTGATTTGGTAAAATGCTGGTATAAGGTGGGGGATTCTGTTAAAAGTAGTGACATTCTATCCCAGCTTGTATGTGGTGGAGTGTGGATAGAAAAAAATGCTAGGTGTTTTTAAGAAAACATTAGTTCTATGAATGCTATTCAAGAGGAGGTTCCTTGGTGTATGCTATTTGCGGATGACATAGTACTGATTGATGAGAATCGGGATAAGTTAATGATAGCTTGGAGGTTCGGAGATATACTTTGGAATCCAAAGGGTTCAAGTTGAGCAGGACCTAAACAAAATGCTTGGAGTGCAAAATTCAGTGTTGCAAGGGATGAAGCGAACATTGAAGTGAAACTTGCCACTCAATCGATTCCCAAGAGAGAAAGCTTTAAATATCTTGGGTCCATCATCTAGGGTAGTGGTGATATCGATGACAATGCCACACATGATATTAGGGCAGCATGGATGAAGTGGAGGCTTGCCTTTGGAGTAGTGTGTGATAAGAAGATACTACCTAAACTTAAAGGTAAGTTTTACAGAATGGTGGTTAGATTGTCGTTGCTATATGGGGTGGAGTGTTGGCCGGTCAAAAACTCACATATTCAGAAGGTGCAGGTTGCTAAGATGAGGATGTTGAGATGGATGTGTGGGCACATCAAAAGTGATAAGATTAGAAACGAGACCATTCGAGAGAAATTAGTGGTGGCCTCTGTGGCAGACAAGATGAAGGAAGCGAGACTGTGATGATTTGGGCATGTGCAGAGAAGAAGTGTCAATGCTCCTGTTAGGAGGTGTGAGAGGTTGGATTTAGGTGTTACGTGGAGGGGTAGAGGAAGATTGAAAAAGTATCGGGGGATGTGATTAGACAGGATATGGCGCAACTTTATCTCATCGAGGACATGACCTTAGATAGAAAGGAGTGGGGGTTGCGTATTAGGGTAGAAGGTTAATAGGATAGTAGGGGTAGGATGGTGTCTGGCCTTGTGATATAGTAGATTAGTAGAATTAGTCATGTATTTATATCTGGTGTTGTTATTGTCCATCTTATATTTTTTACTTTTATTGCATTTATATCTTATCATTTGCTTTCCACTTTATATCTAGTATCTTCTATTTTTGGGGCTTGATATTTTTGAGACGAGGGTCTTTCCGAAACAACCTCTATCTCTATGAGGTAGTGGTAAGGTCTGTATACATTTTATCCTCCCTTGACTCCACTTGTGGAATTCCACTGGGTATGTTGTTGTTTTTATTAGTTCTATGAATGGAATTTAGTCAACAGGTATATTATCTTTGTAGTTTTGGTGTAAGAAAATGTAGAGGATGCTGAGTGTTTAATAGATTTCAGAGGTCCCTTGTGAAGAGATGCAATTAGTTCTTCTACGATGAAAAGAACTTTTGAACTGTAAATAAGGTGATCAGCATTCCCTAAATGCTGATGAATACAATGTTACCAATTTAAAAAAAGAACAGAGGAAACAGAACTCTGATTTGGCTCTTATGTTTAGCATGCTGTTTTCTTTATACACACATCTTGATTCCAATGTATTACCATAGTCATTAATTTCTACACTTTATTGGCAATAATGTTAACATTTATTACTTGGAGCCTTCTAAACGAAGGACACTGTACCTTTCATGTTCGATTAACAGCTTGTCAACTTTTTATCGTTGTTTTTAGAGAGTGAAAAGCATTAAAAAGATGCATCCGCTAATCTCAGGCAGCCCAAGCACTCTCTGCCGAGTAGGAACTTGAGCCAAAGGGTTCCAACTTAGGGAGTCACTCCTCTTCCTCAGCTCCTTAATGGCTCGTAAAATGAAGATTGAATTTCTATAAATCAAATTGAAAGAGCATTTTATTTCAATAAATTTCTTTTGATACTGTTGATTGTTTCATATCCTTTTTTTATTTTATTATCCCATTGTGAGTTTAGGTGACTTTTTTGGTATGGAAAATTTGCATTGCTGGCAATAACCATAATCTTATTTTCCGACAGATAGTGCTGGATCAACCTTCCCTTATGGGGGTCAACGTTTTGTGGGAGTCACAACTTGACTACCACATTCGCCATAGTGACTGGTTGGATGTATCAAGACTTTTAGAGGCAATCCCATCATATGCGTTAACCAGTGAAAGCCTCAGTGTCAGTTTGGATGGTGTACGCTCTTCATTAGTTGACGAATATCTTCAGAAACCTCATGAGTGTGGCAGTTACATATATTCTCTTGAAGAGGTGGATGCTGTTTGCATGAATGTACCGAGTGTCCAAATATTCAGGTTTTCCGCGCACAGCATGTGCTCCATGTGGTTGCTAATGCTTATGGAGCGGGAACTTGCTAAGAAATTTATTTTTCTGAAGGATTACTGGGGATCTACTGCAGATATTGTGTCTCTTCTCGCTCAGTCAGGCTTTATTCATGATGTGCAAAAATCTTTACTGCCGACTGAGCCGGCTGAGAGCTGGTCAGAATCTGTACTAGCTATTAATGATGCCAGAACTCATCCAGATTCCATCCAAGCATTTCATAAGGTTATCATACACTACTGTTCACAGAACAACTTGCTGAATTTCCTGGATCTTTACCTTGACCACCACAAATTGGCTTTAGATCACGAATCAGTTTCCTACATGCATGATGCAGCTGTGAGTATACTCAATTTATCATTATGTGATAATATTTTGCTTTGTCTTGGCTATTCTGTATGGATTTTCATTATGTGAGAACCTTAGAGTTTCAATCCTATTATCGATTGTTACTTGGCCGTAATGGAAACCCATGTTCATATGGTTTCCGCTTCTGTAAAGCTGAGGTGTATCAAACTCTGACTGTTGGAACCATGCAATAGGTGATATGGACACTATTATCTGTATAAATTTATGATAATGTTTGTAGCTTGTAGGTGTAGTGCAAGTTTAGTAGGAATAAGGTGGCTTGAGCACATGCTGTATAGGTATTTCTAATCAAGGTTTTCCTTTGTTCATGATTGTCAAAAAGCTTTATTTTCATCAAGTTACAGCTATTGACTAACTTCCTCTCTCATTGATCTGATTAGACCTGGGACTTAGATAAATGCCTGCTTGTCTTTTATATAAATTCTCACACTCTACTTCCAAAAATGTCCACCGAAAAACCTGTAAATGCAAATGCTTCATGCATGCTACGGGAACATATTTGCCTGATCAATGCTGTAGATACTACTGGTATAATTGCATTCTTTGTGCAAGCAAAGCCAAGATGGTTCAGCATTTGGTTATTAATCTTGTTTAATTTTCTCATGATTATTTTTATCTGAAAAATGTTTTCTTGACACTTCGTTCTTTTAGGTACTTTTAGTTTATAATACTACCTTGTTAATAGCAAGTGTATTTGCTTTCAAATTTAAGACCATAGCCTTGTACGTATTTTACTTGAGAGTTTTTCAGTAGGATCTTTCACTTACGATTTTTTTCCCTTCAAAACTTAATCTGTCAGTGCCAAGTTACGACTTGATAATTAGCCTCTAAAAGTAAGGCACATCACTTTGCAATACGTTGTTATCCAATTTGAGCCACTCAAACAATAGTCTGTCTACTACTGTGCAACTCAGTAAGAGATCTGGTGGACTGGGTATTAAGAATTTAGCGCTGCAAAACGGGTGTCTTTTATCAAAATGGTTGTGGAGGTTTGGTAAAGAGGACCATGCTCTATGGAAGGATGTTATCATTAGCAAATATGGTCAGACTGAGCAATGGACAACCAACACTGCGACAGATCAATTGTGGCAGATGTTCATCCACAAGAGGAGGATCAAGTGGACAAAGCCTAGGAGAATCATAGAAGTCCGACAGTGCTGGAACAGGGATGGTAATGCCGGAAGAAACAAGGAGATGGAGGATTGTCCCAGCTTGCATTTGGTGGATAATTTGGAAGGAAAGAAATCAGATATGTTGTAAAGGAAAACAGAACAATATTCAGAGCATAAAGATAAACTGCCTTGGGCTTTACTATTTTTGGTTTAAGCAAGTAGTGATAGGAAATACTGAAGATGTGTATAATGTTATTGGTTGGTTATAACTAGAAGTTCCCAGAATTGCAGAATTCAGAAGAGCTCATTGGGGTTCGCTCACCTGAGTGTTTCACACTTTGTGGTGGTGTTGGTTTTTGCTCAACACTTACAAAACAAAAGGGGACATAAACCATTCTCGACAATCATCTGGAAAAAACTGCACGGTGACACTGATAATTTTTTTTCCTTGCAATTGCTCTGATACCATGTGAGAAATATAAAAGAGAAATATTATTGAGTTGTGTATTTACATTATTACACAGGAAACCCTATTTATAGCCACTATAATACAATCATTTACCAAGTAGATACTGTATACTATTCCTATTCCTATTCTAAGTAGGAT
The DNA here is from genome assembly GCA_026153255.1 of Solanum medicagineum. Taxonomy (NCBI): domain Eukaryota; kingdom Viridiplantae; phylum Streptophyta; class Magnoliopsida; order Solanales; family Solanaceae; genus Solanum; species Solanum medicagineum. Next base: position 13,748,570 of record JAPFFP010000080.1, read on the forward strand.
TGGTATTCCCATTCCTATTCTAACTGTAACATTTCTGCTGCTCCTCTTTCTAGTGATGAATTGTTTCACATTCTTTTAGTAGTCCATTTGTTTTCATGCTGTTGACATAGTTGGTAAAGGCTGTGGGTCCATCTCCGTGCAGCTCATTTCTCTGTGCCCAACCATGATTATATATGGGAGATGGGTAATGAGGGGAATTGTTCTATCCAAATCAATAGGCGCTAATGCAGCAGCCATAGTAGGGAAAACTCCAAGGGCACACCCTTAGTGAATTACTCCAGTAAGGTACTCCTGTAAGAGGTTCATGCATCGGCATGTGTCAAATGACAAGCCTTTCTCCTTTATTTTGGTACTCCGGCAAGCTGGAAGTTTTTGAAAGAAATTTGGGTCCTTAACTTCCCAGCAATCCAGGCTGCCTTAGATTCTTCTTTTGAAGATTTCATTTTCATTTCGGTAGATCCCTCATTTTTGTTTACATTTCCATTGACTTGTTTGTGGAAAAGGGTAAATTTGTACTTGGTTAACCCTTTCTTTTGCCTTCTGACTTTGGTTGACATAAGTCTAGATGTTATCACTCACCGTATGTCTGAAAATCAATTTGTGGTTCTTCAGCTCTGACAAAAAAACCCGGTTCACTATTCCCAGGTGGTTTATATTAATTTATTTTTGAGAAAGGTACTGTTGTATTCACCAGCATTAAGGACATGCTGGAGACCTCCAAACACTGGTTCCAACACAAAATATGAGTAGAAAGAGAAAAACTAGTAGATTACTAAGAAAGAGCCTATGAAATCTATCATGTGTGCAGCTTCTATCCTTTCTAATCCTTCCTCTTCACACCAAAAGAAAAGTAGTAGTCATGCAATTCCAATTAACTTTCTCAATGGAGTTTGTTATATTTTCAAAACATCTGTTGTTATTTTCCTTCCAGACTGACCACCAAATGCATGGCGGTGTTATGCTCCAGCGATTCTTTGACACTTACACTCCTCCCTTCCCCCTTATCCAGTAGCTCAGCAAGTCAGCAGTATGTTCTGGCATAGACCGCTCAAGTCTGTGTGAAGCCAAGGAGCAGAGACCACAACTGTTCTGTGCTTTGGCAGTGCAGGAACAAGTGGCTATTAGTCTACAGCTTCATTGCATAATGGGCACCGGGATGTACTGTGAAAACCTCTCCTCCATTGCATACTCCCAGGTGGATTATATTAGGGAAGCTGTATGCTCGTATAAGCCACCCTGCACAGTAATGCAGTCCTTCAGGGTGCACTTGATCTGAGAGCTTCACTATTTTTCACTACGTGTATAAATTATGTCTATATGAAAATGGTAGTGGGAGGTCAAACAAAATTAAATAGTTCTCAAGTTCATTGACTAGTGGACATCTATTACATTTTCCAGAACGTGCATTCCTGGCACCTTGCTCCACTGAGGTCTTCTTTGCACCTTGCTCCATTGAGGTTTTTTATGCTCTTTCACTTTAAGAAGCCTTAAATTGTGCCTTGTCCTTGATTGCTGATTTCCTGTAAAAAGATTTATTGGTTTATAGGGCTGTATATTCCCATCTCTCTTTTACTGAAGATGATACTTCTGAACTATCTTTTTGTCCTTATTGACAGCCCAATTCACCCGCTTTCATGTTTTTTTCCCTCTATATTATCATCAGGAAGATAACCAATGGGCCAAGTGGTTGCTCTTGCAAAGGGTCAAGGGTAAAGAGTATGAAGCATCATTCTCTAATGCCCGTGCTGTTGTATCACATAATTTAGTTGCTGGTAACAGTTTCAGCACCATGGAGATAGACGATATAATTCGTACTGTTGATGACATCGCAGAAGGAGCAGGAGAAATGGCAGCTCTGGCCACATTGATGTATGCCCCAATTCCGATTCAAGATTGCTTGAGCAGTGGTAGCGTGAACAGGCTCTATAGTTCTGTACAGTGTACATTGGAGAATCTTAAGCCATTCCTCCAGCGCTTTCCTACTTTGTGGCGTGCACTAACTGCGGCATGTTTTGGACAAGATCCAACTTGCAGCAGTATAGGTCCTAAGCCGAAATGTAAGTTGCTATGTTTTAATATCTCTAGGTTTGTGCTCCTAAATTTGCTTGCCACCTGGAAGGACCTTAAGAAGTTCTTCGGTGATGGCAATCACATAGGCCTAACCAATGTTGCGCTTTTATCTGAGTATGACCTTTTCCTTATTAACTATGTCTTGTGCAGTGTTTGGTTATTCTGATTTATTAGACTATTTGAATTGGCGTGAGAGTGTGTTCTTCTCCTCAGCACATGATACTTCACTCTCACAGATGCTTCCATGCTGGTTCCCTAAGGCTGTCCGGAGATTAATTCAGCTTTACGTCCAGGTTGCCTATGAAACTGCACTTGTAGTTTAACTTAATCAGTTGCTCTCTTAAAAGGGTTTCATAGGATGAAAAACAATGTAGGATCTTCCTACTACTATATTCTATGGAGACAGTAGTCTATCTTTGGCAGTTTCTAAGTTAATTATAACAAACTCTTAACTATCAAATTTTTGATGTGCCTGTTTTGTGCATGGTTGCAATATCTCTGTTATGGTAGGGACCACTTGGTTGGCAGTCAATTGCAGATTTTCCAGTTGATGATCCCTCTCTGCTGAGGGACATTGTTCCTTCCGACATCAGTCCCTTGTCCTGGGAAGTTGCCATCCAGAAACACATTGAGGAGGAGCTGTATGATTCTTCATTAAAGGTGAGTAATGCTTCTTTGATCGTTTACTAATAGTAACTTTTTGAGATACTGGTGTCATGTACTGATGCTTCTGCCTTCAAGTCTCACAGCCACCTATAGTCACCAAAGATTATACGTGCTTGCCAGTATAAAGATCAGGCCCATTTGAGGCATACTTAATCCTCAATGGAACTCAAGCTAGGTTCTCTCCATCACTTAATTGGCCATTTAGTATGAGCACTACACAATTCACACCTCAACGTCCACATGCTCTATCTTAAAGGGAGACCACTAAAAAGTAAATATAGAAGACGAATTGATCTATTGATGTTAAGGAAACATTATGGATGTATATATTAGTAATTGTGTGTTAAATTCTTAATTTATTTTTATCACTAAATCTGAATTAGAAATTAAAATGGTTTGTCTTTTGGAACTTTTTAATATTGTTATTAGTTCATGTACTGTTAATCATTTGCAATTTTTCAATGCTTTGCCCTTGTAATTATTGTTTTGTGTAACATTCAGTAGAATCAACTAGGTTAGATGTTTTTTTTAAAATTATATAGTCTTGAACTCTTTTGACAAGTCATATAATCTTTTTTCTTTCCTAATTTAAAATGTATGTGTATACTGTTTAAACATCCAATAGCTAAGGAAAATCATTATGAAATAGACTTCTCCTTCTTTCTCGTGCGTATTCTCATCTCTCGTGGTATCAGAACATTTGGTGAGAAAATAGTCAAATATGCAGTTACCAATGACATAATAGGAGAGAAATCCATTTTCGAGCACTCTGAGGTGTCATTGCTTCCTGGAGGCACTGCACATACACCAGTACCACAAGTAAGGTCGACACGCTTGTGCAACCGAATCCCAAAAATTCATGCGCTTCCATGCGCTACCAAAATCTATTTTTTCCGCGGAGTCCGTGCCATTACGCTCTGGCACGTCATTTCCTGCCATTTTTTGGGCAACTGTTTCACTTTTTGGACATCGTCTCTTGGTTCTGATCTCACCCCTCCAGGTTTCATCAACTTTTATTAACTGTTAACCATTTTCCGGCAGAGATTTGTTAAGGTTCCAATGATTATGTTACTGTCCAGACCATTTTCTATCACTTCCTCAGCACTCTGTAGGCCGACCAGCAGTTTCAGATGATCAGATCTCAGTGAGTGATTTAAGAAGTTTTAAACTTTGTCTATCGAACTGACTAGTCCAACATATTGGATAAAATCTATTCCTAAATCAATCTAGTGAATGTAAGATTGTCTTATCAATAGGCTGCACCTGACACCTTCTGAGATTATTTCTTTTGTGAATATTTGTTCAATTATATCAACAAGAATTGAAAACTGTGGTCACAGGAAAATAAAATCTACTAATTTGAACTGTCAGAAGCTTTCTTTATAATCCACTCCTTATGTCTGAGTATATCCCTTAGCTACCAATGTGGAACTTTTGTTCACACACTCAACAGTCTACGCTTAAACTGAGTTCCACAGGACTCATCACCGTTTATGGGCTAATTTGGAGATTAACTGTGTGCTACCACAACAATTATGCCACCAAAGGCCACTGGCTTCATTTTTGTGTATACATCTTTGAATCAATGGGTAAAGCTAGTAAACCAACCCGTAGACAGGGCAAAGGCACTAAGCTGAGCCCCCACACTATCACTGTGCCATTTCCATACTTCTCTCACCAAACCACTGGCTCTGATATCAATTGTTAAAAGAGAACTGCATCATCACACTTCACTTGGAGAGCCGGATAGTAATCAATCTCCTGCCGAAAACCACTTAACTTGAAAGAATAATTAATGATAATCAACTGACCTTGCTTAGGGTCATGGATTTTGTTTCGAATATCAAAGATCTGAGCATCATTTCCTTGCAAGAGTAAGTGCGCCTAGTTGAATTCCAGATCTTTCTGCAGTATCAAACAATAAATATTGCTTCGATATTTGGGGTTCATATTATTCAAAAGCCATGTCTGACAAGGGAATTATCATAATCCCATTAACTGTAGTTAGCGTCAGCCCCAACAGGTGCTTTCTTTTGTGTAACATACCCAGGCGGTTTTTTAAAATTTAATAAAAAGCAAGCAGATCATGACCAAGCAATATATGTACCAGCCTCATCTAGTGTCACAACACTAATTTGTGGAAGTGAGCTATTTTCACCTTTGTGACCGGTGACCCCCATAGTTTAAACAAATAAGAATCCAAAATAAAATTTTAGAATTGGGAAGAAGAAACACCTCCTGAACCTGGAATTCAAAGATACAAAATTGTAGATTAGAAAACTCTCACTGGAAAAACAGGTTTGACTTGCCGGAACCCTAGCTCAAGTGAATGAAAAATCTGAAACTGACTAGGGTGGAGTTGGAATAGGCCTGGTACCACAAGGGAACAAAAATTTTCTCCAAAAAGTCACAGGAAGCTGGTCTTACACCCTGGAATGTGAGATCTACACATTGCCAGAGCTGTAACTGCTGGAGGCGCATGGAACAGTCTCTACCGAAGCTGCTTTTGTTAGGGTCTGTTCGCCGTAGACAGAGGGATATTCCTATATTATTTTACCTACAACATCAATAGACCCTTGCGACAAAAATGCAACGTAAGGCTGCGTATAATAGACCCTTGTGGTCGGGCCCATCCTCGGACCCCGTGCATAATGAGAGCTTTAGTGCACCGGGCTTGCCCTTTTTTACAACATCAATAGAAGGATGGGAAAGTACTATAGCAGTAACCAAAACTCAGCGTCTTTTTTTTATTAGAGAAGAAGGAATACCAGTGCTGCGAGGGAGAAAAACTCATCTCTAAAGGTGGTAATGGTGCTCTACTATAATGAAGATTTCAAGAAAAAGAAAAAGCTTCTTTCTATTTCTTGATTATTTTTACATCCCATGAGAATGGGTACTAATAAAATGAGTCCTAAGGCTTAATAAGGAAAGAAATTCAATTAATTATATAATCAACAATGAAGTAAAATTTTCTATAATCAATTTACTCCTACAATTAAGCGAGAAAACCTCTAATCAATCAACGACATATACCGAGTTTCTTAAGTAGGAGGCTCGTAAGTAAACAACTTCACAAATTGCATCAGTTATCCAAACTGGTAAACCTGTATTGCCAATGGATCTTAAACCACTGCATCTACTATAGGCTATCTTACGAAACTCAATTCTTCATGTTCCTGGATTTTTAATCTAATATTTGTTACTCATTTGTCTTAGTCTCTTCATTTCTCAGTTACTTTCCTCAATAACCTGTAATTATACAAGATCACAGATGGATTGTGGTACTGAACATGAATTTGATGCACTTTACTCCCTTATTTTTTGAGATCACCCAAAACAAATGATGTTAAATGCTCCCTGAGTTACTTCCGAGACAATTGGGTTATCCCAATTTGTTTAAACTTCAGAGTAGTTCCTGGTTTGTCTCATATGTCGGCCTTAGAATGTGAGTCATGCCAACTTGTTAAGTATTCTTCTCCTTCCTTTCCTTCTTGTCCTGATACCCGTGGAAAGTCTCATTTTTTGTGTTCGATTCAGATGTTTGGGATCATTGTCAAGTCAGCTCTATGTTGGGTTTGTTACTTTATCAGTAATCCATGAAATCTAGCAGGATTAGCCACCAAACGTCTAGTTTTTATACCTCTCAACAAAGGGTAGATTTGACTTCTATAAATGAACCACTCACTTTGCAGCAATCAATAGTTGTTCACTAGAGAACATCAGGATCTGTCCCTAAACCTCTCATAGAGAATCTTCAAAGATAATCATAAACTAGGGTTTACTATGGCCAAAATCCTATGTTGCTCGGTCTCTTCAAAAGTATCAACAAGTGCGTGTCAGATTCTCCAAAAGTAGTGCATTTTTGGAAAATCCGACGCTAGTGTAGCATCTAAAGTGAAAGTTCGCAACTTGGCCAAAATGAGCTCTATATGGCTAGGGAAATTACTAGGTACAGATGGGCTTTCACCCATTAGAGAAATAAGCTAATAAGTGGTTGCTGATGTTTCCTCTTTTCAACACACCCAAAGGCACAAAATGTGGTGCTTCCCTCTCTTTTTAGCACGTCCAAGGCCCAAAAATAGTCTTTCAATATTGGTCTTCACTTGAGAAAACTAGTGTCATGTGGACTATCTTCAAGTCCTTTTCTAAATCTTCTTTGTGGGCTTCTGTCCCTTGTCTTACGAGCTTATTTACAAAGCCTTGTATTTCTTCTGATATACTTCTAGCTTGAGCTCTTGTCATTAGACCATTTTGCATTTGTCATTCCTTAGGAGCACCTTGGTCAGCCTTGCTCACATCAACAGGAATGATAAATTATAGTCCTATTAATATTCTTTTGGATTAGAATGTTAAACTTTTGCCATGATAAGAGGAAGGAGTCTTTAAATGATCCTGGAAGATATAGTTGGTTGGTAAGTTCTGAATTATCTCACAGTGACTCAACCTAACATTGCCTTTCTGGTTAGTATGACTTCGCGTGTGACAATCACTAGGATGGAGTTGCTTGTCTTCTTTGAAAGGATTACTTTTTGAGGATCAAGAACATGAGAAGATTGTTGGATACACTGAACCAAATTGTGAAGGATTACCTTCTGATAGATAGCATACTTTTGGATATTATATTGTTGTTTGTGGTAATTTGGATTCTTGGCGAAATGAGAAACAGGACATGGTTGCTCAATCTCAAACCAGAATATCAGGCAATGGCTTTGGAAAATTGGAACTACTTTGGAACAAATAGTTGCTCAAAGAATTGTAGTTTGGGATAATACAACATCGCTATCACTTTTTCAGGGAGAAGTTACTTTATGGAGACATTATCAGAAATTTGTGAAATCAAACAATCAACTTTCACTAAGTCCCTTATTAGTCCTTGAATTAGTTATTCCCTCCATCCCAATTTATGAGAGTTACTTTGTCTTGACACGGAGTTTAAGAAAGAAAGAACGACTTCTGAAACTTATGGTCTAAAATAAGTCATGGATATTTGTGTGGCTAGAAATCATTTCATTATGGATAAAATGACATTTAAAGTTAATTTGTTTTTAAATATAGAAATGTGTCCTTTTTTTTTGGAACCGACTAAAAAGGAAAGTAAGTCATATAAAGTGGGACAAAGGGAGTATATTTGAAAAAATCTTGATACATATAATTTATATGCACAAGCTTGAGGGGTAGTTTGGAGAGTGTTGAGAACATTGTGTATAATCAATTAGGGAGATAAATGTTTATTGTATTATTTAGTCTTGATTTTTTCCCTAGTTTAGAATAGGTGTATACCATTTGAACATCCAATAGCTTAGGACAATCATTATGAAACACACTTCTCATTCTTTCTCCTGTATGTTTTCTTATGTTACTGTCAGTAACTTAGTATGCATAGTTATTTTTTAGTAATACATGTATATTATCTATTTTTACCTCATCTGGGTATTTCTTCACTGAAACCTCACTTAAATTCAGATTTGTGCTTAAAGCTTCAACAGACGCTTGGTGCTTTTTTTTAGGCTTTTTCACCTTTTGTGACTCTTTATAATGATATAATGTTTAGTTTGGTAGTGTATTTAATAATGATGAGTTCAATGTTGCCTGCTGACCAACTTCAGCACATTCATAGGACGAAATGGCACATATAACATAGAAAAATTTGTCCGAATCTGGTGTTTAAGTGGAGAAGGGTAGAGAGGCAGGCCATTATCCATTGAGTTTAGAATCGTGCACCACTGGACCGCGGGGCTTTCTCGGTCATATAAAACAATAGTTATCATACTATCCTAATAGACATGGCAATGACATGTATGACTCAGATACTTGCTAATGTATGTTTGGATTAATAATTCATTCACGGACATAATATAGGTCTAGTCAAGAAGTTCAACACTTAACGGTGATATTTTACATGTTTATAGGTCCAATAAAGTCATGCAAAGAGGACCAGAACAAAAAGTTTGAACTTCTCTTTCACTAGCATTTTTATGGTCTTTAGAGATTATGATAATATACTGTCATCTTTAAACAATTATAGTTGTCCAAGTATCCAGCCTTATAATTGTTTTGACAAAATCTTGTACCCGGCTAAAGATCTCTTATGCCTGACATAGATGATGTTGAGGCTTGCCTCCGGAGTCTTGTGTGGTTAAAAAGTATTACCGAAACTTATAGGTGATTTCTATAAAGTGGTAATTAGACCAGTGTTTTTGTATGGGGTAGAGTGTTGGTCAGTTAAGAACTCCCATGTTTAGAAGATTGATGCTGTAGAAAGAAGGATGTTGAGATGGATGTGAGGGGATACTAGGAGCGATAAAATTAGGAACGAGGTTGTCTGGGTGATGATCCCCGGAGTTATATTTTGGTGTTTGTGGACTGAAAGGAACCGTAGATGTTTTGATGGGATCTTAACTCCGAGCCACTCTCTTAAAACAAGATGTTTACTTTTGTTATTTAGTTGGGTTAATTTAACCCATGTATTTAGTACTGAACAATTTCTTGACTTTGTTAGCTCCCTAGTGCTAGTTTGAAGATTGTAAATGAGCTAACTTTTTTTGCTTATGCTCTCTGAGAGCCCTTTTGCTTTCTGTAATTTTTGCATCTGCTTGACGCCTTTCTATGAAATACCTTCATCAAAAAAAGGAATGAGGTTGTCGGGATAAGGTAGTAGTGGCCTTTGTGGTAAAGAAGATGAAGCGACATTAAGATGGTTTGGACATGTAAAGTGGAGATGTACAGATGTCCTAGTAAGGAGGTGTGAGAAGTTGGATGTAGTAGGCATGAGGAGAGATAGAAATAGGCTGAAAAAGCATTGGGGAGAGGTGATTAGACAGGACATGGTGCAACTTTAGATTGCTGAGGACATGACCTTTGATAGAAAGATGTGGAGGCCGTGTATTAGGGTAGAAACTAATAGGTAGTTAAGTGTTGCCTGGCTTTCAAGCGTTCAGGCTTTTATTGGATTTTGTCTTTGTGCTAGTTGTATTCTTGCCATTTTAGTTTTTAATATCTATCATCATCTGTTTATTGTGTTTACGCTATTGCCCTATTTTGTTGTTGTTCATATTCTCTTATTATAGGCTTTGCACTGCATCTTTTGTTAGTAGTTGTGTTTTCTTCTTCTTTATATCTGAATTGCTTCATTTGAGCAAAGAGTCTTTTGGAAACAACCTCTCTATCTCCACGAGGTAGTAGCAAGGCCTACGTACACTCTTGACTCTACCCTTCCTAGACTCCACTTGTGGGATTTCACTTGGTATCTTCTTGTTGTTTTTTCCTGAAGTGGAACATGTGCCCCATATCATGGATCATAGACCCCCTTTTCCCGTAAAAGAAAAGTGAATTTCCCCCGGGAAGACATGGATTCTCCATCTTATTATCATATGTGGATGTCGTTTGCTTGAAGCAAAAGTATACAATGTGTAGGAAAATGAAGAAGAAAGATATATTCAGAGAAAAGTCTACTTTTACATCATACGTAGTAATTCTCATGTCATAAAATACACAATATTTTGTGGTAGGGCAAACTGACTGAAGGGTTTTTCAATATCTTATGTTTCTCTTTTCATGTCATGTCAAACTCAATAGGTTTATCGTACTATCAGTTTTTTTTTTTTTTGGAGTTCTGTATTTTATTCTCAGTGGGCCAACTAAGGTTTTATTGCTCTTGTATTTTGATATCACCCAAATGGGTATATTCAGATTTCGTTGGTAGAAAATATCTTTGATGGTATTAAAAAGTTTGTTAAGGTGCTCACAGTTTTCCTTCAACGTAGCCTGAGTCCTTTTCTAATCTTTAACCATGTTCATGTTATCATCCCTAATCCCATTCACTTTCTGGCTCTAGGAATCTAGAATTGGAATTGAACACCATTTACATCGTGGACGTCCATTGGCAGCTTTTAATCAGCTGCTGTCAAATAGAGTTCAAAAGTTGAAGTCAGAAGGTTCACGTAGGCAGCATGGGATTCCAATGCAAGGACAAACAAACATCCAGTCAGACGTTCAGATGCTTCTTTCACCTATTTCACAGAGCGAAAAGTTGTTTCTTTCATCCGTAAGGATCATTTCTTCTAAGCAGTTAACAAGCTGGCATTCATGTTTTGCTAATTTCAGCCATATCAACCCTCTATCTACTTCTTTTGTCCTTTCAAATGTGAAAAATGAAATACCTTTTGTTAGTATACAAGGAAAATCTCTCTTTTAACTACAGTTCTTGAAGTGTCGTTTTGCTTTTTCAGCATCATAAATATAGTAAAGTCTTTAAGGAGCCAATTGTGTAATCAAAAGAATTTTGAGAAATCATGTGTGAATGACTTCAAGATGCTTTATTTACTACTCTATGAGCATGTCAATGAAAATACCTGATATTAATAGTTCGTAATTGGTTTCATTTGAATCAAATTACGGTCTAATAGTTTTGCTTTCATTTTTTTTTGTCTTGGGTCTTACTTTTCTTATAATTTCTTGTAAAATATTTTATTGATGCTTCAAGGTTGTAAAAAAGGAAGAACTTACTATGTAAGAGCTATCCTAAGATGAATGCATTGAAAGAATATAAATGTTTAGAAGATGCACCTTTTCTAAATGCTCTTTGGTTGGTGTGCACTTGAAGATCACTCTTTATTATGCTGGACTATGAGTAGCTGAAAGAAAAGAGTCCTATGATGAAATAGTCCATTTATGTGTGAGAGACTTCTATAAAACAAGCTGAAGTGTATGTGCAAGAATTCTTAGAGTTTCACATTCTGATGATAGCGTATATTGATTTTATTCCTCTTAAGCATTTGTTGGTTTACATACTTAGGTTGTGCCCCTTGCGATTGTGCATTTCGATGATTCAGTATTGGTGGCATCTTGTGCTCTTTTATTGGAGCTGTGTGGTTTATCTCCTGGTACACTCCAAATTGATGTTGCAGCTTTGAGAAGAATAGATTCCTTCAATAAATCTAGCCCTTGTTCCAATCACCTTCAGCAACTTTTCCGGAGGGGGTCTTCATTTCATTCAAATAATAGTGAGAATAATATTACCGAATCTCTAGCACGAGGATTGGCAGATGATTATTGCCATAATGATTGGTTCAATCAAGCTATTCAAAAAAATGATCAGTTCACAACGTCTGACAGACAGCCATCTCGAGCTCTCATGCTTGTCCTGCAACATTTGGAAACATCAAGTCTTCCGTCATCAGCTGATGGAGTGACATGTGGCTCTTGGTTGTTAACTGGTAATGGTGATGGAGTTGAACTAAGGTCTCAGCAAAAAGCTGCTAGCGAACGCTGGAATTTGGTGACAACATTTTGTCAGGCGCATCATCTTCCTGTGAGCACTAGGTATCTTGCTTTATTAGCAAGAGACAATGACTGGGTATGAGCTTATGAAACATCATTGCTGAACTTAATATTTCGTTTCTTGCTATGGACTATTTATGGGTATTCCTTTTTTATCCCAGGTTGGTTTTCTCTCGGAAGCTCAAATCGGAGGCTACACCTTGGAGGCAGTTCTGGAAGTGGTAAGCTTCATATCTATTTCACTGTTATGTTTTCCCACGGCGGTGGAGGAAATGAGCTGTTGTCTCCTTATATGTTCTTGGGCAATCTCTACCTCTTATGCTAGATCAAAGTGAGTATTGGTCAAGACCATACAAGAATACCACTAACCAAAACCACTCACCGCACCATCACCACCTTGAACTGTCTTGTGGGGTTGATTTGACATGTAGTCCATAGGGGTAATTGGAATGGGTTTATCCGATGTTGGACCACCATGTTATAATGTGCATGCTCCAGATGTCAGTCTTGGGCAAGTTAGAAGTCCCATATCAGTTATGGGAATGGATAATTGGTCTTCTTATATGGTTTTGGCCGATTCCCCTCAAGAACTAGCTTTTGGGTTGAGCGAGGCCCAAAGTCCATTTCTATGCAATCACTACATGTTCCCTTGCTAAGTCATTTCTGGTAGAGATTTCTCCTTTTAGTTCTACTAGTTTTGCAATACGTGCATTGCACGTGTATGCCGTGTCGAAAAGTACAAGATTTCTGAAAAAATATTAAAATTCTTAAAACAAAGATTAATTGAGTAAATAAATATACTTGATATCTACTAAAAAAATAAATTGAATTGTCATATGGTGTTCGATTGAGAAACAATAAAATGAAAATTTGAAGTGAATGTAAAAACTGAACTGGGTATCGATGGATCGTGTTCATAGGAAGGGAAAATCTGAAATATGACATTGAAATTTGAGAAAAGGAAAAATTAGAATCCGGTATTTGTTACTTTATTGTTAATTGCTTATAATGTTTGGTATTATGTATTTGGTTGTCTTCGTGACAAAATTCAAAGGGAAAAAATTTCTAAAATTTGACTTCATTTCACAACAGTTATTTCAGAGGGAAATTGTAAAAAAGAGGGAAGATTACCGAGTATATATTGGAAGCAATAATCTTATAATCTGCAAATGGTACTAACAATTGCCAATACTATGTGTACTGACTTGGGCAATGTGAATAAGGAATAAGAGGTAAGGGGCGAAATCAGATGGGTTCCTCCAACGACAAAATTTATTAATTTATTGTATATACATGATTAAATTATTCTTTATATATATGTAATATATATTTAATTTCCTTGATTCTACTTATGTTGACTTTTTTTATCTTTTGAACATTGTAGTAAAATTCTAACCTCACCGTTGTATGTATGTAGAGAATGAAACATTTGGAAAGCTAACTTATTGTACAGTTGCCCATCAATAGCTTAATAACCTCAATACACGAAAAGAAATTCTTGCAAGCTTTCGATTGCGTTGATAAATAGATTTCGTACTTGTTATCTGGCACATTAATCATATACTTCAATAATGAGTTTCCATATACTTGATTTAGATTTCTGTGTGATATATGTCCTTTTTTCATGTCTTCTACCATCACTGAACAAAAAGACTGTCGTCTTCAATCTTTTGATTAGGCAAAAAATATATTGTTAGACATTAGTATTTGTTCACTCCTTAAATGTTGTATTTCTCTTTTTCCTCTAATCCTTTCCTCATGATTTTCATTCAGTAATTAGTATTCTAGTTTTTTGTTCTCTGTACAATATATCCTGACATTCAGAAGCCTTCAAGTATTTCCCCACTCCCTTTGTCAATATCCATCAATTTGGAATATGATTTAAAATCCATATTTTGATACTAACATTTTTTGGATCCCACTAATAACCAACGAACGACAAATATTTTTTCTTTTTTGGATTGTTGTTCAATGAGAACTTGATGAGTCAATCTATCTATTCATCTTGCTCTTACTATTATATCGGGAGATACATGTTACATGACGTAAAGCCAATGGTGGAATAATTTTTTTTTGTTAGGAGGATTCAAAATATACAGATGTAAACACATCAATAAATCAAGACAATTTCACAACTACTATATATTCATAAAAATTAACTTCATTCTTAAACATATAGTATAATTTTTTGCCAAAGGAGATTCAGATTAATCCTTACACTGATGTGGCTCGTCCACTACATAAAGTAGATGAACTTTTGCAGAATTACTGAGACGACTAACAGAGAAAAATTAAAGTTGGAAATAAGTTTTCCTGTTGTTGAGAGAAATGAATAGTGTTGAAGATCTGCTTGTTGTATTCATTGTTTTGCTTTTTGATCAGCACTACAATTTGGCTGAAGAATATGAAGTTGGAAAAGACACCAAAGGATGAACAACCAGCTTACTATTGACTTTGCCAACCATTGTGACTTTAATAGGGCAATGTTTTTTTTTTCATTTTAAATTCTTAAAATAAACATTCAGATAATGGAAAAGGATAGTAAAGTAATTTGACTTTTAAGTTTAGGAGTTCATGCTTTTACGGTAATATGATGGAATATGATGATTTTAGAAAGAGGAGAAGACCTTTTGTTGCTAACTCATAATTTCATCTCACCTGATTTATGTACAACATGTCAGGCATTAAAGGAGTTCAGTGATGCGCGTCTGAAAACCCACATACTAACAATTTTGAGGAGTACACAATCAAGGAAGAAATTTAGCTCTTCTTCAAGTTCAGATACTGGTGAAAAGAAGAACGGGACATCATTTCCAGATGAAAATGTGTATGCCCCGGCCGAACTATTTGGAATTATCGCTGAATGCGAGAGACAAGCAAGACCTGGAGAAGCTCTTCTCCTGCAAGCAAAGAATTTATGCTGGTCACTTTTGGCTGCAATTGCTTCTTGTTTTCCAGATGTCTCTTCGTTGTCTTGCCTGACAGTTTGGCTAGAAATAACTGCAGCAAGGTTGCCATCATAACTTCTGTTTCTTTTCTATTAATTAGTATAATTCTACCTTCTTCCATATGTGCTCACTACTTTGTGGAATTTTATTTTCTATGGACATCCTTTACAGGGAAACATCAGCCATCAAAGTTAATAATGCTGCTTCTCAGATTGCGAACAATGTCATGGCTGCTGTAGAAGCCACAAATTCCCTACCTGCATCTGCCAAAGCACCTACAATTCATTATAATCGCAAAAACCCAAAGCGTAGGCGGCTCATGGAGCCTGTGTCAGTGCATTCCTTCGTTTTCATGATCCCTGATGTACAAAAGGCAGATGGAAATGTGAGGATTCAAGACATGACTGCTGGAGAGGAATGTGAAAAGCAAGTTGATCAGGACGAGAAGGTTTCAAATGACTCTGATGAAGTGACTGCTTCTTTGTCTAGAATGGTTGCTGTGCTTTGTGAACAATATTTATTCCTTCCTCTGCTCAGGGCTTTTGAGATGTTTCTTCCTTCATGTTCGCTCTTACCTTTTATCCGAGCTCTTCAGGTATGCTAAACTGTTGATGTCAAGCACATGAACTTTTTGCAATGAAGGGGCACTACCCCAGAATATTATCACTGCTGAAATTTTCCTAGCTTCGGACTGGCTGGTGTTAAACATTTCATCACTGTTCTTGCTGTCTTTCCTTGTTTGCCATATTGAAAGCACAATATTGGCAGTTGTAATGGTGCTAGTTTAGAATATAATAATTAGTTAAATAGAAGTGTGCCCTCTCTAACTACTTAAACTTTTAGATGAGATGGTCACACACTTTAACATGGTACCAAAGAAGGCAGAGGTCCTGGGTTCGAGTAACATTATCACCCTTAATCAATAGAATTTTTATGTGCTTGTCCATGAAAAAGAATCAGGCCCACAAGTGAGAAGGCGTGTTGAGAATACAAAGTGTTTTTTTCTAACAACTTAAGCTTTTAGATGAGATGGTCACACACTTTAATAATGCCAAATACAATGTTGAGATTCACAGCTTTTCAAATTGCCACCGAGCTGATTGTCTCATGACATAATTGATTCTTTACATTAATAATATTTTAATAATCCACTCTTTTCCCCTTATGGTTTTTCGCATTGCAAATAGAAACTTTGACTTGCCTCATTATGACAAAGCTCTTGGGAGGAGTCTCAAGATGGTTGTACGTTGCTGCTTCCCGGTCTACTACTCATGAATAGTAGTGTTTCCAGATGTATATGCTGGATCGTTTTCACTGTTTGGACAAAAAGATGTGATCAATACTTATAAGCTAATGATTTATATTTTCAGTAGTGAATTTTCTTTGGGTGTGGGGTGACTTGTTCCTGGCTTAAGCACCTGTAACAGTGGTGTCGTGTTGGTCAAGTTACCCGGATTGTTGTCTTTCCTTACTTCCCCTTAGTTTGTACAATTTGATGATATAGCACTGTGAAGTGATATTCTTTCCATCTTCATTTCTTTTTCCTTCATGACTTATATTGCTTCCTTGAAAGTGGATATCGGTATCCTTATTTTATTTTCCATGCTGATCTGCTAATTGCAATGGACTTGGAAGGGAGAGAGATAAATTTCGGGGGACTTGGCATGAGCAGTTCTTTGGATAGCTACTCTTTTTTTTTTTTTTTTAACTACAAGAAGAACTTAACAACTACCAGAATTAGGACAGAATAAACCTAAAGAACCTCTTCTTCTCCTTGGCCAGTAACTAGCAATGAGCAATACTCTTTTGTTTCCTTAATTGCAACCAGACGAGCTTTCTCTGACTGACCTGATAAGTTCTCAAGTCTTCTCATTTTTTTTTTTCAATTTCTACCGTTTTATGTTATGAGAAAGCTGCATTTATGGTTGTCAAGCAAAGGATCAAGGATTTCCTTTCTTAGTTTTATAAAGGATTCCCTTTACTCTTTAAAGTTATCATCTCTTGTAAGACTTTAGAAAAAAAGAACAGAACTAAAATATTAGGACATGGTCTCATTGATGTCTGGCACTCTTAAATAATTATTACTAATTCAGAGAAGAAGTTTTGTTGCTTCCTTCGTGTGTAAATTTCATTGGTTTCTGTCAGACATCTAATCTAAATAAAAATAATACATCATCAGAACGAAATGATGTTGTTCCTAGTGTGTAATATCATGTTTAGTGATGTTCCTAGTGTGTAATATTATGTGTATTAAGTTGTTTCGTTTTATAAGACACACATGTCTTGAATATAATAACAGTTGTCTAACTCCATATACCCCAAATCTTGCTGTTTTGTTTCCAGGCATTTTCTCAAATGCGGCTCTCTGAAGCATCAGCTCATCTGGGTTCCTTTTCTGCTAGAATTAAGGAAGAACCTCATGTATACACACAAGCTGGGAAAGAAGGGAAATTTGGAAGTTTATGGATAAGTTCTACTGCTGTAAAAGCTGCTAATGCGATGCTCTCACGATGTCCTTCGCCTTATGAAAAAAGATGCTTATTACAACTCCTCGCTGCCACTGATTTCGGTGATGGAGGTTCTGCTGCAACATGTTACCAACGACTCTATTTCAAAGTAAATTTGGCAGAACCTTCCCTTCGCAAAAATGATGGCCTACAACTTGGAAACGAGCCACTAGATGATGCTTCACTTTTAACAGCTTTAGAGGAACATGGACACTGGGAAGAGGCACGCAATTGGGCTAAACATTTGGAGGCCAGTGGTGGGTCTTGGAAATCTGCAACACACCATGTTACTGAAACACAGGTATTCTGCTTACTATTTGGGACTCTCTTTCGTCTTATCAGCTTTTAACTCAAGCATCTTTCTTCTAGAGCTTTCTGTGGGCTAGAATTTTCTTTGTGGCTGTGATTCCGTTTTTTACGATGCATTCAATTAAAGCACGCAGTACAAAATAGCCAGGCATTTATTTTTGAAATCTTTATTCTGTTTCTTTCCAGATCAACAATCCTTGTAGTATTGTTCACCATATGACAATCCTATTTACTAATAACAATTTCCCTGTTGTAATGCCTGCACAGTTAGTCCATCTTCCAAACTACCCCTTTGTGTCTTATAATATGAACTTCGTCTTCCCTTCTCTAATCCCCTTTTTCACTCTGTTGGCTGCAACATAAGATATAAGTCACCTCACAGTCTCTGCCATTCATTAATGGACAGAGGAATCCATTTCAAGTGTTTTCTCTATTCAGTGAAGACATAAATGTTCTGATGCGCAATTATCTGTCATTTATAAAGAATATCTCTTACATGGTATCAGAAGCAGATTTCCGTGGTACTAACTAAATTGGTTCAAGATGAAAGGAGCTATTTCAAGCAAAAAGGATATAGCTAATTCTATGTTTGCTTCTGTTGACTGGGGGCAGGAATATAGTAAAGCATACTGATTTGATTTGTCGACTGACCGATGAAAGAAGAATTGAAAGCATTTACTTGAGTTTAGAAAAAATTAACGTAATGATATGTGCTGTAACAAGTATTTGGCGCTTCTAGTTGTGGGTAAAATATAGAATGTGCAACACGACTAGTCACAGGAATCAATCTCAGATTGCCATGGCATTTACAGAGAGCGGTGCATCTCCGTGTTAGCCATTTTAAGCAACACAAATCTCATTTGGAGAGCCATCAAAGGTTTCCTGGACACACTGGAGAAGAAAATATCGAACTCTTATGTTCCAAAGTCTTAGTTGGCCTAGAAAGCCAAATGAGACTCTTGTTGAAGATATTCATAATGGCATTAACATATGGAGATACTTCCAAAAGAAAAGGATGACTTTATGAAAACTTAACACAACTTGTATAAAATATCTGTTCATCATAGTTCAGTATGCTTTTCAAAATCAAACTAAGTTAATGTCTTTGAGGTCGAGGGCAATGGGAAAAGGACATCTTGACTGTGAAGATGACTTATTTCTTATATTAATTAACTATGATCAAGCGCCTAATGTTAAATGCAACATTTTCTGTACCACATTCAGACCTTGGAAGTTAAAAACTTAAAATTGCTACTGAATGACCACGTGAATATAATTGTAATACTAACTGCTGGATGGACCATTTAAAACAGGCAAAAGAAAACTTGTAGAGCAATAATCAGTCAAATTCTTGGAGAAGTATGCTGGACCTGTATATGAAATCATACTTGTTCCAAAGTTCTTACTTTCTGAATATCCTTGTGCCCGTGGTTCTTGACTAACACGGCTTTCAGTGTTTGTCTTAAGATCTTTTAACTGTAATCTATCCAGAGACATCATTGATCTCCATGTGGACAGTGTCATGTCATTTGTGCTATCTTGGTGGTGTAATTGTTTGTCCCTTTGGTGTTTCTTCTTTTGTATGATTTCTGTTATATAATGTATTAGGGTATCTTGCAATCTTCTGTTGTTGTTATCTACTGATTTGTCCATCCTTTATTTTTTGCATAGTTTTTTCTATGTAGTTGACTCATGACTGCAAATTATTTGTCAATCTGTTCGTCTTACTCTCTACTTCTCTCCCTTGTGTTTTTGTTCATGCATGAAGGCTGAGTCCATGGTTGCAGAGTGGAAGGAGTTTCTTTGGGATGTTCCGGAAGAAAGGGCTGCTTTATGGGGTCACTGCCAGACTCTCTTTCTTAGATATTCCTTTCCACCATTGCAGGTATTTTAGTTACATTATGAGACAGATGTGACATCAGTCTACCCTTCTGTTTGTTCTATTTTAAATTAAGCAAATTTTGTTCTCTATTTCTTTTGCTGTTTGAGAATGGAGAGGAGGGGTGTGTGGATGCTTTTTCACCTGATGATTGCTGTTGAGACTTATTTAATTACCTTATCAGTGTGTGGTGAACCTTTATCTGTAGGCAGGATTATTTTTCCTTAAGCATGCAGAGGCAGCGGAGAAAGATCTCCCAGCCAGAGAGCTTCATGAACTATTGTTGCTTTCTCTCCAATGGTTGAGTGGGATGATTACTCAATGTAGTCCGTAAGTGTTTTACAAGCTTCCCAAATTACCATATTCACTTGTAATACCTCTTGATTTGACTGTTGGATAAATGTACCAGAGTTTGTCCCTTGCATCTTTTGAGAGAAATTGAAACTAGAGCATGGCTATTGGCTGTTGAATCCGAGACTCAAGTGAAAAGCGAGGGAGAGCTTACCCTTTCCAGTCGTGAACCTGCGAGTGGCAAGGGGCCTAACATTATTGACCGAACTGCAAGCATTATTACTAAAATGGACAACCACATAAATTCAGCGAGAATCAAATCTGGAGAGAGGATTGATACAAGGGAAAGTAACCAATCACATCTCAAGACCAATCAGATGTCAGATTCTAGCTCCGGTACCATTTTGGGCAGTGCAAAAGTCAAAAGGAGAGGCAAAGGCTTTGTACCCTCAAGAAAGTCTTTGGCTGATACACTGGACAGAAATAATGAGCCTGAAACTGGCTCCATTAATTTTAATGTGAAAGATGACTCACAGGTACCTGATGAAAACCTTAAAATAGAAGCAACTTTCTCGAAGTGGGAGGAAAGAGTTGGACCTGCAGAACTAGAACAGGCTGTCCTTTCACTTCTGGAATTTGGACAAATTGCGGCTTCCCGACAGCTTCAACATAAACTATCTCCAGGTTGCATTCCATCTGAATTTAAACTTGTGGATGCTGCCCTAAAGCTTGCTGTGATTGCCACCCCAAACAACAAAGCTTCGATATTGGTGCTGGATGGTGAACTTCGTTCTGTTATGCAGTCATACCATCTTTTCCCTAATCAACACGTGATTGATCCTCTCCAGGTAGTCATTTGGTTGTAGCTCCTCTTTTTCTTTTGTTCCAGGTCGTTTAGGTTGACAAAAATCTATACTTGACTGTCCTTCATATCCCTTTCCAATCATTTCTTCATTGACTATTCAAACTACTGTGCAGCACTTTGGCATTTATTTTCCTTGGTTTAGCTTTCGGGCCTGTTGCTATGAGGCTTCAGAGCTGGAAGTGCATTTATTTTAACACGAAAACTAGAAGGCTCGGTGATGGGAGTATAAGGAGGTGGGTGGAAGGAGAAAAGGCGAAAGGAGGATATAGGAAGATCATATTGTCATCTTAACTTTACCTCTTCACAATAGAGGGTGTTTGGAGAAGCTTATAATCTAGTCAAACTAGCTTATAAACACCTTTTGGCTTATTACGTGTTTGGTAACATTCAAAGTGCATACAAGTTAAAATCATCCAAAACCCATAAGTTGGTCACCCTAACTTATGGATTTTCAGCTTATAAGCACTTTTAGTTTGACCGAGATTTTTATTATTTTATCCTACATTTCTTTGTAGTTGTCAAAATACCTTTTCCAAAATAAAACTTGTAACATCCTCTCTGATTCATATTCCTCATTCGTCCGTTTTCTTGCAAAGGTGCTTTTAAATTTGTAATGTTTCGTAAAAATAGTAAGGATATTTTGGTCATTTAACAAAAGAAGAGCTTATCAACACTTCTTTACCAAACACGTCAAGTGCTCATTATTAGTTTCAGCACTGTAAGGTCTGAGTACACTCTATCCTCCCCAGACCCCACTTGTGGGATTTCACTGGGTATGTTATTGTTTGTAAAGTACTTATCAACACGTATGTTTAATTTGACGTTTCTTTCAACTGGTGCTCCACCAACATAAAAAAGGGCTAGACTTGGGTTATGTTGTAATTCATGATCAGACTTCTACTTTGACACTTTAATTTAGTTTTCAGCATTTTAAATTTCAGTTGTCCTTGATTCTTTGCAAAATGAGAAAGAAAAGAAGATTAATACCTGGTTTCACTTCAGGTACTGGAAAGTTTTGCATTACTCCTAACTGAAGGTAGGGGGCGTGGCGTTTGCAGGCGAATAATATCTGTTGTCAAGGCAGCAAACGTGTTGGGTCTTTCATTTTCAGAAGCATTTGAAAAGCCTCCTATTGAACTCTTACAATTGCTTTCTCTAAAAGCACAAGACTCTTTTGAAGAAGCAAAGCTCTTAGTTCAATCACATTGTATGCCTGCAGCTAGTATTGCTCAAATTCTTGCTGAATCATTTTTAAAGGTACATTTTATTTGCACTGGATTCCTCCGGGTGCATGTGGACAGACCCAAATTAAAATGCCTGAATATTATGGCTGCGTCGAACTTGAGCTTTGTTGCTAAGTTACATTAGGACTTATCCAGTAACGAAGCTATTGTTGAAAAGTACGCAGCCCAGATGATCTATGATGTTCTCTGCATTTACAAATGTTATTTCATCACAGGGTTTGCTAGCAGCACATCGTGGAGGTTACATGGAATCTCAAAAAGAGGAGGGACCTGCTCCTTTATTGTGGAGATTTTCTGATTTCTTGAAGTGGGCTGAGCTTTGCCCCTCTGAACCAGAAGTTGGCCATGCTTTACTGCGTTTAGTTGCCACTTGTCAAGGAATACCACATGCTTGTGAGGTAAGTGTATCCTTGTTTAGATGATCTCCCCTTTGTCAGCATCATGAAAGCCCTGTTCTGTAAACCATGGACTAAGTGTTTGTTTGCATGTTCAACATAAAGTTGGTAATGTGGGAGCTATTTGTTCTTTGGTTTTTTGGTATTACAGCTCAATTGAAGTCACATCCTCTCTTTGCAAAAATTGTTCTTCAGGTTGAGCTACTCATTTTGTCGCACCATTTCTACAAGTCCTCGGCATGCCTCGATGGAGTTGATGTTCTTGTAGATCTTGCATTCAAAAAGGTGGAGGCTTATGTAGCTGAGGGTGATTTTCCATGTTTAGCTCGCTTGATAACCGGAGTGGGGAACTACCATGCACTTAATTTTATTCTTGGTATCCTTATTGAAAATGGTCAGCTCGATCTTCTTCTTCAGAAGTTTTCAGCTGCTGTTGATGCCAACGATGCTGACGAGGAAGTCAGAGGGTTCAGAATGGCTGTTCTCACATTACTCAAGCAATTCAATCCCAATGATCTTGATGCATTTGCCATGGTTTGTACTTGTGCAATTTATTAATATTTGTTTTATCCTCCTGCTTAACACATTTTGATTTCTCCAAAACATTTCATCATTTCCCCCAAAGCAGAAAAAATTGCACCTTCTAGAGAGTAAATAACATGCACCTCTTTATTTCCCCCTAGGTTTATAGCCATTTTGATATGAAACACGAGACTGGTAGGCTTTTGGAGTCACGAGCACAGCAGTCATGTAAGGAGTGGTCCCTCCGTTCTGACAAGGAGCAGACTGATGAGCTCTTGGATGCCATGCGGTACTTCATTGAAGCTGCTGAAGTTTACTCTTCAATTGATGCTGGGAACAAATCACGCCATAGTTGTGCACAGGCATTACTTCTCTATCTTCAAATTCGGATGCCAGACTTAAACTTTATCCATCTGTCTGAAACTAATGCACGGAGGGCATTGGTCGAACAATCCCGTTTCCATGAAGCACTGATTGTTGCTGAAGCTTATGGCCTTAATCAGCCAGGTGAATGGGCTCTAGTACTTTGGAATCAAATGCTAAGACCAGATCTTGTCGAACGGTTTGTGGCTGAATTTGTTGCTGTGCTCCCCCTTCAACCCTCAATGCTTCTTGAACTTGCTAGATTTTACCGGGCTGAAGTGGCTGCAAGAGGGGATCAGTCACAATTTTCTGTGTGGTTGACGGGGGGAGGGCTCCCGGCTGAATGGGCAAAATATCTTGGGAGATCATTCAGATGTTTGTTGAGAAGGACTAGGGACTTGAGGTTGCGATACCAACTGGCTACCATTGCAACAGGGTTTACCGATGTTATTGATGCGTGCAATAAAGCATTTGATAAAATCCCTGAAAATGCTGGGCCGCTTGTCCTGAGGAAAGGTCATGGAGGAGGTTACCTTCCACTGATGTAATAAGAGACTCAACATGAGACTTCTTACAATCAGTGGCGCAATATACAGTTGTATATTATATCAGTTTTGAATTTTTGTCTGCCAAAGTTTAGCTTTTGTAGGAAGCAGCCTGAATTCTTGAAGACACAACAGGTGATTAGTTCTGATGAGTTGATGATCAGCAAATTTTGGTATCATTTTATTTGGTAATTTGCGCAACTCTCCTGAACTGAGGCTGGGTAAAACTGATTGCAGTTTTGTTGTTTTAAAAGGGATGTACATTAGAGGACATGTAAAATGTTGTACAAAATTCTTTTGTTGTAAGCATAGGTGGCAATTTCAATCGATATAAAGTAAAAGAAATTCATTTTACTCGTATTTATTTTAATGGATCACTCATACTTCCTAAATGTGTTAAATATGGGTTGGTCTATTTTAAAAGCTCATACAAATGTGGTCAAAGTGGGTACTCATATAGAACCATAGATCCCAACCTCAACAACAACAACAACAACAT
>JAPFFP010000080.1:13791290-13814934 GCA_026153255.1 Solanum medicagineum
GAATTCACAGTTTTTCCTTTTCTCTCCCTAGACATATCTCCCTTTTTCTTATAGCAGAATTTCTCAATGTGACCCGGTTTCTGACAATAATGGCAAATAAAGTCTCTTTTCCTTGATTTGGATCTCCTCTTGGACTTGTCTCTGTAATGAGGATTTCTGGTCTTGCTTCTCCCCCTGCTGGATTCTGGAATCATATTTGCTTCAACTTGGCTAAGGAAACCTGATTCTCTCCTCCTAGCTCTTCATTAAGAAGACTAGCTTTGACTATTTCCATAGTCATCTTGCCATCCGGAGCAGAGTTGCTAAGTGAAACTGCCAAGGTATCCCAACTATCGGGCAGTGAGGAAAGTAACAACAAGGCTTGAAGTTCATCCTCCAATTTCATCTTCATTCCAGCTAGTTGGTTTACCACACCCTGAAACTCATTCATATGAACTACAATGCTATCACCATCTTTGTATTGCAATTTAACAAGCTTCCTAATCAAAGAAGCTTTGCCCATAGCATTATTTCTCTCATACATGGATTCAAGTTTCTTCCACATATCAAATGCATTAGTTTCATTAGAAACATGTTGCAACACACTTAAAGAAAATATTGTCGAATAGAGGCAACGACTTTTCGATTTAAGATAGTTCAATCTTTCTCAATAATACTTGTTGGACGATCTTTATGCAAAATTGGGTCAAACAAGTCTTTAGAACATAAATAATCCTCAATATGAATTTTTCAAATAGAATAATTCATGGAGTCCAAACTAACCATCCCTTGCACAATTACTTTGTCATCCATTATAAACAACACAAGAAGCCAACCAAAAAATAACCAAGCTCCGATACCACTTTGTTGGGGAAGCAACGACGAAACACAATGGAAGCGCAATGCAATCTTTTCCCACAAATAAACAAAATGAATAACAAGGCACAATAACTCCAAATTTCCAGCAGCAACACAAACAACTAAAACAGTGGAAATATAAATAGAGACACGCAATTTATGTGGAAACCCCAAATCAGGGAGAAAACCACGGGACCGTTCAACAACGATCCGAAAACTTCCACTAATCACCAAAACCAAGTGAGTACAACAAGTTCTCCTCTCTAGTAAGCACTAGAGGCAAATACAATCATCAAGAAACAATCTTGGCAAGACAACAATTAACAATTTCACCAAAAATGGAGTAAAAATCCAAAAATCACAGGTCTGAAAAATGCAGTCAAAAAACGACCTTCTGGGCATCAAAACAAAAAACTGTTTCTTGGGGTTGAAGAGGAGAGAGTCAGGAACAACATATTAAAATTTGAGGACGAATGGACTCCGTTTGGCCTCTGATCCGGAAGGAAAACCAGCTGCCTGCACAGTGTAGAAGATGCAAATTTTTCTGCTGCTTGCTTTCTGTTTTTCTCTGATTTTCAGCTTCTAATTTCTGACTGCAGCTTCTAATTGTTGTTTTCTTTTTATTAGACAAATAAGTGAAATGGGCCAAGACAAACTCAAATAGATTTGGGCTTAAAGAGTCCAACTAAAGAGTCCAAATTAATTGAGCTATCCTTGTAGGAGGGATATTTCCTAACAGAAAGAGTCCTTTTTCAAGACTCCTTCCTAAATATGGCACCTACAACTTTTCCTTGTAGGAGTCCTATTCTGATTCTACTTCCTTATTTAATACTCCTTCTCCTTGTTGGATTCCGCCTCTTTTGTCAAGTCCTTATTCTGTTATTGCATCCTGAAACTGGTTCTATTTTTCATCATCAAAACAGTTCAGGAGATCCGGCACTAGCCTAACAGGTCTGTTCAAGTCATTTATTAAAGTAAACGAGGAAGGTACAGAAGCTGCAACTGTTACTGTTACGATGACGGGAGGGTGCTCAATGATGATGTTTAAAGAGGAGAAGATAGAATTTGTTGTTGATCATCCGTTTCTGTTCGTTGTGAAAGATGAGACTTTTGGCGCTGTTCTGTACATAGGGACTCTGTTGAATCCTCTTGTTATTTAGCATGTTGCTTCACTACTTCCATTAAATCAATTTTTAATTAGTTACACTGATGTTACATTTATTTTCGTATGAATTTCACTTTATTCTATCTACAGAAACTGTGTCTCAGTTTGTTTATAATCAAGTTTGTCACTTGTTATAGAATTTCGTACAATTGAAGTTTCAGACATCTCCACCTAAAGTAAAATGTTTGATGAAACATGTGCAAATTTGATCTAAAATTGATAGGCATACAAAATTTATAAACCTTAAAACTTAAACAATAAATACGCAAAAATCAAGCATATGTGCACTCTTTTTATGATTTTGTCCATCTTTACTTGTTCATGTTTAACTTAGCACGCCCTTAATAACTAAGTCCTCCATTCATCTTTACTTATCCAGTATATTGAAAATAATTGTCCAACTTAGGGTTAATTTCTCTGGCCATCTGTTATTATCTTAGAGCTTTAACAATTCATGTTATAACTACCAGATAGGCCATAAATAAAAAAGAACAAGAAGTATCTGCTTAATTTTCAAGCTAGGTGCTTTGTGTTTCCATCACTTACCTAATCAATAAATAACGTTATCTTGACTATGATACTTAGCTTTTTTAGAAAGAGTATTACGTGTTGTCTCTTCTTCTGTTCCTTCTTGTGTATGAACACGATTTTCTGTCAATCAAGCTTAATGATCAGTCGTTTTCTTATTCACCAGTATTATGGAATTGATTCAATACAAATTCCACATTCTGTTATTTTGTATATAAATTCTTCCAAAATTTTCACCTTTGATATATATCGTGTGTAGTAACATAAAGCCATCATGGGACTCATTCACTCTCGCTCTCGCCCTCACTGGTCTAATTCTTTCAATGATCAAAATATGGATAAGAAAATGAGTAAATTGATCACCACCCAAATGGATGTTTCTTTCATGCTCGCAAAGCATGTCTTTTCCAAAGAGATTAAAGGTGATACCAACCTCGTGTTTTCTCCCCTCTCAATTCAAATAGTACTTGGCCTGATTGCTGCAGGCTCAAAGGGGCCAACGAGGGACCAGCTTCTCGGTTTCCTCAAATCCAAATCCATTGATGAACTCAATTCTCTATATTCTCATCTTATCAATATTGTCTTTGTTGATGGCAGCCCTGATGGAGGTCCGCGTTTGTCTGTTGCTAATGGTGTTTGGATCGATCAAACACTTCCCTTTAAGCCTTCTTATAAAAAGGTTGTGGATAAAGTTTACAAGGCTGCTTCAAATTCTGTTGATTTTCAGAACAAGGTTAGTACTTTAATTTCCTAATTTATTTCATCGAAATCTTGCTTCTTTTATGCTGGGATTCATACTTGAGATATAAATCTCGTAAAAAAGTTATTTAGTTTAGATGAGTTTTGACCTGTATCTCTAATTGATTAAGGCTAGTGAGGTTGCCAATCAAGTCAATCAGTGGGCTAAAACGAAGACAAATGATCTCATCGAAGAGATTCTTCCTCATGGCACAGTAAACAATATGGCAAGGCTCATCTTTGCAAACGCGCTATATTTTAAAGGGATGTGGAACGACAAATTCAATGCTTCCGAAACAAAAGAACATACATTCCATCTCCTCGGGGGAGGGTGTATTACAGCACCTTTCATGACGAGCGACAAGAAGCAGTATGCAGTAGCCTTTGATGGCTTTAAAGTATTGGGACTTCATTACAAGCAAGGCAGAGATACTAAGCGTCGTTTCTGCATGTACCTAATTTTGCCAGATGCGCGTGATGGACTACCAGCTTTAATAGACAAAATCAGTTCAAAACCAGGATTTTTGAACCGTCATGTTCCTTCTGAAATGGCCATAATGCGCAAGTTACTTGTTCCTAAATTCAAAACATCTTTTTGTTTTGAAGCTTCTGAGGTTCTAAAGGGACTTGGTGTCATTTCGCCTTTCTCAAGCGGTGGCCTTACTGAGATGGTGGATTCCCCTTCAGCTGGGAGATTGTTTGTTTCACAGATTTTTCACAAATGTTTTATTGAGGTAAACGAAGGAGGAACCGAAGCTGCAGCTGTTACAGCTAGTGTACTAATGTGTGCAGCCTCGAGCATTGAGAAGGAAATCGACTTTGTTGCTGACCATCCATTCCTGTTCGTTATAAGAGACGATGCTACTGGTGTTGTATTGTTCGTAGGGAGCGTGCTGAATCCTCTTGAGGGTTAATTTGTCCATATTGAGGTGTAATGTATCGAAATATCGAGTTTCTTGATTTGAGTATCCGTACAATGAGAGTTATTATGCTAAGTTGCTTGGACTCTGCAAAAATGTTGTAATACCCGTGTCAGATCCTAAAATACACTATTTTTGAAGGATTTGACACGCACCCATTGGCATTTTTGAAGAGTCCGAGCAACATAGGTATTATGTATATTATTTTGGTGAGATCTTGTGTAATTTGTCTTTGGCACCTTATGTAATGTGTATGTGTATTTTGACATGATATCTAGTTTAAGAAAAACTTAAAAGAGTTTACTCTAAATTTGATTTTCATTTATGTCCACAACTTACTTATCAATTATGTTTGTTTTGCTTATCAACTAACTAGTTTTTGGACACGTGCGTTGCACGTGTAATTCATCTCAATTGGTATAAATTTGTTAAATCTGTATATATAATACTAACAAAACATGTGTAATGAGTTATTAAAATGAAAAAGTAAAGTTCAAGCTCAAATTGATGAATAATTTGTGAATATAAAACTATATGGAATGTCATGAATAATATCGAAGCTAAGGCTGAAAAATATTTGTAGGTTATTTCACACAACGACTTTAAATATTGATACAATTAAGATATTAAGTCTGAATATAGTGCAAGAAATTTCATTCTTACACAGATGAATAAATATCCTTTTGATAAATTTCACTCACAATTACATAAGAGAGAAATCGCTTATGGATGGGTATATGATTTCTTAGAAATCACACCGTAGAAATCATTTCTACGTTTATTTCAATAGACAAAATATAAGCACTCCACTTGGATCTAAAGGCAAATGAACTATAAAAAGATTTTGTAAACTATTAAAGAAAATACACCAATTTCTCTTTTATGTACCCTCAAATTGGAATATGTTTGTGAAAGCTAGGTTTTTATACTCAAATAATATTTTTCAATTTTTTCATTTTAAAAATAACATTTTTTTAATCTAAGAATGTTGTTGCATAGATTTTTAAAATAATATTATGATTTTAAATAAGCAAGCAAATTGACTGAGGGTTGATAACATAAAGACAATGGACATTTAGAAAAGTAAGTTATAATAGAGTAGAATATATGTCGTTCAAAGTACATAAACAATTACTTATCGATATATTCATATATATATGGTCACCTTAACTTGATGACGTAAAAGAAATTACTATATTATCGTCAACACATGCATAGAAGTTAAATAAGTACAACAAACAAAAGCATAAATAAGCAAATTGAATAAGGGTTGTTAACGTAAAGACAATAGACACTTACAAAAGTTAATTATAATGGAGTAGAATGTCTATCGTTCAAAGTACATAAACAATCGATATATTCATATACATATATATATATATATATATATATATATATATATATATATATATATATATATGGTCACCTTAACTTGATGGCGTAAAAAAACTAATATATTATCATCAACACACGCATAGACCATAATTTCACAGGAAAACCAAAGAAAAAGAAAGGAAATAGTCAATGTTTGTCCGGTTTCTTCTCTCCTTGACATTAGCACATACATTCATAATTTTTTATATTCAAAATAATGTTTTCCCAACTTCATTTCACCCTCAAAATCACCCCTTCACAATTCACCATTTTAGTTTTCTCAAGAACATATGCATATCTCTAACATTAATTTCTAATAAAGTATTATCTACGCACGTATATAAAAGCTAGTGGATCAGCGCTAGCTAGCAATGGCTCATATTAAGATTTTGATATGGGCGTGTTGCATGGCGCTATCGACTAGTTTAACCTATGGTATTGGTGTCAATTGGGGTACACAAGCTGCACAATCATTGCACCCTTCAACAATTGTTCAAATGCTTAAAGATAACAAAATTAAAAAAGTGAAATTGTTTGATTCTGACCATTGGACAGTCAAGTATTTTGCTGGTAGTGGAATTGAGGTCATGCTTGGAATACCAAATAATCAATTGGAAAAATTTGCAGATAGTTATGACTTTGCAAAGGAATGGGTCAAAAATAATGTTAGCACACATTTGTATAATGGAGGTGTTGATATCAAGTAAGTAACCATTCCTTTTCCCATATCTCTTTGTTCCTAGATTAATGTTTTCATGGTTTTCTAAAACGACAAATAAAAAGGATTGAAGGGATAATTGATATCGTAATACCAAATATAAAATTGTTTTATTACAATGCTTAACATAGAGACATAAAAATGTCAAAGAAGGTAATGATTGATGGACTATAATGGTGAAAGGGTTACCTTTGAATGCCTTTGGTAAAAATGTTATATATGATAACTTGTTAAGTCCCCTAGACACATAAATTTCGGTGTAGTATTATTTGAATTGTCTTATTAGAATTTTCGATTCTAGTATTGCTATCAGATCACCTAAAAATAACTATAGGTAACCTTGTTCATCTTAAGTTGGTCTAATAGTTTGCTACGACATGTTAAACTACGCTGATAATACAAAAAATGTCAAAGAAGTTTTACACTATGAGGCAATGATTGATGAACTATGATGGTTAAAAACAACGCTAACTAGAAAGAGTAAGTGCTTTTAAAGGTACCGGGGCCACCTTTGAATCCCTTTGGTCAATATATTATGTGTGTACGTGTATATGTGTGTATATTATATGATAGTTGTCAAGTCCCTGATACAAATAAATTTCAGTGTTGTACTATTTGAATCGTCTTATTTGCTTCAGATCACACTAAATAAGCCTTAGGTAAATATGTTCATATTAAGTTTGTTTAGTAATTTGCTACGACATGTTAAAATACGTTGATAATACAAAAATCTTTGCTATGTCACAAATTTTTGATTATTTTTTTTTTTGGTGTTGAAGGTTTGTGGCAGTTGGAAATGAACCCTTCTTGAAAGCATACAATAATTCATTCATGAAATCAATTTTTCCAGCTTTACAAAATGTACAAAAGGCCCTGAACTCAGCTGGTCTTGGTGACAAAATCAAAGCCACCATCCCCCAAAACGGCGACGTTTACGAGTCCGGACATGGTGTTCCATCACAAGGCAATTTCCGACGTGACATCAGAGACCTAATGTCAAAAATTTGTGGTTTCATCAAAGAAAACAACGCCCCTTTTCTCGTAAATATTTACCCTTTCCTTAGTCTCCACGAAAACAAAAACTTCCCTGTAGAATTCGCCTTTTTCGATGGTCATAGCAAAGCAGTACATGACAATGCAGTACCATACTATAATATGTTTGATGCTAATTTAGACACCTTAGTTGCGTCCCTAAAAAAAGCTAATTGTGAAGGGATGAAAATAATTATTGGTGAAATTGGTTGGCCAACAGATGGTGATCCTTTTGGAAATGTCACATTAGCCAGAAGATTTTACAGTGGACTTTTCAAGAAAATGGCTTCGAAAAAAGGAACACCGATGTACCCTGGAGATATTGAATATTATTTGTTTAGTTTAACAGATGAGAATCAAAAGAGTATTCAACCAGGAAGTTTTGAACGTCATTGGGGTCTTTTTAGGTATGATGGAAAGCCTAAATTTCCAATTGATATCACAGGTGAAGGAAATGAGGCAATGCCTGTTGGTGCAAAGGGTGTTAAGTACATGGAGAACAAATGGTGTGTTTTGAACAAATATGCTGAAGACGTTGGTAAGAACTACTTTCAACTTTTACTTGAAAATTTATGTTTTATGATATTTGATCGAGATAAGCTTAAATGAAGTAACATGGACACTAGTTAACAACATACTCAATGAAATTTCACAAGCGGGGTATGAGGAGGAGGGTAAAATGTACGCAGACCTTACCACTACCTTATAGAGATAGAAAAGTTGTTTCCAGAAGACCTTCAGCTCAAAAATATCATGTCCCAAAAGCAGAAGATACTAGATATGAAAGAGAAATGACTAAAGCAGAAAGCAAGTAACATGAACACTAGTTAGTAGGTAGGAAATGGTTGGAGCGAGTCGAACTTGGGTGGATCTCAATAAAGGGTCATGGTCCAACCTTGTCCAAAATTTGCTTGGGTTAAGATGGTGTTGGATTATAACTCGTGTGGTCTCAAACTTATGTAGTTAAGGTTAGGTTTTAGTTGCATTTTGTTCCTTTGGGTTACACTATTCTAACTCTTTTTGACCAATAGCTTGATGAGTCATTTCGAGTTCAACTCATAGGATTGATTATAAAGTCAACAAACAAACACAAGCACTAAAGGGTTATAGCTCAGTTGGTAGAGCAACTCATTACATCCGCGCCAATGTTTTTCAAGGGAGTACATCATACAAACAAAAAAATTGATCTTGTTGAGAAATTCATATCTTACTCCATAACTTTGAGGGAACCATAGCGTGACAAGGGGTTCGGTCCAATTTGGACATCCATTTAGGAGTTGCCAAACAAACCCCATCATTGAGATCTTGATAAGGTGAATACCCAGTCTATTCAATGCTAGGCATAATGAGTATAAGCACCTGAATTAGCTTGAGTGAGTTGGGTATAGCAAGGTTAGTTCTTTTTCGCTTCTTACTTAATGTTCCCTTACTCTCTTTGAGGTTTTATTTATTTGGACTTCTGCGGGAAAGATTTTCATTCATAGGTCTACAACTTGAGATCTCAGGATAATGGTTGGGGGGTAGGGAGGGGCAGAGGGGGTTACTTACCATTCGCAGGAAGGTTGGCTAGAGATTTCTTGTAAAAACACTGGCCCTGCTAATCCTCTACGTTCTTAACAGCCCATCTTTGTCTCAGTAGAATCTTTTAGTGGTACGTTTCGGTCCTAATCTGGTCCATCTAGTCAAGCCAAAAGGCAAATTGGTGTAACTCCTAAAGTATAAAATACTATAGATTATGGTGTTTATACATCATCCCAACCAATGACTATTCACGATTCCGTAATTGAATCAATTCCATACACAACCTTTAATTGATTGATTTTGCTACTTCAACATATATAATCGACCAATCCTGAGGCATTGTTATTATTGTTATATAGGTAGACTACCTTCAAGTGTCCAATATGCTTGCTCTAGCTCAGATTGTACAGCAACATCCTATGGAGGATCATGCAACAACTTATCCTCAGATGGAAATGTTTCATATGCATTCAACATGTATTTCCAAATGAATGGTCAAGATGTGGAATCTTGTGTTTTTGATGGATTGGCAACAATTGTGGAGAAAAATGCTTCTATTGGTCATTGCCTATTCCCTCTTAGTTTGCAAAATGCTGGAGTTACAATTGGTTTGGATGCAATGCTTAACATTCTTGTTGGTTTCTTCCTCTTTTTGGCACTTCTTTAAACTAAAATTGACAAATTAAGTTTGACTTTTCAGTTTCATGTATTAGACATTTGTTTGGTGGAAATATAATTAAGAGAAAGCACTATGCTACTAATATTCATTTTGTTAGAATTTTAGGTGTCTCGTTTTGTATTTATAATTTTTTTACTATAAGACACTCAGTTTTGTTGAATGGGAAGGAATAGATGTACATAGACATAAAATT
Source organism: Solanum medicagineum (assembly GCA_026153255.1). Taxonomy (NCBI): domain Eukaryota; kingdom Viridiplantae; phylum Streptophyta; class Magnoliopsida; order Solanales; family Solanaceae; genus Solanum; species Solanum medicagineum. Next base: position 13,800,996 of record JAPFFP010000080.1, read on the forward strand.
CTTGAAAATATTGAATCTCTTCTTTTATTTTTATTTTCCTCTTTTTAGTTTAAGATTGGCTCATGCACTTTCTCTATGATTCAATTATATTGGATTGTGTAGGGAATAAATTTTTCTTTTAAGAAAGTGGATTAAAGTTTGGAACTACAATAATCGAAATAGATTAATATAATAGTTAATTTAGTTTGATGGACATACTTTATATTAGTCTTGCTTCACAATCGTAAAGAAAAACATCTTTAATATTAGTCTTACTTCAGATTATATGACTTATGCGATACTATAAATAAAAAATCAGATATTTATCTTTCTTAAAATTAAGTAACCTGCAAGGATTCAAGAACTTACAATAACAACAAGGATCACATGTCTAATAAATTTTGTTCAATCATATTAAGATGATATTTATTAGTGTTTCTCCTCTTTGTTCCATTCTTATAAATAGAGTAACAAATTTCCTTATTTATGAAAAGTTCCCTAAAAATTTGATAATTTTTAATTTGCTCTCATGGAAAAGTCACAAATTTTTGCTCCACTAACAAACACTTTCACACACAACAAACACCCCATTTATATAACAAGCCCTCTCACATACATACATAAGACTATTATTCACATTTATTTCTTCACTAGTTAGGATAATTTGTATTGTGTACGGGCTCAATGATATTATTTTTTGTACCAATTAGTTTTAGATTTTTGTAATATATGGAATCATATTCATATTTGAATGCACATCATTTTGAAAGTAAGCTAGAAAATAAGTTATAAGTTGTCATTTTTCAAAATTGAAACATAACTTAAAATTAAATTTTAAATTTTCATGGCCAAACACTCAGGGGGGGCCTAGGGAGGTGGGAGGGGGTTCATCCAAACCCCCTCAGTGAAAAAATTACACTGTATATATAAGATAAACTTTCTATATTTTCGTATATATATCAAACTTGAACCCTCTAAATAATAAGCAAAGTCTAGCATAGTGGTACATCTCCTTTTAAAAAGTGTATTCTCATGTTTAGGGTTCGAATTTCACTGAAAACATTAATTTTTTGGTTTCTCTTAATTATTTATTTTTCATTTAATTTCGATTTTGGGGAACCAGCCCAATATTTCACTCTGTTTATAAAACAAAAAAAAAGTGTTGAAACAATATTGGATTATGTATTACTATTTATTCGCACATTTATACTTTTATTTTTAAAGTCTCTGGACTAAAATCCTGAATTCGCTGCTACAAACACTTATTTTCAAATAAAGTAAAATTTATTTTGAAAAAAAATATGAAAAAATAATTTTATGACTAAATAGATAACTTAGAAGTGAAAAGAATCTTCTTTTTCATGTCAACAAAAAGAACATGCAGTTATTTCAATAAAACAAAATTTGCCCTTTGGATTTTTTGTTGAATCTTATCGTGAAAAAAGTAGTTAAAAACTGTCAAATATTTCCTCCATTTAATTTTATTTGTCCATAATATTAAAAATATTCTTTTTTACTTCTACTCTTTCTTTTTTAGCATATCAAGAGATTTCTTTTTTTTTACCCTCAACATTAATTACTTATTCTTCAAATCATTTTCAAAATTCATATTTATATATCAATTAATATGAAAAATATGATAAAATATTTATGTTAATTATTAATTTAAAAATGTGCAAAATTTAAAATGAACAAATAAAAATAGAGCCCACAAAATATTTTTATATGTCCCAACTTATGATTGATATAATAAAGAAAAATAAGCAAACAATATGTTGACTTATATTGTCCGCTTATTGCCTTTTATATATTATTAGATAGTAATACCTAATTTTGATTGCAATAATCTTTTGAGTACATGTATCTTTTTAGTTCTTATAATCAAATATCCTCCAATTCGATCTTCATTTCCAATGATAATATATTGGATTGGTGTCAATATCGTTTTAAAAGAATGTTAATATTTTTATCAATCATCTTAACATTTATCTCTTTATTTATAATTTTGATTGCATTAATCTTTTAACTGCATATTATTTTTCTGCAGTTAAATATTTTTTAATTCTGACTTCTTAATATATTGTATTGATTTTGAAAAATAATATGAAATCTTCATTCTTACTTACTATTAATTTGTGAATTTTTATTTATTTATTTATTGAAACAAATGTAAATTTTCTTAAACAAGTGCAAATATTAGTTTAGGGTGAAAAATACTATGTAGTAAATATAGAGATCATGATGAAATTGATAATGATTTCATTTTTAAAACTATCTCAATTATTATTATTTTGTGTGATTCTCTTTTAAATAATAATTCTAACATATTTTTCTATAGTATTGATGCTTTATTTTAATTTGTTTATAGAATATTTAAAATTTTTATTTATTTTCTTACTATTTATAAAATTTTAAAATTGAAGATTCATAAGATACATGCTCCCACAGATTCATGAGACTCGTCCTATGTTCGAAGCGTATTCCTAATTTCGTGCTTCGTAAAAGGTCCTGCCTCATGTTCCACCCGTTAAAACATCGCAAGGAATATGTTTAAAATTCAAATATATTTTCTTGGAACAGGGTTTACCCCCCTCTCCCCCACCCCCCAATTTCTAAAAACTAATAACATTATTCAATTTGACCAATTTACTTAAAGATACAACTAAATTTTCTTTAACAGAACAATATTTCAAAATAAATAGTTATATAATGTTATCAATTAAATCACATATATGAATTATTGCATATTATTAAAAAAAAAATCACTTTATTTGAAAATTTTGAAGTTAGAATCGAAGATAGAGTCATGTTAAGTTGTAATTTTTGTGAATAATATTTAATTATTTGAATATATATTTTTTCATAATAACCATCAAACATAATTCAAATGGAGTCCTTTTTATAAATATAAAATTTTAGGATAAAAGTCGACAAATAAAAATAGATAGTGAAAGTGAATAAATATTTCTAAATTAATTTAAATTTTTTATGCAAAGAATTAATCATACCTGAGGAGAAATAAAAATGAAAAGAGAGAAGCATCAAAATACCCCTCAATTTTGTTTATTGTTTGACATAAACCTCATCGTTAAAGTAAGTTTATTTTTACCTTCGTCTTTACAAAATTTATCATCCATATCCCTAATTAAATAAAAATATCTAAATCAACCCAAAAATTTAAATCTGACCCAATTTTCTATCTATCTTTAATCCAAATTAAATTAAATCCATTTACAAAACCCATTTGAGCCATTTCCCAAAAAGAACCCTTTGCTTGTTCTTCTTCTTTAATTTCAAAGAAGAGGGAGGTATTTGTCTGTGTTAAGAATGGAGTAAGGTAAGAAAGTAAAGTCATTGCTTCTGCTTCTTTTCTCATCTTTTTTGTTTTCTCCGATAGAATCATAAAATTCGATAAAAAATTTTGTTATTGACTTAAAAAAATAAGAAAAATTTTCAATTTTTCAATTGTTTTATGATTGTTGATAGCTCCGATAATGGCCTAGCCGTCATACACCATGCTGTCACTACCCACCACGCTATCGCCCTCCTCTTTACTCCAAATTTGACCTGATTTTTATGCTGCTTCAGAAAGCCATTGAAGCAATTAGCACTTATTTGATTTGTATCTTAATAGTCAATTCATGGGTCACAAGATGATGCATAATTTCAAACTACAATATTGGAACAATCTCTGGAATGACAAGAGCTCCAAAAAAGCCTTGAAGAAAAATATCAGGAGTTGAAACTTTTGGGGTCAAGATTTTGCGGGTGCAGGTTATCATCATACTGATTCATCATCATAATTTTGATATTTTAGACAATATCTATTAATAGATTGTGTTTTTTATATTTTAGTCCTTCAAATGTACTATATAAGGCAGCATAAATAGTCATATTTCTATCAATTAGAGATGAGTTTGGAGGAGATGAATTTTGAGATTAATTTGTTTGGTTGATAGCTTTTAATTGATGCATCAAGAGCGAACTTTTAATGTCTTTGGTCAACAAGGAAAGGTGAAGACCATTTGTCTACATGTTTAATCTCATTGGCGACAGTCATGGTGGTCGCTCTTTAGAAATCAGTAGGTTATGCCTCATTTGATGTTCAGTTTCAAACTTGATATCTCATTATTTCTTTTGTTGTATGGTGAATCCACCTTAAATCTAGGGGTTCCCTCACTGCCTTCAAATTTTGAACTCCCCTTTGTCTCTCTCCTGGATTCATCTCGTAGCTGTGTCATTTCTCATATCCACCCAACCCTACAGACCTACCTAGTCAACCCCATACCTTTCCTATCCCTTGTTGCTGCTGCCATCAGCCACAACCTCATCTTGCCTCTTCTTCCTCCCCCTAGTCCATTTTGGTGGTGTGAGTCTTCCTTGTGTCTTTTCCATGGTGGAAAGTATTTTGTTTTTTGACCTTTAAATCAATCCTTTGCCTATTCATACTTTCCAGAATCTTCTATTTCCCTGGTGTTATTTTAAAGGACTTGTCAGTATAGTTTCAAAATAGAATTCAGACTCAAGCATGTCAAACTTTATAGACAATTTGAAACTTTTGAAAGAGAGGTCATTGAATGGGTTGATAAATTCTAGCAAACTAGGTTCACTACATAGGTTTGTTGAAATTCCAATGAGAAGAATAGGTTTCGTGACATTTATACCTTCACTTAAATCTTTTGTTTCAATTAGATTGTAGCGACATTTGGGAATGGCAAACAGCAAGTATGAATATGTGAAGTGTTTTGAGGTTGAAGACGAAGTAATGTACCCAAATATCATTATTGTTCAAATTTATGGCCGTGACTTTGGCAGGCAAGTGATGTTTATGGTTAGCATGTGCCTTTATTTTTTGTTCTTATCTTTCTGCAAATTAAGCCTAACTTAGTAATTAAGGTAAAGGTGTTGAAATCAAGAGATATCCAGTTAAAATTCTATTGAATTATAGGTTTTCTGGTTAAGTGCTGGTTCTTGTCAATTAATATTGATATGCCTTGTGAACTATGTTGCTCGGAGCCTCAGACTCTTCAAAAATGTCAACGGTGCGTGTTAGATTCTCCAAAAATAGTGTATTTTTGGAGAATCCGACATGGGTACGGCATTGAAAGTGAAGAATCTCGTGCAACTTAGCTTGTGAATATACTCTTGCTGCTTGAGAAAAAGTATTAGGTTTTGGGTTTTGGGGGGTACGTGATTTGCTAATTTGCAATGCATATGTTTAGTTTCTCGGAGAAGCATGGATTTGAGAAGCCGAATGATGATAAAGCTTTGAACTTGATGAATGCTTGTGCTATTAAGGTATTAGAGAACTTCTCTGATGTTATATTTGCGTATGGGTTTAGTGGTGAGTACAGGTATGATGCGTCTCTTACTATTAGATAATTATGCCCTTTTTCTTCCACCCTTGAAAACCTTGACAATGTGTTACAACAATTTATGCAGTTTTGTTTTGAAGAAGGAAACCACATTTTACCAGAGGCGAGCAAGGTTTGTAACCTATTTCATAGCTCAAGAATTTGTTATCAGTGTTTATCAAGAATTATTTTTTGGTTTTTTAGGGAGAGTATTTTGACTGATACACTTTATCTTGGTAGAATAAATATTGCCGGTATAGTACAAAATCATTACTCTTGCATTGACTTCTGTTCTTGTTTACTGTGCTTGTCTTATGCTTCTTGAACATTCTCTGAACTATTGTGTGGTAACTTTGTATTTGATTCAACTAAATCATCATTTCTGTTAATGACAATATATAAATCTCTATCTAAGCAATTCATGTCCAATATGCCTTTGATTTTGGGTCATCGCTGCAGCATTATTTTTCCTGAAAATACACCAACAACCTGCCATTATTTTAAACTTGGCTGATATATTGACCTGGTGCTGAGGAACTGTATATTATATCACCAGTCTCTAACAGTGAAGGTGATTCAATTATGCTTAGGAATGCTGCTGCCTCTTGGATAGTTAATCAACATTTTCTCTCTTTCTCTTAATCGTCCATTTCTACAATGGTTTGAACTGTCTTTCGATTCCCTTCTTTAGCATGTTTTTGTTATAGTGGGTTAGAGTCCCACGTTGATTGGGGAATGGATTGGCGGTTTGCTTATATGAACTTTGGTAATCCTCCCTTCATGAACTAGGTTTTGGGGTTGAATAAAAACCAAGGTCCATTTCTTTATCATGTATCACGGTCAAGCCCAACCCAATTCGTTGTTTCCGATGTTGGACCACCATCTTTTATTGTCCACTCTCCAAATGTTCAGTCCTTGGGGTGCGTGTGTGTGTTGGGGGTGGGGGTGGGGGGGGGTTGAGTCCCACAGTAGTGGCAGCATTAAGGAATTTGATCTTCTTACATGGTAATGGTCTTGATCAATCCTTCCCTCGTGAGCTAGCTTGGGTTGAGCTTAGCCCATGTCCATTTCTTTAACAGTTTTAACTTAAATATTTTATATGTGTACGCATCTCATCTTCATAGGCTATATATTTCTTGTTTCCTTTTTGTATAATCATTTTTGAGGTTTTGTTTATGAGAAGGAAATCAGCTCCAGATTGCTAAAGACCCTTGTGGTAGATGACTTGAGGAAATGCATAGTAGACATTATTAGTGAAATTTAGGGATTGGTCACAACCTTTGCTTAAGAAGGCACTAGGACAATCTTAAGGCATGGTCAGCTTGCTGTCCACACATTTTCTTATCACTAAGATGACCATCATGTATATGCTTTTGTTTTGGAGATACTTATGTGGAGTTGAATAAATGGATTATAAGATACAAAATGTCTCTCTTGATTTAGTCAAGAAGACAAAGAAAGGAGAGATGTAAAATAATTCTAGTTTCTTCATTTGAGATAAAGTTGCTCATGATTTTCCTAGCTGACAAGAAATTTCAACATGCAGCAAAATACTATCCATTGTTGTGTCTTTCTTTTCATCTACATATGTAATCAAATGGAAAGAGTTCTTTTCTCAAAAGGAGTTAACTGTGCCTCCATCATTCCATTCACGAGTCATCAGCTGTGCATCAATGGAGGTTCTTCAGGCATATCTTCTATGGAGACAAACAGAATGTGAGTTCACATATTGAAATTTCCAATTAATAGTTACTGGCGGAGTTGAATTCTTAAAGTCTGATGCTAAAGGATATTGGTTCTTCTTACAGGTCATATAAGCAATCAATACAATACTTGTTTCTGGAAGCTGGTGTTTTCTGGAAAGTCAGAAAAGGAAGCGAAAGATATACTTAAGGTGCTGTAATTAACTCAAGTTTGAAAGTAAAAACTTGAATTGTTTACTCAATAATATGACCTGTGTATTTATAGCTTTTTTCTTCAATATTCTTCTTCTTCAGGATCAAATATTAGTTAACACTTAAAAAATGTAATGTTAAAAATCATATAAAGAAGAAAAGTAGAATGAACTAAAAAGGAAGTTTGGATTGGCCTCTAATTGGTCCACTAGTAGATCACATAGTGGTTAGGAATCAGGACTTGGTGTCAGGTCCACCACTCTTCAAAATTACTGGCCCTGACCGGCCCCTTAAGAAAGGGTCCGGTATGTGAACCTGACCATCTCCCAGTGCCAGCGACCCCTGACCATCTCCCCATGCCAGAGACCAAGTGTTCCAGTTGTGGTCCAGGCCAGACTTGCTAGGTATAGTAGTAGGTGGATATTAAATGCTAGTATCTACTGAAGGTGAGCAATTACATGCATATAGTGACTTTATATGTGAAGAAAAAAGTATTAAAGCTCCTAGCAAAGGTTTCTGGAGTGATAGCTCTACATACATATTTGCTATTTCCTATTGATTACTCGTCTACAGTTTGTTACCTGGAAAGTATGTGTTGGAACTCCTTTAGAAAATGTCAATACCTGCACTGCACATGTTGAGAAGTGTTTTCTTTAGATTATTAAGCTCATTTTTCCAAATTTTACTCTTTGCTACGTGTGGTTTAGATGAACCACATAACTTGAAGCTAACTAATGGTAAATTTGGGGCCAAATTTTGGATTGGACTAGATTCTATGTTAGAGGTCAATATCACAAGATAAAAGGGTCTTTTTCTATATGTACTTTTTGTTTTGATAACCGTGGTTTCTAGGCCAACTTGCGCGCACGGTAGACCTGTTACCTCCCACTAGCAACATGTACCAATTAATTCTGTCCACCAAAGCTAGGACTAGGACAAATGAGAAGAAATCACGTAGTGTTTTTGTCTCTTCTGGGAAACTTGAGACCTCATGGTTCTCAATCCACTTCATTGACTTCGAGGCTACACCCTGGGGTGCTCTATTTGTACTTAAAAAAGATGTACAAAAGCATTTTCCAGTCTTCAAATCTTTTTCCACTTATGTTGGAATTTGAGTCTACCTTGTGTAATATGCTTTCAATGAGTCAATCTCGTATGCAAATATGTGATGTGCTCCTTGCAATATCGCTATAGATGAATTATGGCCTCCCCGGTTGTATATATCTTCTTTCCCCTAAGGTTCTCTTCTTGTATTAAGGGTGCCCTAAGGCAAGTTTTCTTTCTACCCTCATACTTGTTATCTTGCATGTTTTTGGTACAAAGATGAAATTATTAATGATGGTTGTGTTCACCAATTTTTGCTATAATAGCTTGGGCCATGGCAGGATTAGCTGCATTTTTTATGTTTCAGATCTACTTACTTTTGAAGGCATGATTAACCACATTTTTTATGTTTCTGATCTACTTACTTAGTTTTGAAGGCAATAAAACAATCATTTTCAAATTTATGGTTGGACTCAAAGAACCCTAAACTTAAGGTTTAATAGTGTTGTTACAAAAGCAGGGAACACAAAAGCAAGAGCAAAATGAATTACTCTTTCAGCAGTTTGGTATTAACTACAAGGACCTTCCGCAAATTTTTCGTCAAGGGTCTTGTGCCATCAAGATAAAGGTAGCTACCTTCATCCCCCTTCCCCTAGAAGAGTGTATATTTGTATATGCATGTGCCACTATCCCTTTTTTTGAGTTTTTTCTTTAGATTTGAAAGATAGATAAAGATGGCATTTGGATAATAAAAATCAACATTTTGAAAACAATTGATGTGTGTGGTTGGTGTTTTGGAAGATTGGGTACAGGAAAAAAATGAAGAATGATCAAGTAATTACAAAGATTGAGGCAGAAGAAATGGTTTTGATGGCTTATAGAATGAAAGAGGGAAAGAGAGCAGACACTTCTGTTTTTGTCCGTCTTTGCTAAAAAACTTTCCTTCAGAACAGCACACTCCCTCTCTCTTTATTCTAAATTTTTCTCTTTCTTTCTTGCAAAAATAAACTAGAAAGCAAAACCTAGCCGATAATTTTAGAGAAACAGTTCCTTTTTTAGAATTTAAGCAGGTTCTTTGACTTGAAATTAAAATGTTAGTGTACTCACTCAGTTAAATTGTACGCCTAGAAAAGGGTAAGAGTAATAGTAATTGAACTCCACGGTTTGAGCCTTGGTGAGGTCATTTTATTGTTGCTCTTTTCCATGGAACTGTTATGAGTAACTCTTATATCTTTGATATAAAACTGGCATGTGCATTAAATGACTCTTTTTGCAATGAGTAAACATATTCCTTTTGTGCTTAGATCTTTCCTCTCAATCACAGAAAAGACTGACACAAGCTCTATGCTTAACACACATTAGCTTCCCCTCCCCCCAACAAAAAAAAAAAAAAAAACACTATAGAGGTAGAAAGGGAAGAGAACAAGGTTTATCATGCATCTTCATGGCCACTTTGTCGATTTGCATTATCCATCTTATCACAGGTGGATGATATTGTGAAATACCGTGAAGATGGCACTCCTGTTAAAAGACCAAGGAAGAAAGCAGTCATAGTTCACTCAGAAAATGTAGCAACAAAAAAGTTCTGGAATAACTACACATGCCTTACTGAGGAACTTGGTTCATTCACTGAAGTGATTAACAAGATTAAACCCGAGTATCTGAGGTCTTTCCAATTTGAAAGCAGGTTGATGTTATCTACTTGGATTGTAGTCCGGGTAGATGGTTGTCATTTCCACAGGTAATTTATGCCTTCATTTCTGCTGATTGATCTTCTCTTTACTCTTTTTTATGACCTTTTGCTTGACTTACCAAGAAGTGTTGATATCATTCTTTGTTTATGTAATTGTCCTTGTCTTTTTCCTTTTCCCTTTTCCAGTTGACACCTTTTCTCTTGTCTGTGATGTTCTTTAGACTGAATTATTCTTTTTGCTTCAAATCCCACGTTTCACGTCAAAATGACGTGGCATTATTCTTGCTTCTTATTTTTGTCGGGTATGACATTTTTTGGGTAATATGCATTTTCTGAGTAATATAATCCATGTTTCAATGGGAGCTGAGATTTCTTATATGCCTATTTTCTTTATCAAGTCTGAATTTCTAATTCTGGATTAAAGAAGAAACTCCAAGCACTTCCCAAGTTAATTTTCTATTATGACCTGGAAAAAACAGTGATGTTGTACAAAACATTCCACGCTGTGCCAATAATCCGTAAAAAATATCAGAGTCTAAGAGCATGGTTGTACTATATGCATGCACATTTATAAAATCTCTATATATAATTTCACAAGTATAAATTCATGTCAAATATTAACAACAACAACAACAACATACCCAGTGGAGTCATGTCAAATATTGAGCATGTAATTTGAGAAATCTAGTTTGGACTTGCTGTTTTCATGATCTTGATGGGATCCACTGTAGGTTTTGTGAAGATAATGGCTTTCAGAAGCCAAATGATGAGCAGGCACTGAAACTTATGAACTCCTGTGCGGTTTCTTTGCTGGAGATGGTTAAGGATATTATCTTTGCATATGGGGTGAGCGATGAATACAGGTATTAGTTCATTTAACATCTTTGATTCACTTTTAACATACCTTTTCCTTTTCCTATGATCATTTATAATGAGAGATCAATTTTTCTTTCAGCTTTGTTTTGAAAAAAGATTCTCTATTGTATCAGAGGTGGTCAAGGTAACTCTTCATCACCTTTCTTCAGTTCCTTGGTAATTGTAGTGCTTAGATAAAAACATATACTAGAATGGGGCCAATTCAAGATTGAAATCAAATTCTTCTTCCTATTTCTAGAATCCATTGTGCATATAGCTTTTATTTTGATGCCACTCAACTGCGGTTGCCAACTTGCAAGAGCATAGTGCAATTGTCTGTGAACAACATGCTAAAAGATCCTGAAAATTCATTCTTGTGTGCAGTGAGTTTTGTTAGAATGTGTCCTATATAATGCTTGCTTGTCTGAATGGTAGAATTTCCTTTCTAGAATATTTGGCATTTATAGTGAATCTCTTACATGCAATGATTTCCCACAGCTTTTTCATTAAACTGGTTGAAGTTCAGGGTAGGGTCTATTTGACAACTGCTCGAGGGCTGTCCTCAACTAGTTTACCTAATGTTTTGTATCGACTTTTTTTATCAGTTATATTTACTGTTGTAATATTGACTTGCTCTTCTGATCATCATTTCAGCAAAATTGTCTCAGCCGTTGTATCTCTTTTCTCTTCCATGTATGTGATGAAGTGGAAAGAGTTTTTTCCTGAGAAAGAGTTCAAAGAACCACCTTATTTTGATGGCCGATCTGTTTGCTATCCATCATCTGAGATTCTTCGAGATTATTTGGCTTGGAGACAAGTTGATTGTGAGTACTTCCTGTTTTATCTGTTATTTAAACGAATTTCAAGCAAATTAATCAGGTTATATGAAGAAATCTGGGTTTCTATGACCTGTTCTTCTTGATGGTGAGCTAAAGCATGAATTGTATCATTTTAACAATCTAATTTTAATACATTGACTTGTAGGTCATATAAACAATCAGTACAATACTTGTTTCTGGCTGCTTGTTAAGTCTGGAAAGAGCAGAACTGAAGCACAGAGCTCTCTGAAGGTGTGGTATCTCATCCCTTGATATATGAAGTAGGTCTCTTGTTTTAGATGAAGTAGCATGATATATTATAATATGTGATTCTATGGATTACTTTGCTGCCTAAATCTTCTGGATAATCGCTTTTACGCATTTTTAAAAAAAGTAAATATTTTCATCAGCCAATACAAGCTGCACTTGCATTACTTTAAATCAATCTAGCTTACAAGCCTATTGGAATTAGCTTTTAAGCTTCCTTTTTTCAGCATGCCCACCGTTGATGCTGAAGAAATGATCTTCTAACTTTTCGTGTCATAAATTGTTAAAAATGACACATCCTTGTTCCATTTTTGTGGTTTTATGACACTAAATGTTTGAATCCCGATTGCCTATGATATGTTCCTTCTTCTGCAACAATCAACAAAATAAGTTGTATTGCATTTAGTCCATGTGTACTGCTACATCAATTATTATATATCTGCTTGTGATGTGCGCCTTGCCAATAAAGTACTCTTATGTTTCAAAGATGGAAGCTGCGGAAATGAAGGTGTTGGGATGGATGTATAGGCATACTAGGAGAGATAAAATTAGGAATAAAAATTTCCAGGACAAGGTGGGTGTGAGTCTCTGTGGTGGACAAGATGAGGAAAGCAAAGCTGAGGTGGTTCACGCATGTGAAGAGCAGATGCATGGATCCTCCAGTGAGGAGGTGCAAGAGGTTGACTATGGTGGGTTTTTGGGGAGGTAGGGGTAAACTGAAGAAGTATTCGGAAGAGGGTGATTAGATGAGACATGATACATTTGGTTTATTAATGGCATGACCCTAGATGGGAGGATATGATGGTTGTGGATTAGGTTAAAGGTTAGTTGATAGTTGAGCATTGTCTCACTTACCTACCTGTGTGTTGGACTTGGTTGTAGTCTAGAGCGTTGCATCTACTTCTCCTTTTATCCCAATAGTACTAGTATTACCCTCCAAGTTTCATATTCTTCGATTTATATCGCTATTTGTTGTTTCTTGTGCTTCTGTTGTCGCACTATTTTATTGTTCGTAATGTTGCTTCTGCACTTTTGGATTTTCTCTTTCCAAACTGCTTTGGAATGGTTTCCTTGAACCTAGGGTAATTTGGAAATAACTTCTCGACCCTCAAGGTAGAGGTAAGGTCTACGTACATGCTACCTTCCCCAAGCCCCACCTGTGGGAATACCATATGTTATTGTTGTTTCCATGGATAGTCTTGCAACCTGTAGTGGTGAAGTATCAGTAGACTTGTTGGCATCACACATTTTGTGTTTAGGGGTGTGATTTTCACTCATAGTTCTGATAGCCAGAAAGCTGACTGGAAATACATTTGGTTAGTCTTCCCTTCAAGCTTCTTCTCTGTTTTGCAATATCTTTATTTGAGCCTAGCACATAGCAAGCACTTAGTTTTTTTCTGGAAGGTACAATTAAAATTTTGTTCAAGCTGCTGGCACATAGTTTTGAGCACTATTCCGGGGATATATCTCTCGGAACATACTTAGTTACACTTATAGCAATTGAGGCTTTCACAAAGATGAGATTGTGTTACATGTCTAGGCCGACATACAAGGTGAACTCTAAGGGCACTGAAGCCTCAATCACTAATGCTAATAGTTCACATCTACATAACTGTGACACATAACAGCATAAATGAATAATCTTCTGTAATTTGATTCTGTAGAAATCCACTATGCACCTTAATTTACTGTTAAGGTTCATTTGACCTTGCTAAAGTAGATTTATTAGTGCATATCTCTCATCGTATTCTGATCAGACACATGCAGCTTTCACTATTGAGAGTAATCTTGATATTCCAATGATCTTGTTAACTCTTTTGTTCCACAGGGTACTCAAACTCCAGAAAAAAATGAATTGCTTGCCAAGTTTGACATTGATTACAATGCATTGCCAATTATGTTTCGGATGGGGTCCTCTGTTTTCTGGGACAGAGTAAATCTCTCTCTCTCTTGCTCCCACCCCCCCCCCCCCCCCCCCGCACCCCTCCCGCCCCCCTCGCGCCTCTTGTTTTGCCTTTTTGTTTCCTTTGGTTG